>JASDDO010000019.1:494568083-495168083 GCA_030015575.1 Agapanthus africanus | reverse complement strand
AACACATGGGTCGGATTTTTCGGAGAAATGAGATGCCACATCAACCGATCTTTGTGGTTGAAATTTTCGACGTTTGGAGTATTGACTTTATGGGTCATTTTCCCAACTCCTTTGGGAATTTGTACATATTTCTTACGGTTGATTACGTCTCGAGATGGGTGGAAGCTATTCCTTGTCGCACTAATGACAACAAGGTTGTCATTAAGTTCCTTAAAGAAATTATCTTTTCACGATTTGGACACCCTCGCGCTATTATTAGCGATAACGGGACGCATTTATGTAATCGGCCTTTCGAGACTTTTATGCGGAAATATGCAATCAACCACAAACTTTCCACACCCTATCATCCCCAAACGAGCGGGCAAGCTGCGATTTCCAACAGGCAAATCAAACAAATATTGGAGAAAACAGTTTCTAAAAATCGAAAAGATTGGTCAACCAAATTGACGGATGCTCTTTGGGCATTCCGTACTGCTTTTAAAAATGATCTCGGTATGTCTCCTTATTGTCTAGTGTTTGGTAAGGCTTGCCACCTTCCAGTCGAGATTGAACACAAAGCATTGTTGGCCATTAAAAAACTTAACTTTGACTTAAATCAAGCCTGCAACTTTCGGAAGCTGCAATTAAACGAGCTAAGCGAACTCCGCGATGAAGCTTCCGGGCTAAGGTATTTCACGATAAAAACATTTTGAGAAAAACTTTTACAACAGGTCAACAAGTCTTTCTTTATGATTCACGTCTCCATCTTCATGCGGGTAAGCTAAAATCTCGGTGGAAAGGACCTTTTGTTGTGCGGTATGTATACCCGAACAGGGCAGTTGAGGTTGAAAATATTGAAAACGGTACAATTTTCAAAGTAAATGGACATAGATTAAAACCGTATTTTTCGACTGAACCCACAGAGGAGCTCCTGTTTTTACAGGAGCCGCTTTAATTCTGATTAAAATTCCTCCGTCTCACCTCCATGTCTTGAAAAATACTGTATCATCTTTAGAATGGAGGTGAGTAAATAAGTTTGGGGGAGATTTTCACGATCATATTTCATGTCCCCATTAATAAATTTTTCCTCCAAAGTTTACAGGTTTCTAAGATTTCACAGATGGCAACAGTGAGGACACTGTTGTAAACAAGTTTGGGGGAGGTTTGTGCTTATTTGTGCATCACTTTGCATCATACTTTGCATAAGCACAAAACATATAAATAAAAAATATTTAATATTTAATTTTATAATGAAAGATTAGAAAGTGAAAAATTACATCTAAAAGATTGGAAAATTTAAGAAACCCAAGAAATTTAGATGTTTTCTTAAACGAAACTAGTAATAAGTAGTTATGAGCCGTTGTCCTAAAGGTTAGTAAGATGGACGAAGTCACTAATCTGAGGATAAAAATAAGTCTGAAAAATAGTTTAAATTTTAGAAGCCAAACATTTGAATGTTGATACCCTACTATACGCATGTACACACGTCTTGAAGCTTGGGATAGTAAAGGATACCTTGAAATGCACTTGTCTAAAAGTCAAAGTATGAATAAATGAAGTATAAAAAATAAAATGGTGAAGAAAAATGAACACTGGTTTTGTAATCACCAAGGTAGCATAGAAAAAATATAGCGAGGGTGATTCATCACCTAATGCATTAGACCAACTGGTTTGGGAGTCACTGCTAAGCCTTAGGTGTTGCAAGATGAGGAAAATACTAATTACACCTATTTGAAAACACATGAGTAATCGGTCGGTTAGTACCTCAAGAAGTATTAACGGTATCATGAAAAATGTGTGAGCAATTCCATATAAATATTCATCGATTAAAATGTACTAAGGTAGATGGACAAGAGTATGATAGCTTGAATTGAATTCTCCGAGTGTAGGGATGTCCTTTACACACACGTAGGGGTACATGATCAATGTTTGGAAGAAAGGTTGGAATGAAGAATAATGACGATGTTTTATTGAGGGTTGATGTGATTTCTAACATCTTTTCATGACTATTAAGATAGGGCTCATGACAACCGAAAAGCTAGTATAGTTGGACACTCTAATATTCAATGTATTTCTTTTATAATTCTTATCTTTATATGTAACTTTCACAGTCTTCCTATTATTATAGGATTTTGTGGGTGCAATACGCTGAAAACCCTCAGGAGACAACACTCCTCCGATTTGGGACACCTAGAGGTTTAAAGGCTTGTTGCACGTACTCAGTGCAATCGTGTTTGCCTACGAATATGTGCTAGTTAGTTTTTTTTTTCTTTTCTCCTTCACCTGAATAAAAGATGTTTGCTCGAGACGATCAAAATTAAGTTTGGGGGAATTTGTTCAGTCGAAAATATTGCATTCTGTAACATAACAATTTCCTCATTATTCTAATCATCTATGGGTGTTTATTGTAAATATAACACGAATTACAAATTTATCTGGGAAATACCAAATACCACGTGTTACAGTTATAATCGACACTCTGTAGGGAAATTGTGTGTTTATTACTACACGCATGATATTGTATATCTCAACACAGTTTATCGAGATTGTGTGCAGAAAATTCTTCAGGTAAAAGAACCGGAATCGCAAAAATGCCGATAAAACGCAGCAAGTCAAAGACTTGAAATCTGGTAGCAAGCAAGAAATAATTATAGGATTCCAGACATCAGAAGAAAACCCTAAGACCAAGACCAAAGACCCTAGAAGATATAAAGCTGAGATTCCTTCATAAGACCGCGGAACCGCGGCCGATCAAGGCCGATCCGCCACGGATCCGGGGCCGACTTGGTTCATCGGCGTTCGAAAATTCTCCAGAATATTCCATGTAACTGCCTAGATTCCAAAAGACGCTCTGTAACCGCCTAGCTTCTTCGAGAAGGCTCTACCTAACAACCAAGCTTACGAAAGAAGCTTAATTTTGGGGGCTATAAAAGGGGATCTAGATCTCAATTTTGGGGGTGTTAATTGTTACATAATTGAGCCACAATACAATTAAAATTCAAGTTAAGTGACACAACTTGAGATCCAATCCTAATCCAAAGCAAAATCAAGATCCATTGAGAAGCAAATCAAGAGATCAATCAACGATTCTTCATCGCAACGCCGGTCGTCATCAAGAGCAAGAGATCCGCATCCGATCCACGACTCACGGCGATCGAGCCTCTCAAAGATCGACGAAAAATTCCCTTTCTAAATAGCGATTGAGAGCTAGTCTTGTAATCTCAAATTGAGAGGTGTAATTTGAAGAAGATTTAATGAAGGTGATAAATTGTTAATTCTCTTTTTCATTACATTCTTGTATTATGAAATTTCTCGTTTGTGATTCTTTAATTTTCATGATGTGTGAGTGAAATCTCCGCTTGTAAAGGAATCGAGAGAATCGGTAGATCTAATGATGATGAAATTCTTTTACTAATTTTAAGTCTTATGAGAATTGTGAACTCTAGGAAAAAGAATCTTTGATGACCTAATTTGGAGCGAGATCATGTTCTTGATTATTTCGTTGCAAATTAGGGATCAAATGATCGATGATTATCTTGGCTAAATGTTAGATTTGAATGATGATTAATGAAAAGACAAGGGATAGTGAAGGAGAAACCCTAGTTTGTTCAATATATCCATAATCTTCATTCATCGTCATCGATCTAGCTACAATCAATAAATAGATAAGATTAGTCATTATTAGTATTCATCATTGCTACTAATTTGATCGATTCCTACAAGTTATTCTACATAATCTTGATAACTAAATTGATTTGGGCATCTTCTTGATTCTAGATCTATTTTCTGGATGTTTCTTGAAATTAAATCTCGTTAATCTTGAATCATTTTCTTTTATATTTTCTTTTCGACTCAACTAAAACAAGATCGAATAAGTACACACATCTCAGTGGACGATCCGTATTCATTAACGAAACTATTTCGACACCGTTAATTGATTGCGGTTACAAATTCTTTGATTGTGACTAAACTTTTCCTTTTCATATCACACGATCAAAACTTAGATCAATCAGGCGGCACAAAAAGGAAAAGCGGTGATTGGACCAGGCTAGCTGAGGCTTTCCGGTGAGTACATGTACACATCTACGGGGGAATCGTCTAGATGGCGCAAGGTGCCCAATAGTTAGAATTTCTAATAATACTTGCATTATACGGGTAGTTCCTGGTTATTCTTCTTATTGCATCGCATTATCTTTTATATATGGATGTGATATCCT
This sequence comes from Agapanthus africanus, assembly GCA_030015575.1. NCBI lineage: Eukaryota > Viridiplantae > Streptophyta > Magnoliopsida > Asparagales > Amaryllidaceae > Agapanthus > Agapanthus africanus. Next base: position 495,163,887 of record JASDDO010000019.1, on the reverse strand, counting down.
TTCATAGGACACTTGCACCATTACCATTGGTTTATGCTGCACGATTACTATTCATGTAGACACACACGCCTTGGTAATTGCTATGCCACGAACACTTTAGAACTTGCTAGATGAGTACCAAATACATTTGCATCATACATGATACTCAAACTGGTAGTTGTATTTTTCATTTAACCAAGATTGATATGAAGGATTGCTAGTCGTATATACATACCTTATTTCATTTTCATTCATACATGGTTTTCTACTCATAAATCGCATTTCATATTGTTGATAACACAGACATTCATCAATTTCTACATATTCATGTATTGTGATTCTTCTCGAGGATTTCAGTATTTATGAGATTTATGGATTTGGAGAAACCGCAAGGATTTAAGAACGTATCACCATTTTAAAAACGTAAGTTGCGGTTTTCTCGTGATATGATATGTATGGTGTCCACCATGGGTTTTCTCGGTTCTTGAGCGGTATCATACACCCGATTCGAGGTAGGAGGAGGGACCGTCTACGGGTGCATGGTGGACCCGTTGCGGTACCCCGGGGCAAGAGGGTCGCAGATGATGGCATTGAGCCCGGCAGGGGAGCACTACCGACCGGTTATTTGTGACGCGGCGGATATCCGGTGGATACCGACGTAGTCTTGATATTTGATGATATGGGCCAGTCCGGGTTGGCGAAGCCCGAGATAATGAGATATTGATACATTGAGACAATGAGGTACTGAGACTTGAGATGTCGAGTCATTGAGATATTCATATTTGGTGTCGATACTTGACACGGATTTCTATTGATTTCGTTGATGATATTACAGTTAAATTACAGAAGTTTTACTAAGATAAGAATGTAGATTTTCGTGTACTAAATATATTCAGATCTCGTGTTGTTTATGCATTCATGATGCATACATACTAGTGCATCGCATAAAATTAGTATATGTAGGCTATGACGAAATTGCGTGCATGCTTATGATAGCCTTATTAGATGTTACTTACTACTCACGAGTTGGCAACTCACCCACGTTGTGCCACAGTCTTTTGCAGGTCCGACCCGTCAGTACAGTAGCAGCGGGCGCACTAACTTATTTTGCTTCTTTTGCTTGGACTCGCGACATTGCTCATAGGTGGATTGCGAGGATATTTTGTCTCCACCTTGTATCATTATTGTAATTAGTGTACTCCATCTACTGTATCTACCACCTTTACCATTATATTTGCGACTTAGAGATGAGACCGTGAGATTTGTATTTATATGTTGTTTTCTGGGGTCGAGCTCACTTGAGTCGACGTGATGCTTTCTTACTTTCGTGCCTTTATATGCTTATTTTGCACGGTGATGATATATATATTGCGTGTGATTGTGATTCCGCTATTGGTGAAGAACTAGCTCCTGCTTGGGGATGCCTTATCTCATTATGTGCATATATTCTTGTTTTGTACCCGTTTAGGGCCAGTATTTACAAAGGAGACTCTGCCGAAATTTTCGGGAAAGTGTGATGTTGCTTTTTAAAAAAAAAGTTTGATGTGAATTATTTGTTCAAAAATCGCTTTCTTTATGTTGGTTTTCCTTCACTTTATTTCTTCAATTGGTTTTGATTTATGGGCTTTGGCTTACTTAGATTACGTACGCCTTGAGACGTTTCGTAATTTAAGTGCCAGTCATGCTCCGTATTTTCGGGTCATGACAAAGTTAGTATTAGAGCGTTAGGTTTTACCTTTCTGAGCGTAGGGTGATCCTTGGTAGATGAAGTAAGTGACTTAAGCCGAGTGACGTAGCGTGTGTATGTTCCGCGGCATACTTACGATACGGTACTCCGCCTAAGTGACCTTAGGATATAATTGCTTGTAATTCCTTCTTCGATTCCTTATATCCTTTGATTAAATTAATTGTTCTTATTAATCTTGTTTCTTGTACCAGCCATTATGTCGCCGAAGGCTACAAGGGCTCAGAGGGCTCTCGCCAGAGATGAGATTCGAGCGGGATTGTCTGAGACGAGGACCGAGCTAGACGGTACGCCTACCCCTCAGGGAAAGATTAATCCTCCTTCCCCAGGCCGCATTACTAGGCTAGAGTCAGGTATGCAGGAGTTACGTCAGATGATGGGATCTTTAGTTGAGGCCAGTCGGGCACAGAGATCTGAGGATGTTCCTTCCACTGCACAGACCATGATTGTACCTGTTACCCAGACAGTTGTTCCTACTACCACCGAGACCCGTATCGTTACAGGAGTTTATGAGGCTGAGGCCTCCAGTCTTTACCGACACGGATGCAGCGGAGGATCCGCAGACATTCCTCGACAGGATGGCTAGGATTTGCCGTTCGCTGAGATGTTCTGACGATATATGGGTGGAGCTTGCGAGTTTCCGTCTGGAGGGTCTTGCTCAGACGTGGTGCGAGTCAGTCGAGAGAGGTCGAGCTGAAGGTCTACCTCCTATGACTTGGTATGAGTTCACAGCGGTATTTCTTGCTCGTTTCCTTCCAGAGAGCGTCCGGGATGCTCGAGCCTATAGTTTTGAGGTTTTGCGCAAGACTTCAGGGATGACAGTGTCCGCGTATGATATCTAGTTTACTCAGTTTTCTCGATATGCTCCTTACCTGGTGGATGTTGGAGATAGTGCCCTCAGAGTCAATTATTGGATCACAGGCACGTGATTGCAATGATTGAGGAAGGACCTATACCGGTAGGACAGTCTTACTCAAGATGATAGTATGCTATCTGGTTTATCTTTATTATCGTGTACTGCTTTAGGTGACCTTACAGGTCACTATTGCGCGTTGATAGAGCCCTTAGGATTCTTGCTTGACGGCCAGCAGTATGATAGCGATCATATACGTGGGAGCTGGGGTCTATAAGCACATCCTTAAAAGGTCCCTAGTCGTGGGAGTTTCGAGACAGGGCATCGATACTCCAGAGTAGACTAGTGTATACAGTCGAGACCCCGACGAGGGGCGGTGGCTGGTCTCACAAGCCACTGGTGTCAGGTGGTTCATCTAAGATGTATACAGGTGCTCATTGGGTTATGAGTACACTGGACAGGACTCGCCGAGAACATGCTAGTTGGTCTTATACCTGACGTCAGATAGCAGTTCCCTGGTGACATGTGTACAGGTTAGTTCATCGACCTGAGATCGTCATTTGTCTCGTGTGAGTTCCCACTGTACTTTGATTACTACTCTACCACGGCTCAAAAGAGTCGTGCAAACAGGTTTTAGTTGGGTACAGTCCCAAGCTACATGGAGGCAGTGAGCGGATCTGCAGGGGTTCGTCTCTCCCGGTATTGGGGGTGAGGTCGCGCTGTGTCTAGGTGAGCCATTACACAAAGCCTTCGGCCGAGGCGGGAGATTTACTGGTAGGTACTCCAATAGTATCTCAGGGTGTTCTGGGCTACACTCCGACACGACATGTACCTCTTTTGGGGGTCTGACTTTTATAAACCCTTTAGGCTCGCCATGCGATGCTCATAGACGAATGGACCAAACTGTACGGATATTGTCACTGACAGGCTCAGTAGGGTGTCAGGATGAGTTCGCTCATCGACCTCCCTTTTGGTCAATACCTGGTAGCCCGTTACGTATAAGCTAATACATCTGATGTGCTAGTGGTTAAATCCACAACCAAAGTATTGACGAGTCTTTAGAGTCCCCCACAGACCATTTTCTCAAGTTTCGGGCGAAACGCTGTAGAGGCCGTATGGAGATATGGCAGGGTTCGATCAGATACGTGCGGTATTGCACGGATCATGATCGGACGGATAATACTAGAGGGCTTTGGTTTAAGCGGGATCCTAGTATTGTACAGTGTAGATTTTGTCTCTTTGCATTTGTATTCAGTGGTAATACAAATGCGGGTATGTATATACAGTCGCGGGGTTTTCCTGTAATTTATTACGGGATCGGTTTTCTGAAGTTGCCAGTTTGCATTCCGTTCCGGCCAGTTTTCCTTTGTTCCTTCGCGGCCGGATTTTTCTGTTGGAGGTGCTAATTTGCAAGTGTGCAAATTAGATATGTGGAGGGGGTTTCTTGTAAATGAGGGGTTATGATAATACAAGCATCTTTGCTTTTTTCATTGATCATGGTGTGCATTTATGAGAAGGGATTTGTGAAAGGATTGGATTAGAATTGATGTTTTATTATTTTCTTGTTATCGCCCATTTTCTTATGCTCACCCACACACTCTCTTGTGCCCACCTCCCTTGCTTTTCCCTCCTCTAATTTGCATGGCCGGCCACACTTTGTTGGGATGAAGGCATTTCATTTTTGATGAGGGAAATTTGTTGTTCTCAATTTTCTTGCAACATATATTCATCAACCTCTCTCCAAAGTTCATTCTCTCCTCCATCTAAAATGGCAACTTCAATCACCCCATTTAGACAAAGCTACTACACTTAGCCTACAACATTTCTTGGGCACGTCGGCTTGCCAACTTCGTGCGCGAGTTGCCTCGGTCCGGAGGTGGGAGCCCGTAAAAGAACCCGGCGATGTGGTGCCCTTTCCGACGAGGAAGTGAAGACCGGACATTCCTCGAGGAGATCGGGATGGAGGCCGAAGACCGAAGGATACGGATCGCTCGGTATAGCTCTCTACCCTTTCTCTTGATATCTAGCATTAGGTTAATGGTTACGATCCAGGTTTTTAGGATCCGGTAGTGCCGGTTTAAAGTCAAGAAAATTTTTCGTTTCCGCATTTTGGCCTCGGAAAGACGGCCTGGGCGCTACTGTAGTCCTACATTGTATCAGAGCCACGCCATTAACCTAGTCTAGCTTGCTCTAACGTGTTTACAAGTTCGATCGAACGGATTTTCCGAAAATCCGATTTCTAAGTGCTGTTTCTGTCGAATTTTTGCAGTGCTCAAAAAATTATTTGGTACATGTCAAAAAATCGTGCAGCGTTTTTTATGCATTCTGTGAAAATTTGGTGCGCTAACATTACTGTTCCTCCGTGGAACCGCGGCCAAACCCATGCTTTGGCCACGGTTACGCCGCACTTTGGACTCCTCTCTGCACCAAATTTCTACAGTGCCTCTCTGACATGGAAATAGGGTTTTTGGTATATTCCTTTTGGGCCCAGATTTATTTTGAGTGCTACAGTTGTGGTTGGGGCCCACTTCGGTAAATTTAGTCGATCGAAAATTTTAAACATGTTAGTTCACAGTATTTACATTATATCTGCGATCGTGAATGTCATTTGATCAGTAAATCCAGTCTAACTGCTATAGCCCTTTTAGACGTATTTGCGAACGTGACATTTACGTTGATGTTCTGTGTTGTGCTGTGTTATTGCGGATTGGTCGTGGGGGATAGCCTGGATGCAATGGTAGTACAGTTTGGTTTATTATGTACATTTAGTATTGCGGGGCGAGCGTTCGACATGTGGACTGCCGTTACTGCCTGTTTGTATATTATTCTTTTTAGGGCACGACAGGGCTGAGGTCGATGTACCCGTTGTATGTATATTTTACTTTCTTTACTAGGATTACCCCGCGAAGGGGTGCACGGATAGCCGGGTTCTAGAGGGCAACGAGACCGCATCTCATGGCATTGAGACGGAGGGGGCTTTACTCTAGAATTGGCGGGCTATTCGCCACACTCGTAGGGGTTACAGGTTGACCCAAGAAGGGGTGCCCAAGTTACCGGATTCCGTGAAGTGCTGGGTGGTCCATTCACGTTGTTGAAGGGGGCTGCCTCGCTTCAGGTTTTGGCAGGTAACTTGCCGCGCCCGTAGGGGTCTAGGATTTCATTGCACAGGCTATCCATACGACCAGGGGAACGTCGGGTTTCAGTAGCGGCTCTGTGAAACCCGGGGATCACAAATATCTATATTGTTCTGTGATGCTTATTACATTTCTGTGATGTTGCATTTTTATCACGCCTTGAGCGAATATTATATATTGATATATATACTAGTAGATGTTGTATATGTTTTGCATCCGCGCTAGTCCAGTCCCCGCTCTGTCGTTAGTTAAGTAACCTAACGGGTGATGACGGGACCCAGCGGCGAATGCGGATGGCATATACATACATCATTATTTTCGTTCTTTATTGGTGTGATCAATTGATTGGACTGCGTTGATTCGGATCAATGCAAGCTAAACAAACCTATTCTGATGATGTTGGAACAATTTTTCAAAAAAAAAGCTGTTATTGCATGGATGTTCTCTTTTGTTTTGCACAGTGGTATTCGGTTATGGCTATCCAGCACCTCAGTCGACGAGGCAAGGGCCAAGATCCCTTCACCGGGAGTGACCCCTTGGACAGAAGTTTGGGTCAGGGTAATAACTTCATAATAGCCGATTGCTTTTTTCTTTGCATCATGGTATTCAGTTGGAATATCCTGCACCTCATTCTGTGGGGAAAGAGCCGAGATCCCTTCACCGAGAGTGACCTCTTTAGCAAAAGTTTTCGTCACTATATTTTTTTAAAAATGGCTATGCAGTTCCTTCAACAATATCAAGTTCATTACGTTAAAGGTTTTTCGCCAAAAACCAGCCGTAGCCCTCCGTCATTTCTTACGGGTATTGTTTAGTATTCGTTCGGCGTTTGTTGACTCCGTCAAGGCGTAGTGTACGGTAGCTAAGTGGTGCTTGTTTGTTGCATAAATAGGATTGGTTAGGACAGTCGTGAGGCCTTGTTGACTCCGTCAAGGGCACGTACGGGTGGGTTTAATGCTATCCAGACAATGATGGGTTTAACTTGACTAGGACTCTTTGATTTGTTGACTCCGTAAAGGTCACTTGGGTCCTAGGGGTAAAAACACACATCGCGAGTTTCTAAAGAAACTGAAACTTGCCAGTTATACCTTCTGGATTGTGATAACGTGAGCGGATTCCGTTACGTTATCATGCGATGATAGTTGGATCCCGATTCCCACTGATGAGATGGTTTACTCCTCGGGTGATCCCGACTAATTCTTCTTTCAGGTTTGGGGAAGAATTTGACGTTACAGTGGGAGGTTTCCTGATTAGATAAAGTGATAACCATTCTGATCTAGGATAGAGTGCACGCAGAGTGTTTCTTTTCTCTCTCTCTTTGGCAGCGACCATGACCCGACCTTTGACTATGACTCAGTGACCAAGATTAACCGAACCTTCTTAAATACTGGCTTTTGGATTGTAAGAGTTGCAAACCTCATTGCCTCTCCTACTTTTACCCTTTTCTCCAGGACACCCCGTATTACTACGAACGTCCACTTCCATTGGACAAAACCATCGTATGGTTATATACGAACTCGAAGGAATTTATTCGAGGATGGTTTCCGGTTCTGGAGAAAACGAATAGGACTATTCAGTTGTCGTTTCCTTTTACCTTCTCTCAGGTTGCAAGTACTCTTTGGTTTAGAAGATAGTACACCTATTATGCAAATTGGATAGTCTTCTTCCGAACCTTAGGCTGGTGCCGAACGGTGGGGAATGAAGAAAACCAATTAGCATAATGATGGTGTACAGAAGGTATTAAGTTAAGACAAATAAAAGGATTAGTAAGAGAGCAAAGTAAACAGCGACTGCTATTCACGACCAAACCAAATATTTCATTACCACTCCCACTTCACCTTTGTATTTCTCCAGAACACTCCGTATCACTACGAAGATCCACAGTTTATTGGATACTCCATCGTATGGTTATATACGAACTCGAAAGGAACTTGTTCCAGTTCGGGGATGGATTCTGGTTCAGGAGAAATAGGAATAAGGTTTATTCTGTTGTCTTTTATCTTCACCTTCTCTCGCATTGCGAGTGCTCCTGGGATTAGGACAGTACACCCATTATGCTTATTGGATAGTCTTCTTCCAAACCATGGGCTGGTGCCGAACGGTAGGGAAAGAAGAAAACCATTTGGCCTAAAGGGGTGTACAGAAGGTAATGACTAAAGACATATAAAGGGATTTGGAGAGATGGCAAAGAATTATATGGTTACAGTTGTGAATCTGGATAATAGAAGAGGCATTACGGGGAATACCGGGATACTCCATCGAAACATTTCAATGTTTCAGTTTCACTTTGTACTGTTAAAAGAAAACTGATTTCCCAATTAGACACTTGCTCCAGGGTATGTATTTACCAGGTTTGATTCTCACATCTGTATAGTTTTACAGATGATGAGTGGGAGTAAGTTATTGGGAATTAGGTGATCATCCTCATTATATCGGGATTCGTTGTAATTGGTGATATTTGAGGAAATCACCTGGGCTGTTTGCCGGACGGCAAATATTTGGTTTTGAATATCCGTCGTTATGCACCAATTGAAAATTGATATATCTGTACGTCTATTTTTATAGAGTGAGATATAACTTTTTGAAATTATTTCTATTACATTTACCTATATCAGTGGATGGTTAGGTAAGGAGCATTAAACAGCGGTGTAATTCTTCTTAACCATAAGTACAGTTTTCAACCTATGACACACAGGGTTTGAGTCACTAGACTTTGGGGACTTATACAGAGTATTGTATATTGTCCAGTGTCTATTAGGACAGAGGGGTTGGTCCTCGTACTATATTCGGTTTACTTATGACTTCTTTAGTTTTTAGACAAGTGTTTCGTAGAAACACAAGGTCTAAGTTTTGAGAAGTTATAGGTATAAGAATAATTTAGAGAACCAGATGTTGCAAGTATCGCGATTCATCAAAGTGATCGAAGATATAGATACTTGTGTATGGTATTCAGTTGATAGTAATTATTAAGAGAGCTTGTTTCTCTTTCAGGTTACTCATAATTGGAAGCACTCCTAAGTTGAGTAATGCTGATCGGCCTCTCTCCATTTACTTGACATGCACTGGAGACAGCTGCATGATTTGAATCTGGTTCAATTAAATCAGTGCCTCTGTTTCTTTATTGGATATAGAACAGTTCATATCTTGACAATGTTAAGGTACGGGGAGTTGTCCGGCTTATGCTTAAAACCAGACTCTAGATAACTCAAGGCGCATTTCTGTAATGGCTGTTTGTGGGTTGACCCAGGCTATGACGAGGGTTGACTTTCTACCATCAGGAAGATCAATAGTGATATTGTTCTTGACTCGCCACAGTTTTAATAAAAAAAAGGATTATTTTTCAGAAAACAGAAGTGGGAGTATGGTAGAATTGGAAGTGATTCCAGAACCGCAAACGATTACTGAAGATTTGATAAGAACTTAAAGATTCAATCTGGTTTGACATTCCATTGGCCACTCCGCAGATATGGTGGGTAACCTCAAGCACCCGAGAGGTACTTCAGTAGCCTCAAGGAAGGTGACAGGGAGGTTCTTGTTTACCCAGACTTGCCATTGCTGTTGTTCCAGACTGTGAGACCCGGCAGGAGGATGAGTATAGCGTCGTTCTGAACTGGCTTTAGAAGTGCACGTGTATATGACTTTTCCAGAAGGTTGTCGTAGTCAATGGGAGCAGCGGAAGCAAAGTGGACAGGTGGCTTATGTCTATTTATAGACTAAAGCAGATATAGCGGAGATAGATCATCTATTTCTGATGTGACAGTCATAGGTTTGACTTCATCGGAATAGGGGATGGATCTGTTAAGAAGGTAGTAGGGTGTGATTTCCTGGTATTTGGATGACATACACAGAGTAAGAAGTGAAATTCCTATACTACGATCGGTTATATTTTGGTTGTCACACAGTGGTTTCTCCACATAGGAATTGGATATTATATCAGACATTCTGGTTACTAGATCTATAAATCTAGATTTGGGTAGTTTCCCAATCTGGGTACTTAGACGGCATTCTAAAGGTGTTTTAGAATGGACGACTCCTGGCATGTTGGTGTACTTGCAGGTGATGGAGTCACCCTCTCTAAAGGTGTCTTACAGACTAAAGGGGAGAGGGATGATTGGCAGATTACTTGCTTAGGCAGATTGGCAGATTACTTGCTTATGCATGATTGGCAGATTACTTGCTTAGGCAGTTGAGTCAATCATGACATGTCAAGTACCACACCAGATGTTGTTTTTGTAGTAGGTGCAATAAGTTGATATAGATCCAATCCTGGAGAAACGATCGGAAGCAGTTTTAGAACATAAGTTGATGTTCTAGGGAAATGATAACGCCGGCCTCCTTTGGGAGACAGTTATCATTCCAGGCTTCAAAGGTGACCTGGATGACAGAGTGACTGTCAGAATTATAGTTTTCCGTCTGACGAGGGGCAGTATCTGGACAGGTGGTCCAAGTGGATACTGAGGGAAGGCATGGCGCAGGATACTGATTAAGTTCAGTTGACGATACAGTCTAAGAAGTTTGGATTTGGAGTTCACTTATGAATTAGGTCCCATCAGACATCCAAACATATTCTAAGACAGGTATTGCTCATTTCGGGAGATGGGTTTCTCCGCGAACTTGAGATAAAGAGAGACATAGAAAGAAACATCACAGCGGATCCACTCGCTGAGGCTATTCCTCGAACGCAATAGTTTCGCAAACGAGCTTTGTGAGACTGACTAGTAGAGGAGTTGGGTGTTCGGAATCACACAGGCTGTGAGTATGCGACATCGCAATAATTAGCCTTGAGTGCAAGTGGAAGATTGTTGGAGATAGTGCCTTCAGTGTCAATTATTAGATCACAGGCACGTGACTGCAATAATTGAGGGAGGACCTATACCGGTTGGACGGTCTTACTCAAGATGATAGTATGCTATCTGGTTTATCTTTATCATCGTGTACTGCTTTAGGTGACCTTACAGGTCACTATTGCGCGTTGATAGAGCCCTTAGGATTGTTGCTTGACGGCCAGCAGTATGATGGCGATCATATACGTGGGAGCTGGGGTCTATAAGTACATCCTTAAAAGGTCCCTAGTCGTGGGAGTTTCGAGACAGGGCATCGATACTCTAGAGTAGACTAGTGTATACAGTCGAGACCCCGATGAGGGGCGGTGGCTGGTCTCACAAGCCACTGGTGTCAGTTGGTTCACCTAAGATGTATACAGGTGCTCATTGGGTTATGAGTACACCGGACAAGACTCGCCGGGAACATGCTAGTTGGTCTTATACCGGACGTCAGATAGCAGTTCCCTGGTGACATGTGTACATGTTAGTTCATCGACCTGAGATCATCATTTGTCTCGTGTGAGTTCCTACTGTACTTTGATTACTATCCTACCACGGCACAAAGGAGTCGTGCAAACAGGTTTTAGTTGGGTACAGTCTCGAGCCACATGGAGGCAGTGAGCGGATCTGCAGGGGTTCATCTCTCTCGGTATTGGTGGTGAGGTCGTGCTGTGTCTAGGAGAGCCATTACACAAAGCCCTCGGCCGAGGCGGGAGATTTACTGGTAGGTATTCCAGTAGTATCTCAGGGTGTTCTGGGATACACTCCGACATGACTTGTACCGCTTTTGGGGGTCTGACTTTTACCAACCCCATAGGCCCGCCATGCGATGCTCATAGACGAACGGACCGGACTGTACAGATATTATCACTGACAGGCTCAGTGGGGTGTCAGGATGAGTTCGCTCATCGACGTCCCTTTTGGTCAATACGTGGTAGCCCGTTATGTATAGGCTAATACCTCTGACGTGCTAGTGGTTAAATCCATAACCAAAGTATTGACGAGTCTTTAGAGTCCCCCACAGACCGTTTTCTCAAGTTTCGGGCGAAACGCTGTAGAGACTGTATGGAGATATGGCAGGGTTCGATCAGATACGTGCGGTATTGCACGGATCATGATCGGACGGATAATACTAGCGGGATTTGGTTTAAACCGGATCCTAGTATTGTACATTGTAGATTTTGTCTCTTTGCATTTGTATTCAGTAGGAATACAAATGCGGGTATGTATATACAGTCGCGGGGTTTTCCTGTAATTTATTGCTGGATCAGTTTTCTGAAGTTGCCAGTTTGCATTCCGTTCCGGCCACTTTTCCTTTGTTCCTTCGAGGCCGGATTTTTCTGTTGGAGGGGCTAATTAGCAAGTGTGCAAATTAGATATGTGGATGGGGTTTCTTGTAAATGAGGGGTTATGATAATACAAGCATCTTTGCTTTTTTCATTGATCATGGTGTGCATTTATGAGAAGGGATTTGTGAAAGGATTGGATTAGAATTGATGTGATATTGTTTCCTTGTTATCACCCATTTTCTTATGCTCACCCACACACTCTCTTGTGCTCACCTCCCTTGCTTTTTCCCTCCTCTAATTTGCGTGGCCGGCCACACTTTGTTGGGATGAGGGCATTTCATTTTTGATGAGGGAAATTTGTTGTTCTCATTTTGCTTGCTACATATATTCATCAACCACTCTCCAAAGTTCATTCTCTCCTCCGTCTAAAATGGCAACTTCAATCACCCCATTGAGACAAAGCTACTACACTCAGCCTACAACATTTCTTGGGCACGTCGGCTTGCCAACTTCGTACGCGAGTTGCCTCGGTCCGGAGGTGGGAGCCCCTAAAAGAACCCGGCGATGTGGTGCCCTTTCCGACGAGGAGGTGAAGACCGGACATTCCGCGAGGAGATCGGGACGGAGGCCGAAGACCGAAGGATACGGATCGCTCGGTATAGCTCTCTACCCTTTCTCTTGATAGCTAGCATTAGGTTAGTGGTCACGATTCGGGTTTTTAGGATGCGGTAGTGCCGGTTTAAAGTCATGAAAATTTTTCGTTTCCGCATTTTGGCCACGGAAAGACGGCCGGGGCGCTACCGTAGTACTACAGTGGACACTGAAGAGAAACGCATAAAGAGGTTCGTACGCGGGCTAGACACGCAGTTGTTTCTTTCTATTGGCGCCCTTATCCAGCCGCGGTGGATGCTGCCTTACTTTTGGAGGAGCGCATTTCAGAGACTTCGGTCATTTCATAACCGAAGAGGATTCGTACAGATATACTAGCTCCAGTACAGTTTGGCAGATGCATGGAAGGCAGAGGTCGTGGAGGATTCATTCTAGGCTGTGGTGATGGTCGAGGCATGATGCGAGGCCAGTTGTTCAGCTCCTATTCCCCAGGTTAGCGGCCATCACCAGGATGTTATGGGTGCGGGAGTCCAGATCACCTTGTCAGGAATTGTATCGCGAGGCACCAGGGTGCGACGATAGTTCCTTATGTGACCTTTCCACCCTCACCCCCTGCCCAGAGAGCTCTACTTCCTACCCCTGGTGGTACTCCATGCCAGGAAGATGCTCGCAGAGGCCGTAGGCGTGGCGGCCCTGTCAGAGAGGACAAGGAGGCAGAGGCCGAGGCAAAGGAAAGCCAGCTATTAGTGGGGGACAGGCCCGAGTGTTCTCTTTGACTCAGCAGGATGCGCAGGCATCCAATGCCGTTGTGACAGGTGTAGGGTTACTAGGCACACTCAAGAGGTTCCACAAGGCATCTACCATGCCAAATTCAAATTTTTATGTGCCTAACAACTCTATGCAAGATTGTTAACTAGAGATTAGGCGAAAACTAAGCAAGCAAACTACTTTGCTACTAAGTGAAAGGGATTACAACCTTTGTAGATCCGGTCCTCCACTTCTAAAGCTCCGTGATGAAGTCCCTCCGCTGTGATCATCGGGATCCCGGACTCTAGCGATGGTTTCGTCGGAGAAATGAGCGGGCTAGGTCGTTGAGTTCGATGCCGAAGATGATCTACGTCGAGGCGACTCAAACTCAAGCTCCATTATCACTTAGTCATGAACCTTGTGAAAAAAGCACCCTATACAACATGGCATGTGGTAGAGGATGAAGAAATAGGAAGTGGGTTCACTTTGGATTTGGATTTCTCACTTGATTCCAACACTTCAAATTTTCTAGCAAGCTTTCTTCACTTCATAAAGAAAAAGAAGAAAAGAAAATGAATTATGTGAGGAGAAAATTCAAGTGAAGTCTATCATATTGCAACCATGGGTGAGTTTAACCTTTGTAGAGACTAAACCCTAGTTTATGTTAATGGTTAGGTTAGTAAAAGTGTCATGCAAAACAAAATGGTGGACTTTGTCGAAGATGCTTGAAAGCTTCTTGAAGCTTCAAGTAAAGACAATGAGAGCCACCATTTTATTTCACTAAAAATAAACAAAAACCCTAAACCATTAACTAAACATGGTGTAAGTCATACACACACCCAAGTTTGCATGTATCATCAAACATGATACAATCTAGTGTACAAAAATATATCACATATACAACTTGTGCACATCAAGTGAGAAAATCAATCTTAAGTGAACCAATACTAGTTAATGTAAAGTAATATATCAAATATATAATTATACATTAAATCATTAAATCGATACTTGATTTAACGATCCGGTCATATCGCATATAACCGACTAATATAAAGTATATCAATATATCGAATCAACACTTGATTCGGTAACCCGGCTATATCACATATAACCGACCGATGATACAAATCGCGAGAATAGAATTCAGTATCACATACTGGTATTATTCTCGGTCTCGCACATATCTCATATGTGCTCCTATTTCATTTCGCTTGAGCCAGGAAACCTCTGTGTAGGACTCTAAAGACTCATCAATACGCCGGCAGTAGGTGATGATCATATCAAACACCCATAAGCCGCAAGCGGTCTGCTAAACGTAATGGCCACCCGGGTATTGAGAGATCAGAAGATCAACGAGGAAGCCCGCTCACACTCCTGTGAATCCAACCAGTAACACTTACCTTACAGTCCGGTCTGTTCGTCTGATATGTCGCATATCTCGTCTAAGGGTGGTAAACGTCAGGCCCTAATAACTCGATAAGTCGTGTCGATATGAGGCTCATAACGGGTCGAGAAACTACTGGTAACACTTACCAGTAAATCCCTAAAGCAGCCTTGGCCAAGGAATTCCTGTTATAGCCAATCGAACATAGCGCAACATCAACTCCCTATACCGGGAGAGGCGAAACCCCTCCTATCGCTCATTGCCTCCATGTGATTCGGGACTGTACCCAAAAGCCACCTTTTTGCACGCCCTCTTGGACATGGTATGATGGAAATCAAAGCACAGTGGGAATCACACAAGACTCTATGACGATCCCGGGTCTACAGACTAATCTGCACCAGTGTCACCAGAGAACTGCCATATGACGTAAAGTATAATATCATCTGGGAGTTCTCGGCCAGTCCGTCCAGTGTACCCAGTCTCCACTGAGCACCCGTATATCATCTCTGATGTCAAACACCAATGGATATACGATCATCCATCGCCCATTTATATGGGTCGAGAAGCTACACGCTAGTCTACTCTGGTATATCGATGCCCCGTCTCGATACACCCATGACTAGGGACTTTGAAGGATGTACTTATGGACTACCATGTCCCCACTAGTATGATCCGCATCATAGTCCTGGTAGTCAAGTACACATCCTAAGGGCTTTACCAACATGTAACAGAGAGACAATCAGTGTACACGTTAAGGTAAAGAGTAACCAGATAGCATACTATCATATCGAGTAAGAAAGTCATCCCTATATATGTCCAAGCATCCACTACAATATACATCCTATGTATAGTAATGGCCTCTAGGGCATACATATAACTAACAATCTCCCACTTGCATTAGGGCCATCTGATAGCAGTGGTTGTAGTATCTCATACTCAACCATCCCATAAAAGTCTCTCTCTGGGAAAAGGCCTTTGTGAGTGGATCCGCCGTGTTTTGCTCTGAGTCTTCTCTCCTAACCTCGATCCCCTGGAGATCAACCATCTCCACGATCAGGTGACACTGCCTTAGAATATGTCTGGATCACTGATGGGACGGGCGTTCCTTGGCATAAGCCACAACTCCATTGTCACACAATAGGAGGAACGAAGTTCATCTCTTGAACTAATATACACCCAGACTGCCTCTTTGGTAGCGATGTATCTAGCCTTTATCGTCTAGTATGCCACGGTATCTAGCTTGGAACTCTTCCAACATACCGTCGCTTTACCGAGGGTAAAGACAATGCCTCTGACTGACATTCAGTCATCTTATCACTCTGGAACTTTTCCAGTGATTCTCCCCAGGATCAATTGATACCTTCTCACTACAACTAGTGAGTGTCCTAATATCCAATTAGATCTATCTCATAGATCCAAAACCAAGGATTTAGTAGGTATCATTTTTATCCTATATGGAGAATCCTTGTGATAAGCGGAGATTGACCGAGCGTAGCATAGGAAACTCCTTCCCTATCAAGAGTATGTCATCCATGCACTCTACGAGGATCACCAGCATACTCCCTACTACCTTTCTGTATATACAAGGTTCATCTACCATTTTGATGATGCCAAACTCTTTGACTAACTCATCAAAACAGATGTTCCAACTCCGCGATGCCTGCTTTATCACATAAAATATCTTGCACACGTTTCCGCTGCTCCCACTATCTACGAAGCCCTCTGACTGTGTACTTACAGACTCTCTCTTCTAAAACATCATTTAGAAAAGCAGTCATGACACCCAACCACCAGATATCGTAGTCATGGATTGTAGCCATGGCAAGTAGGATCTGGATGGACTTAAGCATAGTTACTTAGAAAAGGTTTCATTATAATCCATACCTGGTCAATGATGCAAACCTGTAACAAGTCTTAGCTTTTCCATGTACACCAAGTAATCTTCTCAAGATATACTTGCTCCTGATGGGGATTTAACCCTTCAGATAAAGCAACCAAAGTCCATACTTTGTTGGTGTATAAGGATTCCATCTCAGATTGATAAGCATCCAGCCATTCTTACAGAGTCCTACTCCTGATGGCCAGCTCGAAACTAGTTGGGTCATCATCTCATGATGCAATCCTCGCTCCTACTGTCATAGAGAAATCGAGATATCTCTCAGGTGGGTGAGGAAACCTACTAGATCGACGGAGAGGCTGAGGTTCATTGTTTGCTATTGAATCCTTTGGTTCTACCAAATCAGAAGCTGCAGTTTGTATAGCTGGAACTCTTTCCAGTTCTACCTCATGTCCACTTATTTCTTCACAAGAAATTCCCTTTCACAAAGGTGGCATGCTGAGAAGCAAAACATTTTTGTTCCTCGGTTAGGTAGAAGATATTCCCTTGCGAATGCTTGGGATATCCAACAAACTTCCACAGAACTGACTTTTCCTCGATCTTGTCCGGATTATGCTTTTAGACATAGGCTGGACAACCCTAAATCTTAACAAACTTAAGATATGGGCTCTTCTCTTTCCATATCTCATATGAAGTGGTAGGCAGTTGATTTGATTGGAACCCTATTCAATAGGTATGCAACTTCATAAGTGCATAACTCCCTAAAAAGAAATAAGAAACTCAGTAGTACTTATCATAGAGCACACCATATCTAATAGGGTGTGATTGCTCCTTCCCGATACACCGAGGTGGTGTGGTGTATCCGGAGGAGTAATGCTGAGAGAGAATCTCATTCTCCTTTAGAATAATCCAGGAATTCCGTGCTCAAGTATTCTCCTCCTTGATCTCATCATCGGACATAATACTTATACCCGTTGTTGGTTCTCTACTCCTTAATTATATTCTGTGAATATCTCAAAAGCTTCAGACTTGTGTTTCAACAGGAACATATGTCTGAATCTCGAGAGATCATCAGAGAATTTAATGAAGTACAAAGAACCGGTATTGCCATTTGTAGACAGGGGAACTTCATACATCTTCATGTATCATCCCAAGAGTTTACTCTTTCTCTATTTCCAATAAACAGAGCTATGGTCGTCTTATCTTTGTAACATGACTGCCAAGTTTCACAAGATGTAAATTCAAACTGATTTAAATAAGCATCTTAATGTAACTTAGCTAGTCAGGTCGCATTGGCATGATCTAGTCTACAATACCTCAAGAAGGATTCGTTCATTTCTGAACTCTTCCTCTTGTATGTGTTCCGTATACTAAGAACTGTAGTTTGATTTAGAACATCAATGTTTTTAGATAACGTGCCTGAACCGATCAGCTTTTGATATAGGAAATGTTCAAAACATTATCCAACAATACAAAATTTTATCATTTCTTTACTAATAAAGAGACTGATATGATTTTGTATATCAGGTTCGGTATCTAATAACATTCGTTCAGAATCAATGTATTTGGAATACAGGGTGACAGTGACCAACAGACTTGGCTGCAACACTTGCAACGTTTTCTGTCTCATGAAACTTATCACCCGTTCTCAGTTCTCTACCTTTCTGTAGCCCTATGTAACAGATTACATATCTGGGATACTGATCCGGTATCAAATACCCAGGACGTAGAGGATACAGAGAAACAGTTCTTTGTAATGAACACACCCGAAGGAGATGCATCATATGCACTTTCTTCGTTTGGGCGGCATAGGAATTCTGGTATTCCTTTATTTCCTGCTCTGTCTTATAACAATTATAAGTTGGAGCGGGACCAACGTTTCCCAGCTCAGTATAACAAGCGGGTTCGGTCAATACATCCGTTTTATTATCTTGATTAAGGCATGACATGGACGCTACCAGGAGAGAGAGAGAAGAAAACACTCTGCGTGCGCTCTTGCAAGATCAGATTGGTTATAATTTTATCTAATCAGGATGGCTCCCACTGTTTTTATCAAATCTTCCTTCAAACCATAAAAGAAAAGACTAGCCGGGATTAATTACACGCTACAAGTTCGCCAATCTTTCAGCCAGGCCAGTGTCGGTACTTTGAGGGAGGTTCCCCGTGCTTTCGCACGGACCTAATTATAGTAAACCTCGTTTTCCCAGAGGCGTAACTCCGTTGACACCTTTCTAGACACCTACTTGATCGGCTAATTATAATGTGTAAAACTCTCCCACGAGTAACAATTACTCGCAGCGGGTATCGGGATCCAACTATCTCATAGAAGGTATGCAATCTCATTGCAAATTTCAACACTTGAAATTCCCGATAATTTTGCCCCGAACGATCTATGACCTTGACAAGGTCAACAAACCATAGACCGTAAGTCAAGTTCAACCCGTCATTTCTTGATTGAATCAAACCCATCCTCACGACCCTTGACAAGGTCAACAAGACCGTACGACTATCCTAAAACAATCTGCATCATATGCATAAGCAGATAAATACTGGTTAGATACCGCAAACTGCGCCTTGACAAGGTCAACAAACGTAGCACGAATACTAAGCAGGACTTATCTGAAATGACGGAGGGCTACGACAGTTTTTTCTGAAAACCTATTCCGTGATGAACTTGATATCGTTGTAGAATCAAATGATTTTAAAATGGAGTGTTTTTGAGGCTTTTCTAGTTTTGCTAAAGGGGTCACTCCCGGTGAAGGGATCGTCAGCCCTTTCCTCATCAAATAAGGTGCTGGATATATCATATATACCGCTGTGCAAAGCAAGAACTATAGGAGCAATCAAAAGACAAACCGAGGGTTGTAACATCTGCCAGTCATTGCTAAAGTGGTCACTCCCGGTGAAGGGATCTCGGCCCTTTCCTTATCGAATAAGGTGCAGGATGTTCTACAAGGAACACCGCCATGCAAAGCAAGAACTGTAGCTACCTGTTTTTGAAAATTCGATTCCACAACATCTTTTAGGTTTCTTTTCTTTCATTAATCATATTAATGAAGTCCCATCATTTAAATCACCTAAACATTACAGATCAATACGGCGTACACTTATGCCATCCGCATTCGCCTCGATGTCCCCTCGTGCACCGTTAGGTTAGGTAACTAACGGTAGAGCGGGGCAGGGCTAGCGCGGGTGTAAAACATAAGTAACGTCTATATAATATATCATATATACTATATATAGTATCCATCACATCATATCAAATGATCACATCATAGATATCGCAGCAGAAGAAACATATGAAATATTGGATATACTAGGACGTCCGTGTTTTCAATACGAGCCTGTATAAAACACGGATTCCATGGTCGCGATGAATAGCCAAACCCACACCCCTAGACCCCTACGAGAGCGGCAAGCAACCCTACCAATTCTAGAGTTAGGAGACCCAGACTCGACTCCTCGAGTTGGTCTCCTACTGGACTCTAGAACCCGGTTACTTGTGCTCTCCTCCTTGGGTCTATCCTAGTGCGGAAAAGTAAATAATATACAAATGGTGACAGCAACCTCAACCCGGAAGTGTCCAAATAAAAGAATATTACATACAATTAATTTTACATGAATGAAAATAAAAACTCTCATCTAACATAAAACCCCCGGGTATTCAAAACGCGACGATCCAATATAACATATCCAGCAACACATAACATCACATGTCATCAACGTAAGTAAATGTGCGCATCCCAATTATCGTTGACATATAGCAACGAAATCGGCGATATCACATATTACACTTACGGTCGCAGAAAAGAATGTGTAAAACTACAACAGTTGGAATCCGCAACCTCCTTAGACATCGCATGCCTAACAGTTATAAACCCCGCATTCTAGTCTCTATATCGAAAACTCTTTTCAATATCAAGTCGGGCAATTCAACACGATTCCCGATATTCTGATCAAATGCTCGTCGCAAACTTTAGTAGACGTCCGCACCCCCGGATGCCGTCGACGAAGTGCACTAAGGCGGAACACCGTTACCGCGAGCACCCGAACGGATGCTTTTGGCGACGGGATTCTCCTACAGTCACTTGGTCAGGGCTATGGGGCATGGCTGTCTATTAAGTTTACCTGGCGAGTATCCGCGTACGGTACGTGATTGCGACGGACTTTTGATCGCATCAAAATTCCGTGGCAACCGATCATTCGAGACTAAACTGCTACGTTTATAACATTTAAAACAGTTATCTCATAACTTCTTGTGGATTCTAAATATTGTATCACATTCCAGATAAATAGACAATGTTAAACTTTCCGATCGAATGATCAAACACCCAAGTTTTCCCAAATGGTTCTCAACACTTAAGGGGGGTTTACAAACATCCATCACATGCCACAGTACCAATGGTCCAGCCGTAGAAGGGTCAAGCCAATGCCTCACATGTGGCATGCCGTACTGCCCCAAACCCTAAGGTTCAAAGGGCAGTTCAAGACGGTCATATTATCGAGTTAAGGTTTGTTGTCTTCTAGAGGGTCCATCGTGTAACTTGCACGATCTAGACGTTCTTAAACATACGGAAAAATCCAACACTTGGAAATTTTCCGGGTCGGGAAAAAGTGAGCTATTGATATCCGTTCGAACCTTTTAATATTTTCTAAATATCCGGAAAACAATAAACGAGGTTAGAATATCCGATCAAATCAACGAGTCCCCAATACACCCCAGAAAACTCAACTGTTGAGTATATTTAAAAGCACCCAGAAACATCAGGAATCACATACGGGGGAAACTGTACAAAAATGAAACCCTAACCCTTCAATTGCGCCGCGGAACTGCCGCCAATGGCATGTCATTGCCGCGGTTCCGCGGCCGTATAAGTGATTCAGTGTCTCATTTTGTACAGTTAACCTTATATTTACCTGCACTATTTTCTGAGCATTTTTAATTAGGAAAAATCCACAGTTTCAAAAATTGTACAGAGAGGGGTGAAATCGGGGGATATCGGGTTCGATCGAACTTCTAGCTTCGTCTACAGCATAAAGCTCTAGCTAGGCTCTGATACCACTGTAGGGTTACTAGGCACACTCAAGAGGTTCCACAAGGCATCTACCTTGCCAAATTCAAATTTTTATGTGCCTAACAACTCTATGCAAGATTGTTAACTAGAGATTAGGCGAAAACTAAGCAAGCAAACTACTTTGCTACTAAGTGAAAGGGATTACAACCTTTGTAGATCCGGTCCTCCACTTCTAAAGCACCGTGATGAAGTCCCTCTGCTGCGATCATCGGGATCCCGGACTCTAGCAATGGTTTCGTCGGAGAAATGAGCGGGCTAGGTCATTGATTTCGGTGCCGAAGATGATCTACGTCGAGTCGACTCAAACTCAAGCTCCATCTTCACTTGGTCATGCACCTTGTGAAGAAAACACCCTATACAATATGGCAAGTGGTATAGGATGAAGAAATAAGAAGTGGGTCCATTTTGGATTTGGATTTCTCACTTGATTTCAACAGTTGAAATTTTCTAGCAAGCTTTCTTCACTTCATGAAGAAGAAGAAGAAGAAAAGAAAATGAATTATGTGAAAAGAAAATTCATGTGAAGTCTATCATATTGCAACCATGGGTGAGTTTAACCTTTGTAGAGACTAAACCCTAGTTTAAGTTAATGGTTAGGTTAGTAAAAGTGTCATGCAAAACAAAATGGTGGACTTTGTCAAAGATGCTTGAAAGCTTCATGAAGCTTCAAGTAAAGACAATGAGAGCCACCATTTTATTTCACTAAAAATAAACAAAAACCCTAAACCATTAACTAAACATGGTGTAAGTCATACACACACCCAAGTATGCATGTATCATCAAACATTGATACAATCTAGTGCACAAAAATATATCACATATACAACTTGTGCACATCAAGTAAGAAAATCAATCTTAAGTGAACCAATACTAGTTAATGTAAAGTAATATATCAAATATATAATTATACATTAAATCATTAAATCAATACTAGATTTAACGATCTGGTCATATCGCATATAACCGACTAATATAAAGTGTATCAATATATCGAATCAACACTTGATTCGGTAACCCGGCTATATCACATATAACCGACCGATGATACAAATCGCGAGAATAGAATTCAGTATCACATACTGGTATTATTCTCGGTCCCGTACATATCTCATATGCGCTCCTATTTCATTTCGCTTGAGCCAGGAAACCTCTGTGTAGGACTCTAAAGACTCGTCAATACGCCGGCAGTAGGTGATGATCATATCAAACACCCACAAGCTGCAAGCGGTCTGCTAAACGTAACGGCTACCCGGGTATTGAGCGATCAGAAGATCAAAGAGCAAGCCCGCTCACACTCCTGTGAATCCAACCAGTAACACTTACCGTACAGTCCGGTCTGTTCGTCTGATATGTCGCATATCTCGTCTAGGGGTGGTAAACGTCAGACCCCAATAACTCGATAAGTCGTGTCGATATGAGGCTCATAACGGGTCGAGAAACTACTGGTAACACTTACCAATAAATCCCTAAAGCAGCCTAGGTCAAGGGCTTCCTATTATAGCCAATCGAACACAGCACAACATCAACTCCCTATACTGGGAGAGATGAAACCCCTCCTATCGCTCATTGCCTCCATGTGATTCGGGACTGTACCCAAAAGCCACCTTTTTGCACGCCCTCTTGGACGTGGTATGATGGAAATCAAAGCACAGTGGGAACCACACAAGACTATATGACGATCTCGGGTCTACAGACTAACCTGTGTTGGAGATAGTGCACTCAGAGTCAATTATTGGATCACAGGCACGTTATTGCAATGATTTAGGGAGGACCTATCCCAGTAGGACAGTCTTACTCAAGATGATAGTATGCTATCTTGTTTATCTTTATCATCGTGTACTGCTTTAGGTGACCTTATGAGTCGCTATTACACGTTGATAAAGCCCCTAGGATTCTTGCTTGACTACCAGCAGTATGAGGGCGATCATATACGTGAGAGCTGGAGTCTATAAGCACGTCCTTAAAAGGTTCCTAGTCGTGGGAGTTTCGAGACAGGGCATCGATACTCCAGAGTAGACTAGTGTATACAGTCGAGATCCCGACGAGGGGCGGTGGCCGGTCTCACAAGCCACTGGTGTCAGTTGGTTCACCTTAGATGTATACAGGTGCTCATTGGGTTATGAGTACACAGGACAGGACCCGCCGGGAACCTGCTAGTTGGGATTATACCTGATGTCAGATAGCAGTTCCCTGGTGACATGTGTACAGGTTAGTTCATCGACCTGAGATCGTCATTTGTCTCGTGTGAGTTCCCACTGTGCTTTGATTACTACCCTACCACGGCTCAAAGGAGTCGTACAAACAGGTTTTAGTTGGGTACAGTCCCGAGCCACATGGAGGCAGTGAGCGGATCTGCAGGGGTTCGTCTCTCCCGGTATTGGGGGTGAGGTCGTGCTGTGTCTAGGAGAGCCAGTACATGAAAAGTCCTTGGCCAAGGCAGGAGATTTACTGGTAGGTATTCCAGTAGTATCTCAGGGTATTCTGGGATACACTCCGACACGACTTGTACCGCTTTTGGGGGTCTGACTTTTACCAACCCCCTAGGCCCGCCATGCGATGCTCATAGACGAATGGACCGGACTGTACGGATATTGTCACTGACAGGCTCAGTAGGGTGTCAGGATGAGTTCGCTCATCGACGTCCCTTTTGGTCAATAGCTGGAAGCCCGTCACGTATGGCTAATACCTCTGACGTGCTAGTGGTTAAATCCACAGCCATCGTATTGACGAGTCTTTAGATTCCACCACACCGACAGTTACTCAAGTTTCGGGCGAAACACTGTAGAGGCCGTATGGAGATATGGCAGGATTCGATCAGATACGTGCGGTATTGCACGGATTGTGATCGGACGGATTTTACTAGCCGGCTTTGGTTTAAACCGGATCTTAGTATTAGTCAGTGTAGATTTTGTCTCTTTGCATTTGTGTTCAGTGGGAATACAAATGCGGGCATGTATATGCAATAGCGGGGTTTTCCTGTAATTTATTACGGGATCAGTTTTCTGAAGTTACCAGTTTGCATTCCGTTCCGGCCGGTTTTCCTTTGTTCTTTCCCGGCCGGACTTTTCCGATGGAATGGGTTATTTGCAAGTTTGCAAATATCTTTTTGTGGAGGGGTTTCTTGCATATGCATTGATTATGATGGCATCTTTTCTTTTCATGCATCATTACATGCATTAATGAGATTAGAGTTGATTTAGTGTATGATGTGAAGCTTGCTTTTTGATGTGGTCACCTCCCTTGATCTCCTACACTCACCTCCCTTTGTTTTGATTCCCTCCTCATTCCAATTAAGGGGCCAGCCACTTGATGGAGAGAAGAAGAGAGTTTTATTTTTGATGTGGGAGTGGAAAATTATCATCTCATTTTTGATACACAAAACTTCATCTCCATTTGTTCATTATTTCCCTCCATCCGAAGGCAACTTCAAACCCTCAAAGAGACAATGGCTACTACACTATTCTACAGCAAATCTTGGACGCGTCGGCTAGCCCACTTCGCGCCCGAGTTGTCTCGGTCCAGAGGTGGGAGCCCGTAAAAGAATCCGGCTACGTGGTGCCCTTTCCGACGAGGAGGTGACGGACGGAGATTCCGCGGGAGATCGGAGTGGAGACGAAGACCGAAGGACACGGATCGCTTGGTATAGCTTCTCTACTCTTTTCTAGTTTGCTAGTAGCTAGGTTAATGGCCCGATCTGGGTTAAAAGTGCGCGGTGGTGTCGGTTTGCTAGTTTGCAAAGTTTTTCGTTTCCGCATTTCCTGCGTCGGATCGACGGCCGGGGCACCGCCGTGCACTTACATTGGTATCAGAGCCACGCCGTTAACCTAGTCTAGCTTGCTCTAGTATGTTTAAAACTCGATCGATCAAAAATCCCAAAAACCGTATTTTCACATGCACAGTTTCTGTCGAAATTTTTTTGGGCTCCTAAAATTTTTCAGGTTGTTTCAGAGACTCGTGCAAGCAATTATAAGCATTCTGAGAAAATTTGGTGGCGTGATGTCACCATTCCACCGCGGAACCTCAGCCAAACCCACGCATTGGCCGCGTTTCCGCCGCCACTTTGACTTGTCAACGCACCAAATTTTTCCAGTGGGCTTTTGGGTTGGAAATAGGGGTTTTGGGATATTCTTTTTGGGCCTAGATTTTCTGTAAGTGCTACAGTACTGCTTAGGACCCACTTCGGTAAATTTGTTCGATCGGATATTTTAAACATGCTTGTTCACAGTATTTACATTATATCTGCGACCGTGAATGTCACTTGATCGGTAAATCATGTCTAACTGCTATAGCCCGGTTAGACAGATTTGCGAACGTGACATTCACGTTGATGTTCTGTGTTGTGCTGTGATGTTGCGGATTGGTCGTGGGGATAGCCTGGATGCAATGTTAGTACAGTTTTTTGTTGTATTATGTACATTTGATATTGCGGGGCGAGCGTCCGACATGTGGACTGCCGTCACTGCCTGTTATTATTATTCTTTTGGGGCACGACCAGGTCGAGGTCAATGTACCCGTTGTATGTATATTTTACTTTCTGTACTAGGATTACCCCGCGGAGGGGTGCACGGATAGCCGGGTTCTAGAGGGAAACAAGCCCGCATCACATGGAATTGAGACGGAGGGGGCTTTACTCTAGAATTGGCAGGGCTATTCGCCGCACTCGTAGGGGGTATAGGTTGACCCAGGAGGGGTGCCCAAGTTACCGGATTCCGTGAAGTGCTGGGTAGTCCATTCACGTTGCTGAAGGGGGCTGCCTCGCTTCAGGTTTTGGCGGGTAACTTGCCGCGCCCGTAGGGGTCTAGGATTTCATTGCACAGGCTATCCACACGACCAGGGGAACGTCGGGTTTCAGTAGCGGCTCTATGAAACCCGGGGATCCCAAATATCTGTATTATTCTGTGATGCTGTACATTTCTGTGATGTTGCATTTTATCACGCCTTGAGCGAAAATTATATATTATATATATACTAGTAGATGTTGTATATGTTTTGCATCCGCGCTAGTCCAGTCCCCGCTCTGTCGTTAGTTAAGTAACCTAACGGGTGATGACGGGACCCAGTGGCGAATGCGGATGACATATACGTACATCATTATTTTCGTTCTTTTGTGGTGTGATCAATTGATGGGACTGCGTTGATTCAGATCAATGCAAGCTAAACAAACCTATTCTGATGTTGTTGGAACACTTTTCAAATAGCTGTTATTGCAAGGGCATTCTCTTTTGTTTTGCACAGTGGTATTCAGTTGGAATATCCTGCGCCTCAGTCGACGAGGCAAGGGCCGAGATCCCTTCACCGGGAGTGACCCCTTGGACAAAAGTTTGCGTCAGGGCAATAACTTCACTATAGCCGATTACTTTTGCTTTGCATCGTGGTATTCAGTTGGAATATCCTGCATCTCATTCTACGGGGAAAGAGCCGAGATCCCTTCACCGGGAGTGACATCTTTAGCTAAGGTTTTCGTCACTACATTTTTATAAAGCTATCAGTTCCTTCAACGATATCAAGTTCATTACGTTAAAGGTTTTCGCCAGAAACCATTCGTAGCCCTCCGTCATTTCAGAACGGTAGCACTTAGTATTCATGCTATGTATGTTGGCCTTCGTCAAGGCATAGTGTATGGTAGCCATTTGTTACTTTTCTGCAGCATAGATAGATGCGTTGGTTTGGGACAGTCGTACTACTATTTTGGCGTTCGTCAAGGGTATGTACGGGTGGGTTCAAATTAACCTGGATAATGACGGGTAGAACTTGACATGTGACTTATGATATGTTGGCCTTCGTCAAGGTCATAAGAACATGGGGCGAAAATCCACATTGGGGGTTTCTAAAGAAACTGAAACTTGCCAGATATGCGCATACCTTCTGGAGTGTGATAACGTGAGCGGATTCCGTCACGTTATCATGCGATGATAGTTGGATCCCGATTCCCACTGATGAGTTGGTTTACTCCTCGGGTGATCCCGGCTAATTCTTCTTTCAGGTTTGGGGAAGAATTTGACGTTACAGTGGGAGGTTTCCTGATTAGATAAAGTGATAACCATTCTGATCTAGGTTAGAGTGCACGCTGAGTGTTTCTTTTCTCTCTCTCTGGCAGCGACCTTTGACCCGACCCTAGACTATGACTCAGTGACCAAGTTGACCGAACCTTCTTAACACTGGCTTTTGGATTGTTAGAGTTGCAAACCTCATTGCCACTCCTACTTTTACCCTTTTCTCCAGGACACCCCATATTACTACGAACGTCCACTTCCATTGGACAAAACCATCGTATGGTTATATACGAACTCGAAGGAATTCGAGGATGGTTTCCGGTTCTGGAGAAAACGAATAGGACTATTCAGTTGTCTTTTCCTTTTACCTTCTCTCAGGTTGCGAGTACTCCTTGGTTTAGGAGATAGTACACTTATTATGCAAATTGGATAGTCTTCTTCCAAACCATAGGCAGGTGCCGACCGGTAAGGAATGAAGAAAACCAATTAGCCTAACGGTGGTGTACAGAAGGTATTATGTAAAGACAAAGAAAGGGATTAGTAAGAGGGCAAAGTAAATTCCGACTGCTATTCACGACCAAACCAAGTATTTCTTCGCCAATCCTAAATCACCTTTGTATTTCTCCAGGACACTCCGTATCACTACGAAGATCCCAAGTTTATTGGATAATCCATCGTATGGTTATATACGAACTCGAAGGGAACTTGTGTAAGTCGATGTACTACACCCCAATACTTGTGGGGAGGCGGAATTTTCAAAAACGAACTTGTTTAGTGAACGAACATCGACTAACCGCTTGAATCGAAGCTAAACTATAAATAACAAAACACAAAGTGTTTCTAAACTACTGTGTTTAGGGATTATACCTAATGAACCAAATCCTTCGTCTTTACGATCTCCTTGTCCTCCTCGGCCTTCTCTTTGTAGTAGACGATCCACCCGAGAGCAAAACTCCAAGCTTAGCCTCTAAACTTGAGGCAACTAACCTTCTTGGATTGCTAATCAAAGAAGATATATGAGATAGAGTGAGGGTTATGGATTGTTTAGTCTAACTAATCCTTGTTCTCAACACATGAGAGGTGAGGATTAGGGTTTGAAGAGAGTGAGCTTGAGGAGAGAGAATGTGAATGGTATTATGAAGTGAGAATAGTAAGTTATCATAATATATATGAAGCATTTACTTTTATCAAGAAAAGAAAATAAGTGATGAATAATCATGCTTCACAAATATCAAGTGGTGATTCATTATCATGAGTCATTAAGCATTTATGATGCATTAATGACCATGATGAATCACTCTCATGACTCACTAATCTCATTCAATGTATATGCCACCTAAACCTCCTTAGTCACCATCTTCTAGAAGCTTCTCGCGTAATTACGAGAACGCCCCTCCGATCCGTAAAAATACGGAAAAACTTTAGACTGTATAAATCCAATAACTGGATACCAGTAACTGTCTTAAACCAAAGCCGACTGGTAAAAACTGTCCAGACGACGTAAGTGTGTAAACACACATACGCGTCCGAACCCTTTGTCGTAAAACTATACGACCTCTATATCGTTTCGCCTGGAGTAGGAAACTCTCTGTGTGGGACTCTAGAGACTCGACTACTACGCTGGCAGTGGGTTTAACCACAGACCGCAAGCGGCACTAGCTGTACGTAACGGTCCCCAGGTAGTTGTCGATAAGAAGGCCGATGAGGAAACCCATCCGAACTCCTACTGAGCCTGCTGTGACAATCTCCATACAGTCCGGTCTGTTCGTCTAAGACTATCGCATATCAAGCCTAGGGGGCGGCAAGCGTCAGTCCCCTAATAGCTGTATAAGTCGTGTTGGAGCGAAGCCCATTACACCCTGAGAAGCTACTGGAACCTACCAGTATATCTCGTTTGCCCTGCCCAGGGACTTTGTGTAATGGCGCTCTGACACATCGCGATATCATCTCCTAATACCGGGAGAGACGAATCCTATCTAACCGCCACTGCCTCCAAGTGCTCGGGACTGCACCCAACTGCTACCTGTTTGCACGACTCCTTTGAGCCGTGGTAGGGTAGCAATCTAAGAACAGTGGGACACACTCGAGGCGAAGCAGCAGTGTCAAGTCTGCGGACTATGCTGTACTCATGTCACCTGGGAACTGACAACTGACGATGGGTATAATACCAACCAATAAGTTCCTCGGCGAGTCCTGTCCGGTGTACCCGTAACCTAACGAGCACCTGTATACTATCTCCAGTACGGCGTACTGATGGCTGTGGGACTGACCATTTCCCCAGCTGGGATGAGAAGCGCATACACTTAGTCTACTCTGGAATATCGATGCCCTATCTCGATAATCCAACGACCAGGGACCTGTATAGGATGTTGCTTACAGACTACCCAGCCCCCACTAGTGTGACTGCCATCACGACGCTGGTAATCAAGCAAAGATCCTATGGGCTCTACTAATATGTATAAGTGATACGTTACAAGAAACATATGCACATATTAAAGTAGACTCAAACCAAGTAGCATACTACCATGTTTAGCAAGACTGTTATATACAACTGTGAATATGCCAAGCTTCCATTAAGTAATATACATGCTAGTATGATACAATAATGGCCCCTAGGGCATATACACTAACAATCTCCCACTTGCACTAGGGCCATGAGCTGGCATATCGTAGACCTATCATCTCGAATAGCCTCTCGAACTGCGTCTGAGGAATGGCCTTTGTGAATGGGTCAGCAATGTTATCCTCCGTCTTTACTCTCTTCACCTCGATCTCCCGGCGATCTATGATCTCCCTGATCAGGTGATACCGCCTTAAGATGTGTCTGGACTTCTGATGGGACCTGGGTTCCTTCGCTAAAGCTATAGCGCCGTTGTTGTCACAATACAGAGGTATTGGACCAACACTGGTAGGAACCACCTGAAGTTCTGTGAGGAACTTCTTCATCCAGACTGCTTCTTTTGCGGCATCGCAAGCAGCTATGTACTCTGCTTCCATCGTTGAGTCAGCAACGGTCTCCTGTTTGGAACTCTTCCAACAGACCGCCGCTCCATTGAGGGTAAAGACATAACCCGACATGGACTTGGAGTCATCTTTGTCACTCTGGAAGCCGGAGTCGGCAAAGGCCTCCATCTGGAGGTCTTTTCCGCCATATACTAAGAACATTTCCTTAGTCCTTCTCAGGTACTTGAGAATGTTCTTTACTGCTATCCAGTGCTTCTCCCCTGGGTTTGCTTGATACCGGCTTACTACGCTCAATGCGTATGCTACATCTGGTCTGGTACATAACATCGCATACATTATAGAGCCTACCGCAGAAGCGTAGGGTATAATTGACATGCGATCCCTTTCCAAATCAGTCTTAGGAGACATCTCTTTGGAGAGGGTGATTCCGTGACAAGCCGGTAAGTTACCGCGCTTAGAATCATCCATACTGAATCTCTTTACTATGGTGTCTATGTACCTGGACTGTGAAAGTCCCAATATCCTCTTTGATCTATCACGATAGATCCGGATCCCCAGAATATAGGTGGCATCACCCAAGTCTTTCATGGAGAATTTATGTGACAAGAATCTTTTGACTGACTGTAATATAGGAATATCATTTCCTATTAGGAGAATGTCATCCACGTACAAGTCGAGGAATACTATAGCTCTCCCTACAATCTTACTGTATATGCATGGTTCATCTGGATTTTTGATAAAGTCAAATTCTTTGACAGCATCATCAAAACAGATGTTCCAACTCCGCGATGCCTGTTTTAGTCCATAAATGGACTTAAGCAGCTTGCATACTTTACCGCTGCTCCCACTCTGAATGAATCCTTCTGGCTGATCCATATAGACGCTTTCTTCCAAATTACCATTTAGAAAGGCCGTCTTTACGTCTATCTGCCAGATTTCATAATCGTGGAAGGCAGCAATAGCAAGAAGGACCCGAATAGATTTAAGCATAGCCACTGGAGAAAAGGTTTCGTCGTAGTCCAAACCAGGTCTTTGACGGAAACCCTTTGCAAAAAGTCTAGCTTTATAGGTTTCAACCTGTCTATCTACACCAATCTTCTTTTTGAAGATCCATTTGCATCCTACGGGTTTTACCCCATCTGGAGCAATGTCCAAAGTCCATACTTTGTTGGTGTACATGGACTCCATTTCGGTCCGCATTGCATCCAGCCATTTTACCGATTCGCTGCTCTGAATGGCTTGCTGGAAGCTAGTAGGGTCATCTTCATCAATGACACAATCCTCTCTATCCCCATCTTTGAGAAAACCGTAGTATCTCTCAGGCGGATGAGACGACCTACTACTCCTGCGGAGTGGCGTCGGGATGTCCTGTTCTCCTGAACCTTCTCGTTCTGCCAAGGTTTCAGTAATAGCTTGTGGTTCTAGAATTTCTTCCAGTTCTATTGCGCTCCCACTCTTCTGATTTTCTAAAAACTCAGTTTCTAAGAAGCGGGCATGTTGAGAAACAAAGACCTTTTGTTCATCTGCGTAATAGAAACAATATCCCATGGAGTTCTTTGGATATCCCACAAACTTACACTGTACTGAGCATGCCTCGAGCTTATCCGCATGCTGCTTCTTTACAAAAGCTGGACATCCCCATGTCTTAAGATACTTAAGACAGGGTTTCTTCCCACTCCACATCTGATATGGTGTGGTAGGCACAGTCTTGGTTGGAACTCGGTTTAAAAGATATGCAGCTGATTCTAGTGCATATCCCCAGAATGATCGTGGCAACTCAGCGTTACTCATCATGGAACGTACCATATCCAATAGGGTTCGGTTCCGTCTCTCTGATACACCGTTATGTTGTGGTGTGTATGGAGGAGTAAGCTGAGAGAGAATTCCATTCTCTTTTAAGTAACCTAGGAACTCGGCAC
The DNA here is from genome assembly GCA_030015575.1 of Agapanthus africanus. Taxonomy (NCBI): domain Eukaryota; kingdom Viridiplantae; phylum Streptophyta; class Magnoliopsida; order Asparagales; family Amaryllidaceae; genus Agapanthus; species Agapanthus africanus. The sequence continues at coordinate 495,131,540 of JASDDO010000019.1, read as the reverse complement.
TTAAGTATTCACCACCTCGATCAGATCTCAGTGTCTTGATACTTTTGCCGGTTTGTTTTTCTACTTCATTCTTGTATTCTTGGAATTTCTCAAAGGCCTCGGATTTATGCTTCATTAAGAAGATATATCCATACCTAGAGAAATCATCCGTAAAAGTAATGAAGTAGGAATAACCACCTCGCGCATGTGTAGACATTGGACCGCACACGTCACTGTGTACGAGTCCCAAGAGCTCACTTGCTCTTACTCCGTGTCCAGTGAACGGAGTTTTTGTCATCTTTCCTTTGAGACAAGATTCACAAGTAGCATAAGATTGATATTCGAACGGATTCAAATATCCTTCTCTATGTAACTTAGTCAACCTTCTCTCATTGATGTGACCTAGTCTACAATGCCATAAGAAAGCCTGATTTGTTTCCGGAGACTTTCTTTTAAGTGTGTTCTGGACACTGAAAACCTGAGCTTGATTTAATACGTATATTCCGTTTTCTAATGTACCTGACCCAATCAAATCTTGATTTAGGTGGATGTGAACCACATCTCTTGTAAAAGCAAAATCATATCCTTCCTTAGAAAGTAAGGGTACAGATATGATATTACAACTCGTACCTGGTACATAAAAACAGTTACGCAGAATCAATATCTGCCCAGTTGTCAGTCCAAGATGATATTCCCCTACGGATTCAGCGTTCATGCTCATTCCGTTAGCAACCGTGAGGGTCATTTCACCTATCCCGATAACCCTACGGTTTCTCAGAGTCTGTAATGAATTACAGATGTGAGTTCCTGACCCGGTATCCAATACCCAGGAAGTAGGGCTAACTGACATACAGTTCTCAATAACAAACACACTTGAGGCTGAAGCCACAACATGCTTGTCATTCTGGTTACTGGCTTCTAAAGCCCTGCAATCATTCTGCCAATGTTCAATCCCATAGCAATAGGAATGTCCCTCAATAGGGTGGTCCAGCTTGTCATAGGCAATGGACATCTGGACAGATTTTTGCCAGTCATATAAGTCAGATTCAGTCAAATTATTATCTAGATGTAACCTATGTGTGGTCACAAGGTCGCTGCAATTAAGAGAGAGAGAAGAAAATATTTTAGCATGATGCTGTTGCAAGTTTAGATTGGTTTTAAGTTTATCTAAACAGGATGGCTTCCACTGTTTCTCGAATCCTTCCTCAAACCATAAAAGAAGAATTAGCCAGGAAAATTCTCACCGTACAATACTTGCTTAACCGTTCGGCCAGGCTAGTGTCGATACTTCGAGGGAGGTTTTCCAACGCTTTCGCGAAGTTCCTTAATTAAATAACCTCTTTTCTCTGGGGGCGTAACCCCGCTGACACCTTTCTTGGCACCTACTTGGTTTATAGCATTGATCGTTAAGTGACGAATCTCCTGATAAGTAGCATGTACTCACAGTAGGATCGGGATCCAAAATATCATCGTATGATAATGTTGAAGGAATCCTACCAACATTCATCAAACTCCAAAATGGTATGCTCTCTCTGCAAATTTCAGTTTCTTTAGAAATTCCCGATGGGGATTTTTGCCCCATGCTCTTATGACCTTGACTTTAGTCAACAAATCATAAGTCACATGTCAAGTTCTACCCGTCATTGTCCAGGTTAATTTGAACCCACCCGTACATACCCTTGACTTTAGTCAACAAGGTAATACGACTGTCCCAAACCAACGCATCTATCTATGCTGCATATAAATATCCAACAGCTACCAAACACTGTGCCTTGACTTTAGTCAACAAACACAGCTTGAATACTATTGACTATCTATATGAAATGACGGAGGGTTACGAATGGTTTTGGCAAAACCGTGAACGTAGTGAACTTGATATAATCGAAGGAACCTGATACTTTTTAAAAGGAGTGGTTAAAGCTCCGCAATTAAAAATTCTGATCTTTTAAAATAACCGATCGGTTTCTTTTAAATTTGTTCCAACGATTCAACTTTGGTTTATTTTCTTTGCATTATAATAATGCGTCCCATCATTAACCTATCATTGCAGAAAACAACGAAAATACAACGTCCTCTTATGCCATCCGCATTCGCCACGGGGTCCCGTCATCACCCGTTAGGTTACTTAACTAACGACAGAGCGGGGGTTGGGCTAGCGCGGGTGTAAAACATAAGTGACGTCTAAATAGCTATCATATATATAGATATTTTACATTCGTCTGACGCAATGATATACATTCCAGAACACAGATGAACTTAATTGGATTTGCAAGCAATCCGTATTTCTTTTGAGCCTGGAAGAAAAGACGGATAACACAGTTGTGATGAATAGCCATTACCCCACCCTCGACCCCTACGGGTACGGCAAACTACCCGCCCGGCAGTTTGTGCACCCCACCTTGGGTCAGACCTAGGAGCAGAAACAGTAAAATGAAATAATACAACGGTGGCTACAACCGCAACCTGGATATGCCCCACAAAAATAATATTACAACAAATTACATTTACAACAAATGAATTAAATAATAACCCATTGCTAAACCCCGGCTATACACCACAACAGTCCAATACAGTTCATATGCACAAACAGATAAAACCATTACAGAAATGTGCAACCCCCTGCCAACCGACATACTAGCAGTTAGGGGAGGTTTACGAACACATTATACAAACACAGATATAATCCAACAAGCAAATACTGTATAATTTCGATCGATTAAACACTTTTAATTTTGCTCCAAAACTGCTCTACAAATCTGAAACCTGAGCAATAATTAAATATTCCAGAAAATCCCAAATATCACAGAGAACCACCACAAGAAAAATGGCTCCCTGAATCGTCAAAACGGCGGCGGATCCGCGGCGGGATCAGTGCTATCCGCCGCGGCTCCGCGGCTCCGTAGACGATTCAGGGCACCAAATTTTTTGTGTGTTCTAGTACTATCATTTTAAGCCTTCTGAACATCCCTGAAAAATTTTTGGACTTCATTTATAAATCGACAGAAACATGATATTTTGGGGTTTTCCGGTTTCGTTTTTTCCGTTCGAAATTCATACAAATTTGCAAAAAAGTTATTTATTGTTTAGCGAGGCTCTAATACCACTGTAAGTCGATGTACTACACCCCAATACTTGTGGGGAGGCGGAATTTTCAAAAACGAACTTGTTTAGTGAACGAACATCGACTAACCGCTTGAATCGAAGCTAAACTATAAATAACCAAACACTAAGTGTTTCTAAACTACTGTGTTTAGGGATTATACCTAATGAACCAACTCCTTCGCCTTTACGATCTCCTTGTCCTCCTCGGCCTTCTCTTTGTAGTAGACGATCCACCCGAGAGCAAAACTCCAAGCTTAGCCTCTAAGCTTGAGGCAACTAACCTTCTTGGATTGCTAATCAAAGAAGATAGATGAGATAGAGTGAGGGTTATGGATTGTTTAGTCTAACTAATCCTTGTTCTCAACACATGAGAGGTGAGGATTAGGGTTTGAAGAGAGTGAGCTTGAGGAGAGAGAATGTGAATGATATTATGAAGTGAGAATAGTAAGTTATCATAATATATAAGAAGCATTTACTTTTATCAAGAAAAGAAAATAAGTGATGAATAATCATGCATCACAAATATCAAGTGGTGATTCATTATCATGAGTCATTAAGCATTTATGATGCATTAATGACCATGATGAATCACTCTCATGACTCACTAATCTCATTCAATGTATATGCCACCTAAACCTCCTTAGTCACCATCTTCTAGAAGCTTCTCGCGTAATTACGAGAACGCCCCTCCGATCCGTAAAAATACGGAAAAACTTTAGACTGTATAAATCCAATAACCGGATACCAGTAACTGGCTTAAACCAAAGCCGACTGGTAAAAACTGTCCAGACGACGTAAGTGTGTAAACACACATACGCGTCCGAACCCTTTGTCGTAAAACCATACGACCTCTATATCGTTTCGCCTGGAGTAGGAAACTCTGTGTGTGGGACTCTAGAGACTCGACTACTACGCTGGCAGTGGGTTTAACCACAGACCGCAAGCGGCACTAGCTGTACGTAACGGTCCCCAGGTAGTTGTCGATAAGAAGGCCGATGAGGAAACCCATCCGAACTCCTACTGAGCCTGCTGTGACAATCTCCATACAGTCCGGTCTGTTCGTCTAATACTATCGCATATCAAGCCTAGGGGGCGGAAAGCGTCAGTCCCCTAATAGCTGTATAAGTCGTGTTGGAGCGAAGCCCATTACACCCTGAGAAGCTACTGGAACCTACCAGTATATCTCGTTTGCCCTGCCCAGGGACTTTGTGTAATGGCTCTCTGACACATCGCGATATCATCTCCCAATACCGGGAGAGACGAATCCTATCTAACCGCCACTGCCTCCAAGTGCTCGGGACTGCACCCAACTGCTACCTGTTTGCTCGACTACTTTGAGCCGTGGTAGGGTAGCAATCTAAGAACAGTGGGGCACACTCGAGGCGAAGCAGCAGTGTCAAGTCTGCGGACTATGCTGTACTCATGTCACCTGGGAACTGACAACTGACGATGGGTATAATACCAACCAATCAGTTCCTCGGCGAGTCCTGTCCGGTGTACCCGTAACCTAACGAGCACCTGTATAATATCTCCAGTACGGCGTACTGATGGCTGTGGGACAGACCATTTCCCCAACTGGGATGAGAAGCGTATACACTTAGTCTACTCTGGAATATCGATGCCCTATCTCGATAATCCAACGACCAGGGACCTGTATAGGATGTTGCTTATAGACTACCCAGCCCCCACTAGTATGACTGCCATCACGACGCTGGTAATCAAGCAAAGATCCTATGGGCTCTACTAATATGTATAAGTGATACGTTACAAGAAACATATGCACATATTAAAGTAGACTCAAACCAAGTAGCATACTACCATGTTTAGCAAGACTGTTATATACAACTGTGAATATCCCAAGCTTCCATTAAGTAATATACATGCTAGTATGATACAATAATGGCCCCTAGGGCATATACACTAACAACTTGTTCCAGTTCGGGGATGGATCCTGGTTCAGGAGAAATAGGAATAAGGTTCATTCGGTTGTCTTTTATCTTCACCTTCTCTCACACTGTGAGTGCTCCTAGGATTAGGACAGTACGCCCATTATGTTTATTGGATAGTCTTCTTCCAAAACATAGGCTGGTGCCGAATGGTAGGGAAGGAAGAAAACCAATTGGCCTAAAGGGGTGTACAGAAGGTAATGACTAAAGACATATAAAGGGATTTGGAGAGATGGCAAAGAATTATACGGTTACAGTTATGAATCTAGATAATGGAACAGGCATTACTAGGAATACCGGGATACCCCATCGAAACATTTCAATGTTTCAGTTTCACTGTGTACTGTTAAAAGAAAACTGATTTCCCAATTAGACACTTGCTCCAGGGTATGTATTTACCAGGTATGATTCTCACATCTGTATGGTTTTACAGATGATGAGTGGGAGTAAGTTATTGGGAATTAGGTGATCATCCTCATTATATTGGGATTCGTTGTAATTGGTAATATTTGAGGAAGTCACCTGTGTTGTTTGCCGGACGGCAAATATTTGGTTTTGAATATCCGTTGTTATGCACCAATTTCAAATTGATATATCTGTACGTCTATTTTTATAGAGTGAGATATACCTTTTTGAAATTATGTCTATGACATTTACCTATATCAGTGGATGGTTAGGTAAGGAGCATTGAACAGCGGTGTAATTATTCTTAACCATAAGTACAGTTTTCAACCTACGACACACAGTGAATGAGTCACTAGACTCAGGGAACTTATACAGAGTATTGTATATTGTCCAGGGTCCATTAGGACAGAGGGGTTGGTCCTCGTACTATATTCGGTTTACTTATAACTTCTCTAGTTCTTAGACAATTGTTTCGTAGAAACACAGGGTCCAAGTTTTGAGGAATTATAGGTATAAGAATAAAGTAGAGAACCAGATGTTGCAAGTATCAGGATTCTTCAAGGAGATCGAAGATAGAGATACTTGTGTATGGTATTCAGTTGATAGTAATGATTAAGATAACTTGCTTCTCTTTCAGGTTACTCATAATTGGAAGTATTCCTAAGTTGAGTAACGCTGATTGGCCTCTCTTCCATTTAGTTGACATGCACTGGAGACAGCTGCATAATTTGAATCTGGTTCAATTAAATCTGTGCCTCTGTTTCTATATTGGATATAGAACAGTTCATATCTTGACTTTGTTAAGATACGGGGAGTTGTCCGGCTTATGCTTAATACCTGACTCCGGATAACTCAAGGCACGTTTCTGTAATGGCTGTTTGTGGGTTGACCCGGGCTATGACGAGGGTTGATTTGGTACCATCTGGAAGATCAATAGTGATATTATTCTTGACTCGCCACAGTTTTAATTAAAAATGGATTTTTTCAGAAAACAGTAGTGGGAGTATGGTAGGACTGGAAGTGATTCCAGAACCGCAAACGATTACTGAAGATTTGATAAGAACCTAAAGATTCAATCTGGTTTGACATTCCATTGGCCACGCCGCAAATAAAGTGGGTAACCTCAGGCACCCGAGAGGTACTTCGGTATGCTCAAGGACGGTGGTAGGGAAGTTCTTGTTTACCCAGACTTGCCATTGCTGTTGTTCCAGACAGTGAGACCCGGCAGGAGGATGAGTATAGCGTCGTTCTAAACTGGCTTTAGAAGTGTACGTCTATATGACTCTGCCAGAGGGTTGTCATAGTCAGTGGGAGCAGCGGAAGCATTGGTGGACATCAGGCTTATGTCTATTTATAGACTAAAGCAGATATAGCGGAGATAGATCATCTATTTCTGATGTGATAGTCATAGGTTTGACTTCATCAGAAAAGCGGATGGATCTGTTAAGAAGGTAGTAGGGTGTGATGTCCTGGTATTTGATGACATACACAGAGTAGGAGGTGATATTCCTATACTACGATCGGTTATACTTTGCTCGTCACACAGTAGTTTCTCCACATAGGACTTGGATATTATATCGTACATTCTGATTACTAGATCTATGGTTTTAGATCTAGATTTGGGTGGTTTCCCAATCCGGGTACTTAGACAGCATTCTAAGAGTATTTAGAATGAACGACTCCTGGCATGGTGGTGTACCTGCAGGTGATGGAGTCACCCTCTCTAAAGGTGTCTTACAGACTAAAAGGGAGAGGGATATGCATGATTGACAGATCACTTGCTTAGGCAATTGAGTCAATCATGAGATGTCAAGTACCACACCAGATGTTGTTTTTGCAGTAGATGCAATAAGTTGATATTGATCCAATCCTGGAGAAACAGTCGGAAGCAGTTTTAGAACATAAGTTGATGTTCTAGGGATATGATAACAGCATTCTCTTTCGGGAAACAGTTATCATTCCAGGCTTCCAAGGTGACCTGGATGGCAGAGTGGCTGTCAGAGTTATAGTTTTCCCTCTGACGAGGGACAGTTTTTTTTGGACAGGTGGTCCAGGTGGATACTGAGGGAAGGCATTGCGCTGGATACTGATTAAGTTCAGTTGACGATACAGTCTAAGAAGTTTGGATTTGGAGTTCACTTATGAGCTAGGTCCCATCAGATATCCAGACACATTCTAAGACAGGTATTGCTCATTTCGGGAGATGGCTTTCTCCGCGAACTTGAGATAAAGAGAGACATAGAAAGAAACATCAGAGCGGATCCACTCACTGAGGCTATTCCTCGAACGCAATAGTTTCATAAATGAGCTTTGTGAGATTGACTAGTAGAGGAGTTCGGTGTTCGGTATCACACGGGCTGTGAGTATGCGACATCGCAATAATTAGCCTTGAGTGCAAGTGGGAGATTGTTGGAGATAGTGCCCTCAAAGTCAATTATTGGATCACAGGCACGTGATTGCAATGATTTAGGGAGGACCTATCCCAGTAGGACAATCTTACTCAAGATGATAGTATGCTATCTGGTTTATCTTTATCATCGTGTACTGCTTTAGGTGACCTTATGAGTCGCTATTACACGTTGATAAAGCCCCTAGGATTCTTGCTTGACTACCAGCAGTATGAGGGCGATCATATACGTGAGAGCTGGAGTCTATAAGCACATCCTTAAAAGGTCCCTAGTCGTGGGAGTTTCGAGACAGGGCATCGATACTCCAGAGTAGACTAGTGTATACAGTGGAGACCCCGACGAGGGGCGGTGGCCGGTCTCACAAGCCACTGATGTCAGTTGGTTCACCTAAGATGTATACAGGTGCTCATTGGGTTATGAGTACACCGGACAGGACTCGCCGGGAACCTGCTAGTTGGGATTATACCTGATGTCAGATAGCAGTTCCCTGGTGACATGTGTACAGGTTAGTTCATCGACCTGAGATCGTCATTTGTCTCGTGTGAGTTTCCACTGTGCTTTGATTACTACCCTACCACGGCTCAAAGGAGTCGTGCAAACAGGTTTTAATTGGGTACAGTCCCGAGCCACATAGAGGCAGTGAGCGGATCTGCAGGGGTTCGTCTCTCCCGGTATTGGGGGTGAGGTCGTGCTGTGTCTAGGAGAGCCAGTACATGAAAAGTCCTTGGCCAAGGCAGGAGATTTACTGGTAGGTATTCCAGTAGTATCTCAGGGTATTCTGGGCTACTCTCCGACACGACTTGTACCGCTTTTGGGGGGTCTGACTTTTACCGACCCCCTAGGCCCGCCATGCGATGCTCATAGACGAACGGACCGGACTGTACGGATATTGTCACCGACAGGCTCAGTAGGGTGTCAGGATGAGTTCGCTTATCGACGTCCCTTTTGGTCAATAGCTGGTAGCCCGTCACATATGGCTAATACCTCTGACGTGCTAGTGGTTAAATCCACAGCCATAGTATTGACGAGTCTTTAGAGTCCACCACACCGACAGTTACTCAAGTTTCGGGCGAAACGCTGTAGAGGCCGTATGGATATATGGCAGGATTCGATCAGATACATGCGGTATTGCACGGATTGTGATCTAACGGATTTTACTAGACGGCTTTGGTTTAAGCCGGATCCTAGTATTAGTCAGTGTAGATTTTGTCTCTTTGCATTTGTGTTCAGTAGGAATAAAAATGCTGGCATGTATATGCAGTAGCGGGGTTTTCCTGTAATTTATTACGGGATCAGTTTTCTGAAGTTGCCAGTTTGCATTCCGTTCAGGCCGGTTTTCCTTTGTTCTTTCCCTGCCGGACTTTTCTGATGGAGGGGGTTATTTGCAAGTTTGGAAATAACTTTGGTGGAGGGGTTTCTTGCATATGCATTGATTATGATGGCATCTTTTCTTTTCATGCATCATTACATGCATTAATGAGATTAGAGTTGATTTAGTGTATGATGTGAAGCTTGCTTTTTGATGTGGTCACCACCCTTGATCTCCTACACTCACCTCCCTTTGTTTTGATTCCCTCCTCATTCCAATTAAGGGGCCGGCCACTTGATGGAGAGAAGAAGAGAGTTTTATTTTTGATGTGGGAGTGGAAAATTATCATCTCATTTTTGATACACAAAAGTTCATCTCCATTTGTTCATTATTTCCCTCCATCTAAAGGCAACTTCAAACCCTCAAAGAGATAATGGCTACTAAACTATTCTACAGCAAATCTTGGACGCGTCGGCTAGCCAACTTCGCGCCCGAGTTGATTCGGTCCAGAGGTGGGAGCCCGTAAAAGAATCCGGCTACGTGGTGCCCTTTCCGACGAGGAGGTGACGGACGGAGATTCCGCGGGAGATTGGAGTGGAGACGAAGACCGAAGGACACAGATCGCTTGGTATAGCTTCTCTACTCTTTTCTAGTTGGCTAGTAGCTAGGTTAATGGCCCGATCTGGGTTAAAAGAGCGCGGGTGGTGCCGGTTTGCTAGTTTGCAAAGTTTTTCGTTTCAGCATTTCCGGCATCGGATCGACGGCCGGGGCGCCGCCGTGCACTTACAACCTGCACCATTGTCACTAGAGAACTGCCATCTGATGTAAGGTATAATACCATCTGGGAGTTCTCGGCGTGTCCGTCCAGTGTACCCAGTCTCCACTGAGCGCCCGTATATCATCTCTTATGTCAAACACCAATGGATATGGGATCATCCATCGCCCATCTATATGGGTCGAGAAGCTACACGCTAGTCTACTCTTGTATATCGATGCCCCGTCTCGATACACCCACGACTAGGGACTTTGAAGGATGTACTTATGGACTACCATGTCCCCACTAGTATGATCCGCATCATAGTCCAGGTAGTCAAGTACACATCCTAAGGGCTTTACCAACATGTAACAGAGAGAAAATCAGTGTACACGTTAAGGTAAAGAGTAACCAGATAGCATACTATCATATCGAGCAAGAAAGTCATCCCTATATATGTCCAAGGATCCACTGCAATATACATCCTATGTATAGTAATAGCCTCTAGGGCATACATATAACTAACAACAGGTACCTTGCTAGTATGTTCTTTCGACGCACGGGTATTATTGGACCCAGCTTCCACACATTCGTATGTATCTACACATTTTGCACCGATGTTGGGCTGAGAGTCATCGTCGTTAGATCAGCCGCTTATTGTTATTACTCCGGCAGGCGAGTCGTTTGTCGATCGATTTATGTTTCGATCGTGTTCTGTTCGTATCGGGGAGAGGGATTCTTCAGTTGATTTGATTCTCCTCGATATGTTAGACTTTGATGTTCTTCTGGCCATAGACTGGCTAGCCACTTGTTATGCATCAGTGGAATGTCGTGAGAAGGCAGTCAGATTTAGTTTTCCGGGTGAGCCAGTTCTTGTTATTCTGGGAGACCGTGGCGTCACCCTTCCCAGCTTGATTTCTTCTCTTCGCGCTGGTCAGCTCTTCAGGAAAGGATGTCAGGGATTCATAGCATATGTCTGTGATACTAGAGCTGCAGAGGTCCCGTTGGACTAGGTCCCGATTGTGAGAGAGTTTCCTGATGTCTTTCCTGGCGAGCTGCTTGGTTTACCGCCTGAGCGTGATATTGTGTTCTGTATCGACTTGATCCCCATCACGGGGCTTATTTCCATACCGCCTTATCGGAGGGCCCCGGCGGAGCATAGAGAGCTGAAGGATCGGTTACAGGATTTGCTAGATAAAGGGCTTAGTCGACCGAGTGTGTTTCCTTGGGGTGCTCCTGTTCTGTTCGTCAAGAAGAAGGACGGCAGTTTGCGTTTGTGTGTTGATTATCGTCAGCTGAACCGGGTTACTGTGCAGAATAGATATCCATTACCTCGTATTGATGATTTGTTCGACCAGTTCCAGGGTGCGGGACACTTCTCGAAGATTAACTTGCGATCAGGTTACCATCAGTTGCGGGTTCGATAGGACGCTATTCCGAAGCCTACTTTTCGCAAACGTTACGGGCATTACGAGTTCTTGGTGATGTCGTTCGGGCTCACCAATGCCCCTGCAGCGTTTATGGACTTGATGAACCACATTTTCAGGCCGTATCTTGATCAGTTCATCATCGTATTCATTGATGACATCTTAGTATATTCCCGAAGCCGATAGAAGGACAAAAAGTACTTGCGGATCATATTGCAGACTTTGAGAGAGCACCAGTTATTCGCGAAATTCTCCAAGTGCGCATTCTGGCTTGACCGTGTTGATTTCTTGGGTCACGTGGTTACGAGAGATGGTATATGTATGGACCCGAAGAAGGTCGAGGCCGTTCAGCATTGGCCCAGACCGGCATCAGTTACTAAGATCCGCGGCTTTCTAAGCCTGGCCGGCTACTATCAACGTTTTGTTCAGAATTTCTCCCGTATCGCTGCACCGTTGACCAGGTTGACCCAGAAAGGAGTTCCTTTTGTTTTGACCGAGGCATACGAGCATAGCTTTCATCAGTTGAAGACTCGTTTGACTACGGCACCAGTGTTATAATAGCCTTCGGGATCGGGCGGTTTTGTAGTTTATTGTGATGCTTCCTGAGTGGGGCTAGGCTGTGTGTTGATGCAGCACGGTAGGGTCGTCGCTTATGCTTCTCGGTAGCTGAAGAAACATGAGCAGAACTATCCCACTCATGATTTAGATATGGCGGCGGTGGTTTTTGCACTCAAGATCTGAAGACATTATCTATACGGCGAGACGCGCCAGATATTCACGGACCACAAGAGCTTGAAGTATATCTTTCAGCAGCGAGACCTAAATCTGAGACAACACTGTTGGATGGAGCTAGTGAAAGACTATGATTGCGAGATTCTTTATCATCCGGGCAAGGCGAATGTAGTGGCAGATGCGTTGAGTCAGAGGCCCGGAGGTAGTTTGTCATGTTTGAGCGCAGTTCAGAGGCATTCGTCGGCAGATTGGCAGATTCTATGCGACAGCCGTGTGCAATTCGAGTTTACTCCGACCGAGGGACAGCTTGCGCATATCCGCGCACGTCCACAGTTACTTGACCGTATTCGTGAGGCACAGTCCAGTGATGACCGTTTTTCAGAGATTATAGAGCAGGTTAGACAGGGCAGAGATTCCGAGTTTGTGATCAATGATCAGGGGACACTACGATTTGAGACTCGACTGTGCGTACCAGATTCTGTGGGACTGAGGCGTGAGATTATTGAGGAGGCACATCGATCGGTATACAGTGTTCATCCGGGTTCCACAAAGATGTATCATGATTTGAGGGACGTTTACTGGTGGGAAGGGATGAAGAGAGACGTCACAGACTTTTTTTCGAGATGCCTGACTTGTCAGCAAGTCAAGGCCGAGCACCAGAGGCCAGAGGGAGAGTTACAGCCTTTGCCCATTCCGGAGTGGAAGTGGGAGCAGATTTCTATGGACATCATTGTGGGTCTACCCATGACCAATCGAGGTTATAACTCTATTTGGGTATTCGTGGATCGATTGACGAAAGCGTCTCATTTTCTTCCAGTGAAGACCACTTTTGGATTTTCTCAGTATGCCTAGATATACATTGATAAGATTGTACGATTGCATGGCGTCCCGACTTGTATTGTGTCCGACCGAGGCACCCAGTTCACTAGCCGACTATGGCAGAGACTTCAGGAGGCTTTGGGCACCCGATTGAGTTTCAGCACAGCATTCCATCCGCAGACCGACGGTCGGTCAGAGCGGACTATCCAGACTCTTTAGAACATGCTTCGAGCGTGCGTTTTAGATTTCGGTGACAGCCGGGATCGTTATTTACCCTTGATAGAGTTCTCCTATAATAACAGCTTCCAGGAAACGATTCAGATGGCACCCTTCGAGGCATTATATGGGAGGAGATGATGATCGCCCGTATGTTCGATAGAGCTCAGTGAGAGCAGTATTTTGGGGTCGCAGATTGTTAGTGTATATGCCCTAGGGGCCATTATTGTATCATACTTGTATGTATATTACTTAATGGAAGCTTGGGTTATTCACAGTTGTATATACAGTCTTGCTAAAAATGGTAGTATGCTACTTGGTTTGTGTCTACTTTAATATGTGCATATGTTTCTTATAACGTATCACTTATACATATTAGTAGAGCCCATAGGATCTTTGCTTGATTACCAGCGTTGTGATGGCAGTCACACTAGTGGGGGCTGGGTAGTCTATAAGCAACATCCTATACTTGTCCCTAGTCGTAGGATTATCGAGACCGGGCATCGATACTCCAGAGTAGACTAGTGTGTACGCTTCTCATCCCAGTCGGGGAGATGGTATGTCCCACCGCCATCAGTACGTCATACTGGAGATAGTATACAGGTGCTCGTTAGGTTACGGGTACACCGGACAGGACTCGCAGGGGAACTGTTGGATGGTATTATACCCGTCGTCAGTTAAAAGTTCCCAGGTGACATGAGTACAGCATAGTCCGCAGACTTGAGACTGCTACTTCGCCTCGAGTGTGTCCCACCGTTCTTAGATTGCTACCCTACCACGGCTCAAAGGAGTCGTGCAAACAGGTAGCAGTTGGGTGCAGTCCCGAGCACTTGGAGGCAGTGGCGGTTAGAAAGGATTCGTCCCTCTCGGTATTGGGAGATGATATCGCGCTGTGTCAGAGAGCCATTACGCAAAGTCCCTAGCCAGGGCAAGCGAGATTTACTGGTAGGTTCCAGTAGTTTCTCAGGGTGTAATGGGCTATGCTCCGACATGACTTATACCGCTATTAGGGGACTGACGCTTGCCGCCCCCTAGGCTAGAAATGCGATAGTCTTAGACGAACAGACCGGACTGTACGGAGATTGTCACATCAGGCTCAGTAGGAGTTCGGATAAGTTTCCTCATCGGCCTTCTTATCGACATCTACCTGGGGACCGTTACGTACAGCTAGTGCCTCTTGCGGTCTGTGGTTAAACCCACTGCCAGCGTAGTGTCGAGTCTTTAGAGTCCCATACAAAGAGTTTCCCTGCTCCAGGAGAAACGATATAGAGGTCGTATGGTTTTACGACAAGGGTTCCGACGCATACGTGTGTTTACGCACGTACGACGTTCGGACAGTTTTTACTAGTCGGCTTTGGTTTAAGCCCGATTCTAGTATCAGGTTATTGGATTTATACATTCTAAAGTTTTTCCATGTTTTCACGGATTAGAGGGGCGTTCTCGTAATTTTCCGGAAAGCTTCTAGAAGCTTGGTGACTAGAGGGTTAAGGTGGCATAAGCATTAATTGCTTAATGACTCATTTGTGTGATTCATCCTTGGTATTAAATGATGCATTAATTAGTTAATGAGTCATATGATGAATCACACAAGGTGAATGCATCAACCATGATGATTAATCATTTATATTATTTATTTGATAAATTGTTATTGTTGTTATATTCTAATGAGCTCATTATTCATATTCATTCTCATCATCACCTTCTCTCTCCTCAAGCTCTCTCAGTCTTGAAAACCTAACCCTAATCTCTTATGTGTTGAGATCAAGGGTTAGCTAGACTAATACATCCATAACCTCACTCTATATCCCCTAGTTAGCTTAGATTAGCACTTTGAGCAACCTAGTTATCTCAAGTTAGAGATCAAGCTTGGCGTAGGAGCTCTCGGGTGGATCGTCTTTGACTCGAGGAGGCCGTTGAGGTGCCGATGTTCCAAGGAGCCTACGAGGAGTGGAGGACAGCGATGAAGTCCCGAAGGACAAGTAACGTTAGGTATAACTTTGAATCCGAGTAGTTAAACCTCTCGCAGTTTGCTAGTAATGGTTTAGATACGATTCATGCGCTCAAGTCCGTGTTACGAAGCTTTGATAATCGTTTTTCATATATTCCGCCTCCCTGCAAGTTCGTGGGGTACGTGACATGGACTTACAGTGGTATCAGAGCCAACCAAATCATTACTAGCTTGTTAGCTGCTAATTAGAACATTGATCGTCGGAAAACACGAAAACGAAACACCGGAAACCCCTAAGTTTCTGTTAATTTTAAACATGTCTAAAAAATTATATGATATGCCTTAAAATTCACAGCAGGGAAATATAAGAATACTGGGAAAATACGAGCCCCTAACTCGGCAAGACGGCCGCGGATCCACGGCAAGATGGTGCTTTTCGCCGCGGATCCGCCGCCGAGTCAACCCCGAGTTGACTCGGATTTACACAGTAATTCATATTTTTTAGAGTTTTGTTTTCCTGTATATTCTGTTTCTGCCTAGGTTACTTCTGTGCTGGTTTGCAATTAAAGTAGACACGGAAAAAAGTTGTCGATCGATGTTCTAAGATATTTGCTAATTGGGTATTTATCTGTAATGTTTAATTTGTTCGTAAACTTCCCCTAACTGCTAGTATGTCGGTTGGCAGGGGGTTGCACATTTCTGTAATGTTTACTGTTTGTGTATATGGACTTGATTGGAGTGTTGTGATGATTAGCCGGGGTTTGAGATGGGTTTAATATTCATTCATTCGATGTAAATGTAATATGATGTAATATTCTTTTGCTGGGCGCATCTAGGTTGCGGTTGTAGCCACCGTTGTATTATTTCTTTTTATTATTTTTGCTCCTAAGATAGACCCAATGCGGGGTAGACAAACTACCGGGTACGTTGAAGTGTTTAGTGGCTGTTCATATCAGATTTTTCCATTTTCATACCACCCAATTTTTATCACATTGCATATCGGTAGGTACTCTTGAGCCGTGTTTGCTAGTCAATTACAGGATACAGGTTCTTGGCTCTAAACGGTGAAATTCATGGAAAAACACGACAAAACCCGGGTTCCTGCCAACCACAGATAAAACACGGATCTCCGCTCTTTATCCGTCTGTTGCCACACACCAGTTTAAGAGACAAAATGGCAAATCAATGTCATTTTCATGCACAAGGCTCAATGGCAACACAAGATCCAAGAAATCTACGCGGAGCTCGAGGAAATCATGTCAAAAAGATCCACATCAAATCACCTTTTGCTCAACAGAAATTCTGGAAAAATCGTGAAGAAAATCTGAGAAAACACATATACCAGAATAAAGTACAGAAAAAACCAGGGAAGCATAGAAAGTTGGAGGGCCCAACTCCTCCATACGGCCGCAGAACCGCGGCCAATGGGGGGTCTAGGCCGCGGTTTCGCGGCCATACTAGCGCCGCAGTCGGCCAAACTTCAGGGGTAAATTTGTCTTTTCGTGAAGGGTCAGAATTTTGCCCTAGGTTTCCATCCCCCTGCCTATAAATAGTCCAGAACCTTGTGAAGCCAATGGTGCTTAATCTTATATTTTTTAGGGTTTAGAATACTTGTTCTTCTTCCTCTTCTCATCTCTTCTCCATTGAAAAACTTGTAGTGAGCTTTTGTGAGTGAAGAATGATGAATAAAGAAGTTCATTTTGTTATTATACTTGTCTTGCTCTTTTTATGTTAATCGCTTGTAATCGTTAATTGATAAGTAGTTGTTGTTATTTATTGTTGTTTCTTTCTTTTCTCTTTTTCTTTATCCTTAAAACAACCATGATGCTTACGCTTGATCCTTGCCAAGGTGAGGTCGCAAATTGCTAGTTGTTATCTTCTAATCTCTTTCTTTCTATCTTCCTCTTTGTTTTATTTTCTTTTCATTATGATGTGTGAGTAGTTTCCATACTTGTTAGGGTAGGATAAGGGAAGTTTGAGAGAAGGAAATCTCTCTCACTCTTTCCTTGCCCAACATCTTAAATCAACTCCCGTTAATTGAACCACAATCCGCTCCCTACGGCACCCTATCCTACAAGATAGCGGTGATTCCGTAGTGAGACCGGTTGTGGTTGAATTAACCGGAGGTTATGGCTAAGAGCCAAGAACGGACGGACAAGCACCAAAAGGAAGAACTTAAGCGTTGGAAAGCCTAGCTTATACTCGCAAGTTCCTTCCTAGTCGTGCTAATCCCCGTTGTTGCCGATTACCGTAACACCGATATTAAGAGTGGCAACGAATGAAGTGAGCGACTCATAACTCAAACTAACCTAATCTAAACCCTAACAAGCACTCTTTATATATCATTTTAACACTTAGATAATCACAAACAAATCTGGAAAATTGGACTTAACTCGTTAAAGCACATAGAAAAAGATTCCTATCTCCCTGCGGACGACCCGTACTCAACCGGCTAGCTACAAGCGAAACCGTTTTGATTACGGTAATTAACTAAACTTAAACACGCAGAATCTCTACCAATCAAATGGCGCCGTTGCCGGGGAGACGGTAGTTTATTTCTTTGTGTAATTTCGGGTTAATTTGTGAATATAAAGCTAACCGAAAAAAAAAATATACATTGTAAAAAAAAATCATCTTGTTATTTTTGATTAGTTTTTGTGCAAGTGTGCAGGATAATACGAAGTTCGAGTTCAGTGCCAAGGACGTGGGAAGTTAGACCCATAATTCGAGGCTACACCGCGACGAATCAAGACGGAGCCTACGGTCTACAGTGAAAATCTGGAGCACATACAGTGAGCAAATAAAGATTCAGTAAATCCAGACAAGCAGAAGACTCTCAGACCAGCACACACAAAAAAATTGAAGCCCCAATCCTTCCACATAGCTGCGGAACCGCAGCCTGAGCACGTCTTTGGCCGCGGAACCGCAGCCATTTAGTGCCTTCAGTGTGCCATTTTTTCTGTGAGTATCTCTTTTCTCTCTCCCACTCCTCTGGACTCCAATAAACTGTGTTTTCTGCAGCATTCTTTGCGTAAACTCTCTTTCCCCTTCCAATAAACTGTTCTTGTGCAGGATTCTTTGCGCCGCGCTAAAAAATAAAAATTGTTTGCAGTTGATTTGTTACAGCTTTGCATTCATTAATACGGACTTTAAGGGGCTTGAAACCAATTCAGATTGGGTGGGGATTTCATCACCCTTCCCAGGACCCCAGAAATCACAAAAAGCATATGCATTGACCATTGTTAATTAAAAAATACTAGACTCGGCCCTAAGGACTTCGCGCTCAATAGGACAGAGGACTAGTTACAGGCATCGGCCGTTTATCCTATCTGACTTTTGCGGTGCCTAGGCAAGTGTGTCGAAGGCAAGTGGTTATTTAATTAAGGAACTTCGCGAAAGCGTTGGACAACCTCCCATTTACCTGGCACTTATCTGGCCGCAATTGATGGAGAAGAGGCGGTTTGAGGTCCTATTTCTAGCCCTCTGGAACAGTTAGGAGCTGTCTAGCAGACCTAGGTGACCCTAAATCTAGGTGTGATTGTGCATTTCTTGTTTGTGATTGCTTAAAGCCGTAAGTCCGTACATATTTCTGTAAAGCTCTTTCTAAAAATAAAATAAAAAAAAAGGAAAAAAATCAAAAACTTTTATAAAAACTTGCCTTTTGTCGCCAAAATCCATTTTTCACCCACCACCCATCGCCTTTCTCCATTGACGTTTTCTTACACTCACCTTCTCCGCGTTGAGTATACTAAACTCGTTTAGTGTATGTCCGCTTGGTCTCGAGACACTAGCGCCTACCTAGTCCGCGTTACGTTAGTCGCTACCGACTACGCGATTGACTCAGACGTCGAAACTCCGTCCACTCCTCTTTCACCTTTACCTTTGCCGGCCAACTCCGACGTTGACCGGAATTCTGTTCATACATCTTCACCTTCACCAACACCAACCTCTTCTTCCGCGATGTCAGGATTTAATCCGAACATCTCTTTGACTACCCCTGGATTGGCTCCACCTCCTACGGAGACCAATAACCCACCACCACCGCCTTTTGTAGCGCCGCAGCGAATCGCGCTCAAGGATCGTTTCTATCCCACCCGTTCTGCACTTCCCACCTGCCTTTCTCTTCCACCGGCCAATGGGGATAATTTTGAAATTAAGCCCCACTTCATCAACATGCTTCCACGATTTCATGGGCTTGAATCTGAAGATGCCTATATCTTCATCAATAAATTTCAAAACGTTTGTGCCATGATGAAAACTACCCAACTGTCGGACGATGCTATACGTCTACGGGTCATTCCGTTCACTTTATGCGATCTTGCTGAAAAATGGCTGTATAGCACCGCTTCCCACTCCATAACCAGTTGGGACGAGTTTGTTAAAGCGTTTCTCAAAAAGTTCTATCCGAATCATAAAACCGCAAGGATTCGCAATGAAATCAACCAATTCTCTCAGCTTCCTTCTGAACCCTTCTGGAAGTGCTTTGACCGGTACAAAGACCTTCTTGTTCAGTGTCCTCACCACGGTATAGAGAAATGGCAACTTTGCCAAACCTTATACGAGGGCCTGAACCCAGCAACGAAGCAGTTGTTGGAAACCATCTGTCAGGGCCACTTCCTATCAAAATCTGACGAGGAAGCGTGGCAATTCTTTGACGACCTTGCGGAGCAAACGCTACAATGGGAGAGCACCAGACCGACTTCTTCTTCTTCTACCTCCACTTCTACCGGTCAGTCTAGGGTCGGAATTCACCAACTTGATGTCTCTATTGCGATGAAAGCTGAAATGGCTGCAATAACGAGAAAGCTTGAAGCCATAGAGAGCAAATTTTCTTCTCCTGCTCCTGCCCCTGTTCTTCCCCTTCATACCATCTGCGCTTGTTGTTCCGATCCTTCTCACTTAACCGAAGAGTGTCCTTACAATCCACCATCGCAAGGACAGGATCAGGTTAATGCTGCATTCCAGCAAAGACCGAGGAATGATCCATACTCTTCCACCTACAATCCCGGTTGGAGGAACCACCCTAATTTCGCCTGGAATCAGAATCAATTCTAAGGAAACAATTTCCAAAGGCCCCCTCCGCCACAACAACAAGCGCAACAACAAACTCAACATCAATTTCAACAGCCCTTCCAACCCCAACCTTTTCAAAATCAGACGAACAACTTTGCACCCAACTTTTCTTTTCCACCAAACAACTTTGTTCCGTCAAACAACGATAAGGTTTCCTCGCTCGAACGAAGTCTGGAGGCGTTCATTAAACAATCGACACAATCCACTGCCAACATCCAGTCTTCCATTCAGTCCTTAGTGCAACACACTGCCGCTCACGGGCAAAGCATCAAGACCAACGAGGCCTAGATTGCACAGCTGAATGCGGCCTTAAGCGAGCGAGAGAAGGGGAAGCTCCCGTCCCAGCCACTCCCAAATCCCAGTCACCCACAGAATGTACATGTTGCTCTTGAACAACAGAACCATAATGTGAGTGTCGTGACCACATTGAGATCGGGAAGGATGCTGCAAAACAACATTGGCACACGGATCAACAATGACACCCCGGCCGCTTCTTCTTCTTCTCCTGCTTCTTCATCTTCTGAGCCTATTCTCCATTCTTCAAAAGGCTCTCCTTCTTCTTCTTCTTCTTCTTCTTCTTCTTCTTCTGCTTTGAACGGACCCACTTCTCACTCCACGAAAACACCTGTTCTAGGATCCGTTCCAACTCCACAATCTCCTCCACAAGCATTAGACTCAACCAATTTTAAAAACGTCCCATTTCCAAACCGGTTGAGGTCTAATAAACAAAATCCTCAAATGGAGAAGATTCTGGAGTTATTTAAGCAGGTTAACATTAACATTCCTCTTTTAGATGCCTTCCAACAAGTCCCATCCTACGCGAAAATCTTAAAGGACTTGTGCACGAAAAAGAGGAAGTCTCAGGTACCAAAGAAAGTTTTCTTGGATAGTGCTGTGAGTGATGCTCTTACCCAATCTTTACCACAAAAACGGAAGGACCCTGGCTGTCCTACAATTTCTATTACCATTGGGGATAAGAACATCAACCGCGCACTATTAGATCTTGGTGCAAGTGTTAACCTGCTTCCGTACTCAGTATACGAGCAATTAGGCGTAGGAGAGCTGAAACCCACACACTATACTCTCCAAATGGCCGACCGATCGATCACCCATCCTAGGGGTGAGCTAGAGGATGTGTTAATCAAAGTCGGGGACTTCATATTCCCCGTTGACTTCATTGTATTAAACACACAGCCTGTAGCTAACCCCCGGAATCAAATTCCGGTGATACTCGGTCGCCCATTCCTTGCAACCTCAAATGCTGTGATCAATTGTCGCAATGGTTCGATGAACCTCTCTTTTGGAAACATGACAATTGAACTCAACATTTTTAGGTTGGGGAATCAGCCCTCCGAACCTAATGCTCATATACTGGACGTCTGCTCGATCCAGGAGATCACCCCTGAAGAGTGTGAATTCGAGGAGTTTCTGTTCGATCATGCTAACCTTAACGTCACTAGTGCGTTCCTCCTCGAACCTGCTGCTGTTTCTGCGCCCGACAATGACTACGAGTGTTTCACGTTCTTGAACGATCTTAGCCGCTCCCAACCCGAGTTTGAATCCTTCGAATTTCCGGATGAGTTACCCGAACCATCCGACTCAGTCGCTTACACTCGTTTTGAACCTTTGCTGGAGTCCTTTGAGTTCGAGACCTCTGCACCAATCTTGCCTTCAATCGTTTCACCTCCGACGCTCGAACTCAAGCCTTTGCCGTCTCACCTTAAGTACGCTTACTTAGGTGAGAACGAGACCCTCCCTGTCATCATCTCGGCTTCTCTAGCTCCAGAGCAAGAGAAAGCCCTTCTCGCGGTCTTGCACAGCAACAGGCAAGCTTTTGGCTGGTCCATGGCGGACATCAAGGGGATTAGTCCCCTGATCGTTGAACATCACATTCATCTGATGGATGATGCCAAACCAGCCCGAGATCCACAAAGACGTCTCAATCAAGTCATGAAAGAGGCTGTGAAGAAGGAGATCGTAAAATTTCTGGATAGTGGTATCATTTACCCTATCTCTGATAGCCAGTGGGTTAGCCCCATTCACGTTGTCCCCAAGAAATCAGGTATAACGGTCATCACTAACGAGGCGAACGAGTTAATCCCTACTCGCACCCAAACTGGGTGGCGAGTATGCATCGATTACACAAAACTCAATGCCGCAACGCAGAAGGACCACTTTCCGCTACCTTTCATTGACCAAATGCTTCAACGATTGGCCGGACACAAGTACTACTGCTTTCTTGATGGCTACTCCGGCTATAATCAGATTCCCATCGCCGAAAAAGACCAGGACAAGAACAAATTCACTTATCCTTTCGGCACGTTTGCATATCGTCGCATGCCCTTTGGGTTATGCAATGCGCCCGCTACCTTCCAGCGGTGTATGATGGGAATCTTCTCAGACATGGTGGAAAAATTTCTGGAGATCTTCATGGATGATTTCTCCATCTTCGGCGATTCCTTCAACGAGTGTTTGCTGCATCTTGACGCTGTCCTTACCTGATGTAAGGACAAGAATCTCACTTTGAATTGGGAGAAGTGCCACTTCATGGTGCGCGAAGGTATTGTCTTAGGACATATCATCTCGCAAAATGGCATAGAGGTTGACAAAGCGAAGATTGAGGTCATTTCCAATCTCCCACCTCCCCGATGCGTCAGAGATATCCGACCCTTCCTTGGCCATGCCGGTTTCAATTGACGGTTCATCAAGGACTTTAGCAAGATTGCTAGGCCCTTGACTCTTTTGCTGGCCAAGGACACGCCATTCGACTTCAACTCGAGCTGTGTGACTGCGTTCGAGTCACTAAAAGCTCACTCACTTCTGCTCCCGTTCTTTCTTCACCTGACTGGACACACCCATTTGAGATTATGTGCGATGCATTCGACTTTGCCATTGGTGCTGTCCTTGGACAACACATCAACAAGATGCCGCACGTAATCTATTATGCGAGCCGAACCCTGAACGATGCCCAACTCAACTATACAACAACTGAGAAGGAATTCTTGGCTGTTGTATTTGCTTTAGAAAAGTTCAGGCCCTACCTCATCGGCTTTCCAGTCATTGTCTACACAGACCATTCTGCTCTGCGCCATCTTTTTGCGAAGAAAGATGCAAAATCTCGGCTAATACGTTGGATCCTCTTGCTTCAAGAGTTTGACCTTGTCATTAAGGACAAACGAGGATGTGAAAACATAGTTGCCGACCATCTCTCACGACTTCCTTCTTCGCTTTCGCTTCCAATTCCGATCAATGACGTTTTCCCGGATGAACAGCTCTTGACAGTATCTTGCGAACCCTGGTTCGCAGATATTGTGAACTATTTGGCCACAGGATTACTACCGACTGAATGGTCAAGTCAGGACAGACTTCGCTTCTTATCCCAAGTAAAACACTTTTACTGGGACGAACCCTATTTGTTCAAGTATTGTCCCGACCAGATTATTCGTCGGTGTGTCCCTGACGAGGAATTCAAGAGTGTGCTGTCATTTTGCCACGATCAAGCGTGTGGCGGGCATTTTGGCCCCAGAAAGACTGCTGAGAAGATCTTGCAATGTGGTTTCTACTGGCCACAACTCTTCAAAGACGCTCATGACTATTGCAAGACTTGCTCCCGGTGCCAACACATGGGCCGGATATCCCGGAAGAACGAGATGCCGCTCCAAACAATCTTGGTTGTGGAGATTTTCGATGTTTGGGGGATAGATTTCATGGGGCCGTTTCCCAGCTCTTTCGGGAACTTGTACATCCTTCTCGCTGTTGATTACGTCTCTAAGTGGGTCGAGGCTGTGCCCAGCCGGACTAACGACAACAAGGTTGTCGTTAGGTTTCTTAAAGAAAACATTTTCTCCCGGTTTGGGCACCCCCGAGCGATCATTAGCGACAATGGAAGCCATTTCTGCAACAAGACTTTCGAGGCCTTGATGCGGAAATATTCCATTAATCATAAGCTCTCTACGCCCTACCACCCCCAAACCTGCGGGCAGGCCGAAGTTTCAAATCGGCAAATCAAGCAGATACTGGAGAAGGCGGTTTCCAAGAACCGTAAGGATTGGTCGCTGAAACTCACTGATGCCCTTTGGGCATTTCGAAACGCTTATAAGACCGATCTTGGCATGTCTCCCTATCCGCTTGTGTAAGGAAAATCTTGCCACCTACCTGTCGAAATAGAGCATCACGCATTTTGGGCGATAAAGGAGCTGAATCTGTCTCTCGAAGATGCGGGCAGCCATCGGAAGCTACAGTTGAATGAATTAAGCGAGCTTAGGGATGAGGCTTACGATAACGCGGTTGTCGTTAAAAATCGAACGAAGGTGTTTCACGATAAACACCTTTTGCGCAAAACCTTCGTACCTGGTCAGCAGGTACTGCTTTACGACACCCGGCTACACTTCCATCCAGGAAAGCTCAGATCTCGCTGGAAAGGGCCGTATTTTGTGCGGAATGTGTATCCGCATGGCGCTGTGGATTTGGAGAATCCAAAGGACGGTTCATTTTTCAAAGTGAACGGACACCGACTAAAACCGTACCTTAGCGCCGAACCAACAGAGGAGCTCCTGTTCTTACAGGAGCCGGTTTACCCTGCATAATCTTCCTCTGCCTACCTCCAAACTTCGGTTATCCAGCCAAGAACAAGTGGACACTTTTCCAAATAAGTTTGGGGGTATGTATATACCATTTTGTAAATTTTTGTGGATATTCTTTTCCATTTTTGCTTTTCTTTTCTTTTCTTTAAAAACAAGAACAAAAAAAATGTGTGTATAGCTAACCGACAATTTTGACCCTTCAAATAATCTCTTCATGCAATGACAGTGAGGACACTGTCCAGTTTAAGTTTGGGGATACGCTCGGTACGCATTTCTTACCTTCGCATTCATATGTATATTTTGCGTCTGCATATTTAATTCCATAAATCCATAAAAATCATAAAATTTTCTAAAAACATAAAAACTTTTTGTCATGTTAGCTAGTGGGAAAACTCTGATTCAACATTTCGACGGTTTTGTTTGATAAAATAAAAATAACTAAATCTTATTTTTAGATTTTGAAAACCTGAAAGATAACTCTCCTTTGAAGTTAACTATAGCTGATATACGTCTTTACATCACACTACACGTGTCGTGAGTTTTGGAAATTAGATGACAAGTCTTTTATGTCTAAAAACTTTTAAATGGATAAATGATTTTCTGAGGATCAAATAGGTTAGTTCTGAAATAAGTAATATCAAGAATAGTTTATGAAGTGAAGTGAATATGAAGGGATATTATTGATGCCTTAATTAGAACTAAGTCTGAAAAATAACCCATTTGAAACTTGATTGGAATGATTACACACCGAACCCACTAAACACGTCTTTTATCCAAAAAATAATTGAACTGCCGATTATGTCTCCGTTCGTATTGAATCATCATGATTTTCATGCCAAACTGTCTTTTGTTTTCGGACCTAGGTAACTTGAGTAATTAAGTCCGCTGGGGTGTTTCTACACCTAATGGCCTAAAGCCAACTGGTTTGGGAGCATTGGCGCCCAAAGCTCGCTAAGAAGTCTAGAAAGTCCAGATTAAAACAAAGTCAAGCAGGTGTTCTCTCCGAGTTAAAAATTCCTAACGGTTCTTTGTGTGAGAATAATCTTGATAAAAGACAGGCTTTTATAAAAATTTTAGCGGAGATATGAAGGTTTTATTCTATGATAAAGACTATTGCACGTTCACAGAGATGTGTATGAAATGAAAACAAGAAAAAGGTGGAGTGAAAAAAATAAGACCTAGTTTCCTGTTAAGGAAGATAGAAATTCTGAAGTTGAAACCTTACTGGAAAACGAAACTTGAAAATTGCTTAACTCTTTATAAAACTTATGTGATCCTTTCAAAATTTTTATCTGGACTTTATTGTGTGTTATGATGACTTAAATCGATCCTTCTGGAAACTTAACGACACTATTTTCACTGCACGTAAAGACATATAAAATCTGTGGTTAAATAAGAAGCGAGGTGTGAAAAATAAAGGTTCGATAGTCTAGACTTAGGATAATAGAATTGTTATTTTCTGAAACAAAACTTTAGGGTTTGAATCTTAGTTATTTTACAAAACCAACTTGACCGGATTTTGTGTGTAGTATCCGCTGAAAACCCTCAGGAGACAACACTCCTCCTACTAGGGACACCTAGAGGTTTAACGGCTTGTTGCACATGCTCAGTGCAATCGCGTTCCCTGCGAAAGTGAGGTTAGGAAAATTTTTATGAATAAATTGGCTTTGCTCGGGATGAGCAAATGATAAGTTTGGGGGTATTTGTTCATATCAGATTTTTGCATTTTCAAACCACCCAATTTTTATCACATTGCATATCGGTAGGTACTCTTGAGCCGTGTTTGCTAGTCAATTACAGGATACAGGTTCTTAGCTCTAAACGGTGAAATTCATGGAAAAACACGACAAAACCCGGGTTCCTGCCAACCACAGATAAAACACGGATCTCCGCTCTTTATCCGTCTGTTGCCACACACTAGTTTAAGAGACAAAATGGCAAATCAATGTCATTTTCATGCACAAGGCTCAATGGCAACACAAGATCCAAGAAATCTACGCGGAGCTCGAGGAAATCATGTCAAAAAGATCCACATCAAATCACCTTTTGCTCAACAGAAATTCTGAAAAAATCGTGAAGAAAATCTGAGAAAACACATATACCAGAATAAAGTACAGAGAAAACCAGGGAAGCACAGAAAGTTGGAGGGCCCAACTCCTCCGTACGGCCGCGGAACCGCGGCCAATGGGGGGTCTAGGTCGCGGTTTCGCGGCCATACTGGCCGCAGTCGGCCAAACTTTAGGGGTATATTTGTCTTTTCATGAAAGGTCAGAATTTTGCCCTAGGTTTCCATCCCCCTGCCTATAAATAGTCCAAAACCTTGTGAAGCCAATGGTGCTTAATCTTGTATTTTTTAGGGTTTAGAATACTTGTTCTTCTTCCTCTTCTCATCTCTTCTCCATTGAAAAACTTGTAGTGAGCTTTTGTGAGTGAAGAATGATGAATAAAGAAGTTCATTTTGTTATTATACTTGTCTTGCTCTTTTTATGTTAATCGCTTGTAATCGTTAATTGATAAGTAGTTGTTGTTATTTATTGTTGTTTCTTTCTTTTCTCTTTTTCTTTATCCTTAAAACAACCATGATGCTTACGCTTGATCCTTGCCAAGGTGAGGTCGCAAATTGCTAGTTGTTATCTTCTAATCTCTTTCTTTCTATCTTCCTCTTTGTTTTATTTTCTTTTCATTATGATGTGTGAGTAGTTTCCATACTTGTTAGGGTAGGATAAGGGAAGTTTGAGAGAAGGAAATCTCTCTCACTCTTTCCTTGCCCAACATCTTAAATCAACTCCCGTTAATTGAACCACAATCCGCTCCCTACGGCACCCTATCCTACAAGATAGCGGTGATTCCGTAGTGAGACCGGTTGTGGTTGAATTAACCGGAGGTTATGGCTAAGAGCCAAGAACGGACGGACAAGCACCAAAAGGAAAAACTTAAGCGTTGGAAAGCCTAGCTTATACTCGCAAGTTCCTTCTTAGTCGTGCTAATCCCCGTTGTTGCCGATTACCGTAACACCGATATTAAGAGTGGCAACGAAAGAAGTGAGCGACTCCTAACTCAAACTAACCTAATCCTAACCCTAACAAGCTCTCTTTACATATCATTTTAACACTTAGATAATCACAAACAAATCTGGAAAATTGGACTTAACTCGTTAAAGCACATAGAAAAAGATTCCCATCTCCCTGCGGACGACCCATACTCAACCGGCTAGCTACAAGCGAAACCGTTTTGATTGCGGTAATTAACTAAATTTAAACACGTAGAATCTCTACCAATCAGTGGCCTACTCACGTTGTTGAGGGAGACCGCTTCACTTCGGGTACTTGGCGGGTAGTTTGCCGTACCCGTAGGGGTCTAGGGTTGGGGTAATGGCTATTCATCACAACTGTGTAATCCGTCTTTTAATGCAGGCTCAAAGCAAATGTGGATTGCTAGTATATCCAATAAAGTTCATCTGTGATCTGGAATGCTTATTATTGCGTCTGACGAATGTACAATATCTATATATGATAGCTATTAGACGTCCTTTATGTTTTACACCCGCGCTAGCCCAGCCCCCGCTCTGTCGTTAGTTAAGTAACCTAACGGGTGATGACGGGACCCAGTGGCGAATGCGGATGGCATAAGAGGACGTGGTATTTTCGTTGTTTTCTGCAATGATAGGATAAATGATGGGACGCATTATTATAATGCAAAGAAAATAAACCAAATTTCAATGTTGGAAGAAATTTAAAAGAAACCACTCGACTATTTTAAAAAGAGCAGAATTTTTAATTACGGAGCTTTAACCACCCCTTTTAAAAACTATCAGCTTCCTTCGATTATATCAAGTTCTGTAACACCCTAGGATGTGTTTAGTGGCTAATTATATTTTAATATGTGAATTTTAATAAAAAGTTTACTAAATTTATTTTCAAATAATTTTTCAAATTTAATAAATATTTTTATAAAATTTTACCAAGCTTGCACAAACTTGTGCATGTAAACTAGGGTTAGAATTTGGGTTAAACCATGTTTAACAACCATGGTAGGTTAACCCCACCATTAGTAAGTTAATATGATTTGAATTAAGGGTATTTTTTTTTAAAAAATGAAATGGGATTTAAAATGCTTTTGGTTGACTTGAGAGAGAGAGAATGCATCATGGCTAAGACATGCTTGCATTAAACAAGAGAGAGAGAGAGTGCATCATGGCAAGCCAATGCTTGCATTTAATGAGGCAAGAGAGAAATAGGGGCTTGAATCTCTTGTGATATCATTTCTTTTGTTTGGAACACCCTCTCATTTCTCACTCATTCACTCACACACACACACACTCTTAGCTTCATCAGCAGCAGCAGAAGCTGCAGGCACAGCAGCAGCAACATACAACAACAACAACAGAGCATCAACTTCAGCCAACAGCAGCAGCTCCTTGCAACAGCAGCAGAAACACATGTAGCAGCAGCTTCAGCATAACATCAACAACATCAACAACAGCAACAACAGCAATAACAACACCATCAGCAACAATAACAACATCAACAGCAACAGCAAGCATCAGCATCTGCATCAGCAGTAGCAGTAGCAACAGCAACAGCATCTGGAACAGCAACAGCAGTGGCAGCTTCTTCTTCTTCTCTTCTTCTCCTGACCCAGCCTCGTTGGGTCAAGTGGGGAATAACCTCTGAGCTCCACTTACTTGTATGCTAGACTTGTGCATTGGTTTAGTTTAATTAGTATAAATTGGTAGTTGTTATCGCTAGATTGTGTGTTTTTAGCGATATTTGTGGTGATTAGTGTGATCTTTGCTTAAGTAAGGTTAGTTTTGGATAGACTAAGTTAATGAAGTGTTGTTAAGGCCAAGTAAACCTAGGTGACCACAGATTACTCCAAAATACCCTGATTTTTCAAGATTGTGCAAAATGTGACTTTTTAAAGCAAAACTTAGCTTTTTGATATCTGCTGTTACCCCAGTGAGTCCAGAATAAAATTGAGTGGACCATAGCATACTAGTGACACCCTGACCCCACCACCAGAGCCTGACCCCACCAGCCAAACTTCAGGCCGCCAAAAAAATCTTTCTGGCCGCAAATTGCGGCCAGAGCAGGGAGATAGGAGCTAGGTTTTTTTTGGTTGGGTATCTGCTATGTTCTGTAGGTCTATGGTGTATATAGATTTGTAATATTTTAAACTGGGTAGAATCTGGGACGATATATCGTTTTCTCTTGTTTTTAGTTTGCGCGATACGCGCGATACGCGAATGGGTTTTGTGATTCAGCGTATCGCGGCGTGTCGAGCTGAGTCGTAGACGCGTGCACACACGTTTCAGCGTATCGCACACACGCGTTTTGATTCGCAACGCGAGTTTCTCGTTTTGTTTCGATATCGCGTTTTGCGAGTTTCTTGCTTATATAATTGGTTTCCTTGTGTAAATTCCAGGTTCACAGACGGGTACGTCAGACGTCGCCAGGAAAGGGAAGCAGGTGGTCGGCTATACTTAGCACGCGACAAGGTGAGTAGATTTAACATCTACGGGGAAATCGCCTGTATGGCGTTAAGCGTCAGGGCGTAATAGGATTTGTAGTTATGAGTGTCCATATAGATATACTGGTAGTATAGAACACTGCACTGTCACTAACGGTCCAAATTGCACGAGCACGATTTATATGCTACCCTCACACCGTTAGTGATTTCCATGCCACTCGCATTATAGGATTTCTATAAACCGCATATCATATTGATTCTGCTTATTTGACGTTGTCATGATTTGCCGCATACTAGCATATGTATATTCATATCCATACTTGTGCCACATATACATCACATATCTATACTTGTGCCACACACATCTCATATCCATACTTGTGCCACATACATCACATATGTTCATACTTGGGCACATCTACATCATATGTCTACATTATTGCACATGTACATTGCTATATTCACTTTGCGTACTTATCCATTTGCACATCCATACCTATACCCACATTCATATGTTACATACATGGATGATATTGACTTGATTTAAAACTAAGGGGCCGCAAACGATATTTTCAAAACTGGATCTTTTAAAAAGAGCAGTTCTCCCTTTCTTTTACTCGTAGTGTCATACGACACATTGGATGGATTACGCATTGGATTTGATTTATGTGATTTCTGGATTTGGGAACCGGAGTACTATTTTAAGAAAATACGCACCGTTTAAAAACCCGGTTTCCCTTGATATGATATTTTAGTGCGTCCACCATGAGTTTTCTCGGTTCCAGAGAGCTTGTGTGAGTATACCCAATTCGATGAGAGGTAGGCACCGATTGCGGGTACATGGTGGACCCGGTACGGTACCCCGGGGCGAGAAGACTCGTATTGTTAGAAGGTGAGCCCGGCGGAGGGACTACTACCTACCGGTGATTGGTTGGACCTAGCGGTTATCCGGAGGATACTGACCAGAGTCGATTGATGGATACGGGACGACGCGTACTGCCGGGGCCGTTGGCCGATTCCGCAGACGGAGCCCGTGGGCAGATCCGATGGACGGACGCCCTATATTGGGGGATTTGCGTGTCGATGCTGGACACGGCTGATTTTATGATATTTTGAGTGCCGGTGATGGGCACTCCCGATTTTTTGAGATTACAGGATTTGAGGACCGATGTGGATGACGACGCTTGAGTTGTACTGGGTTTTGGTGTATTGATGGACACCAGTTATTTTCCACGTTGATATTCCCTGTAGATATTATTCTTTTCCATACTCAGCATTCAGTACTTGACATCTCATCCTGTAGCTAATATACCTGATAGAGTACACATGCTCGCATATCATTGCGTATCTTGCTCATCATATAGACATGATTATTAGATCTCACTTGTTGCATGATATTGAGCATCCAGTTCATGATATAGATGTTTATCCGTTGGCATAGGTTAGAGTATCGCAGAACGTGCATACTCGCAATTACCTTTATATGTTATCTACTATTCACGAGTTGGCAACTCACCCCCGTTGTGCCACAGTGCTTGCAGGTTGCCCTTTGGAGTAGTCGCGGCTGGCTGTTTACCGCATCTTTTGACACAGATACCATTACTGAGGCGTGTTAGCCCTTTTGCTATTAGGTGGGTTTTGTACGGTATCTGTTTACCTTTCAGTTGTATATTCATGCATATAGTATTCTCCATCTACTTTCCTGTATTGACTTAGAGACAGTTGTGAGGACGATGTATGTTATTTTGTACTCTGGTGTCGAGCTCGCTGTGAGCCGAATTTATTTATGCAGTCTTATCTTTTATGATTTTGTCTTTGCTTTACTGCCTATTCTTCGCTACGGCGTCGTATATCATTGTGATGCTCTATTCATTTCACGTGTTATTCTACTACACCTTGCCTTTACCCGACTTGCGGGACAAATTTTTATAAAGGAAATGTTGCCAAAATTATTAAAATATAACTCTTGAACAAAAAAAAGAAGGATTTCTACTAAATTACTTAAGGTTTCCTAAACATTTTACAAATGCTTCTACTAAAATGTTTTAACACTCTATATTTAAAATGGTTTGATTTCTGGGTTTTGGCTTACTTAGTCGCGTTACGCCTGTAGACGTTACGTGGTTAAGTGCCGGTCACGGGCCGAACTTTGGGTCGTGACAAAGTTCGTATCAGAGCGTAGGTTTTACCTTCGGAGTGTAGGATGACCGTGGAATGATGGAGTAGGTAGCTGCAGCAGAGTGGCGTAGCGTGCGTATGTTCCGCGGCATACTCACGACACGGTACTCCGCCTAAGCGACCTTAGGACTTATTGGTTGAAATTCCTTCATTATTGCATACATTCTTGCGATTCGATTTCTGTATCCTTATCGAATCCTACTTTCCTTTTCAGCCACTATGCCGCCAAAGACTACTAGGGCGCAGAGAGCGGCCGCGAGGGCCGAGATTCGTGTTGGCTCGTCCGAGACGAGGACTGATCCGGGCAGTGCACCCGTTGTACCCGAGCAGACTGTTCCTCTCATGACAGATCAGATTGCCACGTTAGGGGCTGGTATGCAGGAGATGCGCCAGACGGTGGGATCCAGCATGCAGGAGATGCGCCAGATGATAGGATCACTAGTTGAGACGCTTCGAGCGCTGCGACCAGAGGTAGCTCCACCAGTAACAGAGACCGCGATGGTACTGACCGTACAGCCAGTTGCCCCTGCAGCCACGGAGGTGATTACAGTATCGCTATCAGAGTTCATGAGACTGAAACCTCCGGTCTTCATAGGCATAGATGCAGCCGAGGACCCGCAGTCTTTTATTGATAGGATGGCCCGGATATGCCGTTCTCTCAGATGCGCAGATGCGAGATGGGTCGAGTTCGCGAGCTTTCTCCTGGAAGGTCTTGCGCAGAAATGGTGCGAATCAGTTGAGAAGGGCAGAGCAGCAGGTCTTCCTCCTATGACCTGGACGGAGTTCGTGACGGTGTTCCTTGCCCGCTTCCTTCCTCAGAGTGTTAGGGATGCCCGAGCACGCAGATTTAAGTCCTTGCGCCAGACGCCAGAGATAACAATGGCAGAGTACGATGTGTTGTTCACTGAGCTATCAGTTTATGCTCCGTACCTAGTCGCTACTGAGGAGATGCGAGTCAAGAGATTTGTCCGAGGCATGCTTATCCCGCTATTCCTTGCGATCAGCTCCCAGCATTATAAGACCTATGCCGCGGCGGTAGACACAGCCCTATTGGTCGAGGAGCGCCTTGCAGAGACTTCTGTAGTTCCAGGGCCGAAGAGGGTTCGTACTGATACAGCAGCTCAGAGACATCCATTCAGACGCCCTGATAGACGTCGTATAGGTGGCAGAGACTCGGGACGAGGTCAGATGTTTAGCTCATACCCCCAGGAGGGTCAGCAGTCGTCCCGTGGATGTTTTGGATGTGGTAGTCTTCATCACCGCGTCAGAGATTGTACCAAGACACGCAGGAGGGAGCCAGCTGTACCGCATGTCACACTTCCACCTTCTCCACCCCAGAGGGCGTTACCTGTTGTACCCGCAGTTGCTCCGCGTCAGACCCATGTACAGAGAGACCATGGTCGCGGAGTGTTTGCTCCTAGAGGGCGAGGCGGTCGAGGCAGAGGACAGCCAGCCACCGGAAGAGTACAGCCAGTTGCTAGTAGGGGACCGCCAGTTGCAGGTGGAGGACAGGCATGAGTTTTCGCGTTGACGCATCAGGACGTGCAGGCGTCTAATGCAGTGGTCTCAGGTATCTTATCAGTATGTTCTATTGATGCACACGTATTGTTCGATCCCGGATCCACGCACTCGTACGTATCCACACACTTCGTGCCGAGTTTGGGTAGAGAGTCCGGTCTGCTTGATCAGCCGCTTGTTGTGACCACTCCAGTGGGAGAGTCGTTTGTTGCTAGGCACGTGTTCCGATCCTGTGTTGTCCGTATTGGCGAGAGAGATCTTCCTTTCGACCTGATCCTTCTTGAGATGTTGGATTTCGACGTTCTTTTGGGCATGGATTGGTTAGCCACGTGCTATGCGTCTGTGTACTGCTGCGAGATGACAGTGAGATTTTGTTTTCCCGGCGAGTCAGCTTTTGTCGTGCAGGGGGCCGTGGTGCCACCCCTCACATTTTGATTTCTTATCTTCGCGCTGGACAGCTGTTGTGGAAGGGATGTCAGGAATTCCTAGCCTATGTTTGTGACACTAGAGCTACAGATGTTCCATTAGACCAGGTTCCGATTGTATGTGAGTTCCTTGACGTATTCCCTGACGAGCTTCCTGGGCTACCGCCTGAGCGTGATGTTGTGTTCTGTATTGATTTGATTCCCGGCACGGGGCCTATTTCTATACTGCCTTATCGGATGGCCCCGGCGGAGCTTAGTGAGTTGAAGAGTCAGTTGCAAGATTTGCTGGACAAGGGACTTTTTCGACCCAGTGTTTCTCCATGGGGTGCTTCGATCCTGTTTGTCAAGAAGAAGGACGGAAGCTTACGTTTGTGTATCGACTACCGGCAGCTGAACCGGGTGACCGTACGGAACAGATATCCTTTGCCATTGTTAGTTATATGTATGCCCTAGAGGCCATTACTGTACATTGGATGTATATTGTAGTGGATGCTGGGACATATATAGGTAGGACTTTCTTGCTCGACATAATAGTACGCTATCTGGTTGCTCTTTGTCTTAACATGTATACTTTATGTCTCTCTGATTACATGTTGATAAAGCCCTTAGGATGAGTACTCGACTCCCAGGACTATGATGCAGATCATACTAGTGGGGCCTGGGTAGTCAATGAGTACATCCTTCATTATTCCTAGTCGAGGGAATATCGAGACGGGGCATCGATATTCCAGAGTAGACTAGCGTATATCTTCTCGACCCATGCGATGGGCGATGGATGATCCCATATCCATTGGTGTTTGAAATCAGAGAAGGTATACGGGTGCTCAGTGGAGACTGGGTACACTGAACGGACTCACCGAGAACTCCCAGATGGTATTATACCTCACGTCAGATGGCAGTTCTCTGGTGACACTGGTACAGCTTAGTCTGTTGACCCGAGATCGTCATAGAGTCTTGTGTGTCTCCCACTGTGCTTTGATTTCCACCCTACCACGGCTCTACTGAGTCGTGCAAACAGGTGGTTTTTGGGTACATTCCCGATTCACATGGAGGCAATGAGCGATAGGAGGGGATTCGTCTCTCCCGGTATTGGGGGTTGATGTTGCGCAATGCACGACTGGCCATAACAGGAAATCCCTGGCCAGGATTGCAGTGATATACTGGTAAGAGTTATCAGTAGTTTCACGAATGTTATGGACCTCATGTCGGCATGACTTATCGAGCTACTGGGGTCTGACGTTTACCACCCCTAGGCGAGATATGCGACATATCAGACGAACAGACCGGACTGTACGGTAAGTGTTACTGGTTGGATTCACAGGAGTGTGAGCGGGCTTGCTCGTCGATCTTCTGATCGCTCAATACCCGGGTGGCCGTTACGTTTAGCAAACCGCTTGCGGCTTGTGGGTGTTTGATATGATCATCATCTGCTGCCGGCGTATAGACGAGTCTTTAGAGTCCTACACAGAGGTTTCCTGGCTCAAGCGAAACGAAATAGGAGCGCATATGAGATATGTGCGGGACCGAGAATAATTCGTGTATGTGATACCGTATTCCATTCTCGCGATGAATGTATCGATTGGTTATATGCGATGTAACCTAGTTATCGAATCAAGGATTGATTCGATAAGCCGATACATAGGATACTAGTCGGTTATATGCGATATGACCGGATCGTTAAATCAAGTGTTGATTTAATGATTTAATGTATAATTATATATTCGATATGTTACTTTGCATTAAATAGTATTGGTTCACTTTAAATGGATTTACTCACTTGTATTGCACATTGTATATGTGATATATTTTGTGCACATGATTGTATCATGTTTGATGATACATTCTTGCTTGGTTTTGTGTAAAGTATTGAACCATGGTTAGATAGTGGTTAGGGTATCATTTCATTTGCTTATTCATTTATCTATTTATTTATTTTATTTGTTTCATTTGAAAAGAAAAAGAGAAATGAATGGTGGCTATTTTTGTTTTTAGTTGAAGATTCATGAAGCATTGACTTAGTCACCATTCTTGTCTCATGCCTAACCCTAACCACTCATCTAACCTAAGTTAAGTCTCTACACTAAACCATGGTTGAAGAAATGATAAGTATTCATTTTATTTTCCTTTTTAAATATAACTTAATATATCATCTTCTTCCTTCTTCATCTTCTTCTTCAATGAAGAAAGCTTGCTACTCCAATGGCAAGTGATGAAAACTAGTGAGAAATCCAAAACTAAAGTCTACCCACTTCCTATTTCTTCATCCTCTACCTCTTGCCAAGTTGTATAGGGTGTTTACTTCACAAGTTTTTCAAAGCTTGGTGAAGTTGGAGCTTGTTCTTATGATGCTTCGACGTAGATCATCTTCGGCATCGAACCGACGATCAAGCCCGCCCATTCTTCGATGATGCCAATGCTAGACTCGTGAGTTCGATTTGGACAGCGGAGGGAGATCATCGTGGAGCTTAGGAAGTGGTGGACCGGATCTACAAAGGTTGTAGCCCCTTTCCCTTAGATACAATTCCATTTACTTGCTTGCTTCGCCTATATATATCTAGTTAACGATCCGTTCTAGGTTTTCTCAGCACCGTAATTTTTAGAAATTTGCATGTTTGATCACTTGTGAGACTCCACTAGAGTGCCTAGGAACCCTACAGTGGTATCAGAGCCTAGCTAGAGCCTTAGGCGAAGTCCCGACGGAATTAGTACTCCGATCGAATCAAAACCCAAACCCTAATATAGCTCTCTGGACTTTTTCTGAAATCGTGGTTTTTTCGAAATTAAAAATATGCAGAAAAATCAGCAGGAAGATCTAAGACATACTGTGAAATTCGAGCTCCTGTATCCATCAAAGAGCCGCTTTTCCGCCGCATAAGCATGGCTTATGCGGCGGATCCGCGGCCATAATGTATCTTTATTTGATGAAATTTGCACAGTAATTCTTAGTATGAAGTGCTGGTTTTCCTGGGAATATTTTAATATTTATTCCAGAGTTTTATTTTCTGGGTTCTATTGGGAACTCAGTGTATCGATCGGATTGTCTAATTTTGTCGGTGTGTTTTTCGGGATAAATCTTAGAATATGTTAAAAAGTTCGACCGGATATAAATACCCACTTTTTCCCCTGCCGGGAAATTTCCAATTGTTGGATTTTTCCGTAGTTTAACGACGTTCTAAGTAGTGCAAGTAACGCGATGGACCCTCTAGAAGACAACAAACCTTAACTCGATTATGTGACCGTCTTGAACTGCCCTTTGAACCTTCGGGTTTGGGGCAGTACGGCGTGCCACATGTGAGGCGTTGGCTTGACCCTTCTACGGCTGGACCGTTGGTACTGAGGCACGAACTGAATGTTGTTAGACTTATTTCATGTGTTGAGCTGTATCGGGAAAACTTGGGTGTTCGATTGTTCGATCGGAAAGTTTAACATTTTCTATTTATCCGGAATGTGATACAATAATTGGAATTCACAAGTAGTTATGAGATAACGGAATGAATGTTATAAACATAGCAGTTTAGTCTCACTTGATCGGTTGCTACGGAATTTTGATGTGATCAAAAGTCCGTCGCAATCACGTAGCGTACGCGGATACTCGCCGGATAAACTTAATAGACAGCCTCACTCCATAGCCCCGACCAAGTGACTAAAGGAGAACCCCGTCGCCGAAATGATCCGTTCGGGTGCTCGCGGCAGCGGTGTTCCGCCTTGGTGCACTTCGTCGACGGTATCGGGGGGTGCGACCGCCTACTAAAGTTTGCGACGAGCATTCGATCATAATGTCGGGAATCTTGTTGAATTGCCCGACTCGATATTGAAAAGTGTTTTCGATAATGAGACTGAAATGCGGGGTTTATAATTGTTAGGCATGTGATGTCTAAGGAATTCATTTGATTGGGCATGCGATGTCTAAAGAGGTTGCGGATTCCAACTGTTGTAGTTTTACACTTTCTTTTCTGTGACCGTAAGTGTAATATGTGATATCGCCGGTTTCGTTGCTATATGTCAACGACAATTGGGATACGCATGTTTGCTTACGTTGATGACATGTGATGTTATGTGTTGCTGGATATGTTATATTGGATCGTCGTGTTTGAATAGCCGGGGGGTTTTTATGTGAGATGAGTGTTTTTCATTTTCATTCATGTAAAAACTTGTATGTAATATTCTTTTATTGGGGCGCTTCCAGGTTGCGGAAGTTGTCACCGTTGTTGTATATTATTTACTTTTCTGCACTAGGATAGACCCAAGGAGGGGAGCACAAGTAACCGGGTTCTGGGGTTCAGTGGGAGACCAACTCGAGGAGTCGAGTCCGGGTCTCCTAAACCTAGAATTGGTAGGGTTACTTGCCGCTCTCGTAGGGGTCTAGAGGTGTGGGATTGGCTATTCATCACGACCGTGGAATCCGTGTTTTATACTGGCTCGTATTGGAAACACGGACGTCCTAGTATATCCAATATTTCATATGTTTCTTCTGCTGTGATTTATCTCTGATCATGTGATGTTCTGTGACAGATGTTGTATATAGTATATATGATATATTATATAGACGTTGCTTATGTTTTACACCCGCGCTAGCCCTGTCTCGCTCTGCCGTTAGTTACCTAACCTAATGGTGCAGACGGGACATCGAGGCGAATGCGGATGGCATAAGCGTACGTTATATTTATCTGTGATGGTTAGGTGGACTTAAATGATGGGATATTCATTAATGAGATTAATGAAAGAAAATAAACCTAATTGATGTTGTGGAATCGAATTTCAAAATAAAAACAGGTAGCTACAGTTCTTGCTTTGCATCGCGGTGTTCATTATAGAACATCCTGCACCTTATTCGATGAGGAAAGGACCGAGATCCCTTCACCGGGAGTGACTCCTTTAGCAATAACTGCCAGATGCTACAACCCACGGTTTGTCTTTGATCGCTTCTATAGTTTCCGCTTTGCACAGTGATATATATGACATATCCCGCACCTCATTCGACGAGGAAAGGGCCGACGATCCCTTCACCGGGAGTGACCCCTTTAGCAAAACTAGAAAAGCTTCAAAAACATTCCATTTAAAAACCATTTGATTCCGCAACGAGATCAAGTTCAAAGTGTTAAAGGTTTTCACAAAAACCAGCCGCAACCCTCCGTCATTTTAGGAAGTAGAGTACTTAGTATTCGTGCTGTGTTTGTTGACCATAGTCAAAGCACAGTGTACGGTAGCTAAGTGATGTCTTCCTATACCGCATATGATGCGATTAGTTAGGACAGTCGCGTGACTTTGTTGACCTTAGTTAAGGGTCATGTGGGTGGGTCTAATTAATCACGAAATGACGGGTAGAACTTGACTAGTACTTATGATTTGTTGACCATAGTTAAGGTCATAGGTGCTAGGGGTAAAAACCTTTAACGGGAGTTTCAAGTGTTGAAATTTGCAATGAGATTGCATACCTTCTATATGATAGTTGGATCCCGATACCCACTGCGAGTAATTGTTAATCCTGGGAGAGTTTTGCACTTTACAATTAGCCGATCAAGTATGTGTCTAGAAAGGTGTCAACGGGGTTACGCCTCTGGGAAAACGAGGTTTACAGTAATTAGGTCCGTGCGAAAGCACGGGGAACCTCCCTCAAAGTACCGACACTGGCCTGGCTGAAAGATTGGCGAACTTGTAGAGTGTAATTAATCCCGGCTAGTCTTTCCTTTTAAGGTTTGAAGGAAGATTTGATAAAAACAGTGGGAGTCATCCTGATTAGATAAAATATATAACCAATCTAATCTTCCAAGAGCGCACGCAGAGTGTTTTCTTCTCTCTCTCTCTCCTGGTAGCGACCATATCACGCCTTAATCAAGATAATAATACGGAATTTTGACCGAACCCGCTTGTTATACTGAGCTGGGGAACGTTGGTCCCGCTCCAACTTATAATTGTTATAAGACAGAGCAGGAAATAGGGGAATACCAGTTTTCCTATACCGCCCAAACGAAGAAAGTGCATATGATGCATCTCCTTCGGGTGTGTTCATTACAAAGAACTGTTTATCAGTATCCTCTGCATCCTGGGTATATGATACCGGATCAGGATCCCAGATATGTAAGCTGTTACATAGGGCTACAATAAGGTAGAAAAACTGAGAACGGGTGATAAGTTTCATGAGACAGAAACCGGGGCAAGTGTTGCAGCCAAGTCTGTTGGTCACTGTCACCCTGTATTACGAATACATTGATTCTGAACAAATGCTATTAGATACCGATCCTGATATACAAAATCATATCAGTCTCTTTATTAGTAAAGAAATGATATAATTTTGTATTGTTGGATAATGTTTTGAACATTTCCTATATCAAAAGTTGATCGGTTCAGGCACGTTATCTAAAAGCATTGACGTTCTAAATCAAACTACAGTTCCTTGTATACAGAACACACACAAGAGGAAGAGTTCAGAAATGAACGATTCGTTCTTGAGGCATTGTAGACTAGGTCATATCAATGCGACCCGACTGGCTGAAGTTACATTTTAGATGCATATTTAAATCAGTTTGAATTTACATCTTGTGAAACTTGCCAGTCATGTCACAAAGATATAATGACACTAGCTCTGTTTACTGGAAGCAGAGAAAGAGTTAGCAAACTCTTGGGACTGATACATGATGATGTATGTAAGGTCTCCTGTCTACACATGCCAGGACTGGTTCTTTGTACTTCATTATATTCTTTGATAATCTCTCAAGATTCAGTCGTATGTTCCTGTTGAAACATAAGTCCGAAGCTTTTGAGGTATTCACAGAATATAAGTTGGAAGTAGAAAACCAAAATACGGGTATAAGTATTATGTCCTATGATGAGATCAGGGAGGAGAATACTTGTGCATGGCATTCCTGGACCATTCTAAAAGAAAATAAGATTCTCTCTCAGCATTACTCCTCCGTATAAACCATAGCACGATGGTATATCGGGGCGGAGCAATCACACCCTATATGATAAGATGTGCTCTATGATGAGTACTACTGAGTTACCTATTTCCTTTTTGGGGGTTATGCACTTGAGAAGCTGCATACCTATTGAATTAGGTTTGAATCAAATCAATGCCTACCACTCCATATGAGATATGGTATGGGAAGATCCTATCTCTTAAGTAAGTTAAGATTTGGGATTGTCCGGCCTATGTCAAAAGCAAAATCCGGACAAGATCGAGGCAAGATCAGTTCTGTAGAACTGGAAAGGTTCCAGCTGTACAAAACTGCTAATGATTTGACAGAACCAAAGGATTCAATAGTTTCCGACGAACCTCAGCCTCTCCGCCGATCTAGTAGGGTTCCTCACCCACCTGAGAGATACCTCGGTTTCTCGATGACAGTGGGAGCGAGGATTGTATCATGAGATGATGACCCAACCAGTTTCGAGCAGGCCATCGAGAGTAGGGACTCTGTAAGAATGGCTGGATGCTTAGTGATCTGAGATGGAATCCATATACACCAACAAAGTATGGACTTTGGTTGCGATATCTGAAGGGTTAAATCCCCATCAGGAGCAAGTATATCTTGAGAAGATTACTTGGTGTAGATGGAAAAGTTGAGACTTTCAAAGCTAGACTTGTTAAAGGTTTTCGTCATCGACCAGGCGTGGATAATGATGAAACCTTTTTCTAGTAGCTATGCTCAAGTCTATCCAGATCCTACTTACCACGGCTACATACCATGACTACGATATCTGGCGGTTGGGTGCCATGACTGCTTTTCTAAATACTGATTTAGAAGAGAACGTCTATAAGAACACAGCCAGAGGTCTTCGTAAACAGTGGGAGCAGCGGAAACGTGTGCATGTTGCTTTATATAATGAAGCAGGCATCGCGGAGTTGGAACATCTGTTTTGATGGATTAGTCAAAGAAGTTGACATCATCAAAATGGTAGACGAACCTTGTATATACAAAAGGGTAGTAGAGAGTAAGGAGGTCATCTTCGTATTGTATGTAGACCACATACTCTTGATAG
This sequence comes from Agapanthus africanus, assembly GCA_030015575.1. Taxonomy (NCBI): domain Eukaryota; kingdom Viridiplantae; phylum Streptophyta; class Magnoliopsida; order Asparagales; family Amaryllidaceae; genus Agapanthus; species Agapanthus africanus. Next base: position 495,089,272 of record JASDDO010000019.1, on the reverse strand, counting down.
GAAAAGAGTTTCCTATACTACGATCGGTCAATCTCCTATTATCACAAGGATTCTCCAAATAGGATAAAGATGATACCTTATAAATCCTGAGATTTGGACCTATGAGATAGATCTAAAGGGATATTAGGGTTCTCACTAGGTATAGTGAGATTGTATCAATCGATCCTGGGGAGAATCACTGGAAGTGTTCCAGGGTGATAAAGAGGACTGAATGTCAATCACAGGAACTGTCTTTACCCTCAGTAAAGGGACGGTATGTTGGAAGAGTTCCAAGCTAGATACCGTGGCAAACTAGACGATAAAGGCTGGTAACATCGCTATTAAAGATACTGCCAAAGAGGCAGTTTGGGTGTATATTGGTTCATAGGATGAACTAGGTTCCTACCATTGTGTGACAATGGAACTGTGGCTTTGGCCTTGGAACCCTGGTCCCATCAGTGACCCAGACATATTCTGAGGCAGCATCACCTGATCATGGAGATAGTTGATCTCCAGGGTGATCGAAGTTAGGAGAGTAGTCTCAGAGGACAACACGGCGGATCCACTCACGAAGGCCTTTTTCCCAAAGAGAGACGTTTAGGGGATGGTTGAGTATTAGATACTACAACCACTGCTACAGATGGCCCTAGTGCAAGTGGGAGATTGTTAGTTATATGTATGCCCTAGAGGCCATTACTGTACATTGGATGTATATTGTAGTGGATGCTGGGACATATATAGGTAGGACATTCTTGCTCGACATGATAGTACGCTATCTGGTTGCTCTTTGTCTTAACATGTATACTTTCTGTCTCTCTGATTACATGTTGATAAAGCCCTTAGGATGTGTACTCGACTTCCAGGACTATGATGCAGATCATACTAGTGGGGCCTGGGTAGTCAATGAGTACATCCTTCATTGTTCCTAGTCGAGGGAATATCGAGACGGGGCATCGATATTCCAGAGTAGACTAGCGTATATCTTCTCGACCCATGCGATGGGCGATGGATGATCCCATATCCATTGGTGTTTGACATCAGAGATGGTATACGGGTGCTCAGTGGAGACTGGGTACACTGAACGGACTCGCCGAGAACTCCCAGATGGTATTATACCTCACGTCAGATGGCAGTTCTCTGGTGACACCGGTACAGCTTAGTCTGTTGACCCGAGATCGTCATAGAGTCTTGTGTGTCTCCCACTGTGCTTTGATTTCCACCCTACCACGGCTCTACTGAGTCGTGCAAACAGGTGGTTTTTGGGTACAGTCCCGATTCACATGGAGGCAATGAGCGATAGGAGGGGATTCGTCTCTCCCGGTATTGGGGGTTGATGTTGCGCAATGCACGACTGGCCATAACAGGAAATCCCTGGCCAGGGTTGTAGTGATATACTGGTAAGAGTTATCAGTAGTTTCACGAATGTTATGGACCTCAAGTCGGCATGACTTATCGAGCTATTGGGGTCTGACGTTTACCACCCCTAGGCGAGATATGCGACATATCAGACGAACAGACCGGACTGTACGGTAAGTGTGAGCGGGCTTGCTCGTCGATCTTCTGATCGCTCAATACCCTGGTGGCCGTTACGTTTAGCAGACCGCTTGCGGCTTGTGGGTGTTGGATATGATCATCATCTGCTGCCGGCGTATTGACGAGTCTTTAGAGTCCTACACAGAGGTTTCCTGGCTCAAGCGAAACGAAATAGGAGCGCATATGAGATATGTGCGGGACCGAGAATAATTCGTGTTTGTGATACCGTATTCCATTCTCGCGATGAATGTATCGATTGGTTATATGCGATGTAACCTAGTTATCGAATCAAGGATTGATTCGATAAGCCGATACATAGGATACTAGTCGGTTATATGCGATATGACCGGATCGTTAAATCAAGTGTTGATTTAATGATTTAATGTATAATTATATATTCGATATATTACTTTGCATTAAATAGTATTGGTTCACTTTAAATGGATTTACTTACTTGTATTGCACATTGTATATGTGATATATTTTGTGCACATGATTGTATCATGTTTGATGATACATTCTTGCTTGGTTTTGTGTAAAGTATTGAACCATGGTTAGTTAGTGGTTAGGGTATCATTTCATTTGCTTATTCATTTATCTATTTATTTATTTTATTTGTTTCATTTGAAAAGAAAAAGAGAAATGAATGGTGGCTATTTTTGTTTTTAGTTGAAGATTCATGAAGCATTGACTTAGTCACCATTCTTGTCTCATGCCTAACCCTAACCACTCATCTAACCTAAGTTAAGTCTCTACACTAAACCATGGTTGAAGAAATGATAAGTATTCATTTTATTTTCCTTTTTAAATATAACTTAATATATCATCTTCTTCCTTCTTCATCTTCTTCTTCAATGAAGAAAGCTTGCTATTCCAATGGAAAGTGATGAAAACTAGAGAGAAATCCAAAACTAAAGTCTACCCACTTCCTATTTCTTCATCCTCTACCTCTTGCCAAGTTGTATAGGGTGTTTACTTCACAATTTTTTCAAAGCTTGGTGAAGTTGGTGTTAGTTATATGTATGCCCTAGAGGCCATTACTGTACATAGGATGTATATTGTAGTGGATGCTGGGACGTATGTAGGGAGGACTTTCTTGCTCGATATGATTGTATGCTATCTGGTTGAACTTTACCTTAACGTGTATACTGATTGTCTCTCTGTTACATGTTGGTAAAGCCCTTAGGATCTGTACTTGACTACCTGGACTATTATGCGGATCATACTAGTGGGGACATGGTAGTCTATAAGTACATCCTTCAAAGTCCCTAGTCGTGGGTGTATCGAGACGGGGCATCGATATAAATGAGTAGACTAGCGTATACCTTCTCGACCCATACAGATGGGCGATGGATGATCCCATATCCATTGGTGTTTGACATCAGAGATGATATACGGGTGCTCAGTAGAGACTGGGTACACTGGACGGACTCGCCGAGAACTCCCAGATGGTATTTTACCTCACGTCAGATGGCAGTTCTCTGGTGACACTGGTACAGAGTAGTCTGTTGACCCGAGATCGTCATAGAGTCTTGTGTGGTTCCCACTGTGCTTTGATTTCCATCTTACCACGTCCAAGAGGGCGTGCAAAACGGTGGTTTTTGGGTACAGTTCCGAGTCACATGGAGGCAATGAGCGATAGGAGGGGATTCGTCTCTCCCGGTATATGGGGTTGATGTTGCGCTGTGTTCGATTGGCTATAACAGGAAATCCCTGGCCAGGGTTGCTGAGATTTACTGGTAAGTGTTACCAGTAATTTCTCGAACAGTTATAGACCTCATATCGACACGACTTATCGAGCTATTGGGGTCTGACGTTTACTACCCCTAGGCAAGATATGCGACATATCAGACGATCAGACCGGACTGTACGGTAGTGTTACTGGTCGGATTCACTGGAGTGTGAGCGGGATTGCTCGTCGATCTTCAGATCGCTCAATACCCGGGTGGCCGTTACGTTTAGCAGACCGCTTGCGTCTTGTGGGTGCTTGATATGATCATCACCTGCTGCCGGCGTATTGACGAGTCTTTAGAGTCCTACACAGAGGTTTCCTGGTTCAAGCGAAACGAAATAGGAGCGCATATGAGATATGTGCGGGACCGAGAATAATGCGTGTATGTGATACCGTATTCCATTCTCGCGATGAATGTGTCGATTAGGTTATATGCGATATACCCTAGTTATCGAATCAAAGGTTGATTTGATAAGCCGATACATTATATACTAGTCGGTTGTGTGCGACATGACCGGGTCATTGAATCAAGTGTTGATTTAATTATTTAATGCATAATTATATATTTGATATATTACTTTGCATTAACTAGTATCGGTTCACTTTAAATGGATTTTCTCACTCGGGTGTGCGCATTACATATGCGATATGATTTTGTGCATTTGATTGTATCATGTTTGATGATACATGTTTACTTGGTTAAGTGCAAAGAATTAAACCATGGTTAAAAGAATGGTTAGGGTTTCATTTCCTTTATTTATTCATTTATTTATTTGTTTATTCATTTTGGAAAAGAGGAGAAAAGAATTGTGGCTTATTTTGGAGTTTAGTTGAAGTTTCATGAAACTTTGATCAAGTCAACCATTCTTATCTCATCCTTAACCCTAACCATTCCCACTAACCATGATTCATTCTCTACACTTAACTCTAGTTAACATTATGATATGTTTTGATTTTTCTATTGTTTTTAATTAACTTATCATATCATTTTTCTTCTTCTTCTTCCTTGAACTCAAGAAGAAAAGCTTAGGTCATCAATGGTGATTGATGATAAACAGTGAGAAATCCAATTCTAAATTGAACCCACTTCCTATTTCTTCATCCTCTACCTCTTGCCAAGTAGTAGAGTGTGTTTACTTCACAAGTTTCTTGACTTGGTGAAGTCGGAGCTTGATTTAGCGATGCCTCGACGTAGATCATCTTCGGCATGGACATCGACGACCTAGCTCGCTTATTCTCCGATGAAGTCGACGCTAGAGCCCGGATTTGATATGGACAGCGGAGAGGACCTCATCTCGGAGCCGTGGAGGTGGACAAACGGATCTACAAAGGTTGTATATCTGTATCCCTTAGTTAATTGTTAACTAGTTAGCTTTTTCGCCTAGAATTCTAGCAAACGATCCGTAGTCGGGTCTCTCGGCACCGTTAAAATTTGAAATTGGCATGTTCGATGCCTTTAGAGACCTCACTAGGGTGCCTAGGAACCCTACAGTGGTATCAGAGCCTAGCTAGAGCCTTAGGCGAAGTCTAGACGGATTTTGAACTCCGAACGAACTCGAAATCCCAATACAACCATGCTCTCTGTCCTTTTTCTAAAAACAGGGATTTTTCCAAATTAAAAATTGCTAAAAAATTCAGTAAGAAAAAATAAGAATTACGATGCAAAAATTATTGGATGAACAGTAACTTCGGCGGCGGAACCGCGGCAGAAGCCCTGCTTCTGCGGCGGTTCCGCGGCTCAATCATGACGTCATCCATTACTGTTTGCACAGTAATACCTGATAAATTCTTCTGGATTTTTTGGGAATTTTTAAAATTTATTCAAGAGTTGAATTTTCTGCAGTTCTTTTGGGGATTCGGTGTTTCGATCGGAGTATCAAATTTTGTCTGTGTGGCTTTCCGGATAAATTTTAGAATATGTTAAAAAGTTCGACCGAATATAAATACCCAATTTTTCCCCTGTCGGGAAATTTCCAAGTGTTGGATTTTTCCGTAGTTTAACGACGTTCTAAGTAGTGCAAGTAACGCGATGGTCCCTCTAGAAGACAACAAACCTTAACTCGATTATGTGACCGTCTTGAACTGCCCTTTGAACCTTCGGGTTTGGGGCAGTACGGCGTGCCACATGTGAGGCGTTGGCTTGACCCTTCTACGGATGGACCGTTGGTACTGAGGCACGAACGGAATGTTGTTAGACTTGTTTCATGTGTTGATCTGTATCGGGGAAACTTGGGTGTTCGATTGTTCGATCGGAAAGTTTAACATTTTCTGTTTATCTGGAATGGGATACAATAATTGGAATTCACAATAAGTTATGAGATAACTGAATGAATATTATAAACATAGCAGTTTAGTCTCACTTGATCGGTTGCCACGGAATTTTGATGTGATCAAAAGTCCGTCGCAATCACGTAGCGTACGCGGATACTCGCCGATAAACTTAATAGACAGCCTCGCTCCATAGCCCCGACCAAGTGACTGTAGGAGAACCCCGTCGCCGAAAGCATCCGTTCGGGTGCTCGCGGCAGCGGTGTTCCACCTTGGTGCACTTCGTCGACGGTATAGGGGGTGCGGCCGCCTACTGAAGTTTGCGACGAGCATTCGATCAGGATGTCGGGAATCTTGTTGAATTGCCCGACTTGATATTGAAAAGAGTTTTCGATTTTGAGACTAAAATGCGGGGTTTATGACTGTTAGGCATGCGATGTCTAAGGAATTCATTTGGTCAGGCATGTGATGTCTGAGGTGGTTGCGGATTCCAACTGTTGTAGTTTTACACTTTCTTTTCTGTGACCGTAAGTGTAATATGTGATATCGCCGGTTTCGTTGCTATATGTCAACGACAATTGGGATGCGCATATTTACTTACGTTGATGACATGTGATGTTATGTGTTGCTGGATATGTTATATTGGATCGTCGTGTTCGAATAGCCGGGGGTTTTTATGTGAGATGAGTGTTTTTCATTTTCATTCATGTAAAAACATGTATGTAATATTCTTTTATTGGGGCACTTCCAGGTTGCGAAAGTAGTCACCGTTTGTATATTATTTACTTTTCTGCACTAGGATAGACCCAAGGAGGGGAGCACAAGTAACCGGGTTCTGGAGTCCAGTGGGAGACTAACTCGAGGAGTCGAGTCCGGGTCTCCTAACTATAGAATTGGTAGGGTTGCTTGCCGCTCTCATAGGGGTCTAGGGGTGTGGGTTTGGCTATTCATCATGACCGTGGAATCCGTGTTTTATACTGGCTCGTATTGAAAACACGGACGTCCTAGTATATCCAATATTTCATATGATTCTTCTGCTGCGATATCTGTGATGTGATCATGAGATGTTCTGTGATAGATACAGTATATAGTATATATGATATATTATATAAACGTTACTTATGTTTTACATCCGCGCTAGCCCTGCCCTGCTCTGCCGTTAGTTACCTAACCTAACGGTGCACGAGGGGACATCGAGGCGAATGCGGATGGCATAAGTGTACGTCGTATTTATCTGTAATGTTTAGGTACTTAAATGATGGGACTTCATTAATGTGATTAATGAAATAAAAGAAACCTAAGATGTTGTAGAATCGAATTTCAAAATAAAACAGGTAGCTACAGTTCTTGCTTTGCACAGAGGTATATGTGATATATCCTGCACCTTATTCGATGAGGAAAGGACCGAGATCCCTTCACCGGGAGTGACTCCTTTAGCAATAACTGGCAGATGCTACACACTCGGTTTGTCTTTTGATTGCTTTTAAGAGTTTTTGCTTTGCACAGTGATATATATGATATATCCCGCACCTCATTCGACGAGGAAAGGACCGACGATCCCTTCACCGGGAATGACTCCTTTAGCAAAACTAGAAAAGCCTCAAAAACACTCCATTTCAAAATTCATTCGATCCTACAACGATATCAAGTTCATAACGCAATAGGTTTTCAGAAAAACCTGTCGTAGCCCTCCGTCATTTCAGATAAGTACTGGTTAGTATTCGTGCTACGTTTGTTGACTATGTTAAGGCGTAGTGTGCGGTAGCTAATTAGTGCTTATCTGCATAAGCATATGATGTGATTGGATTAGGGTAGTCGTGCGACTTTGTTGACTATGTTAAGGGTCGTGCGGGTGGGTTTAATTCAATCGGGAAATGACGGGTTGAACTTGACTAGCACTTATGATTTGTTGACTATGTTAAGGTCATATAGCTGCTAGGGGTAAAATATTATCGGGAATTTCAAGTGTTGAAATTTGCAATAAGATTGCATACCTTCTATGAGATAGTTGGATCCCGATACCCGCTGCGAGTAAGTGTTACTCCTGGGAGAGTTTTATACATTACAATTAGCCGATCAAGTAGGTGTCTAGAAAGGTGTCAACGGGGTTACGCCTCTGGGAAAATGAGGTTTACATTAATTAGGTTCGTGCGAAAGCACGGGGGACCTCCCTCAAAGTACCGACACTGGCCTGGCTGAAAGATTGGCGAACTTGTAGTGTGTAATTAATCCCGGCTAGTCTTTCCTTTTAGGGTTTGAAGGAAGATTTGATAAAAAGCAGTGGGAGCCATCCTGATTAGATAAAATAATAACCAATCTATTCTTGCAAGAGCGCACACTGAGTGTTTTCTTCTCTCTCTCTCCAGGTAGCGACCATATCACGCCTTAATCAAGATAATAATACGGAATATTGACCGAACCCGCTTGGTATACTGAGCTGGGGAACGTTGGTCCCGCTCCACCTTATAATTGTTATAAGACAGAGCAGGAAATTGGGGATTACCAGAATTCCCGTGCCGCCCAAACGAAGAGAGTGCATGCTAATGCATCATCTTCGGGTGTGTTCGTTACAAAGAACTGTTTCTCTGTATCCTCTACGTCCTGGGTATGTGATACCGGATCAGGATCCCAGATATGTAATCTGTTACATAGGGCTACAGAAAGGTAGAGAACTGAGAACGGGTGATAAGTTTCATGAGGCAGAAAACGGGGCAAGTGTTGCAGCCAAGTCTGTCGCTCACTGTCACCCTGTATTACAATACATTGATTCTGAACGAATGTTATTAGATACCGAACCTGATATACAAAATCATATCTATCTCTTTATTAGTAAAGAAATGATAGAATTTTGTATTGTTGGATAATGTTTTGAACATTTCCTATATCAAAAGTTGATCGGTTCAGGCACGTTATCTAAAAGCATTGATGTTCTAAATCAAACTACAGATCTTAGTATATGGAACACACACAAGAGGAAGAGTTCAGAAATGAACGAATTCTTCTTGAGGCATTGTAGACTAGGTCAGATCAATGTGACCCGACTAGCTAGAGTTACATATAGATGCATATTTAAATCAGTTTGAATTTACATCTTGTGAAACTCGCCAGTCATGTCACAAAGATAAGATGACCATAGCTCTGTTTATTGGAAACAGAGAAAGAGTTAGTGAACTCTTGGGATGATACATGTTGATGTATGTAGATCCCCAGTCTACATATGCCAAGACCGGTTCTTTGTACTTCATTACATTCTCTGATAATCACTCGAGATTCAGACATATGTTCCTTTTGAAACACAAGTCCGAACCTTTTGAGATATTCACAGAATATAAGTTAGAAGTAGAGAACCAATACGGGTATAAGTATTATGTCCTATGATGAGATCAAGGAGGAGAATACTTGTGCACGGAAATCCTGGATTGTTCTAAAGGAGAATGAGATTCTCTCTCAGCATTACTCCTCCGTATACACCATAGCACGATGGTATATCGGGGCGGAGTAATCACACCCTATATGATAAGGTGTGCTCTATGATGATTACTACTGAGTTACCTATTTCCTTTAGGGAGTTATGCACTTGAGAAGCTGTATACCTATTGAATAGGGTTCGAATCAAATCAGTTGCCTACCACTTCATATATGATATGGAAACGGAAGAGCCCATCTCTTAAGTTAGTTAAGATTTGGGGTTGTCCGGGCTTTGTCTAAAAGCAAAATCCGGACAAGCTCGAGGCAAGGTCTGTAATGTAGAACTGGAAAGGTTCCAGCTATACAAACTACAGCAGATGATTTGGTAAAACCAAATGATTCAATAGTTACCAACGAACCTCAGCCTCTCCGCCGATCTAGTAGGGTTCCTCACCCACCTGAGAGATACTTCGGTTTCTCTATGACAGTGGGAGCGAGGAATGCATCATGAGATGATGACCCAACTAGTTTCGAGCTGGCCATCAAGAGTAAGGCTCTATAAGAATGGCTGGATGCTTAGTGATCTGAGATGGAATCCTTATACACCAACAAAGTATGGACTTTAGTTGCTATATCTGAAGGGTTAAATCCCCATCAGGAGCAAGTATATCTTGAGAAGATTACTTGGTGTAGATGGAAAAGTTGAGACTTTCAAAGCTAGACTTGTTAAAGGTTTTCTTCATTGACCAGGCGTGGATAATGGTGAAACCTTTTCCAGTGGCTATGCTTAAGTCCATCCAGATCCTACTTACCACGGCTACATACCATGACTACGATCTCTGGTGGTTGGGTGTCTTGACTGCTTTTCTAAATGATGATTTAGAAGAGTGCATCTATAAGTACACAGCCAGGGGGCCTCGTAGACAGTGGGAGCAGCGGAAACGTGTGCAAGATGCTTTATAGGATAAAGCAGGCATCGCGGAGTTGGAACGTCTGTTTTGATGAAGTAGTCAAAGAGTTTGACATCATCAAAATGGTAGATGAACCTTGTATAAACAAAAAGGTAGTAGGGAGTATGGAGACGATCCTCGTAGAGTACGTGGATGACATACTCTTGCTAGGGAAGGAGTTTCTTATGCTACGCTCGATCAATCTCCGTTTATCACAATGATTCTCCACATAGGATCCAAGTGATACCTCCTAAATCCTGGATTTTGGATCTATGAGATAGATCTAAATGGATGTTAGGATACTCACTAGCTGTAGTGAGATAGTATCAATTGATCCTGGGGAGAATCACTGGAAGTGTTCCAGGGTGATAAAGACGACTGAATGTCAGTCACAGGCATTGTCTTTACCCTCAGTAAAGGGAAGGTATGTTGGAAGAATTCCAAGCTAGATACCGTGACATACTAGACGATGAAGGCAGGATACATCGCTACTTAAGATGCTACCAAAAAGGAAGTCTGGGTGTATAAAGGTTCATGAGATGAACTATGTTCCTTCCATTGTGTGACAATGGAGTTATGGCTTTTGCCAAGGAACGCCGGTCCCATCAGTGATCCAGATATATTCTAAGGCAGTATCACTTGATCATGGAGATGGTTGATCTCCAGGGAGATCGAGGTTAGGAGAGTAGATTCAGAGGACAACACAGCGGATCCACTCACAAAGGCCTGTTCCCAAAGAGAGGCTTTTAGGGGATGGTTGAGTATGAGATACTACAACCACTGCTATCAGATGGCCTTAGTGCAAGTGGGAGATTGTTAGTTATATGTATGCCCTAGAGGCCATTACTGTACATAGGATGTATATTGTAGTGGATGCTGGGACGTATGTAGGGAGGACTTTCTTGCTCGATATGATAGTATGCTATCTGGTTGAACTTTACCTTAACGTGTATACTGATTGTCTCTCTGTTACATGTTGGTAAAGCCCTTAGGATCTGTACTTGACTACCTGGACTATGATGCGGATCATACTAGTGGGGACATGGTAGTCTATAAGTACATCCTTCAAAGTCCCTAGTCGTGGGTGTATCGAGACGGGGCATCGATATACCAGAGTAGACTAGCGTATACCTTCTCGACCCATACAGATGGGCGATGGATGATCCCATATCCATTGGTGTTTGACATCAGAGATGATATACGGGTGCTCAGTAGAGACTGGGTACACTGGACGGACTCGCCGAGAACTCCCAGATGGTATTATACCTCACGTCAGATGGCAGTTCTCTGGTGACACTGGTACAGAGTAGTCTGTTGACCCGAGATCGTCATAGAGTCTTGTGTGGTTCCCACTGTGCTTTGATTTCCATCTTACCACGTCCAAGAGGGCGTGCAAAACGGTGGTTTTTGGGTACAGTTCCGAGTCACATGGAGGCAATGAGCGATAGGAGGGGATTCGTCTCTCCCGGTATAGGGGGTTGATGTTGCGCTGTGTTCGATTGGCTATAACAGGAAATCCCTGGCCAGGGTTGCTGAGATTTACTGGTAAGTGTTACCAGTAGTTTCTCGAACAGTTATAGACCTCATATCGACACGACGTATCGAGCTATTGGGGTCTGACGTTTACCACCCCTAGGCAAGATATGCGACATATCAGACGATCAGACCGGACTGTACGGTAGTGTTACTGGTCGGATTCACTGGAGTGTGAGCGGGCTTGCTCGTCGATCTTCAGATCGCTCAATACCCGGGTGGCCGTTACGTTTAGCAGACCGCTTGCGGCTTGTGGGTGCTTGATATGATCATCACCTGCTGCCGGCGTATTGACGAGTCTTTAGAGTCCTACACAGAGGTTTCCTGGTTCAAGCGAAACGAAATAGGAGCGCATATGAGATATGTGCGGGACCGAGAATAATGCGTGAATGTGATACCGTATTCCATTCTCGCGATGAATGTGTCGATTAGGTTATATGCGATATACCCTATTTATCGAATCAAAGGTTGATTTGATAAGCCGATACATTATATACTAGTCGGTTGTGTGCGACATGACCGGGTCATTGAATCAAGTGTTGATTTAATTATTTAATGCATAATTATATATTTGATATATTACTTTGCATTAACTAGTATCGGTTCACTTTAAATGGATTTTCTCACTCGGGTGTGCGCATTACATATGCGATATGATTTTGTGCATTTGATTGTATCATGTTTGATGATACATGTTTACTTGGTTAAGTGCAAAGAATTAAACCATGGTTAAAAGAATGGTTAGGATTTCATTTCCTTTATTTATTCATTTATTTATTTGTTTATTCATTTTGGAAAAGAGGAGAAAAGAATTGTGGCTTCTTTTGGAGTTTAGTTGAAGCTTCATGAAACTTTGATCAAGTCAACCATTCTTATCTCATCCTTAACCCTAACCATTCCCACTAACCATGATTCATTCTCTACACTTAACTCTAGTTAACATTATGATAAGTTTTGATTTTTCTATTGTTTTTAATTAACTTATCATATCATTTTTCTTCTTCTTCTTCCTTGAACTCAAGAAGAAAAGCTTAGGTCATCAATGGTGATTGATGATAAACAGTGAGAAATCCAATTCTAAATTGAACCCACTTCCTATTTCTTCATCCTCTACCTCTTGCCAAGTAGTAGAGTGTGTTTACTTCACAAGTTTCTTGACTTGGTGAAGTCGGAGCTTGATTTAGCGATGCCTCGACGTAGATCATCTTCGGCATGGACATCGACGACCTAGCTCGCTTATTCTCCGATGAAGTCGACGCTAGAGACCGGATTTGATATAGACAGCGGAGAGGACCTCATCTCGGAGCCGTGGAGGTGGACAAACGGATCTACAAAGGTTGTATATCTGTATCCCTTAGTTAATTGTTAACTAGTTAGCTTTTTCGCCTAGAATTCTAGCAAACGATCCGTAGTCGGGTCTCTCGGCACCGTTAAAATTTGAAATTGGCATGTTCGATGCCTTTAGAGACCTCACTAGGGTGCCTAGGAACCCTACAGTTGGAGCTTGTTCTTGTGATGCTTCGACGTAGATCATCTTCGGCATCGAACCGACGATCAAGCCCGCCCATTCTTCGATGATGCCAATGCTAGAGTCGTGAGTTCGATTTGGACAGCGGAGGGAGATCATCGTGGAGCTTAGGAAGTGGTGGACCGGATCTACAAAGGTTGTAGCCCCTTTCCTTTAGATACATTTCCATTTACTTGCTTGCTTCGCCTATATATATCTAGTTAACGATCCGTTCTAGGTTTTCTCGGCACCGTAATTTTTAGAAATTTGCATGTTTGATCACTTGTGAGACTCCACTAGAGTGCCTAGGAACCCTACAGCCATGCATCGACGATTTGCTCGACCAGCTTCAGGGGGCAGGATATTTTTCGAGGATCGATTTGCGATCGGGCTATCATCAGCTGCGAGTTCGACAGGAGGACATTCCGAAGACAGCTTTCCGTACACGTTATGGCCATTATGAGTTTTTGGTGATGTCGTTCGGACTCACCAACGTGCCAGCAGCCTTCATGGACTTGATGAACCGTATATTCCGGTCGTATCTCAACTTGTTCATCATCGTATTCATTGACGATATATTGGTGTATTCTCGGAGCAGAGAGGAGCACGAGCAGCACCTGCGGATCACACTGCAGACCTTGAGGGAGCACCAGCTTTATGCAAAATTCCCCAAGTGCGTATTCTGGCTCGACAGCGTAGACTTATTGGGTACGTGATTACACGGGATGGTATATGTGTGGACCCAAGGAAGATTGAGGCCGTTCAGAGCTGGCCCAGACCTACATCCGTTACTGAGATATGCAGCTTTCTAGGACTGGCCGGCTACTACAGGCGATTTGTACAGGATTTCTCCCGTATTGCTGCACCCTTGATCGGATTGACCCGGAAGGGAGTTCTCTTCGATTGGACGGAGGATTGCGAGCTCAGTTTCCAGCAGCTACGGACTTGTTTGACTACGGCTCCAGTATTATCGTTGCCTTCAGGATCAGGCGGATTTACAGTCTATTGAGACACTTCACGAGAGGGGCTAGGGTGCGTATTGATGGAGCATGGTAGGGTGATCGCTTATGCTTCCCAGCAATTGAAGAAACATTTACTGAACTACCCCACTCACGATCTGGAGATGGCTGCAGTGGTCTTTGCACTTAAGATCTGGCGACATTACCTATACGGCGAGTCATGCCAGATATTCACTGATCACAAGAGCCTCAAGTACATATTTCAGCAGCGAGACCTGAATCTCCGACAGCGCCGTTGGATGGAACTGGTGAAGGACTACGACTGCGAGATCTTATATCACCCGGGCAAGGCTAACGTAGTAGCAGATGCGTTGAGTAGGAGGCCCAAGGGTAGTCTAGCAGGTTTGAATGCAGTACAGATGCAGTCGTCGGTAGATTGGCAGACATTGTGCGACAGTCGAGTGCAGTTCGAGTTCATGCAGATCGGGGGACAGCTTGCGCATGTTCATGCATGCCCACAGTTGCTTGACCGTATATATGAGGCACAGCGCGGGGATGACCGTTTCTCAGAGATCATGGCTCAGATTGGACAGGGCAGATTCTCCGAGTTCGTGATTGATGATCAGGGGATATTACGATTTGGGTTTAGACTGTGCATACCAGATATTGAAGGATTGCGGCGCGATATTCTTAAGGAGGCACATCGATCAGTGTACAGTGTCCACCCCGGTTCCACCAAGATGTACCATGATATGAGAGAAGTCTACTGGTGGGACGGAATGAAGAAGGACATTGCAGATTTCGTATCTAGATGCCTGACTTGTCAGTAAGTCAAGGGCGAGCAGTAGAGGGCCGCAGGGGAGCTACAGCCGTTACCCATTCCGGAGTGGAAATGGGAATAGATTTCGATGGATTTCGTTGTGGGTCTACCAAGGACTAGGCGAGGGTATGACTCCATTTGGGTGATCGTGGATCGTCTGACGAAAGCGGCTCACTTCCTGCCAGTGAAGACGACTTTTGGATTTGCTCAGTATGCCTAGATGTACATCGACGAGATTGTACGACTGCATGTAGTCCCGACGAATATTGTGTCCGACAGAGGCACCCAGTTTACCAGCCGACTATGGCAGAGGCTTCAGGAGGCTTTGGGCACGTGCTTGAGTTTCAGCACAGCATTCCATCCGCAGACCGACGGACAGTCAGAGCGGACCATTCAGACTCTCGAGGACATGCTCCGAGCGTGCGTTTTAGATTTTGGTGGTAGCTGGGATCATCATTTACCCTTGATAGAGTTCTCCTACAACAATAGCTTCCAGGATACGATTCAGATGGCACCTTTCGAGGCTTTGTATGGGAGGAGATGTAGATCGCCCGTCTGTTGGACAGAGCTCAGCGAGGGCAGTATTTTGGGGCCACAGATCGTACAGGAGACGACTGAGAAGATACAGCTGATTCGAGACAGGATGAGGACAGCTCAGAGCAGGCAGAGATCGTATGCTGACAGGCGCCGCCGCAGACTAGAGTTCGCAGTTGGCGATCACGTGTTTCTGAGGGTCTCTCCGAAGAAGGGAGTGATGAGGTTTGGACGGAAGGGGAAGCTTAGCCCCAGATTCATAGGTCCCTTTGAGATCCTCGAGCGTGTGAGCGCAGTAGCTTATCGTTTGGCTCTTCCACCCGACTTCCCAGATGTTCACCCCGTATTCCACGTGTTGATGCTTCGCAGATACCTACATGACCCTTCGCACATGATTCAGCGTCAGACCGTTCAGCTCAAGCGCGATCTTACGTTCACCGAGCAGCCAGTCGTGATCTTGGACCGGCAGGTGAAGAAACATAGATCGAAGGTCTTGCCATCAGTGAAGGTGCTTTGGCGCAGCCCGAATGGTGAAGAGATAACTTGGGAGGCCGAGGGAGAGATGCGGAAGAAGTTCCCTCATCTCTTTGAAGGTATGTGTTGCTTTATATTTTAAATTCGGGGACGAATTTCTCTAATGGGGGAAGATTGTAACACCCTAGGATGTGTTTAGTGGCTAATTATATTTTAATATATGAATTTTAATAAAAAGTTTACCAATTTGATTTTCAAATAATTTTTTAAATTCAATAAATATTTTTCTAAAATTTTACCAGGCTTGCACAAACTTGTGCATGTAAACTAGGGTTAGAATTTGGGTTAAACCATGTTTAACAACCATGGTAGGTTAACCCCACCATTAGTAAGTTAACATGAATTAAGGCTTTTGGTTGACTTGAGAGAGAGAGAATGCATTTGGTTGACTTGAGAGAGAGAGAGAGAAACTAGGGTTTGAATTAAGGGTATTTTTTTTTGAAAATGAAATGGGATTTAAAATGCTTTTGGTTGACTTGAGAGAGAGAGAATGCATCATGGCTAAGCCATGCTTGCATTAAATGAGAGAGAGAGAGAGAGAGTGCATCATGGCAAGCCCATGCTTGCATTTAATGAGGCAAGAGAGAAATGGGGGCTTGAATCTCTTGTGATATCATTTCTTTTGTTTGCAACACCCTCTCATTTCTTACTCATTCACTCTCTCACACACACACTCTCAGCATCATCAGCAGCAGCAGAAGCTGCAGGCACAGCAGCAGCAACATACAACAACAACAACAACAGAGCATCAGCTTCAGCCCCAGCAGCAACAACACCAAGCAACAGCAGCAGCTCCTTGCAACAGCAGCAGCAACACATGTAGCAGCAGCTTCAGCAAAACATCAACAACATCAACAACAGCAACAACAGCAATAACAACACCATCAGCAACAATAACAACATCAATAGCAACAGCAAGCATCAGCATCTGCATCAGCAGTAGCAGTAGCAACAGCAACAACATCTGGAACAGCAACAGCAGTGGCAGCTTCTTCTTCTTCTCTTCTTCTCCAGACCCAGCCTCGTAGGGTCAAGTGAGGTATAACCTCTAAGCTCCACTTGCTTGTATACTAGACTTGTGCGTTGGTTTAGTTTAATTAGTATAAATTGGTAGTTGTTATCGCTAGATTGTGTGTTTTTAGCGATATTTGTGGTGATTAGTGTGATCTTTGCTTAAGTAAGGTTAGTTTTGGCTAGACTAAGTTAATGAAGTGTTTTTAAGGCCAAGTAAACCTAGGTAACCACAGATTACACCAAAATTCCCTGATCTTTCAAGATTGTGCAAAATGTGACTTATTAAAGCAAAACTTAGCTTTTTGATATCTACTGTTACCCCAGTGAGTCCAGAATAAAATTGAGTGGACCATAGCATACTAGTGACACCCTGACCCCACCACCAGAGCCCGACCCCACCAGCCAAACTTCAGGCCGCCAAAAAAATCTTTCTAGCCGCAAATTGAGGCCAGAGCAGGGAGATAGGAGCTAGGTTTTTTTTGGTTGGGTATCTGCTATGTTCTGTTGGTCCATGGTGTATATAGATTTGTAATATTTTAACCTGGGTAGAATCTGGGACGATATATCATTTTCTGGTGTTTTTAGTTTGCGCGATACGCGCGATACGCGAGTGGGTTTTGTGATTCAGCGTATCGCGGCGTGTCGGGCTGAGTCGTAGACGCGTGCACACACGTTTCAGCGTATCGCACACACACGCGTTGATTCGCGACGCGAGTTTCTCGTTTTGTTTCGATATCGCGTTTTGCGAGATTCTTGCTTATATAATTGGATTCCTTGTG
Source organism: Agapanthus africanus (assembly GCA_030015575.1). Lineage (NCBI taxonomy): Eukaryota > Viridiplantae > Streptophyta > Magnoliopsida > Asparagales > Amaryllidaceae > Agapanthus > Agapanthus africanus. The sequence goes on along the minus strand of JASDDO010000019.1, from coordinate 495,071,722 downwards.
TAAATTCCAGGTTCACAGGCGGGTACGTCAGACGTCGCCAGGAAAGGGAAGCAGGTGGTTGGCTATACTTAGCATGCGACCAGGTGAGGAGATTTAACATCTACGGGGAAATCGCCCGTATGGCGTTAAGCGTCAGGGCGTAATAGGATTTGTAATCATGAGTGTCCATATAGATATACTGGTAGTATAGAACACTGCACTGTCACTAACGGTCCAAGTTGCACGAGCACGATTTATATGCTACACTCACACCGTTAGTGATTGCCATGCCACTCACATTATAGGATTGCTATAAACCGCATATCATATTGATTCTGCTTATTTGACGTTGTCATGATTTGCCGCATACTAGCATATGTATATTCATATCCATACTTGTGCCACATATACATCACATATCTATACTTGTGCCACACACATCACATATCCATACTTGTGCCACATACATCACATATGTTCATACTTGGGCACATCTACATCACATGTCTACATTAGTGCACATGTACATTGCTATATTCACTTTGCGTACTTATCCATTTGCACATCCATACCTATACCCACATTCATATGTTACATACATGGATGATATTGACTTGATTTAAAACTAAGGGGCCGCAAACGATATTTTCAAAACTGGATCTTTTAAAAAGAGCGGTTCTCCCTTTCTTTTACTCGTAGTGTCATACGACACATTGCATGGATTACGCATTGGATTTGATTTATGTGATTTCTGGATTTGGGAACCGGAGTACTATTTTAAGAAAATACACACTGTTTAAAAACCCGGTTTCCCTTGATATGATATTTTAGTGCGTCCACCATCAGTTTTCTCGGTTCCAGAGAGCTTGTGTGCATATACCCAATTCGAGGATAGGTAGGCACCGATTGCGGGTACATGGTGGACCCGGTACGGTACCCCGGGACGAGAAGACTCGTATTGTTAGACAGTGAGCCCAGCGGAGGGACTACTACCGACCGGTGATTGGTTGGACCCGGCGGTTATCTTGAGGATACTGGCCAGAGTCGATTGATGGATACAGGACGACGCGTACTGCCGGGGCCGAGGGCCGATTCCGCAGATGGAGCCCGTGGGCAGATCCGATGGACGGACACCCCATATTGGAGGATTTACATGTCGATGCTGGACACGGCTGATTTTATGATATTTTGAGTGCCGGTGATGGGCACTCCTGATTTTATGAGATTACAGGATTTGAGGACCGATGTGGATGACGACGCTTGAGTTGTACTGGGTTTTGGTGTATTGATGGACACCAGTTATTTTCCACGTTGATATTCCGTGTAGATATTATTCTTTTCCATACTCAGCATTCAGTACTTGACATCTCATCCTGTAGCTAGTATACCAGATAGAGTACACACGCTCGCATATCATTGCGTATCTTGCTCATCATATAGACATGATTATTAGATCGCACTTGTTGCCTGATATTAAGCATCCAGTTCATCATATAGATGTTTATCCATTGGCATAGGTTAGAGTATCGCAGCATGTGCATACTCGCGATTACCTTTATATGTTATCTACTATTCACGAGTTGGCAACTCACCCCCGTTGTGCCACAGTGCTTGCAGGTTGCCCTTTGGAGTAGTCGCGGCTGGCTGTTTACCGCATCTTTTGACACAGATACCATTACTGAGGCGTGTTAGCCCTTTTGCTATTAGGTTGGTTTTGTACGGTATCTGTTTACCTTTCAGTTGTATATTGATGTATCTAATATTCTCCATCTACCTTCCTGTATTGACTTAGAGACAGTTGTGAGGACGATGTATGTTATTTTGTACTCTTGTGTCGAGCTCGCTGTGAGCCGACTTTATTTATGCAGTCTTATCTTTTATGATTTTGTCTTTGCTTTACTGCCCATTCTTCGCTACGGCGTCGTATATCATTGTGATGCTCTATTCATTTCATATGTTATTCTACCACACCTTGCCTTTACCAGACTTGCGGGACAAATTTTTATAAAGGAAATGTTGCCAAAATTATTAAAATATAACTCTTGAACAAAAAAAAAGGATTTCTACTAAATTACTTAAGGTTTCCTAAACATTTTACAAATGCTTCTACTAAAATGTTTTAACACTCTATATTTAAAATGGTTTGATTTCTGGGTTTCGGCTTAAATAGTCGCGTTACGCCTGTAGACGTTACGTGGTTAAGTGCCGGTCACAGGCCGAACTTTGGGTCGTGACATGTTCACTACGTTCACGGTTTTGCCAAAACCATTCGTAGCCCTCCATCATTTTATATGAATATTCAATAGTATTCAAGCTGTGTTTGTTGACCATCGTCAAGGGTATGTACGGGTGGGTTCAAATTAACCTGAATAATGACTGGTAGAACTTGACATGTGAGTTATGATTTGTTGTCCTTCGTCAAGGTCATAAGAGCATGGGGCAAAAATCCACATCGGGAATTTCTAAAGAAACTGAAATTTGCAGAGTGCATACCATTTTGGAGTTTGATGAATGTTGGCAGGATTCCTTCAACATTATCATACGATGATATTTTGGATCCCGGTCTTACTGTGAGTATATACTACTTATCAGGACATTCGTCACTTAACGATCAATGCTATAAACCAAGTAGGTGCCTAGAAAGGGGTCAGTGGGGCTACGCCCCCAGAGAAAAGAAGTTCATTAATTAAGGAACTTCGCGAAAGCGTTGGAAAACCTCCCTCGAAGTATCGACACTGACCTGGCTGAACGGTTAAGCAAGTATTGTACGGTGAGAATAGTCCTGGATAATTCTTCTTTTATGGTTTGAGGAAGGATTCCAGAAACAGTGGGAGCCATCCTGTTTAGATAAATTAAAAACCACTCGAAACTTGCAAGAGCATCATGCTAAAAGTGTTTTCTTCTCTCTCTCTTAATTGCAGCGACCATGTAACCACGACTAGGTTACATCTAGATAACAAATTGACTGAATCTGACTTATATGACTGGCAAAGGTCTGTCCAGATGTCCACTGCCTATAACAAGCTGGACCACCCTATTACTACTCAAGATCCCGCCGTCCCAGATCCAATTTCCACTGTCTCGGATATGAATATTCGTCAGACAAGGGAAAAGGATAAAGCGAAATCCAAGTGCCCCGTGTTAGCTTCAGTTGATGGTGTATACCAGAAGCAGTACGAGAAGATGGACACAGTTTCCATCTTTCTCCATAACAAAGATTTATATGGAGAGTAATCTCATATCACAAGATATGAGACCTCGACTGAATTAATTCAAGCGAGGTTGGCCGTCGGGTCATCTGTAGGGGACAACGTCCTTACAATGACTAGCTGTATTGATCAGCTCAAGGACCTAAAGACCACGTTGGAGAATGAGTCAGATACTGACTTAATTCTACAGTCTCTACCTTCTACCCTGAAGGAAACCAGGGAAGTAGAAAGAAAGAGAAGGGCAAAAGTTTCGGGGACTGGATATAGGAAAAGAGGGACGTTCCTATTGTTATGGGATTGGGCATAGGCAGAAAGATTGCCGGTCTTTAGAAGCCAGTAGCCACGATACGAAGCATGTTGTGGCTTCAGCCTCAAATGTGTTAGTAATTGAGAACTGTTTATCAATTAACTCTACTTCCTCGGTACTTGATACCGGAGCAGGATCTCATATCTGTAATTCATTACATGCTTTGAGAAACCGTATAGTTATAAAGGTAGGTGATTGGTCTCTCAGAGTTGCAAACGGAATGAGCGTGGATGCTGAATCCGTAGGAGAATATCGCCTAGGTTTGACAAGTGGGCAGATATTGATTCTATATAACTGTCTGTATGTACCTAGAATGACTTGTAATATCATATCGGTGTCCTCACTTTCGAGAGAAGGATATGATTTTACATTCGTAAGCGATGTAGTACACATCCACCTAAATCAAGTTCTGATTGGGTCTGATACATTAGATAACGGCATATACGTATTGAGTCAAGCTCAGGTTTTCAATATCCAGAACACACTTAAAAGAAAGTCTCCGGAATTAAATCAGGCTTTCTTATGGCATTGTAGACTAGGTCACATCAATGAGAGAAGGTTGACTAAGTTACATAAAGAAGGATATTTGGATCCGTTCGAATATCAAACATATGCAACTTGTCAATCCTGTCTCAAAGGAAAGATGACAAAGACTCCGTTCACTGGACACGGAGTAAGAGCAAGCGAGCTCTTGGGACTCATACACAGTGACGTGTAAGGTCCAGTTTCTACACATGCAAGAGGTGGTTATTCCTACTTCATTACTTTTACGGATGATTTCTCTAGGTATGGATATGTCTTCTTAATGAAGCATAAATCCGAGGCCTTTGAGAAATTCCAAAAATACAGGAATGAAGTGGAAAAACAAACAGGCAAGAGTATAAAGACACTGAGATCTGATCGAGGTGGTGAATACTTAAGTGCCGAGTTCCTGGGTTGCTTAAAAGAAAATGGAATTCTCTCTCAGCTTACTCCTCTATACACACCACAACACAACGGTGTATCAGAAAGGAGGAATCGAACCCTATTGGATATGGTTCGTTCCATGATGAGTAAGGCTGAGTTGCCGTGATCTTTCTGGGGTTATGCGCTAGAAACAGCTGCATATCTTTTGAACATGGTTCCAACCAAGACTGTGCCTACCACACCATATCAGATGTGACGTGGGAAGAAACCCTGTCTTAAGTATCTTAAGACATGGGGATGTCCAGCTTTTGTAAAGAAGCAGCACGCGGACAAGCTCGAGGCACGCTCAGTACTGTGTAAGTTTGTGGGATACCCAAAGAACTCCACGGGGTATCTTTTCTATTATGCAGAGGAACAAAAGGTTTTTGTTTCTCAGCATCCCCACTTCTTGGAAACTGAATTTTTAGAAAAGGAAACAAGTGGGAGCGAAATAGAACTGGAAGAAATTCCAGAACCACAAACTACTGCTGAAAGTATGGTAGAACCAGAGGTTTCAGAAGAAAGGGACATCCCGATGCCACTCCGCAGAAGTAGTAGGCAGTCTCATCCGCCCGAGAGATACTACGGTTTTCTCATAGATGGGGATCGAGAAGATTGCATCATTAATGATGATGACCCTACCAGCTTCCAGCAAGCCATTCAGAGCGGTGACTCAGTAAAATGGCTGGATGCAATGCAGACCGAAATGGAGTCCATGTATACTAACAAAGTATGGACTTTGGACATTGCTTCAGATAGGGTAAAACCCGTATGATGCAAATGGATCTTCAGAAAGAAGATTGGTGTAGATGGGCAGGTTGAAACCTATAAGGCTAGACTTATTGCAAAGGGTTTCCGTCAAAGACCTGGTTTGGACTATGACGAAACCTTTTCTCCAGTAGCTATGCTAAAATCCATCAGGGTCCTTCTTGCTATTGCTGCCTTCCAGGATTATGAGATCTGGCAGATGGACGTAAAGACGACCTTTCTAAATGGAAATTTGGCAGAGAGCGTCTATATGGATCAGCCAGAGGGATTCATTCAATGTGGGACCAGCGGTAAAGTATGCAAGTTGCTTAAGTCCATTTATGGAATAAAGCAAGCATCTCGGAGTTGGAACATTTGTTTTGATAATGCTTGATCAGTCGAAAATATTGCATATTTCAGCCGGCAATTTCCTTATCATTTGCATTCATTTAGAAGTGTACGGTATTCTTATTTCACATATTAGCAAAACTGTCGCAAAATATCAGATTGCATGTGTTAGACTCTAAAACCGACACGATAAAGGAAATTGACTACATTTCATGGCATCGCATCATCCCTATATTGTGCAACACTTGTTTTGAGATCCGTGCAGGAAAATCCAGAAGAAAGGCCAAAAGTTATACGGTACCGATCAAACATTACGCCAACTCAAAGATTTGGAATCTGGTATTAATTTAAAGGGGATTCAGGAATTCAACATATCATATAAAGCCCCAAGTGTCAACCCAAGACCACTGCAAAGAGCCCAAGCCCCAAGGAGCCTACTTGCCGCGGAACCGCGGCCTAAGCCGCCTTGTGCCGCGGTTCCGCGGTAGTATTGCCCCTTCATCATCTCAATTTTGGTGCACAATGCTTCACTCAGGGCCCACATTCAGCTCATATACTTCATTTTCCAGAAGACTCCAGAGACTTCTGCCAGATCAGCAAACTTTGGGATCAACACTAAACTAGCCTTGTATTCTAGAAACTTCCCCCTAAACCCTAGCTTAAACCCTAAGCTAAGCCTAACAAACTACTTCTAGAAGTCTTTCAACAAACTTTTGGAGGGAACTTCACAAAGGCTTAGGGTTTGGGACATCTATAAATAAGACCCTAGGCACACTTGTAAAGCATGATGGACTTGATCCTTGACTTGTTCATTTAGCCAATTTAGATCCATTCACTCTCTTTCTTCATCTTCTTCTTCCACAAGTCTAGTGAGAGGACTTGGGTGAAACCCTAACCCTAATTCATATCAAAAGCCAAGATCCCGAGTACCCATCAAGCAAGAAGCGTTGCAACCTTTTATGAGCCGAGCCGATCTTCAACGGAGCAAGTGGTCCAAGTCGATCCACGACTCACGGAGCCGAGCGACGCCAAATCGACAATTTAGTTCTTCCTCTTGTAGTTCTTGAGCGACTGTAATCAAATTTTTGATATAAATAAAAGGTGATATTATTTTATCTTGTTTTCTTTAAATTCTTGCATCATGATATCTTTTCGATTCTTAATGTTTTCTGTGTGATGATGTTTGAGTAATACTCCGCTCGTCGAGGAGTCGAGACGATCAATAGAATGATGATGTAATATATCTTAAATCGATTCTTGAATCCTACGAGTTTTGTAAACCCTAGCAAGTTCAAGAATCGACGACCCAATTCGTTTCGATGCTTTCTTGATCGATATCGCTCGATATTGGGGAGTTACGATCGTTTCTTGAAATTGCTAGAGGCTAGAATGTGAATGATATCTACGAAAGAACAAGGGTTAAACGATGAAACCCTAGTTTCATCAAGAAAGCCCTAACTCTCGTCGATGATCATCGATCTAGTATCAATCCTTCGAAGGACAAGAACACGAAATCTTTAGATTACATCACGTCTATAGATCCGATCGATTCCTACGAGCCTCATTTAGATTCTTGACATTTTGGTTGGAAATATCATCGAAACACCGATTCTTGATTTGTTTATCAGTTTCTTGATTCTTGATTAAACATCATGACACCTGAATCAATTGATAAATTCTTGAATCATGTTTTCTTTTCCTTTCGATTAACTTTTCAATTCAAACAAATTAAACATAGAAACGAATCGCACAATCCCTGTGGACGATCCGCACTCGCTTACGATCTACAACCGACACCGTAATTGATTGCGGTCAAATATAATTCTTTGATTGTGAACTTGATTCAATTTTCTAATTACCGACACAAAGAAACTCTTATCGATCAAATGAAACCGTTATCGGGTATCATTTGAGTTGATTTACTTACTCAGTCTTGAATTTTACGAACAATCAAATGGTGCCGAAATCGGGGACTATTTGAATTGATACTTTTACTTTTTACACCCAATCGGAAAAATATTACAATCAAAATGGCGCCGTTGCCGGGGATCACGCGCTAATTCGTTTCATATTATAGTTTGAATTGAAAGAATTATTCCATTGTTATTTTTGAGATCAAAATTCGTGCAAAGCCTAAACGATTTGTTGTGGTTCATTGCAAGGAAATCTGGAGCTGTTTGGCAATTGAAGAAAATTTTTGGAAAATACCAGAGAGCAGTAGGAGTTTACAGAAGCTCCCTGAAAAATTTTGGTGGGGTGATCTCATTACGAGACCGCGGAAGCACGGCCTAAGTGCCCAATTGCGTCGGAACCGCGGCAGGACTGGGGGATCTCTGCAAAATTTTTGCTTCAGGTGAATTCTTACCTTCTCCTCTCTCCTCTTTTTAGCTCCAACTAACATTTTCTGCAGGTTTCTTTGCAAATAATCGCAGCGCCGCAAAAGCAAAAATTAAATTTGTGCGTAATTTTGTTTCTTGGTTGGTTGCATTCTAAATACGGATATTAAGGGGCACGGCCAAATCCAAATTAGGTGGGGATTTCATTACCCTTCCTAGGCTCCGAATATCACAAAACTTGCATCCGCATTGACCCACATTAACTAAAAGAAATCTAGAGAAGACTCTAAGGACTGTCACGCTCAATTAGGACAAGAGAAGGCCGTGGGTAATTCATTGCTTATCCGAGTTTTCTTGTGGTGCCTAAGGCGAGTGTGTCTAAGGCTAGTGGTTTTTAATTAGGCCCACTACTTACGTAGTGGAGTACCTTCCCACTTACCTGGCACTTATCCGGCCACAGGGGGACAAGGAGGCAGTGGAGGATTCTATCCTGCGACTTGTCTTTTGGCAGTTAGGAGCGGTCTAGAGCCGGACCTTGGTGACCACTAGATTCTAGGGTTTTGTGTGCTGCATTTGTTGTGTCGCATCATTTTTTCAAAAAAATCCGTCCCTTTTTCAAAGCAAGCACCGCATTCATTCATTACCCCTAATTATAAGTCAACGCTGCCACTTGTACTAACCCTTTTTAGTACAAGATAGGCTGGACACGGGATTCTAGTGCCCGTTTAGTCCGCGTACCCTTTATCGACTCCGAAGTCGATATTTCTCCATTTACCTTTCCTTTACCCACTACCACACCCACACCGATGGATCCGAATCCATCAAACTTCTTTAACCCTAATCTGCAGCCGTCCGTTGGTGCGCAGAATCCACCCCGCATCTCTCTCCAGGAGAGGTGCTACCCTATTCGAGGTCCTCTTTCGACCAGCTTATCCACACCACCAGCCAATGGGGATAATTTTGAAATTAAGCCCCAGTATATCAATCTTTTATCCAAATTCCACGGACTCGAGACTGAGGACGCTTACGTTTTCATTACCAAATTTGAAAACGTATGCGCAATGATGGGTACGTCACAACTTTCAGTGGATGCTATGCGTCTACGACTTCCTCCATTTACATTGTGCGATATAGCCGAGAAGTGGCTATATAACACTACCGCACACTCTATTACGAATTGGGAAGAATTCGTTGCGGCATTCCTTAAGAAATTTTACCCAATCCAAAAGACAGCTCGAATCCGTAGCGAACTGAATCAATTTGCCCAGCTCCCTACTGAACCATTTTCAAAATGCTTTGAACGCTTCAAGGATCTATTGGTTCAGTGTCCTCATCACGGCATCCCGAGATGGGAATTGTGCTGAATCATTTATGAGGGCATTAACCCAAGCACTAAACAGAGCCTTGAAAACATGTGTCAAGGTACTTTTATGACCAAAGATGATGGGGAAGCTTGGAAGTATTTAGAAGAGTTCGCTGAAAAATCACTATAGTGGGAGAGTGGAACCCAACCATTGAATAGGGGTGGCGTACACTAAATAGATGTGTCCATAGGTGTTCGAGCTGAAATGGCAGCAATGCAAAAGAAGATCGACGCTATGGAACACAAATTTGCAGCAGCCTCCCTAAACCCAGTGTCGCTCCCCAAAACTGTTTGTTGGTGCTGTTCTGATCCGTCTCATTTAACGGAAGAATGTCCATTAAACTCTGCGTTTCAAGGTCACGAGCATTCTAATGCCGCATTTCAAAGACCTCGAAACGATCCATATTCTTCCACGTACAATCAGGGTTGGAGAAAACACCCGAATTTCGCTTGGAACCAAAACCAATCTCAAAACACGGTTCCAAACACGAATCAATTTCAAAGGGCTCTTCCTTCACCACAACAGCAACCCCTTCAACTCACTCAGCACCCCTATCAGTCACAAAATTTCCAAAACCAGGTCAACACTCTTGCACAGTCTAATCCTATGACCTGTTCTGACGAATTCCCTCAATTCACTCAAACCATGAAATCACTTTTGTCAAATTTCATAGAGGTTTCGACTGAGGTTAGATCTTCCGTCAGTGAGATAAAGAAAAACTCAGCGTCCCAAGCTGAGAGTATCAAAACGATGGAAGCTGAAATCGCATGCCTAAAAGCCGAAATGAGTGCGAGAGAAAAAGGGAAACTTCCCTCTCAACCCCTACAGAATCCTCGGCATTACAATGTAAATGCCGTCACAACGTTGAGATCGGGAAGAGTACTGAACAATCATGTCGGGGAAGGTATTGATGATACTGAAAATCATATCAACACCCCGGCTGAGACCTTTCCACACACACACATACTTCTCCTTCTGATCCTTCTTCTTCTACCACACCATCTTCTCGCGAGCCTATTCTCCATTTCCCATTAGGCTCAACACCTGAACCCAACCCTTATAGTTCTCCACAGACGGTCCCCACACCTCTTTTGGGACCGCGTCTACCTCCTCTTTCTTCTCCTGCAATGGACCCAGCGCTTATTGCGAAAGCTCCTTACCCGAATCGGTTAAGGGTTAATAGAACGAGTCCTCATATCGAGAAAATTATGGAAATGTTCAAACAGGTTAACATCAATATCCCTCTCATAGATGCAATTCAGCAAGTCCCCGCATATGCGAAAATTCTTAAGGACTTGTGCACTAGGAAGAGGAAGACCCAAGTGCCGAAGAAGGTCTTTATAGCTAATAATATTAACACTGCTTTTATACCCCAGCTACCAAAGAAACGAAAGGACCCAGGATGTCCTACAATATCAATTTCTATTGGGGGTAAAAACATAAATCGTGCTCTTTTAGACCTTGGCGCAAGTGTTAACCTACTTCCATATTCTGTCTATGAGCAATTAGGGATTGGAGAGCTGAAACCTGCTTACTGCACTCTCCAGATGGCAGACCGATCTATCACCAAACCAAGGGGTGAATTAGAGGATGTGTTGATAAAGGTCGGGGAATTTGTTTTCCCTGTAGACTTCATTGTACTCGACACACAGCCTGTAGCAAACCCCTGGAGCCAAATTCCGGTGATTCTGGGTCGTCCTTTCCTTGCCACTTCCAACGCTGTTATAAACTGTAGAAATGGTTCAATGAACTTATCATTTGGAAATATGACCATTGAACTAAACATCTATAAAGTTGGAAGTCAGCCATCAGAACCCTCTGCCCATATTTTAGATGTATGCTCTGTCCATGAGATCGCTCCCGATAGTTGTGGAGCTGAGGAACTTTGCTTTACTGATCTCGATGACATTACCACATCTCTGTTTGATTTCACACATGATCTTAGTGAGGACACTTTACCTACACTTGAGTCCTACACTTCTGACTTTTCTCCACTCGAGTCTGTATCTTTCACAGGCTCTGAGCTTCTTTGTAAATCCAAAAATCACTCAAGGATCCCTCCTTCTATCATTTCTCCGCCTGAATTAGATCTCAAAATTTTACCTTCTCACCTTAAATATGCATATCTTGGTGAGAATGAGTCTTTACCGGTTATCATATCCGCATCTCTTGCATCAGAGCAAGAGAATGCACTTTTATCGGTATTGAGATCTAACAAAGAGGCGTTTGGTTGGAGTATGGCGGACATCAAAAGGATTATTCCCTTGATTATTGAACATCATATACATGTGATGGATGATGCCAGACCAACCCGAGAACCACAGAGACGGTTTAATCCCATCATGAAGGAAGCGGTCATGAAAGAGATTATCAAATGCTTAGATAATGGTATTATATACCCCATCTCCGATAGCCAGTGGGTGAGTCCTATACATGTCGTTCCTAAGAAATCCGGCATAACTGTTATAACCAATAAGGCAAATGAGTTGATTCAGACACGCACCCAAACTGGGTGGCGTGTATGTATTGATTACAGAAAACTCAATGTTGCCACGAGGAAAGACCACTTTCCTCTACCATTCATTGATCAAATGCTGGAACGCTTAGCGGGACGAGAGTACTATTGCTTTATGGACGGTTACTCAGGCTACAATCAGGTCCCCATCGCCAAAAATGATCAAGATAAAACCACTTTTACATGTCCTTTTGGTACCTTTGCTTACAGTCGCATGCCCTTTGGGTTATGCAATGCTCCCGCTACCTTTCAGCGGTGTATGATGGGGATATTCTCTGATATTGTAGAGAATTTTCTGGAGATCTTTATGGACGATTTCTCGATTTTTGGAGACTCTTTTTCCTATTGCCTATCGAATCTTGACGCTGTTCTTACTCGTTGCAAAGAGAAGAACTTGACTTTGAACTGGGAAAAATGCCATTTTATGGTCCAAGAAGGAATAGTACTTGGACATGTCATTTCACAGAAAGGTATTGAGGTTGACAGAGCAAAGATAGATGTCATTCAAAACCTCCCTCATCCCAAAAGCGTCAAAGATATTCGATCTTTCCTTGGCCATGCGGGCTTTTATAGGAGATTCATTAAGGAGTTTAGCAAAATTTCTAGACCTTTAACTCTTCTCCTGGCCAAGGATACGACCTTCCATTTTGACTCGGACTGCGAGACAGCTTTCGACTCACTTAAACACTCACTCACTTCAGCCCCCGTGTTATCATCACCAAACTGGGACTACCCCTTTGAGCTGATGTGTGACGCATCTGATTTTGCAGTGGGTGCAGTTTTAGGACAGCACATCGAAAAGATGCCACACGTGATATACTATGCAAGTAAAACCCTGAATGATGCGCAAATCAATTATACAACCACAGAAAAAGAACTCTTAGCGGTTGTATTTGCATTAGAAAAATTCAGGCCTTACTTAATTGGCTCACCTATCGTTGTATATACTGACTATTCCGCTTTAAAACATCTTCTGGCAAAGAAAGATGCAAAAGGTCGACTAATACGTTGGATCCTTCTGTTACAAGAATTCGATCTTGTTATCAAAGATAAGAAAGGATGTGAAAACATAGTAGCTGACCATCTTTCACGCATCTCTTCTTCCCCTGTGACCCTACCGATCAATGATTCGTTCCCTGACGAACAACTCTTGAGCATATCCGCTGAACCATGGTTCAGGGATATTGTGAACTATCATGCCACGGGACTAATACCCAGCGATTGGTCTAAACAGGACAAATACCGTTTTCTATCCCAAGTAAAACACTTTTACTGGGACGAGCCCTATTTGTTTAAATATTGTCCTGATCAGATCATTCGCCAGTGTGTCCCGAATGAAGAGTTCAAGAGTGTTCTTTCATTTTGTCATGATCAGGCCTGTTGGGGTCACTTTGGTCCTAGAAAAACAGCGGAAAAAGTTTTGCAATGTGGATTTTATTGGCCTACCTTATTCAAGGACGCATTTGACTATTGCAAAACCTGTACACAGTGTCAGTACACGGGTAGAATATCCCAGAGGAATGAAATGCCTCAGCAACCCATTCTGGTTGTTGAAATATTCGATGTTTGGGGCATTGATTTTATGGGTCCTTTTCCCAACTCCTTTGGGAATTTGTACATACTGCTAGCGGTTGATTATGTCTCAAAGTGGGTAGAAGTCATTCCATGTCGCACTAATGACAAGAAAGTTGTCATTAAGTTTTTAAAAGAGAATATCTTTTCGCAATTTGGACACCCACGCGCTATTATTAGCGATAATGGGACACATTTATGCAACAGATCTTTCGAGACTCTGATGCGAAAATACTCAATCAACCACCGACTTTCTACACCCTATCATCCCCAAACAAGCAGGCAGGGTGAAATCTCAAACAGACAGATCAAACTTATCCTGGAGAAGACTGTTGCTAAGAATAGAAAAGACTGGTCGACCAAACTGACGGATGCTCTTTGGGCATTCAGAACTGCATTTAAAACCGACCTAGGAATGTCTCCATATAGGATAGTGTTTGGAAAAGCATGTCATTTACCAGTCGAGATAGAACATAAAGCATTATGGGCTATAAAAGAAATAAATTTTGATCTAAACCTTGCTTGCAACTTTCGGAAGCTGCAACTTAATGAGCTAAGCGAACTCCGCGATGAAGCTTATGATAACGCTGTAATCACAAAGAATAGGACTAAGGTTTTTCACGATAAAAACATTTTGAGGAAAACATTTTCACCTGGTTAACAAGTCCTTCTTTATGATTCACGATTACACCTTCACGCGGGTAAGCTCCGATCTCGATGGAAGGGACCTTTTGTTGTGCGGTCTGTATACCCGCACGGGACAGTAGAAGTAGAAAATGTTAAAAACGGCACCTTTTTCAAAGTAAATGGACACAGACTTAAGCCGTATTTTTCCACTGACCTCACGGAGGAGCTCTTGTTCTTACAAGAGCCAGTTTATTTGGATTAAAATTCCTCCGTCTCACCTTCATGCCCAGTATATCACTGCATCATCTTTTGGATGGTGGTGAGTGAAAAGTAAGTTTGGGGGAAGTTCTTCACTTATATATTTTGCCCCCACTAATAATTCCCTCCAGGCTTACAGTTTTTGTAGGTATAGCGGTTGGCAACAGTGAGGACACTGTTGAAAACAAGTTTGGGGGAGGTTTGTGCTTATTTTTGCATCATTTGCATATCATCTGCATAAGCACAAAAACATTTCTTTTAAAAAAAAATCTATAAAAATTGAAAAAATTTCAAAATCTATAAAAATTTAAAAATTTTCAAGTATAAAAATAATTTTAATATTTACACCTTTTTTTGTACATAAATAAGATAGTGAAAGATTAGATAGTGAAAAATTACATCCATGAGATTAGAAAAATTTAAGAAAACTAAGAAAATTAGAAGTTTTCTTATACGAACTAGTAATAAGTAGTTATGAGCCGTTGTCCCAAGGGTTGGTAAGATGAAGGACGTCACTAATCTGAGGATAAAAATAAGTCTGAAAAATAGTTTCTATTCTGGAAGCCAAACATTTTGAACGTTGCTACCCTGCTATTCGCACTTACACACGTCTTGAAACCTGGGATAGTAGAGGATACCTTGAAATGCTCTTGTCTTAAAGCCGATGTATGAAGGAAATAAAAAGAAAAAAAAAAGTGAATAAAAAATATAAAGTAGTGAGAAAAATGGACACTGGTTTTGTTATCACCGAGGGCAATAAAAATGTATAGCGAGGGTGCTTCTTCACCTAGTGCCCTAAGGCCAACTGGTCTGGGAGTCACTGCTATGCCTGAAGTGGTGCAAGACGAGGAAAATACACCAAGTAAGCAAGCACAGAAGTAATCGGTCGGTTAGTACCTCAAGAAGTATTAACGGTCGCATGATAGTATGTAAGCAATCTCATCTAAATATTCATTGATTAAAAAGTACTGAGGCTGATGGGCAAGAGTATGAGAGCTTGAATTGAATTCTCCGGGTGTAGGGATGTCTTTACACACACGCAGGGATATATGATCGATGTTTGGAAGAAAGATAGGAATGAAGAATAAGACGATGTTTTATTGAGGGAAGACGTGATTTCTAACATCTTTTCATGACCATTAAGATAGGGCTCATGACAACCGAAAAGCTAGCTTAGTTGGAAACCCTAATTTTCCAGACTTTTCTTTTACAATTCTTTTCTTTAAATGTAATATTCATGATCTTTCTTTTATTATTGGATTTTGTGGGTGCAATCCGCTGAAAACCCTCAGGAGACAACACTCCTCCTACTAAGGACACCTAGAGGTTTAAAGGCTTGTTGCACATGCTCAGTGCAATCGTGTTGCCTACGAAAGTGTGCTAGATAGTTTTTCTCTTTCTTTATTTTCTCCTTCTCTTTTTAATAAAACAGTTCGCTCGAGACGATCGAAATTAAGTTTTGGGGAATTTGATTAGTCGAAAATATTGCATATTTCAGCCGGCAATTTCCTCATCATTTGCATTCATTTAGAAGTGTACGGTATTCATATTTCACATATTAGCAAAACTGTCGCAAAATATCAGATTGCATGTGTTAGACTCTAAAACCGACACGATAAAGGAAATTGACTATATTTCATGACATCGCATCATCCCTATATTGTGCAACACTTGTTTTGAGATCTGTGCAGGAAAATCCAGAAGAAAGGCCAAAAGTTATACGGTACCGATCAAACATTACGCTAACTCAAAGATTTGGAATCTGGTATTAATGTAAAGGGGATTCAGGAATTCAACATATCATATAAAGCCCCAAGTGTCAACCCAAGACCACTGCAAAGAGCCCAAGCCCCAAGGAGCCTACTTGGCCGCGGAACTGCGGCCTAAGCCGCCATGTGCCGCGGTTCCGCGGTAGTATTTCCCCTTCATCATCTCAATTTTGGTGCACAATGCTTCACTCAGGGCCCACATTCAGCTCATATACTTCATTTTCCAGAAGACTCCAGAGACTTCTGCCAGATCAGCAAGCTTTGGGATCAACACTAAACTAGCCTTGTATTCTAGAAACTTCCCCCTAAACCCTAGCTTAAACCCTAAGCTAAGCCTAACAAACTACTTCTAGAAGTCTTTCAACAAACTTTTGGAGGGAACTTCACAAAGGCTTAGGGTTTGGGAGATCTATAAATAAGAACCTAGGCTCACTTGTAAAGCATGATGGACTTGATCCTTGACTAGTTCATTTAGCCAATTTAGATCCATTCACTCTCTTTCTTCATCTTCTTCTTCCACAAGTCTAGTGAGAGGACTTGGGTGAAGCCCTAACCCTAATTCCAATCAAAAGCCAAGATCCCGAGTACCCATCAAGCAAGAAGCCTTGCAACCTTTTATGAGCCGAGCCGATCTTCAACAGAGCAAGTGGTCCAAGTCGATCCACGACTCACGGAGCCGAGCGACGCCAAATCGACAATTTAGTTCTTCCTCTTGTAGTTCTTGAGTGACTGTAATCAAATTGTTGATATAAATAAAAGATGATATTCTTTTATCTTTTTTTCTTTAAATTCTTGCATCATGATATCTTTTCAATTCTTGAATGTTTTCTGTGTGATGATGTTTGAGTAATACTCCACTCGTCCAGGAGTCGAGACGATCAATAGAATGATGATGTAATATAACTTAAATCGATTCTTGAATCCTACGAGTTTTGTAAACCGTAGCAAGTTCAAGAATCGACGACCCAATTCATTGCGATGCTTTCTTGATCGAGATCGCTGGAGATTTGGGAGTTACGATCGTTTCTTGAAATTGCTAGAGGCTAGAATGTGAATGATATCTACGAAAGAACAAGGGTTAAACGATGAAACCCTAGTTTCATCAAGAAAGCCCTAACTCTCGTCGATGATCATCGATCTAGTATCAATCCTTCGAAAGACAAGAACACAAAATCTTGAGATTACATCACGTCTATAGATCCTATCGATTCCTACGAGCTTCATTTAGATTCTTGACATTTTGGTTGGAAATATCATCGAAACACCGATTCTTGATTTGTTTATCAGTTTTTTGATTCTTGATTAAACATCGTGACACCTGAATCAACTGATAAATTCTTGAATCATGTTTTCTTTTCCTTTCGATTAACTTTTCAATTCAAACAAATTAAACGTAGAAACGAATCGCACAATCCCTGTGGACGATCCGCACTCGCTTACGATCTACAACCGACACCGTAATTGATTGCGGTCAAATAGAATTCTTTGATTGTGAACTTGATTCAATTTTCTAATTACCGACACAAAGAAACTCTTATCGATCAAATGAAACCGTTATCGGGAATCATTTGAGTTGATTTACTTACTCAGTCTTGAATTTTACGAACAATCAAATGGTGCCGAAATCGGGGACTATTTGAATTGATACTTTTACTTTTTACACCCAATCGGAAAATTATAAATCAATCAATGCTGTCAAAGAATTTGACTTTATCAAAAATCCAGATGAACCATGCATATACAGAAAGATTGTAGGGAGAGCTGTAGTATTCCTCGTCTTATACGTGGATGGCATTCTCCTAATAGGAAATGATATTCCTATGTTATAGTCAGTCAAAAGATTCTTGTCACAGAAATTCTCCATGAAAGACCTGAGAGATGCCACCTACATTCTAGGGATCCAGATCTATCGTGATAGATCTAAAAGGATGTTGGGACTTTCACAGTCCAGGTACATAAACACCATATTGAAAAGATTCAGTATAGAAGATTCTAAGCACCGTAACCTACCGGCTTGTTACGGAATCACCCTCTCCAAAGAGCTGTCTCCCAAGACTGATTTGGAAAGGGATCGCATGTCGATTATACCCTACGCTTCAGCGGTAGGCTCTATAATGTATGCGATGTTATGTACCAGACCAGATGTAGCATACGCATTGAGCGTTGTAAGCCGGTATAAGGCAAACCCAGGGGAGAATCACTGGACAGCAGTAAAGAACATTTTCAAGTACCTGAGAAGGGCTAAGGAGATGTTCTTGGTGTATGGAGGAAAAGACCTCCAGATAGAGGCCTTTGCCGTCTCCGGCTTCCAAGGTGACAAGGATGACTCGAAGTCCATGTCGGGTTATGTCTTTACCCTCAATGGAGGGGCGGTCTGTTGGAAAAGTTCCAAGCAGGAGACCGTTGCTGACTCATCTGTTAGTTATATGTATGCCCTAGAGGCCATTACTGTACATAGGATGTATATTGTAGTGGATGCTGGGATATATATAGGTAGGACTTTCTTGCTCGACATGATAGTACGCTATCTGGTTTCCCTTTATCTTAGCATGTATACTTTCTATCTCTCTGTTACATGTTGATAAAGCCCTTAGGATGTGTACTCGACTTCCAAGGCTATGATGTAGATCATACTAGTGGGGCCTAGGTAGTCCATGAGTACATCCTTCAATGTTCCTAGTCGTGGGAATATCGAGACGGGGCATCGATATTCCAGAGTAGACTAGCGTATATCTTCTCGACCCATGTGATGGGCGATGGATGATCCCATATCCATTGGTGTTTGACATCAGAGATGGTATGCGGGTGCTAGTGGTGACTGGGTACACTGAACGGACTCGCCGAGAACTCCCAGATGGTATTATACCTCACGTCAGATGGCAGTTCTCTGGTGACACTGGTACAGCTTAGTTTGTTGACCCGAGATCGTCATAGAGTCTTGTGTGTCTCCCACTGTGCTTTGATTTCCATCCTACCACGGCTCTACTGAGTCGTGCAAATAGGTGGTTTTTGGGTACCGTCCCGATTCACATGGAGGCAATGAGCGATAGGAGAGGATTCGTCTCTCGCGGTATTGGGGGTTGATGTTGCGCTATGCTCGACTGGCCATAATTGGAAATCCCTGGCCAGGGTAGCTGTGATATACTGGTAAGAGTTATCAGTAGTTTCACGCTTGTTATGAACCTTATATCGGCATGAATTATCGAGCTACTGGGGTCTGACGTTTACCACCCTTAGGCGAGATATGCGACATATCAGACGAACAGACCGGACTGTACGGTAAGTGTTACTGGTTGGATTCACAGGAGTGTGAGCGGGCTTGCTCGTTGATCTTCTGATCGCTTAATACCCGGGTGGCCGTTACGTTTAGCAGACCGCTTGCGGCTTATGGGTGCTTGATATGATCATCACCTGCTACCGGCGTATTGACGAGTCTTTAGAGTCCTACACAGAGGTTTCCTGGCTCAAGCGAAACGAAATAGGAGCGCATATGAGATATGTGCGGGACCGAGAATAATACCAGTATGTGATACTGTATTCTATTCTCGCGATTTGTATCATTGGACGGTTATATATGATATAGCCGGATTACCGAATCAAGTGTTGATTCGATACATTGATACACTTGATATTAGTCGGTTATATGCGATATGACCGGATCATTAAATCAAGTGTTGATTTAATGATTTGATGTATAATTATATATTTGATATATTACTTTACATTAACTAGTATTTCTTCACTTAAGATTATTTTCTCACTTGATTGTGCACATTGTATATATGATATATGTTTGTGCACTAGTTTGTATCATGTTTGATGATACATGCAAACTTGGGTGTGTGTCCATGTTTAGGGTTTCCATTACCTTATTTATTTATTTACTTATTTATTTTGGCAAGAATAAAATGGTGGCTAACTTTGTTTCATTCTTGAAACTTCATGAAGCTTTGAAAGCTTTGACCATTTTGTTTCTTTCCTTAACCAAACCATTTAACTAAACCCTGATTTATTCTCTACATGAGTTACACCCACCCATGGTTGCAAAATGATAAGAATCACTTGGATTTTCTTTTTGAAAATAATTCTTTTCATTTTTCTTTTTCATCTTCTCCAAGTGAAGAAGAAAGCTTTCTTGAAAATTTCCAAGTGAGAAATCCAAATCCAAAGTGAACCCACTTCTTATTTCTTCATCCTCTACCACTTACCATGTTGTAGAGTGTGTTATCTTCACAATTTTCATGACCTAGTGAATGTGGAGCTTGAGTTTGAGTCGCCTCCACGTAGATCATCTTCGGCATCGAAGTCGACGACCTAGCCCGGTCATTTCTTCGACGAAACCATCGCCAGAGTCCGGGATCCGATGATCGCAGTGGAGGGACGTCATCACGGAGCTAAGGAAGTGGAGGACCGGATCTACAAAGGTTGTATTTCCGTTCACTTGTAGCAAAGTAGTTTGCTTGCTTGCATAGTTTCGCCTTACCTCTAGTAACGATCTAGTTTAGGGTTCTTTGGCACACATAATTTTTGAATTGGACATGTTTGATAGTTGTAGAACCTCATGGGTGTGCCTACGAACCCTACAGTGGTATCAGAGCCTAGCTAGAGCTTTAGGCGAAGTGTAGACGATGTTAGAAGTCCGATCGAACCCGAAACCCTAGTTTAAAACCACTCTCTGGACATTTTCTGAAAAAGTGGATTTTTCCAAATTAAAAATATCCAAAAAATTCAGCAGGGAATTTTATGAGTTACTGTGCAGCACGTGACCCTAACTCAAACAAAACGCCGCGGAACCGCGGCCCCACCCCTGCTTGCGCGGCGGTTCCACAGCCATACTGGTGAGTTTGGCCACGTGGTTTGCACAGTAATTTGTTTCTGGAGTTGCTGTGTTTTCTGGGAAGTTTTAAATTTTACTCAAGAGTTGAGTTTTCTGGGTTGTATTAAGGACTCGGTGTTTCGATCGGGAAGTCTAATTTCGTCTATGTGTTTTTCCGGATAATTTTAAAATATGTTAAAATGTTCGACCGGATATAAATACCCAATTTTTCCCCTGCCGGGAAATTTCCAATTGTTGGATTTTTCCGTAGTTTAATAACGTTCTAAGTAGTGCAATTAACGCAATGGACCCTCTAGAAGACAACAACCTTAACTCGATTATGTGACCGTCTTGAACTGCCCTTTAAACCTTAGGGTTTGGGGCAGTACGGCGTGCCACATGTGAGGCGTTAGCTTGACCCTTCTACGGCTGGACCGTTGGTACTGAGGCATGAAGTGAATGTTTTTAAACTTATTTCAAGCGTTGAGCTGTTTGGGAAAACTTGGGTGTTTGAATGTTCGATCGGAAAGTTTAACATTTTCTATTTATCCGGAATGTGATACAATATTTGGAATCCATATGTAGTTATGGGATAGCTAATTTGAATGTTATAAACATAGCAGTTTAGTCTCACTTGATCGATTGCCACGGGATTTTGATATGATCAAAAGTCCGTCGCAATCACGTTGAGTGCGCGGATACTCGCCGGTAAACTTAATAGACAGCTCCACCCCATAGCCCCGACCAAGTGATTGTAGGAGAACCCCGTCGCCAAAAAGCATCCGTTCGGGTGCTCACGGCAGCGGTATTCCGCCTTAGTGCACTTCGTCGACGGTATCGGGGGGTGCGGCCGTCTACTAAAGTTTGCGACAAGCATTCGTTCTGGATATCGGGAATCTTGTTGAATTGCCCGACTTCATATTGAAAAATATTTTCGATAATGATACTAAAATGCGGGGTTTATAATTGTTAGGCATGCGATGTCTAAGGAATTCATTTAGTTAGCCATGCGATGTCTAAAGAGTTTGCGGATTCCAACTGTTGTAGTTTTACACTTTCTTTTCTGTGACCGTAAGTGTAATATGTGATATCGCCGGTTTCGTTGCTATATGTCAACGACAATTGGGATGCGCATATTTACTTACGTTGATGACGTGTGATGTTATGTGTTGCTGGATATGTTATATTGGATCGTCGTGTTTGAATAGCCGGGTTTTTTTTATGTGAGATGAGTGTTTTTCATTTTCATTCATGTAAAAACTTATATGTAATATTCTTTTATTGGGGCACTTCCAGGTTGCGGAAGATGTCACCATTGTATATTATTTACTTTTCCGCATTAGGATAGACCCAAGGAGGGGAGCACAAGTAACCGGGTTCTGGGGTCCAGTGGGAGACCATCTCGAGGAGTCGAGTCCGGGTCTCCTAACCCTAGAATTGGTAGGGTTGCTTGCCGCTCTCGTAGGGGTCTAGGTGTGTGGGATTGGCTATTCATCACGACCGTGGAATCCGTGTTTTATACTGGCTCGTATTAAAAACACGGACGTCCTAATATATCCAATATTTCATATGATATTTTCTGCTGCGTTATCTGTGATGTGATCATGTGATTTGTTCAGATAGATATAGTATATAGTATATATGATATATTATTTAGACGTTGCTTATGTTTTACACCCGCGCTAGCCCTGCCTCGCTCTGGCGTTATTAACCTAACCTAACGGTCCAGACGAGACATCGAGGCGAATGCTGATGGCATAAGCGTAGGTTATATTTATCTGTGATGTTTAGGTGGATTTAAATGATGGGATATTCATTAATGAGATTAATGAAAGAAAATAAACCTAAAAGATGTTGTGGAATCGAATTTCAAAATAAAAACAGGTAGCTACAGTTCTTGCTTTGCATCGCGGTGTTCCTTGTAAAACATCCTGCACCTTATTCGATAAGGAAAGGACCGAGATCCCTTCACCGGGAGTGACTACTTTAGCAATAACTAGCAGATGCTACAGCCCTTGGTTTGTCTTTTGATTGCTTCTATAGTTTTCGCTTTGCACAGCGGTATATATGATATATCCTGCACCTTATTCGATGAGAAAAGGGCCGACGATCCCTTCACCGGGAGTGACCCCTTTAGCAAAACTAGAAAAGCCTCAAAAACACTCCATTTAAAAACCATTTGATTCCGCAACGAGATCAAGTTCAAAGCGTTAAAGGTTTTCACAAAAACCATCTGCAACCCTCCGTCATTTTAGGAAGTAGAGTACATAGTATTCGTGCTGTGTTTGTTGACCATAGTCAAGGCACAGTGTACGGTAGCTAAGTGATGTCTTCCTACACCGCATATGATGCGATTAGTTAGGACAGTCGAGTGACTTTGTTGACCTTAGTCAAGGGTCATGTGGGTGGGTCTAATTAATCACGAAATGACGGGTAGAACTTGACTAGTGCTTATGATTTGTTGACCATAGTTAAGGTTATAAGTGCTAGGGGTAAAAACCTTTATCGGGAGTTTCAAGTGTTGAAATTTGCAATGAGATTGCATACCTTCTATATGATAGTTGGATCCCGATACCCACTGCGAGTAATTGTTACTCCTAGGAGAGTTTGCACTTTACAATTAGCCGATCAAGTAGGTGTCTAGAAAGGTGTCAACGGGGTTACGCCTTTGGGAAAACGAGGTTTACTTTAATTAGGTCCGTACGAAAGCATGGGGAACCTCCCTCAAAGTACCGACACTGGCCTGGCTAAAAAATTGGCGAACTTGCAGAGTGTAATTAATCCCGGCTAGTCTTTCCTTTTAGGGTTTGAAGGAAGATTTGATAAAAACAGTGGGAGCCATCCTGATTAGATAAAATAAATAACCAATCTAATCTTGCAAGAGTGCACGCAGAGTTTTTTCTTCTCTCTCTCTCCAGGTAGCGACCATATCACACCTTAATCAAGATAATAATATGGATGTATTGACCGATCCCGCTTGTTATACTGAGCTGGGGAACGTTGGTCCCGCTCCAACTTATAATTGTTATAAGACAGATCAGGAAATTGGCGAATACCAGAATTCCTATGCCGCCCAAACGAAGAAAGTGCATATAATGCATCTCCTTCGGGTGTGTTCATTATAAAGAACTGTTTCTCAGTGTCCTCTACGTCCTAAGTATTAGATACCGGATCAGGATCCCGCAAATGTAATCCATTACATAGGGCTACAGAAAGGTAGACAACTGAGTACGGGTGATAAGTTTTATGAGACAGAAAACGGGGCAAGTGTTGCAGCCAAGTCTGTTGGTCACTGTCACCCTGTATTACCTGTACATTGATTCTGAACGAATGTTATTAGATACCGAACCTGATATACAAAATCATATCAGTCTCTTTATTAGTAAAGAAATGATAAAATTTTGTATTGTTGGATAATGTTTTGAACATTTCCTATTTCAAAAGTTGATCGGTTCAGGCACGTTATCTAAAAGCATTGACGTTCTAAATCAAACTACAGTTCCTAGTATACGGAACACACATAAGAGGAAGAGTTCATAAATGAACGGGTACTTCTTAAGGTATTATAGACTAGGTCATATCAATGTGACCCGACTAGCTTAAGTTATATTTAAGATGCATATTTAAATCAGTTTGAATTTACATCTTGTGAAACTTGCCAGTCATGTCACAGAGATAAGATGACCATAGCTCTGTTTACTGGAAACAAAGAAAGAGGTAGTGAACTCTTGGAATGATACATGTTGATGTATGTAGATCCCCTGTCTACACATGCCAAGACCGGTTCTTTGTATTTCATTACATTCTCTGATAATCTCTCAAGATTCATACATATGTTCCTGTTGAAACACAAGTCCAAAATATTTAAGATAATCACCGAATATAAGTTAGAAGTAGAGAACCAAAATACGGGTATAAGTATTATGTCCTATGATAAGATCAGGGAGGAGAATACTTGTGCGTAGAATTCCTGAACTATTCTAAAGGAGAATGAGATTCTCTCTCAGCATTACTCCTCTGTATACACCACAGCACAACGGTGTATCGGGGCGGAGCAATCGCACCCTGTGAGATATGGTGCGCTCTATGATGAGTACTACTGAGTTACCTATTTCTTTTTGGGGGTTATGCACTTGAGTAGCTGCATACCTATTAAATTAGGTTCGAATCAAATCAATGCCTACCACTCCATATAAGATATGGCATGGGAAGAGCCTATCTCTTAAGTAAGTTAAGATTTGGGATTGTCCGGCCTATGTCAAAAGCAAAATCCGGACAAGATCGAGGCAAGGTCAGTTCTGTAGAACTGGAAAGGTTCCAGCTATACAAAACTGCGGCTGATGATTTGACAGAACCAAAAGATTCAATAGTCCCCAACGAACCTCAGCCTCTCCGCCGATCTAGCAGGGTTCCTCACCTGCCTGAGAGATACTTCGGTTTCTCGATGACAGTGGGAGCGAGGATTGCATCATGAGATGATGACCCAACTAGTTTCGAGCAGGCCATCAAGAGTGGGGACTCTGTAAGAATGGCTGGATGCTTAGCGATCCGAGATGGAATCCATGTACACCAACAAAGTATGGACTTTGGATGCTATATCTGAAGGGTTAAATCCCCATCAGGAGCAAGTATATCTTGAGAAGATTACTTGGTGTAGATGGTGTTAGTTATATGTATGCCCTAGAGGCCATTACTGTACATTGGATGTATATTGTAGTGGATGCTGGGACATATATAGGTAGGACTTTCTTGCTCGACATGATAGTACGCTATCTGGTTGCTCTTTATCTTAACATGTATACTTTCTGTCTCTCTGATTACATGTTGATAAAGCCCTTAGGATGTGTACTCGACTTCCAGGACTATGATGCAGATCATACTAGTAGGGCCTGGGTAGTCAATGAGGACATCCTTCATTGTTCCTAGTCGTGGGAATATCGAGACGGGGCATCGATATTCCAGAGTAGACTAGCACATATCTTCTCGACCCATGCGATGGGCGATGGATGATCCCATATCCAATGGTGTTTGACATCGAAGATGGTATGCGGGTGCTCAGTGGAGACTGGGTACACTGAACGGACTCGCCGAGAACTCCCAGATGGTATTATACCTCACGTCAGATGGCAGTTATCTGGTGACACTGGTACAGCTTAGTCTGTTGACCCGAGATCGTCATAGAGTCTTATGTGTCTCCCACTGTGCTTTGATTTCCACCCTACCACGGCTCTACTGAGTCATGCAAACAGGTGGTTTTTGGGTACAGTCCCGATTCACATGGAGGCAATGAGCGATAGGAGGGGATTCGTCTCTCCCGGTATTGGGGGTTGATGTTGTGCTATGCTCGACTGGCCATAACAGGAAATCCCTGGCAAGGGTTGCAGTGATATACTGGTAAGAGTTATCAGTAGTTTCACGAATGTTATGGAACTCATGTCGGCATGACTTATCGAGCTACTGGGGTCTGACGTTTACCACCCCTAGGCGAGATATGCGACATATCAGACGAACAGACCGGACTGTACGATAAGTGTTACTGGTTGGATTCACAGGAGTGTGAGCGGGCTTGCTCGTCGATCTTCTGATCGCTCAATACCCGGGTGGCCGTTACGTTTAGCAGACCTCTTGCGGCTTGTGGGTGTTTGATATGATCAACATCTGCAGCCGGCGTATTGACGAGTCTTTAGAGTCCTACACAGAGGTTTCCTGGCTCAAGCGAAACGAAATAGGAGCGCATATGAGATATGTGCGGGACCGAGAATAATGCGTGTATGTGATACCGTATTCTATTCTCGCGATGAATGTATCGATTGGTTATATGCGATATAACCTAGTTATCGAATCAAGGATTGATTCGATAAGCCGATACATTGGATACTAGTCGGTTATATACGATATGACCGGATCGTTAAATCAAGTGTTGATTTAATAATTTAATGTATAATTATATAGTTGATATATTACTTTGCATTAACTAGTATTGGTTCACTTTAAATTGATTTAATCACCTGGTTTGTGCACATTGCATATGTGATATATTTTGTGCACATGATTGTATCATGTTTGATGATACATGCAAGCTAGGGTTAGTGTAAAGAATTAGACCATGGTTAAGATTATGATTAGGGTTTTCTTTTTTCTTATTTATTTATTTATTTATTTTGGAAAAAGATGAGAAAAGAATGGTTGCTATTTTTGTTTGCTAGTTGAAGATTCTTGAAGCTTTGAATTAGTCCACCATTCTTGTCTCATCCTTAACCCTAACCATTCAAGTTAACCATGGTCCATTCTCTACAACTAACCAAGGGTTAGTAAATGATAAGTATTGATTTATTTATCATTTACATAATACTTATCATATTCTTTTATCTTCTTCTTCTTCAACATGAGAAAAAAGCTTGCTACATCAATGGTGATTGATGAAAAAGTGTGGGAAATCCAAAACTAAAGTCTACCCAATTCCTATTTCTTCATCCTCTACCTCTTGCCAAGTAGTATAGGGTGTTTCCTTCACAAGTTTTCAAGGCTTGGTGAAGTTGGAGCTTGTTCTTGTGATGCCTCGACGTAGATCATCTTCGGCATCGAACCGACGATCAAGCCCGCCCATTCTTCGATGATGCCAATGCTAGAGTCAAGGGTTCGATTTGGACAGCGGAGGGAGATCATCGCGGAGCTTAGGAAGTGGTGGACAGGATCTACAAAGGTTGTAGCCCCTTTCCTTTAGATACATTTCCGTTTACTTGCTTGTTTCGCCTAAATATCTAGTTAACGATCCGTAGATTAGGGTTTGTAGGCACCCGTAAAATTTGATTTGTGCATGTTTGATCACTTGTGTGACTCTATTAGAGTGCCTAGGAACCCTACAGTGGTATCAGAGCCTAGCTAGAGCCTTAGGTGAAGTCCCGACGGAATTAGAAGTCCGATCGAACCCAAACCCCGACTTTAAAAATGCTCTCTGGACATTTCTGTAAAATGTGGATTTTTCGAAATTAAAAATATGCAGAAAAATCAGCAGGGAATCCAAAGAATTACTGTGCAACACGTGTCCATGATTCGACAAGAGTGCGGCGGAACCGCGGCAGAAGCAAGGCTTCTGCGGCGGTTCCGCGGAAGTATAGTCACAATGCCCAATACTGTTTGCACAGTAACTCCTAGTTTCTGGTGTTGGTTTTCCTGGGAATATTTTAATATTTATTCCAGAGTTTTATTTTCTTGGATGTATTGGAAACTCGGTATATTCGATCGGACTGTCTAATTTTGTCGGTGTGCTTTTCCGGGTATTTTTAGAATATGTTAAAAAGTTCGACCGGATATAAATACCCAATTTTTCCCCTGTCGGGAAATTTCCAAGTGTTGGATTTTTCCGTAGTTTAACGACGTTCTAAGTAGTGCAACTAACGTGATGGACCCTCTAGAAGACAACAAACCTTAACTCGATTATGTGACCGTCTTGAACTGCCCTTTGAACCTTCGGGTTTGGGGCAGTACGGCGTGCCACATGTGAGGCGTTGGCTTGACCCTTCTACGGCTGGACCGTTGGTACTGAGGCACGAACTGAATGTTGTTAGACTTATTTCATGTGTTGAGCTGTATCGGGAAAACTTGGGTGTTCGATTGTTCGATTGGAAAGTTTAACATTTTCTATTTATCCGGAATGTGATACAATACTTGGAATTCGCAAATAGTTATGAGATAACTGAATGAATGTTATAAACATAGCACTTTAGTCTCAAATGATCGGTTGCCACGGAATTTTGATGTGATCAAAAGTCCGTCGCAATCACGTAGTGTACGCGGATACTCGCCGGGTAAACTTAATAGACAGCCTCACTCCATAGCCCCGACCAAGTGACTGTAGGAGAACCCCGTCGCCGAAAGCATCCGTCCGGGTGCTCGCGGCAGCGATGTTCCTCCTTGGTGCACTTCGTCGACGGTATCAGGGGTGCGGCCGCCTACTAAAGTTTGCGACGAGCATTCGATCAGTTTTTCGGGAATCTTGTTGAATTGCCCGACTTGATATTGAAAAGTGTTTTCGATAATGAGACTAAAATGCGGGGTTTATAATTGTTAGGCATGCGATGTCTAAAGAATTCATTTGGTCGGGCATGCGATGTCTGAGGTGGTTGTGGATTCCAACTGTTGTAGTTTGACACTTTCTTTTCTGTGACCGTAAGTGTAATATGTGATATCGCCGGTTTCGTTGCTATATGTCAACGACAATTGGGATGCGCATATTTACTTACGTTGATGACATGTGATGTTATGTGTTGCTGGATATGTTATATTGGATCGTCGTGTTTGAATAGCCGGGGGGTTTTTATGTGAGATAAGTGTTTTTCATTTTCATTCATGTAAAAACTTGTATGTAATATTCTTTTATTGGGGCACTTCCAGGTTGCGGAAGTTGTCACCGTTGATGTATATTATTTACTTTTCTGCACTAGGATAGACCCAAGGAGGGGAGCACAAGTAACCGGGTTCTAGGGTCCAGTGGGAGACCATCTCGAGGAGTCGAGTCCGGGTCTCCAAACCCTAGAATTGGTAGGGTTGCTTACCGCTCTCGCAGGGGTCCAAGGGTGTGGGATTGGCTATTCATCACAACCGTGGAATCCGTGTTTTATACTGGCTTGTATTGAAAACACGGACGTCCTAGTATATCCAATATTTCATATGATATATTCTGCTGTGATTTATCTGTGATCATGTGATATTCTGTGGCAGATATTATATATAGTATATATGATATATTTTATAGACGTTGCTTATGTTTTACACCCGCGCTAACCCTGCCCCGCTCTGCCGTTAGTTACCTAACCTAACGGTGCAGACGGGACATCGAGGCGAATGCGGATGGCATAAGCGTACGTTATATTTATCTGTGATGTTTAGGTGAACTTAAATGATGGGATATTCATTAATGAGATTAATGAAAGAAAATAAACCTAATTGATGTTGTGGAATCGAATTTCAAAATAAATAAAAACAGGTAGCTACAGTTCTTGCTTTGCATCGCGGTGTTCATTATAGAACATCCTGCACCTTATTCGATGAGGAAAGGACCGAGATCCCTTTACCGGGAGTGACTCCTTTAGCAATAACTGGCAGATGCTACAACCCTCGGTTTGTCTTTGATCGCTTCTATAGTTTCCGCTTTGCACAGTGAAATATATGATATATCCCGCACCTCATTCGACGAGGAAAGGGCCGACGATCCCTTCACCGGGAGTGACCCCTTTAGCAAAACTAGAAAAGCTTCAAAAGCATTCCATTTAAAAAAACCATTTGATTCCGCAACGAGATCAAGTTCAAAGCGTTAAACGTTTTCACAAAAACCAGCCGCAACCCTCCGTCATTTTAGGAAGTAGAGTACTTAGTATTCGTGCTGTGTTTGTTGACCATAGTCAAGGCACAGTGTACGGTAGCTAAGTGATGTCTTCCTACACCGCATATGATGCGATTAGTTAGGACAGTCGCGTGACTTTGTTGACCTTAGTTAAGGGTCATGTGGGTGGGTCTAATTAATCACGAAATGACGGGTAGAACTTGACTAGTACTTATGATTTGTTGACCATAGTTAAGGTCATAGGTGCTAGGGGTAAAAACCTTTATCGGGAGTTTCAAGTGTTGAAACTTGCAATGAGATTGCATACCTTCTATATGATAGTTGGATCCCGATACCCACTGCGAGTAATTGTTACTCCTGGGAGAGTTTTGCACTTTGCAATTAGCCGATCAAGTAGGTGTCTAGAAAGGAGTCAACGGGGTTACGCCTCTGGGAAAACGAGGTTTACTGTAATTAGGTCCGTGCGAAAGCACGGGAAACCTCCCTCAAAGTACCGACACTGGCCTGGCTGAAAGATTGGCGAACTTGTAGAGTGTAATTAATCCCTGCTAGTCTTTCCTTTTAGGGTTTGAAGGAAGATTTGATAAAAACAGTGGGAGCCATCCTGATTAGATAAAATATATAACCAATCTGATCTTGCAAGAGCGCACGCAGAGTGTTTTCTTCTCTCTCTCCTGGTAGCGACCATATCACACCTTAATCAAGATAATAATACGGATGTATTGACCGAACCCGCTTGTTATACTGAGCTGGGGAACGTTGGTCCCGCTCCAACTTATAATTGTTATAAGACAGAGCAGGAAATTGGGGAATACCAGAATTCCTATGCCGCCCAAACGAAAAAAGTGCATATGATGCATCTCCTTCGGGTATGTTCATTATAAAGAACTGTTTCTCAGTATCCTCTGGATCCTGGATATATGATACCGGATCAGGATCCCAGATATGTAATTTGTTACATAGGGCTACAAAAAGGTAGAAAAACTGAGAACGGGTGATAAGTTTCATGAGACAGAAACCGGGGCAAGTGTTGCAGCCAAGTCTGTTGGTCACTGTCACCCTGTATTACGAATACATTGATTCTGAACAAATGCTATTAGATACCGAACCAGATATACAAAATCATATCAGTCTCTTTATTAGTAAAGAAATGATATAATTTTGTATTGTTGGATAATGTTTTGAACATTTCCTATATCAAAAGTTGATCGGTTCAGGCACGTTATCTAAAAGCATTGACGTTCTAAATCAAACTACAGTTCCTTGTATACAGAACACACACAAGAGGAAGAGTTCAGAAATGAATGATTCGTTCTTGAGGCATTGTAGACTAGGTCATATCAATGCGACCCGACTGGCTGAAGTTACATTTAGATGTATATTTAAATCAATTTGAATTTACATCTTGTGAAACTTGCCAGTCATGTCACAAAGATTAGACGACCTTAGCCCTGTTTATTGAAAACAGAGAAAGAGTTAGTAAACTCTTGGGACTGATGCATGATGATGTATGTAAGGTCTCCTGTCTACACATGCCAGGACTGGTTCTTTATACTTCATTATATTCTCTGATAATCTCTCAAGATTCAGTCATATATTCCTGTTGAAATATAAGTCCGAACCTTTTGAGGTATTCACAGAATATAAGTAGGAAGTAGAGAACCAATATACGGGTATAAGTATTATGTCCTATGATGAGATCAGGGAGGAGAATACTTGTGCATAGCATTCCTGGACTATTCTAAAAGAAAATGAGATTCTCTCTCAGCATTACTCCTCCGTATAAACCATAGCACGATGGTATATCGGGGCGGAGCAATCACACCCTATATGATAAGGTGTGCTCTATGATGAGTACTACTGAGTTACCTATTTCCTTTTTGGGTGTTATGCGCTTGAGAAGCTGCATACCTATTGAATTAGGTTCGAATCAAATCACTGCCTGCCACTTCATATGTGATATGGAAAGGGAAGAGCCCATATCTTAAGTAAGTTAAGATTTGGGATTGTCCGGCCTATGTCAAAAGCTAAATCCGGACAAGATCGAGGCAAGATCAGTTCTGTAGAACTGGAAAGGTTCCAGCTGTACAAAACTGCTAATGATTTGACAGAACCAAAGGATTCAATAGTTTCCGACGAACCTCAGCCTCTCCGCCGATCTAGTAGGGTTCCTCACCCACCTGAGAGATACCTCGGTTTCTCGATGATAGTGGGAGCGAGGATTGCATCATGAGATGATGACCCAACCAGTTTCGAGCAGGCCATCGAGAGTAGGGACTCTGTAAAAATGGCTGGATGCTTAGTGATCTGAGATGGAATCCTTATACACCAACAAAGTATGGACTTTGGTTGCTATAACTGAAGGGTTAAATCCCCATCAGGAGCAAGTATATCTTGAGAAGATTGCTTGGTGTAGATGGACAAGTTGAGACTTTCATAGCTAGACTTGTTAAAGGTTTTCGTCATCGACCAGGCACGAATAATGATGAAACCTTTTTCAGGGACTATGCTTAAGTCCATCCAGATCCTACTTGCCACGGCTACATACCATGACTACGATATCTGGTGGTTGGGTGCCATGACAACTTTTCTAAATGATGATTTAGAGGAAAGCGTCTATAAGAACACAGCCAGAGGGCCTCGTAGACAGTGGGAGCAGCGGAAACGTGTGCAAGATGCTTTATAGGATAAAGCAGGCATCGCGGAGTTGGAACATCTGTTTTGATGGATTAGTCAAAGAAGTTCACATCATCAAAATGGTAGATGAACCTTGTATAAACAAAAAGGTAGTAGGGAGCATGGTGACGATCCTCGTAGAGTACGTGGATGACATACTCTTGTTAGGGAAGGAGTTTCCTATGCTACGCTCGATCAATCTCCGCTTATCACAATGATTCTCCATATAGGATCAAAGTGATACCTACTAAATCCTAAGCTTTGGATCTATGAGATAGATCTAATTGGATGTTAGGATACTCAGTAGTTGTAGTGAGATGGTATCAATCGATCCTGGGGAGAATCACTGGAAGGGTTCCAGGGTGATAAAGACGACTGAATGTCAGTCACAGGCATTGTCTTTGCCCTCAGTAAAGGGACGGTATGTTGGAAGAGCTCCAAGCCAGATACCGTGGCAAACTAGACGATAAAGGCTGGTAACATCGCTATTAAAGATACTACCAAAGAGGCAGTTTGGGTGTATATTGGTTCATAAGATGAACTAGGTTCCTGCCATTGTATGACAATGGAAGTGTGGCTTCGGCCCTGGAACCCTGGTCCCATCAGTGACCCAGACAAATTCTGAGGCAACATCACCTGATCATGGAGATAGTTGATCTCCAGGGTGATCGAGGTTAGGAGAGAAGACTCAGAGAACAACACGGCGGATCCACTCACGAAGGCCTTTTCCCAGAGAGAGACTCATATGGGATGGTTGAGTATTAGATACTGCGACCACTGCTACAGATGGCCCTAGTGCAAGTGGGAGATTGTTAGTTATATGTATGCCCTAGAGGCCATTACTGTCCATTGGATGTATATTGTAGTGGATGCTGAGACATATATAGGTAGGACTTTCTTGCTCGACATGATAGTACGCTATCTGGTTGCTCTTTATCTTAACATGTATACTTTCTGTCTCTCTGATTACATGTTGATAAAGCCCTTAGGATGTGTACTCGACTTCCAGGACTATGATGCAGATCATACTAGTGGGGCCTGGGTAGTCAATGAGTACATCCTTCATTGTTCCTAGTCGTGGGAATATCGAGACGGGGCATCGATATTCCAGAGTAGACTAGCGCATATCTTCTCGACCCATGCGATGGGCGATGGATGATCCCATATCCATTGGTGTTTGACATCGAAGATGGTATGCGGGTGCTCAGTGGAGACTGGGTACACTGAACGGACTCGCCGAGAACTCCCAGATGGTATTATACCTCACGTCAGATGGCAGTTCTCTGGTGACACTGGTACAGCTTAGTCTGTTGACCCGAGATCGTCATAGAGTCTTGTGTGTCTCTGCACTGTGCTTTGATTTCCACCCTACCACGGCTCTACTGAGTCGTGCAAACAGGTGGTTTTTGGGTACAGTCCCGATTCACATGGAGGCAATGAGCGATAGGAGGGGATTCGTCTCTCCCGGTATTGGGGGTTGATGTTGTGCTATGCTCGACTGGCCATAACAGGAAATCCCTGGCCAGGATTGCAGTGATATACTGGTAAGAGTTATCAGTAGTTTCACGAATGTTATGGACCTCATGTCGGCATGACTTATCGAGCTACTGGGGTCTGACGTTTACCACCCCTAGGCGAGATATGCGACATATTAGACGAACAGACCGGACTGTACGGTAAGTGTTACTGGTTGGATTCACAGGAGTGTGAGCGGGCTTGCTCGTCGATCTTCTGATCGCTCAATACCCGGGTGGCCGTTACGTTTAGCAGACCGCTTGCGGCTTGTGGGTGTTTGATATGATCAACATCTGCTGCCGTCGTATTGACGAGTCTTTAGAGTCCTACACAGAGGTTTCCTGGCTCAAGCGAAATGAAATAGGAGCGCATATGAGATATGTGCGGGACCGAGAATAATGCGTGTATGTGATACCCTATTCTATTCTTGCGATGAATGTATCGATTGGTTATATGCGATATAACCTAGTTATCGAATCAAGGATTGATTCGATAAGACGATACATTGGATACTAGTCGGTTATATACGATATGACCGGATCGTTAAATCAAGTGTTGATTTAATGATTTATTGTATAATTATATATTTGATATATTACTTTGCATTAACTAGTATTGGTTCACTTTAAATGGATTTAATCACTTGGTTTGTGCACATTGCATATGTGATATATTTTGTGCACATGATTGTATCATGTTTGATGATACATGCAAGCTAGGGTTAGTGTAAAGAATTAGACCATGGTTAAGATTATGATTAGGGTTTTCTTTTTTTCTTATTTATTTATTTATCTATTTTGGAAAAAGATGAGAAAAGAATGGTTTCTATTTTTGTTTGCTAGTTGAAGATTCTTGAAGCTTTGAATTAGTCCACCATTCTTGTCTCATCCTTAACCCTAACCATTCAAGTTAACCATGGTCCATTCTCTACAACTAACCAAGGGTTAGGAAATGATAAGTATTGATTTATTTATCATTTACATAATACTTATCATATTCTTTTATCTTCTTCTTCTTCAACATCAGAAAAGAGCTTGCTACATCAATGGTGATTGATGAAAAAGTGTGGGAAATCCAAAACTAAAGTCTACCCAATTCCTATTTCTTCATCCTCTACCTCTTGCCAAGTAGTATAGGGTGTTTCCTTCACAAGTTTTCAAGGCTTGGTGAAGTTGGAGCTTGTTCTTGTGATGCCTCGACGTAGATTATCTTCGGCATCGAACCGACGATCAAGCCCGCCCATTCTTCGATGATGCCAATGCTAGAGTCAAGGGTTCGATTTGGACAGCGGAGGGAGATCATCGCGGAGCTTAGGAAGTGGTGGACAGGATCTACAAAGGTTGTATCCCCTTTCCTTTAGATACATTTCCGTTTACTTGCTTGTTTCGCCTAAATATCTAGTTAACGATCCGTAGATTAGGGTTTGTAGGCACCCGTAAAATTTGATTTGTGCATGTTTGATCACTTGTGAGACTCCATTAGAGTGCCTAGGAACCCTACAGATGGAAAAGTTGAGACTTTCAAAGCTAGACTTGTTAAAGGTTTTCGTCATCGACCAGGCGTGGAAAATGATCAAACCTTTTCCAGTTGCTGTGCTTAAGTCCATCCGGATCCTACTTGCCATTGCTACATACCATGACTACAATATCTGGTGGTTAGGTGCCATGACTGCTTTTCTAAATATTGATTTAGAAGAGAATGTCTATAAGAACACAGCCAGAGGGCTTCGTAAACAATGGGAGCATCGGAAACGTGTGCAAGTTGCTTTGCAGAATAAAGCAGGCATCGCGGAGTTGGAACGTCTATTTTGATGTGGTAGTCAAAGTGTTTGACTTCATAAAAATGGTAGATGAACCTTGTACATACAAAACGGTAGTAGAGAGTAAGGTGGTCATCCTCATATTGTACGTGGACAACATACTCTTGATAGGAAAAGAGTTTCCTATACTACGCACGGTCAATCTCCTATTATCACAAGAATTCTCCATATAGGATCTATGTGATACCTCCTAAATCCTGGCACTTGGATCTATGAGATAGATCTAAATGGATATTAGGTTTATCACTAGGTTTAGTGAGATGGTATCAATCAATCCTGGGGAGAATCACTGGAAAGGTTCCAGGCTGATAAGCACGACTGAATGTCAGTCGTAGGCATTGCCTTTACCCTCAGTAAAGGGACGGTATGTTGGAAGAGTTCCAAGCTAGATACCGCGGCAGACTAGACGATAAAGGCTGGTAACATCGCTATTAAAGATACGACCAAAGAGGAAGTTTGGGTGTATATTGGTTCATGAGATGAACTTGGTTCCTACCATTGTGTGACAATGGAAGTGTGGCTTTGGCCCAGGAACCCTGGTCCCATCAGTGACCCAGACATATTCTGAGGCAGCATCACCTGATCATGGAGATAGTTGATCTCCAGGGTGATCGAGGTTAGGAGAGTAGACTCAGAGGACAACACGGCGGATCCACTCACAAAGGCTTTTTCCCAGAGAGAGACTTATAGACGATGGTTGAGTATTAGATACTACAACCACTGCTACAGATAGCCCTAGTGCAAGTCGGAGATTGTTAGTTATATGTATGCCCTAGAGGCCATTACTGTACATAGGATGTATATTGTATACATAGGATGTATATTGTAGTGGATGCTGGGACATATATAGGTAGGACTTTCTTGCTCGATATGATAGTACGCTATCTGGTTGCCCTTTATCTTAACATGTATACTTTCTGTCTCTCTGTTACATGTTGATAAAGCCCTTAGGATGTGTACTCGACTTCCAGGACTATGATGTAGATCATACTAGTCGGGTCTGGGTAGTCCATGAGTACATCCTTCAATGTTCCTAGTCGTGGGAATATCGAGACGGGGCATCGATATTCCAGAGTAAACTAGCGTATATCTTCTCGTGTTGGTTATATGTATGCCCTAGAGGCCATTACTATACATAGGATGTATATTGTAGTGGATGCTTGGACATATATAGGGAGGACTTTCTTGCTCGACATGATAGTATGCTATCTAGTTCATCTTTACCTTAACGAGTACACTGATTGTCTCTCTATTACATGTTGGTAAAGCCCTTAGGATGTGTACTTGACTACCTGGACTATGATGTGGATCATACTAGTGGGGACATGGTAGTCCATAAGTACATCCTTCAAGGTCCCTAGTCGTGGGTGTATCGAGACGGGGCATCGATATACCAGAGTAGACTAGCGTATACCTTCTCGACCCATACAGATGGGCGATGGATGATCCCATATCCATTGGTGTTTGACATCAGAGATGATATACGGGTGCTCAGTGGAGACTGGGTACACTGGACGGACTCGCCGAGAACTCCCAGCTGGTATTATACCTTACGTCAAATGGCAGTTCTTTGGTGACACTGGTACAGGTTAGTCTGTAGACCCGAGATCGTCATAGAGTCTTGTGTGATTCCCACTGTGCTTTGATTTCCACCTTACCACGTCCAAGAGGGCATGCAAAACGGTGGATTTTGGGTACAGTCCCGAATCACATGGAGGCAATGAGCGATAGGAGGGGATTCGTCTCTCCCGGTATAGGGAGTTGATGTTGCGCTATTTTCGATTGGCTATAACCGGAAATCCCTGGCCAGGGTTGCTGAGATTTACTGGTAAGTGTTACCAGTAGATTCTCGAATTGTTGTAGACCTCATATCGACACGACTTATCGAGCTATTGGGGTCTGACGTTTACCAACCCTAGGCGAGATATGCGACATATCAGACGAACAGACCGGACTGTACGGTAAGTGTTACTGGTTGGATTCACAGGAGTATTGTAACACTTTGAATTTCCGTTAGAATGTTTTTGTGATAATTAGTATTTGTGCATGTTATTATATTAGTGTTCATAGGATTATTAGTTATTTAGTCGTGTTTAGCAAATTGGAAAATTT
Source organism: Agapanthus africanus (assembly GCA_030015575.1). NCBI lineage: Eukaryota > Viridiplantae > Streptophyta > Magnoliopsida > Asparagales > Amaryllidaceae > Agapanthus > Agapanthus africanus. Next base: position 495,033,465 of record JASDDO010000019.1, on the reverse strand, counting down.
TCTTTTGTAGTGTATACTTGCACACTTAGCCATTTTTTGTGACTTAGGGTTTTGGTAACATGTTAACCATTCTTTTATGCATGGTTCTTTTTAATTTTCCCCACCATTTTATTCATATCTTAACCCCTTTTCACAAATTCAAATCCTAATAAACAATGAAGCATGGTGGTTAGGTGAAAGGTTGACTTTTTTGACCCCATTTTCTTCTCTTCTCCCTCTCTTCTCCCCACTTCAGAATTTCCTGCAGAATTCCAGCAGAGAAACCCCCTCTTCCTCCATCTTTTCTCCTCCTTTTTCATTCCCCTTTGATCCCTACACAAAACCCTATAGATATCAACTCATTTTCTTCACAAAACCATGGAAAAGTGAGGTTTTTGAGGTGTTCAAAGGCAAATCTGCACATTTGAGGGAAAAGCTGAGACTTTTGGTGTTTTACAAGGTTCTTAGAAGGTATAAACTGATGTCTTAACCTCTTTTTCCATAACTTGTAGTATTCTTTAGCAAACATCTCATTTTTGTGCATTTTTAGTGATATGAAAGGATATTTCTGAAGTATATGTTAAATTGGTGTTCTCATAGTTTAGTTAGCTCCTTTAAGTGTTATTAGAGCTATTTTAACCAGGTTGTACTTCAGGTTTGCACAAAAATACCCTAAAGTTTGATTTTAGTGCAAAAGTGTGGATTTTAACTAGAAATAAAGCCCTGTAGGATCTGCTGCTACCCGAGGTATTTCAGAGTGAAACTAGATATTACTGTAGCATGTATGGGGGGTATAGAGTGCACACACAAAACCTGGGAGCCCAATTCCCTACCCAGGCCGCCGAAATATGCATTCTGGCCGCAATTTGCAGCCAGATGGGGGTGATTTGGGTTGGGGTTTGGGGTGTTGGTGTCTACTGCTATGTGGGTTATTTTGGTATATATAGTTTTACAATGTCTTTTCTGTATCAAAATCTGAAGGTGAATACCTATTTTCCCGTATTTTTAGTCTTCGCGACACGCGTGATATGTATTTGTGGGTTTTTGGTTTCTGCGTATCGCGACGCGTCGGAGTGACTTCAGGCGCGTAATCACACGTTTTAGCGTATCGCGCACACGCGCGCTTGGTTCACGACACGAGTTACTAGTTCGGCCTTAATGTCGTGTTTGTGTGACTTCAAGCTTATGTATGATGTATTGTGTAATTCTATGTTCGCAAGCGAGTACGGAGGACGCCGCGCAGAAGGGGAAACAAGTTGTTGGCTATACCTAGCGAGAGACTACGGTGAGTAGATTTTACATCTACGGGGATATCGCCCACATGGCGTTCTACGTCAGGGCTGATAGGACTTTATAGCTATATTCACATACATTGACTGTTCATGGCTACTATTTAGTGCATACTGCATTCCCTGCTATATGGTTATAAACTAGAATTGATAGAACACCGCACCATTACTAACGGTCCATGTTGCACGAGCACTATCCTGCATGTTACACACACACCGTTAGTAATTGCCATGACACTCACACTGTAGAATTTACATCGGATCGTTATATTGTAGCCCATCTATATGTGATATGACTTGATATTCATACTTGATGCATATATCACATCGGATCATTATATTGTAGCTCATCTATCTGTGACTTGATATGATATTTATATTTGATGCACATATCATATCGGATCATTGACTTGCATATTGATTTGGAATGCATGTGATTTCTGGATTTGGGAACCGTGGCTATTTCAAATATGTAATCATTTAAAAACCCGGTTCCCTTGATATGATATTTCGGTGCGTCCACCATGTATTTCCTCGGTACTAGAGTGATATATGTGTGAACCCGAATCGAGGAGCTGGTTGAGGCCGATTACGGGTACATGGTGGACCCGGTATGGTACCCCGGGGCGAGAACGGTTTCGCTGTGTAGTAGACGGTGAGCCTGGCAGAGAGACTACTACCTACTGGTGATTGGTTGGACCTGACAGTTATCCGGAGGATACTGATCAAAGTCGATAGATGGATGCGGGGTGATCCGTAATGCCGGGGCCGAGGGCCGATACCGCAGACGGAGCCCGTGGGCTGACCCGGACTGACGGGGCCCGATGGATGAGGATTTGCGTGTCGATACTGGACACGAGTATTTATGATATTTGGGTGCCGATGTTAGGCACTCGGGATTCTCAGAGATTTACAGGATTTGAGGGCCGATGAGGATGCCGGCGCCTGAGCTATTTGGGGGATCTGGGTGCATTGATGGACACCGATTATATATTCCACGTTGACATTCCGTGTAGATGTTATATTGCCCATGCTCAGCATTTATTATTGTACCTCATCCTGTAGTTATATTACCTGATAGAGCATTTGCATGATTATTACACATACTGCTTATCACATATCGATATCATCTGTTGGCATATGATAGAGTAGCGCAGTACGTGCATGCTCGCGATTACCTTTATATGTTATCTCTATTCACGAGTTGGCAACTCACCCCCGTTGTGCCACAGTGTTTGCAGGTTGCCCTTCGGAGTAGTCGCGGCAGGCTGCGTTTTGCATCTTTTGGCACAGATATCCCTATAGTTGGTATACTAGCTCTTTGCTGATAGGTGGGTTTTGTGCGGTATCTGTTTATCTTTCAGTCATGTACATTGTTGTATCTAGTATTCTCCATCTACCATGTATGTATTTGACTTAGAGACGGTATGAGGACGGTGATGTATCTTATTTGTATTCTGGTGTCGAGCTCGCTGTGAGCAGACTTTCTTATGCAGTTTTATTCTATCTGTGATATTCCCACTTGTGGATCTTAATCTTCGCTACGGCGTCGTATATTGCTACCTTAGTGTTTGTTACTTAGATTTCTTACATGTTAGTAAGTGCTTTCATTTCTTTAAACTTATAACACTCTATACTTTTACTGGTTTGATTTCTGGGTTTTCGGTTCACTTAGTCGCGTTACGCCTGTAGACGTTACGTGGTTAAGTACCAGTCACGGGCCAAACTTTGGGTCGTGACAAGTATGAGCGGGCTTGCTCGTCGATCTTCTGATCGCTCAATACCCGGGTGGCTGTTACGTTTAGCAGACCGCTTGCGGCTTGTGGGTGTTTGATATGATCATCACCTGTTGCCGGCGTATTGACGAGTCTTTAGAGTCCTACACAGAGGTTTCCTGGCTCAAGCGAAACGAAATAGGAGCGCATATGAGATATGTGCGGGACCGAGAATAATGCCAGTATGTGATACTGGATTCTATTCTCGCGATTTGTATCATCGGCAGGTTATATGTGATATAGCCGGGTTACCGAATCAAGTGTTGATTCGATACATTGATACACTTGATATTAGTCGGTTATATGCGATATGACCGGATCATTAAATCAAGTGTTGATTTAATGATTTAATGTATAATTATATATTTGATATATTACTTTACATTAACTAGTATTTGTTCACTTTAAATGGATTTTCTCACTTGAAGTGCACATTGTATATGTGATATACTTTTGTACACTAGTTTGTATCATGTTTGATGATACATGCAAACTTGGGTGTATGTTTGTATTAAACCATGGTTAGTTAATGGTTAGGGTTTCATTTGATTTATTTACTTATTTATTTATTTATTCATTCATTTTGGAAAAAGGAAAAATGGTGGCTAATTTTGTTTCTTTGTTGAAGCTTCATGAAGCTTTGAAAAAGTCTACCATTTTTGTTTCATGCCTAACCTAACCATTCACCTAACCTAGTTTATTCTCTACACTTATCCATGGTTGCTATATGATAAGAATCAGACATTTTCTATTTTCAAAATAATTCTTATCATATTCTTTTTCTTCTTCCTCTTCTTTTTCAAGAAGAAAAAGCTTGCTAGCTTCAATTGTAAAATGAGAAAAAGAGTGAGAAATCCAATTCTAAAGTGAACCCACTTCCTATTTCTTCATTCTCTACCACTTACCAAGTAGTATAGGGTGTTTTCTTCACAAGTTTCATGGCTTGGTGAAGTTGGAGCTTGATCTTGTGTTGCCTCGACGTAGATCATCTTCGGCATCGAAGTCGACGACCTAGCCTGCCCATTTCTCCGATGAAGCCGACGCTAGAGCCCGGGATCCGATGATCGCAGTGGAGGGGCTTCATCACGGAGCTATGGAGGTGGAGGACCGGATCTACAAAGGTTGTATTTCCGTTCACTTAGTTAAGTTGTTAACTATTCGCTTGTAGTTTCGCCTAAACTCTAGTCAACGATCGCATTAGGGTTTCTCGGCACCGTAAAATTTGAAATTGGCATGGTTGATACCTTGTGAGACCTCTAGTGTGTGCCTAGGAACCCTACAGTGGTATCAGAGCCTAGCTAGAGCCTTAGGCGATGCGTAGATGGAGTTAGAAGTCCGATCGAACCGAAACCCTAATCTCAAATTGCTCTCTGTACATTTTTTCAAATCGGGGATTTTTTCGAATTAAAAATATGCAGAAAAATAAGCAGGGTCTTATTTGAATTAGTGTAAAAAACGAGGGGCTAATTCGATTAAACCGCCGCGGAACTGCGGCAATAGCCTGGCATGTGCAGCGGTTCCGCGGCCGTACGGTCTCTTCTTTCTTTCAATTTTGCACAGTAATTCCTATATTTGAATGCTATATTTTCTGGGTATTTTTATTATGACTCAAGAGTTGATTGTTCTGGGGTTGTATTGGGAATCGAAGATTCGATCGGATTATCAAACTTTGTCTATGTGTTTTTCCGGATAATTTTTAGAGCATGTTAAAAAGTTCGACCGGATATAAATACCCACTTTTTCCCCTACCGGGAAAATTCCAATTGTTGGATTTTTCCGTAGTTTAACGACGTTCTAAGTAGTGCAAGTAACGCGATGGTCCCTCTAGAAGACAACAAACCTTAACTCGATTATGTGACTGTCTTGAACTGCCCTTTGAACCTTAGGGTTTGGGGCAGTACGGCGTGCCACATGGGAGGCGTTGGCTTGACCCTTCTACGGCTGGACCGTTGGTACTGAGGCATGAACTGGATGTTTTTAAACTTGTTTCATGTGTTGAGCTGTTTCGAGAAAACTTGGATGTTTGAATGTTCGATCGGAAAGTTTAACATTTTCTATTTATCTGGAATGGGATACAATAATTGGAATTCACAAGTAGTTATGAGATAACTGAATGAATGTTATAAATCTAGCGGTTTAGTCTCACTTGATCGGTTGCCATGGAATTTTGATGCGATCAAAAGTCCGTTGCAATCACGTAGCGTACGCGGATACTCGCCGGTAAAACTTAATAGATAGCCACGCCCCATAGCCCCGACCATGTGACTGTAGGAGAACCCCGTCGCCGAAAGCATCCGTTCGGGTGCTCGCGGCAGCGGTGTTCCGCCTTGGTGCACTTCATCGACGGCGTCGGGGGTGCGGCCGCCTACTAAAGTTTGCGACGAGCATTCGATCAGGATGTCGGGAATCTTGTTGAATTGCCTGACTTGATATTGAAAAGAGTTTTCGATAATCAGACAAAAATGCGGGGTTTATAATTGTTAGGCATGCGATGTCTAAGGAATTCATTTGATTAGGCATGCGATGTCTAAGGAGGTTGCGGATTCCAACTGTTGTAGTTTTACACTTTCTTTTCTGTGACCGTAAGTGTAATATGTGATATCGCCGGTTTCGTTGCTATATGTCAACGACAATTGGGATGCGCATATTTACTTACGTTGATGACATGTGATGTTATGTGTTGCTGGATATGTTATATTGGATTGTCGTGTTTGAATAGCCGGGGGTTTTTATGTGAGATGAGTGTTTTTCATTTTAATTCATGTAAAAACTTGTATGTAATATTCTTTTATTGGGGCACTTCTAGGTTGCGGAAGATGTCAACTTTTGTATATTATTTACTTTTCCGCACGAGGATAGACCCAAGGAGGAGGGCACAAGTAACCGGGTTCTGGAGTCCAGTGGGAGACCAACTCGAGGAGTCGAGTCCGGGTCTCCAAACTCTAGGATTGGTAGGGTTGCTTGCCGCTCTCGTAGGGGTCTAGGGGTGTGGGTTTGGCTATTCATCACGACCGTGGAATCCGTGTTTTATACTGGCTCGTATTGAAAACACGGACGTCCTAGTATATCCAATATTTCATATGATATATTCTGCTGCGATATCTGTGATATGATCATGTAATATGTTCTGTGATAGATACTGTATATAGTATATATGTTATATTATATAGAAGTTACTTTTGTTTTACACCCGCACTAGTCCTGCCCAGCTCTGCCGTTAGTTACCTAACCTAACGGTGCACGAGGGGACATCGAGGCGAATGCGGATGGCATAAGTGTACGTCGTATTTATCTATGATGTTTAGGTACTTAAATGATGGGACTTCATTAATGTGATTAATGAAATAAAAGAAACCTAAAGATGTTGTAGAATCGAATTTCAAAATTAAAACAGGTAGCTACAGTTCTTGCTTTGCACAGCGGTATATATGATATATCCTGCACCTTATTCGATAAGGAAAGGACCGAGATCCCTTCACCGGGAGTGACTCCTTTAGCAATAACTGGCAGATGCTACACACTCGGTTTATCTTTTGATAGCTTCTATAGTTTCTGCTTTGCACAGTGATATATATGATATATCCCGCACCTCATTCGACGAGGAAAGGGCCGACGATCCCTTCACCGGGAGTGACCCCTTTAGCAAAACTAGAAAAGCCTAAAAAACACTCCATTTTAAAATCATTTGATTCTACAACGATATCAAGTTCATTACGCAATAGGTTTTCAGAGAAACCTGTCGTAGCCCTCCGTCATTTCAGATAAGTGGTAGTTAGTATTCGTGCTACGTTTGTTGGCCTGCGTCAAGGCGTTGTGTGCGGTAGCTAACTAGTATTTATCTGCCTATGCATATGATGCAGATTGGATTAGGGTAGTCGTGCGACTTTGTTGGCCTACGTCAAGGGTCGTACGGGTGGGTTTAATTCAATCAGGAAATGACGGGTTGAACTTGACTAGCGCACTATGGTTTGTTGGTCTGCGTCAAGGTCATAGGACGCTAGGGGCAAAATATTATCGGGAATTTCAAGTGTTGAAATTTGCAATGAGATTGCATACCTTCTATGAGATAGTTGGATCCCGATACCCACTGCGAGTAATTGTTACTCCTGGGAGAGTTTTACACATTACAATTAGCCGATCAAGTAGGTGTCTAGAAAGGTGTCAACGGGGTTATGCCTCTGGGACAACGAGGTTTACATTAATTAGGTTCGTGCGAAAGCACGGGGGACCTCCCTCAAAGTACCGACACTGGCCTGGCTGAAAGATTGGCGAACTTGTAGCGTGTAATTAATCCCGGCTAGTCTTTCCTTTTATGTTTTGAAGGAAGATTTGATAAAAACAGTGGGAGCCATCCTGATTAGATAAAATAATAACCAATCTGATCTTGCAAGAGCGCACGCAGAGTGTTTTCTTCTCTCTCTCTCCTGGTAGCGACCATATCACGCCTTAATCAAGATAATAATACGGATGTATTGACCGAACCCGCTTGTTATACTGAGCTGGGGAACGTTGGTCCCGCTCCAACTTATAATTGTTATAAGACAGAGCAGGAAATAGGGGAATACCAGAATTCCTATGCCGCCCAAACGAAGAAAGTGCATGCTGATGTATCATCTTCGGGTGTGTTCATTATATAGAACTGTTTCTCAGTGTCCTTTACGTCCTGGGTATATGATATTGGATCAGGATCCCGCATATGTAATATATTACATGGGCTACAGATAGGTAAAGAACTGAGAACGGGTGATAAGTTTCATGAGACAGAAAACGGTGCAAGTGTTGCAGCCAAGTCTGTTGGTCACTGTCACCCTGTATTCCAAATACATTGATTCTGAATGAATGCTATTAGATACCGAACCTGATATACAAAATCATATCACTCTCTTTATTAGTAAAGAAATGATAAAATTTTGTATTGATGGATAATGTTTTGAACATTTCCTATATCAAAAGTTGATCGGTTCAGGCACGTTATCTAAAAGCATTGATGTTCTAAATCAAACTACAGTTTTTAGTATACAGAACAAACACAAGAGGAAGAGTTCAGAAATGAACGAATCCTTCTTGAGGTATTGTAGACTAGGTCATATCAATGCGACCCGACTAGCTGAAATTACATGTAGATGCATATTTAAATCAGTTTGAATTTACATCTTATGAAACTTGCCAGTCATGTCACAAAGATAAGATGACCATAGCTCCGTTTATTGCAAGCAGAGAAAGAGTTAGTTGAACTCTTGGGATGATACATGTTGATGTATGAAAGTCCCCTATCTACACATGCCAAGACTGGTTCTTTTTACTTCATTACATTCTCTGATGATCTTTCGAGATTCAGACCTATGTTCCTGTTGAAACACAAGTCCGAACCTTTTAAGATATTTACAGAATATAAGTTAGAAGTAGAGAACCAATACGGGTATAAGTATTATGTCCTTTGATGAGATCAAGGAGGAGAATACTTGAGCACGGAATTCTTGGACTTTTCTAAAGAAGAATGAGATTCTCTCTCAGCATTACTCCACCGTATACACCATAGCACGATGGTATATCGGGGCGGAGCAATCACACCATATATGATAAGGTGTGCTCCATGATGAGTACTACTGAGTTACCTATTTCTTTTTGGGAGTTATCCACTTAAGAAGCTGCATACCTATTGAATAGGGTTCAAATCAAATCAGTTGCCTACCACTTCATATTTGATATGATAAGGGAAGAGCCCATATCTTAAGTTTTTAAGATTTGGGGTTGTCCGGCCTATGTCTAAAAGCAAAATCCGGACAAGCTCGAGACAAGGTCTGTTATGTAGAACTGGAAATGTTCCAGTTATACAAACTGCAGCTGATGATTTTATAGAACCAAAGGATTCAGTAGATTCCAACGAACCTCAGCCTCTCCGCCGATCTAGTAGGGTTCCTCACCCACCTGAGAGATACTTCGGTTTCTCTATGGCAGTGGGAGCGAGGATGGCATCATGAGATGATGACCCAACTAGTTTCGAGCAGGCCATCGAGAGTAGGGACTTTGTAAGAATGGCTGGATGCTTAGTGATCTGAGATGGAATCCATATACACCAACAAAGTATGGACTTTGGTTGCTATATCTGAAGGGTTAAATCCCCATCAGGAGCAAGTATATCTTGAGAAGATTACTTGGTGTAGATGGAAAAGTTGAGACTTTCAAAGCTAGACATGTTAAAGGTTTTCATCATCGACCAGGCGTGGATAATGATGAAACCTTTTCTGGGGCCTATGCCTAAGTCCATCCAGATCCTACTTGCCACGGCTACATACCATAACTACGATATCTGGTGGTTGGGTGTCATGACAGCTTTTCTAAATGTTGTTTTAGAAGAGGGCGTCTATAAGTACACAGCCAGAGGGCTTCGTAAACAGTGGAAGCAGCGGAAACGTGTACAAGATGCTTTATAGGATAAAGCATACATCGCGGAGATGGAACATCTGTTTTGATGTAGTAGTCAAAGAGTTTGACTTCATCAAAATGGTAGATGAACCTTGTATAAACAGAAAGGTAGTAGGGGGTATGGTGACGATCCTCGTAGAGTACGTAGATGACATACTCTTGATAGGGAAGGAGTTTCCTATGCTACGCTCGGTCAATCTCCGCTTATCACAATGATTCTCCATATGGTATCAATTGATCCTGGGGAGAATCACTGGAAAGGTTCCAGAGTGATAAGGATGACTGAATGTCAGTCACAGGCATTGCCTTTGCCCTCAGTAAAGGGACGGCATGTCGGAAGAGTTCCAAGCTAGATACCGTGGCATACTAGACGATTAAAGGCAAGATACATCGCTACTTAAGATGCTACCAAAGAGGTAGTCTGGGTGTATATTGGTTCATGAGATGAACTTTGTTCCTCCCATTGTGTGACAATGGAGTTGTGGCTTATGCCAAGGAACGTACGTCCCATCAGTGATCCAAACATATTCTAAGGCAGTATCACCTGATCATGGAGATGGTTGATCTCCAGGGTGATCAAGGTTAGGAGAGTAGACTCAGAGGACAACACGGCGGATCCACTCACAAAGGCCTTTTCCCAGAGAGAGACTTTTATGGGATGGTTGAGTATGAGATACTGCAACCACTGCTACAGATGGCCCTATTGCAAATGGGAGATTGTTAGTTATATGTATGCCCTAGAGGCCATTACTATACATAGGATGTATATTGTAGTGGATGCTTGGACATATATAGGGAGGACTTTCTTGCTCGACATGATAGTATGCTATCTGGTTGATCTTTACCTTAACGTGTACACTGATTGTCTCTCTGTTAAATGTTGGTAAAGCCCTTAGGATGTGTACTTGACTATCTGGACTATGATGCGGATCATACTAGTGGGGAAATGGTAGTGGGTGTATCGTGACGGGGCATCGATATACCAGAGTAGAGTAGCGTATACCTTCTCGACCCATACAGATGGGCGATAGATAATCCCATATCCATTGGTGTTTAACATCAGAGATGGTATACGGGTGCTCAGTGGAGACTGGGTACACTGGACGGACTCGCCGAGAACTCCCAGCTGGTATTATACCTTACGTCAGATGGCAGTTCTCTGGTGACACTGGTACAGGTTAGTCTGTAGACCCGAGATCGTCATAGAGTCTTGTATGATTCCCACTGTGCTTTGATTTCCACCTTACCATGTCCAAGAGGGCATGCAAAACGGTGGCTTTTGGGTACAGTCCCGAATCACATGGAGGCAATGAGCGATAGGAGGGGATTCGTCTATCCCGGTATAGGGAGTTGATGTTGCGCTGTGTTCGATTGGATATAACCGGAAATCCCTGGCCAGGGTTGCTGAGATTTACTGGTAAGTGTTACCAGTAGTTTCTCGAATTGTTATAGACCTCATATCGACACGACTTATCGAGCTATTGGGGTCTGACGTTAACCACCCCTAGGCGAGATATGCGACATATCAGACGAACAGACCGGAAAGTACGGTAAGTGTTACTGGTTGGATTCACAGGAGTACGAGCGGGCTTGCTCGTCGATCTTCTTATCGCTCAATACCCGGGTGGCTGTTACGTTTAGCAGACCGCTTGCGGCTTGTGGGTATTTGATATGATCATCACCTGCTGCCGGCGTATTGACGAGTCTTTAGAGTCCTACACAGAGGTTTCCTGGCTCAAGCGAAACGAAATAGGAGCGCATATGAGATATGTGCGGGACCGAGAATAATACCAGTATGTGATACTGGATTCTATTCTCGCGATTTGTATCATCGGCAGGTTATATGTGATATAGCCGGGTTACCGAAACAAGTGTTGATTCGATACATTGATACACTTGATATTAGTCGGTTATATGCGATATGACCGGATCATTAAATCAAGTGTTGATTTAATGATTTAATGTATAATTATATATTTGATATATTACTTTACATTAACTAGTATTTGTTCACTTTAAATGGATTTTCTCACTTGAAGTGCACATTGTATATGTGATATACTTTTGTACACTAATTTGTATCATGTTTGATGATACATGCAAACTTAGGTGTATGTTTCTTTTAAACCATGGTTAGTTAATGGTTAGGGTTTCATTTGATTTATTTGCTTATTTATTTATTTATTCATTCATTTTGGCAGAAGGAAAAATTGTGGCTAATTTTGTTTCTTTGTTGAAGCTTCATGAAGCTTTGAAAAAGTCTACCATTTTTGTTTCATGCCTAACCTAACCATTCACCTAACCCTAGTTTATTCTCTACACTTAACCATGGTTGCTATATGATAAGAATCACTCATTTTCTATTTTCAAAATAATTCTGATCATATTCTTTTTCTTCTTCCTCTTCTTCTTCAAGAAGAAAAAGCTTGCTAGCTTCAATGGTAAAATGAGAAAAAGAGTGAGAAATCCAATTCTAAAGTGAACCCACTTCCTATTTCTTCATCTTCTAACACTTGCCAAGTAGTATAGGGTGTTTTCTTCACAAGTTTCATGGCTTGGTGAAGTTGGAGCTTGATCTTGTGTTGCCTCGACGTAGATCATCTTCGGCATCGAAGTCGACGACCTAGCCCTCCCGTTTCTCCGATGAAGCCGACGCTAGAGCCTGGGATCCGATGATCGCAGCGGAGGGCCTCATCACGGAGCTATGGAGGTGGAGGACCGGATCTACAAAGGTTGTATTTCCGTTCACTTAGTTAAGTTGTTAACTATTCGCTTGTAGTTTCGCCTAAACTCTAGTCAAAGATCGCATTAGGGTTTCTCGGCACTGTAAAATTTGAAATTGGCATGGTTGATGCCTTGTGAGACCTCTAGTGTGTTCCTAGGAACCCTACATCTCGACCCATGTGATGGGCGATGGATGATCCCATATCCATTGGTGTTTGACATCAGAGATGGTATGCAGGTGCTCAGTGTTGACTGGGTACACTGAACGGACTCGCCGAGAACTCCCAGATGGTATTATACCTCATGTCAGATGGCAGTTCTCTGGTGACACTGGTACAGCTTAGTCTGTTGACCCGAGATCGTCATAGAGTCTTGTGTATCTCCTACTGTGCTTTGATTTCCAGCCTACCACGGCTCTACTGAGTCGTGCAAACAGGTGGTTTTTGGGTACAGTCCCGATTCACATGGAGGCAATGAGCGATAGGAGGGGATTCGTCTCTCCCGGTATTGGGGGTTGATGTTACGCTATGCTCGACTGGCCATAACTGGAAATCCCTGGCCAGGGTTGCTGTGATATACTGGTAAGAGTTATCAGTAGTTTCACGCTTGTTATGAACCTTATATCGGTATGACTTATCGAGCTACTGGGGTCTGACGTTTACCACCCCTAGGCGAGATATGCGACATATCAGACGAACAGACCGGACTGTATGGTAAGTGTTACTGGTTGGATTCACAGGAGTGTGAGCGGGCTTGCTTGTTGATCTTCTGATCGCTCAATACCCGGGTGGCCGTTACGTTTAGCAGACAGCTTGCGGTTTGTGGGTGTTTGATATGATCATCACCTGCTGCCGGCGTATTGACGAGTCTTTAGAGTCCTACACAGAGGTTTCCTGGCTCATGCGAAACGAAATAGGAGCGCATATGAGGTATGTGCGGGACCGAGAATAATACCAGTATATGATACTATATTCTATTCTCGCGATTTGTATCATTGGACGGTTATATATGATATAGCCGGATTACCGAATCAAGTGTTGATTCGATACATTGATACACTTGATATTAGTCGGTTATATGCGATATGAACGGATCATTAAATCAAGTGTTGATTTAATGATTTGATGTATAATTATATATTTGATATATTACTTTACATTAACTAATATTTGTTCACTTAAGATTATTTTCTCACTTGATTGTGCACATTTTATATATGATATATGTTTGTGCACTAGTTTGTATCATGTTTGATGATACATGCAAACTTGGGTGTGTGTTTACTTTAAACCATAATTAGTTAATGGTTAGGGTTTCCATTACCTTATTTATTTATTTACCTATTTATTTTGGCACGAATAAAATGGTGTCTAACTTTGTTTCATTCTTGAAACATCATGAAGGTTTGAAAGATTTGACCATTTTGTTTCTTTCCTTAACCTAAACATTTAACTAAACCCTAGTTTATTCTCTACATGTGTTACACTCACCCATGGTTGCAAAATGATAAGAATCACTTGGATTTTCTTTTTGAAAATAATTCTTTTCATTTTTCTTCTTCATCTTCTTCAAGTGAAGAAGAAAGCTTTCTTAAAAATTTCCAAGTGATGATTCCAAGTGAGAAATCCAAATCCAAAGTGAACCCACTTCTTATTTCTTCATCCTCTACCACTTTCCTTGTTGTAGAGTGTGTTATCTTCACAAGTTTCATGACCTAGTGAAGGTGGAGCTTGAGTTTGAGTCGCCTCGACATAGATCATCTTCGGCATCGAAGTCGACGACCTAGCCCGGTCATTTCTTCGACGAAACCATCTCCAAAGTCCAGGATCCGATGATCTCAGCGGAGGGACGTCATCACGGAGCTAAGGAAGTGGAGGACCGGATCTACAAAGGTTGTATTTCCTTTCACTTGTAGCAAAGTAGTTTGCTTGCTTGCATAGTTTCGCCTTACCTCTAGTAACGATCTAGTTTAGGGTTCTTTGGCACACATAATTTTTGAATTGGACATGTTTGATCAGTTGTAGAACCTCATGGGTGTGCCTAGGAACCCTACATCAACAATGGAAGCAGAGTACATAGCTGCTTGCGATGCCGCAAAAGAAGCTGTCTGGATGAAGAAGTTCCTCATAGAACTTCAGGTGGTTCCTACCAGTGTTGATCCAATACCTCTGTATTATGACAACAACGGCGCTATAGCTTTAGCGAAGGTACCTAGGTCCCATCAGAAATCCAGACACATCTTAAGGCGGTACCACCTGATCAGGGAGATCGTAGATCGCCGGGAGATCGAGGTGAAAAGAGTAGAGACAGAGAATAACATTGCTGATCCATTCACAAAGGCCATTCCTCAGACGCAGTTCGAGAGGCTATTCGAGATGATAGGTCTACGATATGCCAGCTCATGGCCCTAGTGCAAGTGGGAGATTGTTATTGTATATTCCTTAGGGGCCATTATTGTATCATACTTGTATGTATATTACTTAATGGAAGCTTGGGATATTCACAGTTGTATATACAGTCTTGCTAAAAATGGTAGTATGCTACTTCGTTTGTGTCTACTTTAATATGTGCATATGTTTCTTATAACGTATCACTTATACATATTAGTAGAGCCCATAGGATCTTTGCTTGATTACCAGCGTTGTGATGGCAGTCACACTAGTGGGGGCTGGGTATTTTATAAACAACATCCTATACTTGTCCCTAGTCGTAGGATTATCGAGACTGGGCATCGATACTCCATAGTAGACTAGTGTGTACGCTTCTCATCCCAGTTGGGGAGATGGTATGTCCCACCGCCATCAGTACGTCATACTGGAGATAGTATACAGGTGCTCGTTAGGTTACGGGTACACCGGACAGGACTCGCAGGGGAACTGTTGGATTGTATTATACCCGTCGTCAGTTAACAGTTCCCAGGTGACATGAGTACAGCATAGTCCTCAGACTTGACACTGCTACTTCGCCTCGAGTGTGTCCCACTGTTCTTAGATTGCTACCCGACCACGGCTCAAAGGAGTCGTGCAAACAGGTAGCAGTTGGGTGCAGTCTCGAGCACTTGGAGGCAGTGGCGGTTAGAAAGGATTCGTCTCTCCCGGTATTGGGAGTTGATATCGCGCTGTGTCAGAGAGCCATTACGCAAAGTCCCTGGCCAGGGCAAGCGAGATTTACTGGTAGGTTCCAGTAGTTTCTCAGGGTGTAATGGGCTACGCTCCGACACGACTTATACCGCTATTAGGGGACTGATGCTTGCCTCCCCCTAGGCTAGATATGCGATAGTCTTAGACGAACAGACCAGACTGTACGGAGATTGTCACATCAGGCTCAGTAGGAGTTCGGATGGGTTTCCTCATCGGCCTTCTTATCGACATCTACCCGGGGACCGTTACGTACAGCTAGTGCCGCTTGCGGTCTGTGGTTAAACCCACTGCCAGCGTAGTGTCGAGTCTTTAGAGTCCCACACAGAGAGTTTCCTTGTTCCAGGAGAAATGATATAGAGGTCGTATGGTTTTACGACAAGGGTTCGGATGCATACGTGTGTTTACGCACGTACGACGTTCGGACAGTTTTTACTAGTCGGCTGTGGTTTAAGCCAGATTCTAGTATCAGGTTATTGGATTTATACAGTCTAAAGTTTTTCCGTGTTTTCACGGATTGGAGGGGCGTTCTCGTAATTTTTCGGGAAGCTTCTAGAAGCATGGTGACTTGGGGGTTAAGGTAGCATAAGCATTAATTGCTTAATGACTCATTTGTGTGATTCATCCCTGGTATTAAATGATGCATTAATTAGTTAATGAGTCATATGATGAATCACACAAGGTGAATGCATCAACCATGATGATTAATCATTTATATTATTTATTTGATAAATTGTTATGGTTGTTATATTCTAATGAGCTCATTATTCATATTCATTCTCATCATCACCTTCTCTCTCCTCAAGCTCTCATTCTTGAAACCCTAAACCTAAGCTCTCTTGTGTTGAGATCAAGGGTTAGCTAGACTAATACATCCATAACCTCACCCTATATCCCCTAGGAAGCTTAGATTAGCACTTTGAGCAACCTAGTTATCTCAAGTTAGAGATCAAACTTGGCATAGGAGCTCTCAGGTGGATCGTCTTTGACTCGAAGAGGCCGTTGAGGTGCCGATGTTCCAAGGAGGCTACGACGAGTGGAGGACAGCGATGAAGACCCGAAGGATAAGTAACGTGAGGTATAACTTCGAATCCGAGTAGTTAAACCTCTCGTAGTTTGCTAGTAACGGTTTAGATACGATTCATGCGCTCAAGTCCGTGTTACGAAATTTTGATAATCGTTTTTCATATATTCCGCCTCCCTGCAAGTTCGTGGGGTGCGTGATATGGACTTACACAGATTGTGCAAGAGACGACTGAAAAGATTCAGTTGATTCGTGATTGGATGAGAGCGGCCCAGAGCAAGCAGAAATCTTATGCAGACCGACGTCGGCGCAGACGTGAGTTTACTGTAGGCGATCATGTTTTCTTGAGGGTCTCTCCGATGAAGGCTTGATGAGATTGTAACATTTCAGAAAAATAATATATTATTTTTGGGAATTTATATAATTGAATAATAAATATTATGAATATTTTAATAATGTGGTATAATTAAATATCGATAAATTGGGAAATATTAGGAAATTAAATTGAATGGTGATTTTTGGAGGGATTTATGTGATTCAGGAAAATTATAACTTTTTATAATTAATTATATACAAGTTTATTTCTGAACTTGATTAATGCTCACTAATCATGCATTTATCTTGATTGAGCTTCATGACATGCACCATGTCACATTTTCAAAAAAATACTTGTTATATTTTATGAACCATGACATTTTGTTTTTCCTTTATATGGGTTTCATTGTTTTTGGTTTCAAAAGAAAAGAAAAGAAAAGAAAAGAAAAAGATATGATTAAAGAATAAGGTATGGGCAAGAGAGAGAGAGAGGTAGAGGGTGAGGGGTCAAATGAACCATGCCTCCTTGTTCCTTCATCATTTTCCTTATCCCATTTTTTCTCGATGGCTGCCCTCTCCTCCACCCCCCTCTACCTCTTCACTTCACCACAAAAACCACATCAAAACCTTGCACTCTCTAAACAAAAAATGTGCACAAGCTCACTACAAGCATAGGGAACCAAGAAAGGTGGGATTTTGAAGACTTGGGGCAACTCAAAAATTTTCTTGAGTTGTCAAATGAGGTACTTTCTTCACCTTTAGTGCAGTAATCTACTTTCTTTAGCATCTATATTAGCTTAGATTTGATTATGTATAGATTAGTGAACTTGGAAAATTCCAAGTTGAGGTTAGGGTTTGTTTTGAATTGTGATGGTGCAATTGAGGTATTCTAAGTGACTACAACTCCTTTATTGATAAAACCTGGACCAAACCTGAGACTTAAACCCCAAACCCCAAATTTAGAAATCCCCGATATCGGATTGTGTAGGAATTCTGGTGTAGTTAGAGATCTGCTATGACCCGGGGCACCTGAAAAATATTTAGCGAAGACTAAGAGATGTGCAGGCAACTTAGAAGCTACCCTGAAGACCTGAGACCCTAACCATCTCCTATGGCCAAAGATTAATTCCTTATGGCCGCAAATTATGGTCAGGGTAGGGGTGTTAGGATTCATGTTTGGTCCATGGGTTTATCTTCAGTAAACTAAACCCTCCACATGTGCAAAATTGGCTAATTTCACCTGGGGTAAAATCTGGAGTATGTTTTCTAAGATGCTGTTTCGGCTTCATTGTTGTTTATGACTTGAACTTTGTATTTTGTGTTTTAGCTCGATCAATTGGTGTTTGTAAGTCGATGTTGAGGGTTATTTGATTCTTTTGCATGCGTAGACCATAGGTTCTAACCTATGTGTGTTTCGTGTGCCGTTTTGGTTTTCATCCGCGATTTCGTTTTACGATACTATGTGTGATATGTGTATGTAACTCCGCATGGACTTCGGACGACGAGCAAGAGCACGGCGGCATCGACTTCGGCAAGCAAGGGTCAAGGTGAGTAGATATATATCTACGGGGGAAGTCAGGTGGATGGCGTTTTGCACCGCCGCAGTTTCGTAGTGTAGTATACGAATACACACACACACACACATATATATAAATATGTGTATTGTGAGACTAAATGATTATCAAAGCAGGCTTTAGGTGTTCATGTGTTTGCTTTAGTGTAATTGGAAGTAAATTAGTTTAGTTTCTTAGTCGCGAAACCCTAGGGTAATGATTTGCACACACGCGCACACACACGCGCGCGCATACATTTGATTTTCTTATGCGTATATTGGGATATATATATATACATATATGTATGTGAGTATGAATATATATATATATATATGTATATGTATACATGTATGATGAGGATGGTATTTTATACTTGGAGATGAGTCAATGTGATTGGACATGATGTTGTGAGATCGATGATGTGACTTGGGTCGTATTATGAGATACGATATGATATTATAGCGGGTCGTTGAGCGATGTGTTTTCATACACACGGATTAGGTTGATGGTATCAGAATGTACTATACTTTAGATCAGTACTCCCACTTCATGATATGTGATGATGATACCATATGGATGTTGTGTTATATGTGATATTCGACCCATACCCTGATTTGGGATGCCGTACGATGGATTACCGTATGAGATATAATTATGATGATAGATCCGCACTCTTGAGTCGAGGATGCCATATTATATATTGTATCGTACGCGACACTATTGAGGCGGGATCACCGACTACTAGATATAAATATCGACTCAGACTTAGGTGGTTTTCCTTACCCTTTCGATTTTAAAGACAGGCCAAGGGATACTACGAATATTTCAAACGACATACCTTTTCATAAAAACACCGTAGCCCCTATTTTCTAAACACCACGATTCGTGTTATTTCAAATTCCAAAACCGTATGACTCATATATATATTGTATATTCTTTATTGTTGCGTTTACAAATCATTTTCCGTATATTCTTACTATTCGCATCGCATTGCATGCTCAAATGTGTTTTCGTAGTTATTATGAAACCCTACTGTCAGGACACCAGCACCATTACCGATGATGCGTATGCTCCACGTTCACTTACTTGCCGGCTCACACACATCATCAGCGGTAATTTTTATGTCACGTACACATTAAAAAACACTATTTTATTAGTATAATTTGCTAGCTGATAGTTTCAACATAATACTAGTGCGCTTGCTTTTATATGCTAGTTCAAATATTGCATTCTTTTTTTGATATACGATGTATTCATAAATTCATTTTTCATGCAATATTATGGTATTCACTGTTTATTGACTTTTGATTATGGGATTCGGATTTTCCATGAGATTTATAGACTTGGAGAAACCGCAAGGATTTTATAAACTCATTATCATTTTAAAAAGATAGAAATTGCGTTTTTCTCATGTTATGATGTGAGATATGTCCACCATGAGTTTTCTCGGCTCTTGAGCGATATCATATACCCGATTCGAGGAGGCGGAGGAACCGTCTGTGGGTGCATGGTGGACCCGGTGTGGAACCACGGGGAAAGATGGTCGCAGATGATGTCGTTGAGCCTGGCAGGGGAGCACTACCGACCGGTTATTGTGACGCGGCGGATATCCGGAGGATACCGACGTAGCCTTGAGATTTGATGTGTTAGTTATATGTATGCCCTAGAGGCCATTACTGTACATAGGATGTATATTGTAGTGAATGCTGGGACATATATAGGGAGGACTTTCTTGCTCGACATGATAGTATGCTATCTGGTTGAACTTTACCTTAACGTGTATACTGATTGTCTCTCTGTTACATGTTGGTAAAGCCCTTAGGATCTGTACTTGACTACCTGGACTATGATGCGGATCATACTAGTGGGGACATGGTAGTCCATAAGTACATCCTTCAAAGTCCCTAGTCGTGGGTGTATCGAGACGGGGCATCGATATACCAGAGTAGACTAGCGTATACCTTCTCGACCCATACAGATGGGCGATGGATGATCCCATATCCATTGGTGTTTGACATCTGAGATGATGTACGGGTGCTCAGTAGAGACTGGGTACACTGGACGGACTCGTCGAGAACTCCCAGATGGTATTATACCTCACGTCAGATGGCAGTTCTCTGGTGACACTGGTACAGAGTAGTCTGTTGACCCGAGATCGTCATAGAGTCTTGTGTGGTTCCCACTGTGCTTTGATTTCCATCTTACCACGTCCAAGAGGGCGTGCAAAACGGTGGTTTTTGGGTACAGTCCCGAGTCACATGGAGGCAATGAGCGATAGGAGGGGATTCGTCTCTCCCGGTACCACCCCTAGGCGAGATATGCGACATATCAGACGATCAGACCGGACTGTACGGTAGTGTTACTGGTCGGATTCACTGGAGTGTGAGCGGGCTTGCTCGTCGATCTTCAGATAGCTCAATACCCGGGTGGCCGTTACATTTAGCAGACCGCTTGCGGCTTGTGGATGCTTGATATGATCATCATCTGCTGCCGGCGTATTGACGAGTCTTTAGAGTCCTACACAGAGGTTTCCTGGCTCAAGCGAAACGAAATAGGAGCGCATATGAGATATGTGCGGGACCGAGAATAATGCGTGTATGTGATACCGTATTCTATTCTCGCGATAAATATATCGAATGGTTGTATGCGATATAACCTAGTTATCGATTCAAGTGTTGATTCGATAAGCCGATATATATTGTATACTAGTCGGTTGTGTGCGACATAACCGGGTCATTGAATCAAGTGTTGATTTAATGATTTAATGCATATTTATATATTTGATATATTACTTTGCATCAACTAGTATCGGTTTACTTAAGATGGATTTTCTCACTCGGATGGGCGCATTGTATATGCGATATACTTTTGTGCACTTGATTGTATCATGTTTGATGATACAAGTCATGCTAGGGTTCAAGTGTAAAGATTAAACCTTGGTTAATGAAATGGTTAGGATTTATTATTTATTATTTATTATTCATTTATCTTATTTAATTATCCTTTTTATTTTTGATTAATGAATAAATGAAAAGAGAAAAGAATGGTGGCTAATTTTGTTCTTTAGTTGAAGCTTCATGAAGCTTTGTTCAAGTCAACCATTCTTATCTCATCCTTAACCCTAACCATTCCCACTAACCATGATTCATTCTCTACACTTGACTCTAGTTAAAATTATGATAAGAATTCATTTTCTTTTCTTATTCTTTTTAACTTATCATAACTTTGGATAAGCTTTCTTCTTCTTCTTCCTTGACTTCATGAAGAAAAGCTTACCTCATCAATGGTGATTGATATTTTTGAGTGAGAAATCCAATTCTAAAGTTAACCCACTTCCTATTTCTTCATCCTCTACCTCTTGCCAAGTAGTAGAGTGTGTTTACTTCACAAGTTTCTTGACTTGGTGAAGTCGGAGCTTGATTTAGCGATGCCTCGACGTAGATCATCTTCGGCATGGACATCGACGACCTAGCTTGCCCATTCTCCGACGAAGCCGATCCTAGAGCCCGGATTTGACTTGGATAGCGGAGAGGACTTCGTTGCGGAGCTATGGAGGTGGAGCACCGGATCTACAAAGGTTGTATTTCCGTTTTCTCAATAGTTAAGTGTTAACTAGTTCTTTTTCGCCTAGACATCTAGTTATCGATCCGTAGTTTAGGGTTTGTAGGAACCATATTTTTTGAAATTGCCATGGTTGATGCCTTGGGAGACCTCACTAGAGTGCCTAGGAACCCTACAGTGGTATCAGAGCCCGGCTAGAGCCTTAGGCGAAGTCCAGACGGAATTTGAAACCGGAACGAACCCGAAACCAACTCCAAAATGTGCTCTCTGTACTTTTTCTAAAAACAGTGATTTTTCAGTATTAAAAATATGTAGAAAAACCAGCAGAGAAATATAAGAATTTCGGCACAAAAATATTTTGATGAACAGTGAACATCTGCGCGGATCCGCGGCATAATAGTGGATAATGCGGCGGATGAGCGGCAGGAATGTGACGTCATCAACTAATTTTTGCACAGTAATTCATTTGTTTCTGTGCTGACTTCTCTGGTTATTTTTAATATTTATTCAAGTGTTGAATAATCTGGGATGTTTTGGAGCTTTGATGATTCGATCGGGTTTATCAAATTTTGTCTGTTTGGTTTTCCGGATAAATTCTAGAATATGTTAAAAAGTTCGACCGGATATAAATACCCAATTTTTCCCCTGTCGGGAAATTTCCAAGAGTTGGATTTTTCCGTAGTTTAACGACGTTCTAAGTAGTGCAAGTAACCCGATGGTCCCTCTAGAAGACACAAACCTTAACTCGATTATGTGACCGTCTTGAACTGCCCTTTGAACCTTCGGGTTTGGGGCAGTACGGCGTGCCACATGTGAGGCGTTGGCTTGACCCTTCTACGGCTGGACCGTTGGTACTGAGGTACGAACTGAATGTTGTTAGACTAGTTTCATGTGTTGATCTGTATCGGGAAAACTTGGGTGTTAGAATGTTCGATCGGAAAGTTTAACATTTTCTATTTATCTGGAATGGGATACAATAATTGGAATTCACAATAAGTTATATGATAACTGAATGAATATTATAAACGTAGCAGTTTAGTCTCACTTGATCGGTTGCCACGGAATTTTGATGTGATCAAAAGTCCGTCGCAATCACGTAGCGTACGCGGATACTCGCCGGGTAAACTTAATAGACAGCCTCACACCATAGCCCCGACCAAGTGACTGTAGGAGAACCCGTCGCCGAAAGCATCCGTACGGGTGCTCGCGGTAGCGGTGTTCCGCCTTGGTGCACTTCGTCGACGGTATCGGGGGTGCAGCCGTCTACTGAAGTTTGCGACGAGTATTCGATCAGGATGTCGGGAATCTTGTTGAATTGCCCGACTTGATATTGAAAAGAGTTTTCGATTTTGAGACTAAAATGCGGGGTTTATAATTGTTAGGCATGTGATGTCTAAGTAATTCATTTGGTCAGGCATGCGATGTCTGAGGTGGTTGCGGATTCCAACTGTTGTAGTTTTACACTTTCTTTTCTGTGACCGTAAGTGTAATATGTGATATCGCCGGTTTCGTTGCTATATGTCAACGACAATTGGGATGCGCATATTTACTTACGTTGATGACATGTGATGTTATGTGTTGCTGGATATGTTATATTGGATCGTCGTGTTTGAATAGCCGGGGGTTTTTATGTGAGATGAGTGTTTTTCATTTTCATTCATGTAAAAACTTGTATGTAATATTCTTTTATTGGGGCGCTTCCAGGTTGCGGAAGTAGTCACCGTTTGTATATTATTTACTTTTCCGCACTAGGATAGACCCAAGGAGGAGGGCACAAGTAACCGGGTTCTGGAGTCCAGTGGGAGACCAACTCGAGGAGTCGAGTCCGGGTCTCCTAACTCCAGAATTGGTAGGGTTGCTTGCCGCTCTCATAGGGGTCTAGGGGTGTGGGTTTGGTTATTCATCACGACCGTGGAATCCGTGTTTTATACTGGCTCGTATTGAAAACACGGACGTCCTAGTATATCCAATATTTCATAAGTTTCTTCTGCTGCGATATCTTTGATGTGATCATGAGATGTTCTGTGATAGATACAGTATATATGATATATGATATATTATATAGACGTTACTTATGTTTTACACCCGCGCTAGCCCTGCCCCGCTCTGCCGTTAGTCACCTAACCTAACGGTGCACGAGGGGACATCGAGGCGAATGCGGATGGCATAAGTGTACGTCGTATTTATCTGTGATGTTTAGGTACATAAATGATGGGACTTCATTAATGTGATTAATGAAATAAAATAAACCTAAGATGTTGTAGAATCGAATTTCAAAATAAAACAGGTAGCTACAGTTCTTGCTTTGCACAGCGGTATATGAGATATTTCCTGCACCTTATTCGATGAGGAAAGGACCGAGATCCCTTCACCGGGAGTGACTCCTTTAGCAATAACTGGCAGATGCTACACACTCGGTTTGTCTTTTGATTGCTTTTAAGTGTTTTTGCTTTGCACAGTGATATATATGATATATCCCGCACCTCATTCGACGAGGAAAGGACCGACGATCCCTTCACCGGGAGTGGTCCTTTAGCAAAACTAGAAAAGCCTCAAAAACACTCCATTTCAAAATTCATTCGATCCTACAACGATATCAAGTTCATTACGCAATAGGTTTTCAGAAAAACCTGTCGTAGCCCTCCGTCATTTCAGATAAGTAGTAGTTAGTATTCGTGCTGCGTTTGTTGGCCTTTGTCAAGGCGCAGTGTGCGGTAGCTAACTGGTGCTTACCTGCTTATGCATATGATGCAGATTGAGTTAGGGTAGTCGTGCGACCTTGTTGGCCTTTGTCAAGGGCCGTGCGGGTGGGTTTAATTCAATCAGGAAATGACGGGTTGAACTTGACTAGCATCCTATGGTTTGTTGGCCTTTGTCAAGGTCATAGGAGGTTAGGGGCAAAACATTATCGGGAATTTCAAGTGTTGAAATTTGCAATGAGATTGCATACCTTCTATGAGATAGTTGGATCCCGATACCCGCTGCGAGTAAGAGTTACTCCTGGGAGAGTTTTACACATTGCAATTAGCCGATCAAGTAGGTGTCTAGAAAGGTGTTAACGAGGTTACGCCTCTGGGAAAACGAGGTTTACATTAATTAGGTTCGTGCGAAAGCACGGGGGACCTCCCTCAAAGTACCGACACTGGCCTGGCTGAAAGATTGGCGAACTTGTAGTGTGTAATTAATCCCGGCTAGTCTTTCCTTTTAGGGTTTGAAGGAAGATTTGATAAAAAGCAGTGGGAGCCATCCTGATTAGATAAAATAATAACCAATCTATTCTTGCAAGAGCGCACGCTGAGTGTTTTCTTCTCTCTCTCTCCTGGTAGCGACCATATCACGCCTTAATCAAGATAAAAATACGGATTATTGACCGAACCCGCTTGTTATACTGGGCTGGGGAACGTTGGTCCCGCTCCAACTTATAATAGTTATAAGACAGAGCAGGAAATTGGGGATTACCAGAATTCCCGTGCCGCCCAAACAAAGAGAGTGCATGATGATGCATCATCTTCGGGTGTGTTCATTACAAAGAACTGTTTCTCTGTATCCTCTACGTCCTGGGTATGTGATACCAGATCAGGATCCCAGATATGTAATCAGTTACATAAGGCTACAGAAAGGTAGAGAACTGAGAACGGGTGATAAGTTTCATGAGGCAGAAAACGGGGCAAGAGTTGCAGCCAAGTCTGTTGGTCACTGTCACCCTGTATTACAATACATTGATTCTGAACGAATGTTATTAGATACCGAACCTGATATACAAAATCATATCTGTCTCTTTATTAGTAAAGAAACGGTAAAATTTTGTATTGTTGGATAATGTTTTGAACATTTCCTATATCAAAAGTTGATCGGTTCAGGCACGTTATCTAAAAGCGTTGATGTTCTAAATCAAACTACAGTTCTTACTATATGGAACACACACAAGAGGAAGAGTTCAGAAATGAACGAATTCTTCTTGAGGCATTGTAGACTAGGTCAGATCAATGTGACCCGACTAGCTAGAGTTACATAAAGATGCATATTTAAATTAGTTTGAATTTACATCTTGTGAAACTCGCCAGTCATGTCATAAAGATAAGATGACCATAGCTCCGTTTATTGGAAACAGAGAAAGAGTTAGTGAACTCTTGGGATTGATACATGTTGATGTATGTAAGGTCCCCTGTCTACACATGCCAGGACTGGTTCTTTGTACTTCATTACGTTCTCTGATGATCTTTCGAGTTTCAGACCTATGTTCCTGTTGAAACACAAGTCCGAACCTTTTGAGATATTCACAGAATATAAGTTAGAAGTAGAGAACCAAAATAAGGGTATAAGTATTATGTCCTATGATGAGATCAAGGAGGAGAATACTTGAGCACGGAAATCCTGGACTATTTTAAAGGAGAATGAGATTCTCTCTCAGCATTACTCCTCTATATACACCATAGCACGATGGTATATCAGGGCGGAGCAATCACACCCTATATGATAAGTTGTGCTCTATGATGAGTAATACTAAGTTACCTGTTTCCTTTAGGGTGTTATGCACTTGAGAAGCTGCATACCTATTGAATAGGGTTCTAATCAAATCAGTTGCCTACCGCTTCATATGTGATATGGAATGGGAAGAACCCATGTCTTAAGTTAGTTAAGATTTGGGGATTGTCCGGCCTATGTCTAAAAGCAAAATCCGGACAAGCTCGAGGCAAGGTCTGTTATGTAGAACTGGAAAGGTTCCAACTATACAAACTACAGAAGATGATTTGATAGAACCAAAGGATTCAGTAGATTCCAACGAACCTCAGCCTCTCCGCCGATCTAGTAGGGTTCCTCACCCACCTGAGAGATACTTCAGTTTCTCTATGACAGTGGGAGCGAGGATTACATCATGAGATGATGATCCAACTACTTTCAAGCTGGCCATCAGGAGTAAGACTCTGTAAGAATGGCTGGATGTTTAGCGATCTGAGATGGAATCCTTATACACCAACAAAGTATGGACTTTGGTTGCTATATCTGAAGGGTTAAATCCCCATCAGGAGCAAGTATATCTTGAGAAGATTACTTGGTGTACATCGAAAAGTTGAGACTTTCAAAGCTAGTCTTGTTAAAAGTGTGCATCATTGACCAGGTGTGGATAATGATGAAACCTTTTTCAAGTACCTATGCTTAAGTCCATCCAGATCCTACTTGCCACGGCTATATACCATGACTACGATATCTGGCGGTTGGGTGTCATGACAGCTTTTCTAAATGATGTTTTGGAAGAGAGCGTCTATAAGTACACAGCCAGAGGGCTTCGTAGACAGTGGGAGCAGCGGAAACGTGTGCAAGATGCTTTATAGGATTAAAGCAGGCATCGCGGAGTTGGAACATCTATTTTGATGAAGTAGTCAAAGAAGTTGACATCATCAAAATGGTAGATGAACCTTGTATAAACAAAAAGGTAGTAGGGAGTATGGTGGTGATCCTCGTAGAGTACGTGGATGACATACTCTTGATAGGGAAGGAGTTTCCTATGCTACGCTCGGTCGATCTCCGCTTATCACAAAGATTCTCCATATAGGATTAAAGTGATACCTACTAAATCCTGGATTTTGGATCTATGAGATAGATCTAATTGGATGTTAGGATTCTCACTAGTAGTAGTGAGATGGTATCAATCGATCCTGGGGAAAATCACTGGAAGGGTTCCAGGGTGATAAAGACGACTGAATGTCAGTCGCAGGCATTGTCTTTACCCTCAGTAAAGGGACGGTATGTTGGAAGAGTTCCAAGCTAGATACCGTGACATACTAGACGATAAAGGCACGATACATCGCTACTAAAGATGCTACCAAAGAGGATGTTTGGGTATATAAAGGTTCATGAGATGAACTATGTTCCTACCATTGTGTGACAATGGAGTTGTGGCTTATGCCAAGGAACGCCGGTCCCATCAGTGATCCAGACATATTCTAAGGCAGTATCACTTGATCATGGAGATGGTTGATCTCCAGGGTGATCGAGGTTTGGAGAGTAGACTCAGAGGACAACACAGCGGATCCACTCACAAAGGCCTGTTCCCAGAGAGAGACACTTTTATGGGATGGTTGAGTATGAGATACTTCAAACTACTGCTACAGATGGCCCTAGTGCAAGTGGGAGATTGTTAGTTATATGTATGCCCTAGAGGCCATTACTGTACATAGGATGTATATTGTAGTGGATGCTGGGACATATATAGGGAGGACTTTCTTGCTCGACATGATAGTATGCTATCTGGTTGAACTTACCTTAACGTGTATACTGATTGTCTCTCTGTTACATGTTGGTAAAGCCCTTAGGATCTGTACTTGACTACCTGGACTATGATGCGGATCATACTAGTGGGGACATGGTAGTCCATAAGTACATCCTTCAAAGTCCCTAGTCGTGGGTGTATCGAGACGGGGCATCGATATACCAGAGTAGACTAGCGTATACCTTCTCGACCCATACAGATGGGCGATGGATGATCCCATATCCATTGGTGTTTGACATCAGAGATGATGTACGGGTGCTCAGTAGAGACTGGGTACACTGGACGGACTCGCCGAGAACTCCCAGATGGTATTATACCTCACGTCAGATGGCAGTTCTCTGGTGACACTGGTACAGAGTAGTCTGTTGACCCGAGATCGTCATAGAGTCTTGTGTGGTTCCCACTGTGCTTTGATTTCCATCTTACCACGTCTAAGAGGGCGTGCAAAACGGTGGTTTTTGGGTACAGTCCCGAGTCACATGGAGGCAATGAGCGATAGGAGGGGATTCGTCTCTCCCGGTATAGGGGGTTGATGTTGCGCTGTGTTCGATTGGCTATAACAGGAAATCCCTGGCCAGGGTTGCTGAGATTTACTGGTAAGTGTTACCAGTAGTTTCTCAAACAGTTATAGACCTCATATCGACACGACTTATTGAGCTATTGGGGTCTGACGTTTACCACCCCTAGGCAAGATATGCGACATATCAGACGATCAGACCGGACTGTACGGTAGTGTTACTGGTCGGATTCACTGGAGTGTGAGCGGGCTTGCTCGTCGATCTTCAGATCGCTCAATACCCGGGTGGCCGTTACGTTTAGCAGACCGCTTGTGGCTTGTGGATGCTTGATATGATCATCATCTGCTGCCGGCGTATTGACGAGTCTTTAGAGTCCTACACAGAGGTTTCCTGGCTCAAGCGAAACGAAATAGGAGCGCATATGAGATATGTGCGGGACCGAGAATAATGCGTGTATGTGATACCGTATTCTATTCTCGCGATAAATATATCGAATGGTTATATGCGATATAACCTAGTTATCGATTCAAGCGTTGATTCGATAAGCCGATATATATTGTATACTAGTCGGTTGTGTGCGACATAACCGGGTCATTGAATCAAGTGTTGATTTAATGATTTAATGCATATTTATATATTTGATATATTACTTTGCATCAACTAGTATCGGTTTACTTAAGATGGATTTTCTCACTCGGATGGGCGCATTGTATATGCGATATACTTTTGTGCACTTGATTGTATCATGTTTGATGATACAAGTCATGCTAGGGTTCAAGTGTAAAGATTAAACCTTGGTTAATGAAATGGTTAGGGTTTATTATTTATTATTTATTATTCATTTATCTTATTTAATTATCCTTTTTATTTTTGATAAATGAATAAAAGAAAAGAGAAAAGAATGGTGGCTAATTTTGTTCTTTAGTTGAAGCTTCATGAAGCTTTGTTCAAGTCAACCATTCTTATCTCATCCTTAACCCTAATCATTCCCACTAACCATGATTCATTCTCTACACTTGACTCTAGTTAAAATTATGATAAGAATTCATTTTCTTTTCTTATTCTTTTTAACTTATCATAACTTTGGATAAGCTTTCTTCTTCTTCTTCCTTGACTTCATGAAGAAAAGCTTACCTCATCAATGGTGATTGATATTTTTGAGTGAGAAATCCAATTCTAAAGTTAACCCACTTCCTATTTCTTCATCCTCTACCTCTTGCCAAGTAGTAGAGTGTGTTTACTTCACAAGTTTCTTGACTTGGTGAAGTCGGAGCTTGATTTAGCGATGCCTCGACGTAGATCATCATCGGCATGGACATCGACGACCTAGCTTGCCCATTCTCCGACGAAGCCGATCCTAGAGCCCGGATTTGACTTGGACAGCGGAGAGGACTTCGTTGCGGAGCTATGGAGGTGGAGCACCGGATCTACAAAGGTTGTATTTCCGTTTTCTCAATAGTTAAGTGTTAACTAGTTCTTTTTCGCCTAGACATCTAGTTATCGATCCGTAGTTTAGGGTTTGTAGGCACCATATTTTTTGAAATTGCCATGGTTGATGGCTTGGGAGACCTCACTAGAGTGCCTAGGAACCCTACATGATGATATAGGCCAGTCCGGATTGCCGGAGCCTGAGGTATTGAGAATTGATGATACGGGCCAGTCCGGATTGCCGGAGCACAAGATATTGAGATAGCGAGATATATATTTTGTGTCGATGCTAGACACTGATTCTCTGTTGATTTCATTGATGATACTTCGATTTTTATAAAGAAATATCACTGAGATAAGGAAACAGTTTTCTGATTTAGATGTATTTTGTTTTCATGCATTCATACATCATATATATGATATGTTGCTACCTGAGCTACTGACACGAGCACTTGGTATTATACTTATGTGTAGATATTTACCTTGGCCATTATCAAATGTATTAGGTTATATATTATATGGATATTATGGTAAGACCTAGGATAGAGTCATACATGCGATTTCTGCTCGGTGATGTTTTCTACTCACGAGTTGGCAACTCACCCCCGTTGTGCCACAGTTTCTTGCAGATTTTGCCGTACTGGTTTCCTTGGCGGCTTTGTTGGCAAACTGCTTCTTTCCGGGTGATTGCTTTGGTAGGTGGATTCACTTGCATCGTGACCACCATTGTATTTTATTTATTCAGTTATATCTAGTAAACTCCATCAACCAGACTTGTATATTTTATAGACTTAGAAGACCGGTGTTTATTCTTTCGACCTTAGAGTCACGCTTGTATTATTATGGTTTTCTAATGGTTATTGGGTTTCTTCTGAGTTTTGATCCTCACCCTTCGGCATTGTATACTTTGCTTGCGTGGTTGTGACCGTCAATTGGCGAAGAGCTAGCTCCCGCTTGGGAATGCCTTTATCCATTATCTATATTATTCATGTTTGTACCCGTTTGGGGCCAGTATTTATAAAGGAGACTCTGCCGAAAATTTCGGGAAAATATGACGTTGCTTTTAAATGTTTAATGCCACTTAATTATTAAAACAGCTTGCTTTAAAATAAGTTTTCTTCACATCTTCCTTAAAATGGTTTAGATTTCTGGGATTTTTGGCTTATTTTAATTAGATGGGGTCCTATAGACTTCATATGATTCAAGTGCTTGTCACGTGCCATTTCGGGTCGTTACAAAGTTGGTATCAGAGCGCTAGGTTTAACCTTGGTTCGAGTCTGTGTTTGACTATGCGGAGTCTAGGACGTATATATATATATATATATATATATATATATATATATATATATTCGAAAGCTAGGCTTGACCTTACGGAACTTAGACTTGGTCGAGAGGATATTAGACCCGAACTTTCGTCACGTAGGTTGACCTTGGTTGATGGAGTAGGTGACTTAAGTAGAGTGAGGTACCGTATGTATGTTCGGCGGCATACTTACGATACACTACTCCGCTTAACATGCCTTAGGATGTACATTTCTTGCACATTATTATATTCATTCCTATGATCTATCCTCATCGATATCGGATGGTGAATTGTTACCACGATTGCATAGGCAGAGAGAGCTGCAGCTAGAGTTGCGGTCAGCATGAGATCGTTTTGGACGAGGACTGACCAGGGCATAAGTCCGGTGACACACGATTGCAAATATGTGTCGCTTTACTGTGTTTTCGCTCCATGAGCGTTTAATGGATTGCTTTTGCAAAATTTCTCGAACGTGTAGATCAATACCAGAGGATTGGGCCACTGCTAGAGGCCAGCCAAAATGTGATGACCGTCAATGCACCGATTATTCTTGATGCTTGAGGCACTGTTTAGCGTGCGGTCGAATGAGCCAAATGTTGCGGCGACTGACAAGATACCGCCCCAGATGTTTGAAGCTATTGCAGCATGAGTTTATACTTAGAGATATGATAGAAGATCTCTAGTCACCTATCGATGAATGACTAGGACATGTGGTTCGTTGCCTACCCTGATGCGAGGTCATCATATTGATTGATTCCAGCTTGAGAAGACTTCATCCAGTTACGTTGAGAGTCGATAGAAGACGATCGAATGTCAGAAACCTTTTTTTCAAGTTTAAGGTATTCGGAAAAACATGCAAGTAATACTGTGGATCCTCTAGAAGAATGAAACCCTAACTCGATATAATGACCATGGGAACGCTTTGGAACCTTAGGTTTTACGGCAGTTCCGCGGTGCCATTAATGAGGCTTGGGTTTGCCCTTCAACGACTGGTCCATAGGTACTTTGAGATGTACTGGATATTATTAAACTATACTCAAGAGTTGAGCTCTCGGGGAATTTTGGGGCTTTGATGAATCGATCGAAAAGTTCGACATCTTCCGGATATCATGTGATGGGATACTTTACTTGGGAGACTCTAGATATGAGTATAGCCGTTGGAGCGCAGTCCATACAGCTACGATGAGACAAGTCCGAATCAGTCCACATTAAAGAAAAGTGGAGTAAGAGATTCGTACGAGATTTCGACGAGATGACGTTCCACTCCGTAGACATCAGAGACGTGATATGCATGCAGAGGCGTTGAATATGGATATTTCTTCCAGAAGGAGTCGTGATGAGTATGCAGCCGTTCCGGAACAAGAAATAGATTTAGTAAAGGATGATAATTTCCGGGCAGTTCAGCAGAAACGAGATTAGGAGAGACCCCGACAAGATCTTTCTGGAAATACTAAACGAGAAGACCTGGACCCAGGATCGGTCGTATTGTGCACACCCAGTAGGCCAGAGTTCGGCATCGTCGACGAGACATGTTATGAGTGACCATGATATTTGGCCAGAGATCTTTAGAAGATGTGCCAGAGCGGAACTGTTTCCGTCATCGTTCCATATTGGGCGATTTATTTGCATGATTGATATTTTGTGCATCACAGTTGCATGCGGTTTCGATTTGATATCATTCGAGATGTTGATTTTGATTTCATGCCTATGGTATGCATGTGATTTGACTTGTGCTTTCGGCATAGTTTTCATGCACTTTCAGTATTTGGATTCGATTTTTGTACACGTTGATGCACGTGGTTGCGAGATTATATACCATGATATACCTGATTTGGATTGAGATGTGTTGTATACCGTCGATTTCGATTGTGATACTCAGTATTTGTTTTCGTGCACCTTGTGCACTTGATTTGGATTCTTGCGCATACTTGACGCGCTTGATGCGATTTTGGTGCACACCAGATGCACTAAATCGGGATTCTTCATGCATATCAGATGCACCTGATATTGCTGTCAAGCACACCCGTTGCCTTTGACAGGTGTTTCATGCACACCCATTGCACTTAGATTTTGTTTCTGTGCACATGTATGGCACATTCATAGATTTCGATTTCTGTGCGCACCAGACGCACGTGGCATTTCTATACACATTTTGAGTATGATTTCTCTTGAGCAATATGTTTTATGATATTTACTATTTGGTATAGTGGCTGAGCAGGACTAGTCCGAGGACAGTACCTGAATATATTTTTGCATGCATTGATAGTTATCGAAAGAATTTCCAAAAAGGAGCTGTTGTCTCAGTATTTACCTACGTGTCCGAGATGACACGAAAATTTTTACAAGGAAACCCTTCTAAATTGTTTTCAAAACGGCGGGGCATGTATGTTAAAAAGAGGATATATATATATATATAGTTATTTTCTAACAACAAACGTCCGCCACTGTGCCGTGATACGCGTATCGCACAGCAACTTGAAAAGGTTTGGCATGCACTTCTTTCAGATGTTTTGACGAATTTACAACGATGTGTACATGTATAGTTTTGATGTATATCATGTTGGTTTTCGAAGTGGACTTTGACAATGGTGTCTTCACCATAACTTCGATGATTGCTGGATGCTTGACGGAGTTTTCATTTTGGTTTATATACTCATTTTTCATGCGCATGCATTGCGCTACGATGTGTTTTATGTATTTATGATTTCGGAGCCCCAACGACTTGATCATTTTACTGAAATGTTTTAGTATTTGAGGGGTTTAAATTTAAATTCGGGGACCGAATTTACTTAATAGGGGAAGACCATAACATTTCAGAAAAATAAAATATTATTTTTGGGAAGTTATATAATTGAATAATAAATATTATGAATATTTTAATGATGTGGTATGATTAAATACGGATAAGTTGGGAAATATTGGGAAATTAAATTGAATATTAATTTTTGGAGGGATTTATGTGATTTAGGCAAATTATAAATTTTTATAATTAATTATATACAAGTTTATTTCTAAACTTGATTAATGCTCACTAACCATGCATTTATCTTGATTAGGCTTCATGACATGCACCATGTCACATTTTCAAAAAAATACTTGTTACATTTTATGAATCATGACATTTTGTTTTTCCTTTATATGTTTATCGGTAGCATTGTTTTTGGTTTCAAAAGAAAAGATAAGAAAAGAAAAGAAAAAGATATGATTAAAGAATAAGGTATGGGCAAGAGAGAAAGAGAGGGTGAGGGGTCAAATGAACCATGCCTCCTTGTTCCTTCATTCTCTCCTTCATCATTTTCCATCTCCCATTTTTTCCCCATGGCTGCCCTCTCCACCACCACCACCCCTCACCTCTTCACTTCACCACAAAAACCACATCAAAACCTTGCACTCTCTTCACAAAAAATGTGCACAAGCTCACTACAAGTATAGGGAACCAAGAAAGTTGGGATTTTGAAGACTTGGGGCAACTCAAGATTTTTCTTGAGTTGCCAAATGAGGTACTTTCTTCATCTTTAGTGTAGTAATCAACTTCCTTTAGCATCTATATTATCTTAGATTTGATTAAGTGTAGATTAGTGAACTTGGAAAATTCCAAGCTGAGGTTAGGGTTTGTTTTGAATTGTGATGGTGCAATTGAGGTATTCTAAGTGACTACAACTCCTTTATTGATAAAACCTGGACCTAACCTGAGAGTTAAACCCCAAACCCCAAATTTAGAAATCTACGATATCGAATTTGTGTAGGAATTCTGGTGTAGTTAGAGATCTGTTATGACCCGGGGCACCTGAAAAATATTTAGCGAAGACTGAAAGATGTGCATGCAACCTAGAAGCTACCCTGAAGACCCGAGACCCTAACCATCTCCCATGGCCGTAGATTAGTTCCTTCTGGACGCAAATTGCAGCCAGGGTAGGGGTGTTGGGATTCGTGTTTGGTCCATGGCTTTATCTTCAGTAAACTAGAGCCTACACATGTGCAAAATTGGGTAATTTCACCTGGGGTAAAATCTGGAGTAAGTTTTCTAAGATGCTATTTCGGTTTCATTGTTGTTTATGAGTTGAACTTTGTATTTTGTGTTTTATCTCAATCAATTGGTGTTTATACGTCGATGTCGAGGGTTATTTGATTTTTTTGCATGCGTAGACTATTGGTTCTAACCTATGTGTGTTTCGTGTGCCGTTTTGGTTTTCATCCGCGATTTCGGTTTATGATACTACGTGTGATATGTGTAGGTACCTCCGCGTGGACATCAGACGACGAGCAAGAGAAAGGCGGCATCGACTTCGGCATGCAAGGATCAAGGTGAGTAGATATATATCTACGGAGGAAGTCGGGTGGATGGCGTATAGCACCCCCGCAGTCGGGTGGATGTATATATATATATATAATATATGAATTGTGAGACTAAATGATTATCAAGATAGGCTTTAGGTGTTCATCGGTTAGTTTTAGTGTAATTGGAAGTAACTTAGTTTAGTTTCTTAGTCGCGAAACCCTAGGGTAATGATTTGCACACACGCGCACACACACACGCATACATTTGATTTTCTTGTGCGTATATGGGGATATATATATATATACTTATATCTATGTGAGTATGTATATATATATATTTATATGTATACGTATACATGTATGATGAGGATGGTATATGATACTTGGAGATGAGTCGTTGTGATTGGACATGATGTTGTGAGATCGATGATGTGGCTTGGATCGTATTATGAGATACGACATGTTATTATAGCGAGTCGTTGAGCGATGTGTTTTCATACACACACGGATTATGTTGATGTTATCAGTATGTACTAGACTTTAGATCAGTACCCCTAGTTCATGATATGTGATGATGATACAATATGGATATTGTGTTATATTTGATATTCGACCCGTACGCTGATTTGAGATGCCGTACGATGGATTACCGTACGAGATATAATTATGATGATAGATCCGCGCTCTTGACTCGAGGATGTCATATTATATATTGTATCGTACGCGACTCTATTGAGACGGGATCACCGACTACTAGACATAAATATCGACTTAGACTTAGGAAGTTTTCCTTACCCTTTCGATTGGTCTGTTTGTTTAGTCATATAGTTTAATTAGTAGATGTTAGACTAGGCTCAAGTCATACTTATTTCCAAAACTAACGAATCGTGAGTATTTTAAAGACAGGCCAACGGATACTACAGATATTTCAAAGGATGTATCTTTTCTTAAAAACACCGTAGCCCCTATTTTCTAAACACCACGATTAGTGTTATTTCAAATGCCAAAATTGTATGACTCATATATATATTTTTCATTATTTTTTGTTGCGTTTACAATTCATTTTCCGTATATTCTTGCTATTCGCATCGCATTGCATGCTCAAATGTGTTTTTGTAGTTATTATGAAACCCGGCTGTTAGGACACCAGCACCATTACCGATGATGCGTATGCTCCACGTACACTTACTTGCCGGCTCACACACATCATCATCGGTAATTTTAATGTCACGTACACATTAGAAAACACTATTTCATTAGTATAATTTCCTAGCTGATGGTTTCGACATAGTACTAGTGCGCTTGCTTTTATATGCTAGTTTAAATATTGAATTCTTTGTTTGATATCCGATGCATTCATATATTCATTTGTCATGCAATATTATGTTATTCACTGTTTTCTGACATTTGATTATGGGATTCGGATTTTCCATGAAATTTATGGATTTGGAGAAACCGCAAGGATTTGATAAACTCATTATCATTTTCAAAAGATAGAATTTGTGATTTTCTCATGTTATGATGTGAGATATGTCCACCATGAGTTTTCTCGGCTCTTGAGCGATATCATACACCCGATTCGAGGAGGAGGAGGAACCAACTGTGGGTGCATGGTGGACCCGGTACGGTACCCTGAGGAAAGATGGTCGTAGATGATGGCGTTGAGCCTGGCAGGGGATCACTACCGACCGGTTATTGTGACGCGGCAGAAGTCCGGAGGATACCGACGTAGTCTTGAGATTTGATGATATAGGCCAGTCCGGATTGCCGGAGCCAGAGGTATTGATATTTGATGATACGGGCCAGTCCGGATTGCCGGAGCCCGAGATATTGAAATAGCAAGATATATATTTTGTGTTGATGGTAGACACTGATTCTCTGTTGATTTCATTGATGATACTTCGATTTTTATACAGAAATCTCACTGAGATAAGGAAACCGTTTTCTCATTTAGATGTATTCTATTTTCAAGCATTCATACATCATATATATGATATGTTGCTACCTGAGGCACTGACACGATCACTTGGTATTACACTTATGAATAGATGTTTACCCTGGCCATTATCAAATGTTTCAGGTTATATATTATATGGATATTATGGTATGACCTAGGATAGAGTCATACATGCGATTTCTGCTCGGTGATGTTTTCTACTCACGAGTTGGCAACTCACCCCCGTTATGCACAGTTTCTTGCAAGTTTTGCCGTACAGGTTTCCTTAGCGGCTTTGCTGGCACACTGCTTCTTTCCGGGTGATTGCTTTGGTAGGTGAGTTCACTTGCATCGTGACCACCATTGTATTTTATTTATTCAGTTGTATCTAGTAAACTCCATCAACCAGACTTGTATATTTTATAGACATAGAAGACCAGTGTTTATTCTTTCGATCTTAGAATCGTGCTTGTATTATTATGGTTTTCTAGTGGTTATTGGTTTTCTTCTGAGTTTTGATCCTCGCCCTTCGGCGTTGTATACTTTGCTTGCGTCGTTGTGACCGCCAATTGGCGAAGAGCTTGCTCCCGCTTGGGGATACCTTTATCCATTATGTATATTATTCATGTTTGTACCCGTTTGGGGCCAGTATTTACAAAGGAGACTCTGCCGATATTTTAGGGAAAATATGACGTTCCTTTTAAATGTTTAATGCCACTTAATTATTAAAACCGCTTGCTTTAAATAAGTTTTCTTCACTTCTTCCATAAGATGGTTTAGATTTCTGGGATTTTTGGCTTACTTGAATTAGATGGGGTCCTATAGACTTCATATGATTCAAGTGCCAGTCACGTACAATTTCGGGTCGTGACAGAGATTTGGGAGGAAAGGGAAGCTTAGTCCCAGATATGTGGGTCCCTTCGAGATCCTCGAACGTGTTGGCGCAGTTCCTTATTGGTTACCTCTTCCGCCCAGTTTCCTAGGTGTTCACCCCGTATTTCACGTATCGATGCTCTTCAAGTACCTTCATAACCCTTCTCATACGATTCAGCACCCGACGATCCAGCTGGAGCACGACATTTCCTTCACCAAGCAGCTGGTGGTCATTCTGGATCGGCAGGTGAAAAAATTAAGTTCAAAGGTTATACCGTCCATAATGGTTCTTTGATGTGGCCAGAGCAGCGAAGAGGTCACCTGGGAGATCGAGGACGAGATGAGGAAGAAACATCCCCATCTCTTCGAAGGTATGCGTAGCTAGATTGTTAAATTCGGAGACCGAATTTTTTTAAGGGGAGAAGATTGTAACGCTTTGAAAATTCGTATAGGTTAATTTTATGTTAAATAGCGATAATACGCGTTTTTCGTAAAAACCTCGTTAATAATTATTTCCCTTTTCGACGGGAATAAATCTATTTTAATTGTGAAATTATGTAATTACATATATAATTGTGTTTTATTAATTAACATTTAAATTATTATTCAGTTAACTATCTATTTTGCTTATTTATTATTCACTAAACTAGATTTCTAATTAAACATGCACTAATCTAGTAGTACCCTAGGTTAATATGTGTTTTAGCAACCATGACAAATCAACACTAATATTGTAACATGCCTTTCATTTTAATTCTTTTATGGTTCTAAAATTCTTGTTAAAACTGTTAGTTGTATGTATGCCCTAGAGGCCAGTATTGTACAGATGATGTATATTATATTGGATGCTTGGACATATATAGAGAGGACTTTCTTGCTCGACATGATAGTATGCTATCTGGTTGCTCTTTACTTTACCATGTATACTTGTCTCTTTATACTGTCTTATAGTTACATGTTGGTAAAGCCCTTAGGATGTGTACTTGACTACCTGGACTATGATGCGGATCATACTAGTGGGGACATGGTAGTCCATAAGTACATCCTTCAAGGTCCCTAGTCGTGGGTGTATCGATACGGGGCAACGATATACCAGTGTAGACTAGCGTATACGCTTCTCGACCCATGAGATGGGCGATGGATGATCCCATATCCATTGGTGTTTGACATCAGAGATGGTATACGGGTGCTCAGTGGAGACTGGGTACACTAGATGGACTCGCCGAGAACTCCTAGATGGTATTATACCTCACGTCAGATGGCAGTTCTCTGGTGACACTTGTGCAGGTTAGTCTGTAGACCCGAGATTGTCATAGAGTCTTGTGTGATTCCCACTGTGCTTTGATTTCCACCTTACCAAGTCCATGAGGGCGTGCAAAACGGTGGTTTTTGGGTACAGTCCCGAGTCACATGGAGGCAATGAGCGATAGTAGGGGTTTCGTCTCTCCCGGTATTGGGGGTTGATGTTGCGCAGTGCTCGATTGGCCGTAACAGGGAAGTCCCTGGACAGGGCTGATATAGTGATTTACTGGTAAGTGTTACCAGTAGTTTCTCGCACGTTATGAGCCTCACATTGGCACGACTTATCGGTTATTGGGGTCTGACGTTTACCACCCCTAGACTTGATATACGACATATCGGACGAGGAGACCGGACTATACGGGAAGTGTTACAGGCAGGCTTTTATAGGAGTTGGAGCGGGCTTGCTTGCTGATCTTCTAATCGCTCAATACCCGGGGAGCCGTTACGTCCAGCTAGTACCGCTGATGGCTTGTGGGTGTGTGATGTGATCATCACCTACTGCCGCCGTATTGACGAGTCTTTAGAGTCCTACATAGAGGTTTTTACTGGCTCAGGCAAAACGAAATAGGAGCACGTATGTGATATGTGCAGGACCGAGAATAATGCGTGTATGTGATACCGTATTATATTCTCGCGACTTTATGTATCACTCGGTTATATATGATATAACCGGGTTATCGAATCAAGTGTTGATTCGATAAGTCGATACATTGAATGTTAGTCGGTTATATGTGATATGACCGGATTATTAAGTCAAGTGTTGATTTAATAATTTATTGTATAATTGTATATTTGATATACTAGTTTACATTAACTAACACATGTTCACTTAGGGTTTTTTTTTCTCACATATACACATCTTTACTATATATATGATATATATTAAAATTTGTTATATTTATGTATCATAGTTGATGATACACTTGACTTGGGTGTATGAGACATACACCATGCTATTTTTTATGTTGGGTTTTAACATTTAAAAGTAATTACAAAATTAGTGGTAAATTAGAAAATGCATGAAGCTTGTGGAAGCTTGTGGATGCATTGACTAAAGTCCACTAAATTTGTTTTTACTTTGGGTTTTAACCTAACCTTAACACTTAGCCATGGTAATGTCTCTACAAGAGTTAGTATATGATACTCACTCACCATGGTTTGCTCACTTGACTTGATCATTATCCTCTTCATTTTCTTTTGTTCATCTTCTTCTTGGTTCAAAAGAAAAAGCTTGCTAGGGTTTGATCAAAAGTGAGAATCATTGTGAGAAATAAAAATCCAAAGAGAACCCACTTCCTATTTCTCCATCCTCTACTAGACAAGCACTTTAGTATAGGGTGTTTGCTTCACTAATTCTCAAATTGGTGAAGTAGTAGCTTGAGTCGGAATTCCCTCGACGTAGATCATCTTCGGCCTCGGAGGCTTCAAGCAAGGTCGCATCTTTCGCCTCGTGAAGCCATGCAAGAGCCTGGGAGAACTTTGATCGCAGCGAAGGGACTACGACAAGGAGCTCTAGAAGTGAAGGACCGATCTACAAAGGTTGTATTTCGCATACCCTTAGTCGTAAAGTTGTTTACTTGCAATTTTCTTCGCCTAATCTAGTATACGATCTACCTTAGGGTTGTTCGGCACATAAAAATTTAATTTTGGCATGGTCGATGCCTTGAAGAGCCTTGTTAGTGTGCCTAGTAACCCTACATAAAAAAAACAAAAGAAAAGAAAAAAATAAGAAAAGAAATGAAAAAAGGGGTGGCATGGTTCATTAATGAGGCATGGAGGGGCTTAACCTTGGACACACTCACTCACCCTCTCTCTCTCTCCTCCCTACTTGCTCTCGTCTCCAAGCCCAGCAGCCCCTCCTCTTCATTTTCTTCTTCTTCTTCTCTAAAATCCAAGCCTCCATTTCAAAGAAAATCAACATAATTATAGCCAAAAATCATCACAACTCTCCCTTTTTGCAATCAGGCATGGTTCTTGGCAAGTCTCTATGGTACTAGCATTCTTGGATCACCTTCTTAGACCATCTTGAGGTATAAGCTTAAATCCAATACTTAATTTGCTTAAATTTTAGTTTTTAAGCTTAATGTAGTGTTAAGTGGTAATTAGTGCTAATTATGTGTTTTAAGAGCAGATTAGGTTAAGATAGGGTTTTTATGGCTTGTGTATGTTAATTAAGAGTTGTTAGTGTTAAATAATCCAAGTCTTTTCACTAGTTTACATTAAAACACCTTAATGTCGCAAATTAGCGTTTTAAATACGGTTTTAAATAAAGTTTTAGGATATGGTGTATCTGCTAGTGGTGTGGTTATTTTCTGGGTGAACAAACTTATACAGAATACTATACCTTGTGATTAGAGTGTTGTGTAGTGATACGAACCTATTT
This sequence comes from Agapanthus africanus, assembly GCA_030015575.1. NCBI lineage: Eukaryota > Viridiplantae > Streptophyta > Magnoliopsida > Asparagales > Amaryllidaceae > Agapanthus > Agapanthus africanus. Next base: position 494,991,390 of record JASDDO010000019.1, on the reverse strand, counting down.
CACCCCCCTCGACCCGGCGAAACTTCCCTGATGTCCGATCTCGCCGGCCCCCTAGTAGATTTGGGAGTTGGTTCTTTGCATGCAGGTGTCTGTAAGTATTTTATAGTGTTTGGCGTTTCTTGTTTTCTTTGTTTTTGCTCCAGATAAAATCTGGGACCAATTACATATAATTATAGTAGTGTGACTTGCGCGACACTTACGCTCCGAATCTAGGTTTGGTGTTTGCTGTGTATCACAGCCAATCGGGATAGTTTCTGAGTTTAGCACACATGTTTTGGTATTTCGAGTGCACACGCGTTAGCTTGTGGCGCTAGTTTCGCGTATGGTCTTGATATCGCGTTTTGCAGAATATTAGTCTTATGTGTGTTGCATTCTGTGATTCTAGGGTCGTTCGCGGAGACGTCGGACGCGGCACGGAAAGGAAAAGAGATGATTGGACCGGGCTAGATGAGGCATTCTGGTGAGTAGATGTACACATCTACGGGGGAATCGTCTAGATGGCGCAAGGTGCCCGATAGTTAGAATTTCTAATAGTACTTGCATTATACGCGTAGTTCCTAGTTATTCTTCTCATCGCATCGCATTATCTTTTATATATGTATGTGATATCCTTTCATAGGACACTTGCACCATTACCATTAGTTTATGTTGCATGGGTACTATTCATGTGGACACACACGCCTTAGTAATTGCTATGCCACGAACACTTTAGAACTTGCTAGACGAGTACCAAAGACATTTGCATCATACATTATACTCAAACTGGTAGTTGTATTTTTCATTTAACCAAGATTGCTAGTCGTATATACATACCTTATTTCATTTTCATTCATACATAGTTTTCTACTCATAAATCGCATTTCATATTGTTGATATCACAGACATTCAACAATTTCTACATGTTCATGTATTGTGATTCTTCTCGAGGATTTCAGTATTTATGAGATTTATGGATTTGGAGAAACCGCAAAGATTTAAGAACATATCACCATTTTAAAAACGTAAGTTGCAGTTTTCTCGTGATATGATATGTGTGGTGTCCACCATGTGTTTTCTCGGTTCTTGAGCGGTATCATACACCCGATTCAAGGTAGGGGAGGGTCCATCTACGGGTGCATGGTGGACCCGGTGCGGCACACTGGGGTAAGAGGGTCGCAGATGATGGCGTTGATTACGACAGGGGAGCGCTACCGACCGGTTATTTGTGACGCGGCGGATATCCGGTGGATACCGACGTAGTCTTGAGATTTGATGATATGGGCCAGTCCGGGTAGCCGGAGCCTGAGATATTGAGATAATGATACACTGAGACATTGAGGTACTAAGACTTGAGATGTCGAGTCAATGAGATATTCATATTTGGTGTCGATGCTTGACAAAGATTTCTATTGGTTTCATTGATGATATTACAGTTAAATTACAGAAGTTTTACTAAGATAAGAATATAGTTTTTCTATACTAAATATATTCAGATCTCTTGCTGTTTATGCATTCATGTTACATATATACTAGTGCATCGCATCACATTAGTATATATAGGCTGTGACGAAATTGCGTGAATGCTTACGATAACCTTATTAGATGTTACTTACTACTCACGAGTTGGCAACTCACCCCCGTTATGCCACAGTGTTTTGCATGTCCGACCCGTCAGCACAGTAGCTGAAAGGTTCCTAGGCACACTAATGAGGTCTCACAAGGTAGCAACCATGCCAATTTCAAATTTTAACGGTGCCGAGAAACCCTAACAAGATCGTTGGCTAGATTTTTAGGCGACAAAATGAGCTAGTTAGCATCTTAACTAAAAGTAAACGAACATACAACCTTTGTAGATCCATTTCTCCACCTCCATAGCTCCGCGATGAAGTCCTCTCCGCTGTCCAAATCGAACCATGACTCTTGCATCGGCTTCATCGGAGAAAAAGCGGGCTAGGTCATCGACGACGATGCCGAAGATGATCTACGTCGAGGCATCACTAGATCAAGCTCCACCTTCACCAAGCCTTGAAAACTTGTGAAAGAAACACACTCTACTACTTGGCAAGAGGTAGAGGATGAAGAAATAGGAAGTGGGTAGACTTTAGAATTGGATTTCTCACTTGTTTTCTTCACTTGCCATTGATGAGGCAAGCTTTCTTCTTTGAAGATGAAGAAGAAGAAGATGATAATATTATGATAAGTTTTTTTTAAAAAAGGATAAATGAATGAATACTTATCATAACCAAACCCTAGTTAAGTGTAGAGAATAGACCATGGTTTGTTTAAATGGTTAGGGTTAAGTATGAAGACAAGAATGGTGACTAAGTCAAAGCTTCATGAATCTTCAAGAAACAAACAAACAAAGCCACCATTCTTTCTTTATCTTTTCCAAAACAAATAAATAAATAAATAAATAAGATAATCAAAACCCTAATCATTAACTTAACCATGGTTTAATCTTTACACTTAACCAAGTTAACATGTATCATCAAACATGATACAATCATTTGCACAAAAAGTATATCACATATACAACTTGTACAACCAAGTGAGAAAATCCTTTTAAAGTGAACCGATATTAGTTAATGTAAAGTGATATATCAAATATATAATTGTACATTAAATCACTAAATCAACACTTGATTTAACGACCCGGTCATATCGTATATAACCGACTAATATCAATAGTAACAACTTATCGAATCAACACTTGATCCGATAACCCGGCTATAACGCATATAACCGATCAATGTTACAAATCTCGAGAATCGAATACAGTATCACATACTGGTATTATTCTCGGTCCCGCACATATCTCATATGCGCTCCTATTTCGTTTTGCTTGAGCCAGGAAACCTCTGTGTAGGACTCTAAAGACTCGTCAATACGCCGGCAGCAGGTGATGATCATATCAAACACCCACAAGCCGCAAGCGGTGTGCTAAACGTAACGGCCACCCGGGTATTGAGCGATCAGAAGATCGACGAGCAAGCCGCTCACACTCTAGTGAATCCAACCAGTAACACTACCGTACAGTCCGGTCTCGTCGTCTGATATGTCGCATATCTTGCCTAGGGGTGGTAAACGACACACCCCAATAGCTCGATAAGTCGTGTCGATATGAGGTCTATAACAATTCGAGAAACTACTGGTAACACTTACCAGTAAATCTCAGCAAATCTGGCCAGGGATTTCCTGTTATAACCAATCGAACACAGCGCAACATCAACCCCCTATACCGGGAGAGACGAATCCCCTCCTATCGCTCATTGCCTCCATGTGACTCGGGACTGTACCCAAAAACCACCGTTTTGCACGCCCTCTTGGACGTGGTAAGATGGAAATCAAAGCACAGTGGGAACCACACAAGACTCTATGACGATCTCGGGTCAACAGACTACTCTGTACCAGTGTCACCAGAGAACTGCCATCTGACGTAAGGTATAATACCATCTGGGAGTTCTCGGCGAGTCCGTCCAGTGTACCCAGTCTCTACTGAGCACCCGTATATCATCTCTGATGTCAAACACCAATGGATATGGGATCATCCATCGCCCATCTGTATGGGTCGAGAAGGTACACGCTAGTCTACTCTGGTATATCGATGCCCCATCTCGATACACCTACGACTAGGGACTTTCAAGGATGTACTTATGGACTACCATGTCCCCACTAGTATGATCCGCATCATAGTCCAGGTAGTCAAGTACACATCCTAAGGGCTTTACCAACATGTAATAGAGAGACAATCTGTGTACACGTTAAGGTAAAGAGCAACCAGATAGTATACTATCATGTCGAGCAAGAAAGTCCTCCCTATATATGTCCCAGCATCCACTACAATATACATCCAATGTACAGTAATGGCCTCTAGGGCATACATATAACTAACAATCTCCCACTTGCACTAGGGCCATCTGTAGCAGTGGTTGTAGTATCTCATACTCAACCATCCCATAAAAGTCTCTCTCTGGGAATAGGCCTTCGTGAGTGGATCCGCCGTGTTGTCCTCTGAGTCTGGTCTCCTAACCTCGATCCCTTAGAGATCAACCATCTCCATGATCAAGTGATACTGCCATAGATTATGTCTGGGTCACTGATGGGACAGACGTTCCTTGGCATAAGCCACAACTCCATTGTCACACAATGGGAGGAACATAGTTCATCTCATGAACCAATATACACCCAAACAGCCTCTTTGGTAGCATCTTAAGTAGTGATGTATCCTGCCTTTATCGTCTACTATGTTACGGTATCTAGCTTGGAACTCTTCCAACATACCGTCCCTTTACTGAGGGTAAAGCAAATGCCTGCGACTGACATTGGGTCGTCTTTATCACCCTGGAACCTTTCCAGTGATTTTCCCCAGAATCGTTTGATATCATCTCACTACAACTAGTGAGAATCCTAACATCCAATTAAATCTATCTCATAGATCCAAAACTCAGGATTTAGGAGGTATCATTTTGATCCTACACGGAGAATCATTGTGATAAACGGAGATTGATCGAGCGTAGCATAAGAAACTCCTTTCTTATCAAGAGTATGTCATCCACGTACTCTACGAGGATCACCACCATACTCCCTACTACCTTTTTGTTTATACAAGGTTCATCTACCATTTTGATGATGTCAAACTCTTTGACTAATCCATCAAAACAGATGTTCCAACTCCGCGATGTCTGCTTTATCCTATAAAGCATCTTGCACACGTTTCCGCTGCTCCCACTGTCTACGAGGCCCTCTGGCTGTGTACTTATAGACGCACTCTTCTAAAACATCATTTAGAAAAGCAGTCATGACACCCAACCGCCAGATTTCGTAGTCATGGTATGTAGCCGTGGCAAGTAGGATCTGGATGGACTTAAGCATAGGTATTGGAAAAGGTTCCATCATTATCTATGCCTGGTTGATGACGAAAACCTTTAACAAGTCTAGTTTTGAAAGTCTCAACTTTTCCATCTACACCAAGTAATCTTCTCAAGATATACTTGCTCCTGATGGGGATTTAAGCCTTCAGATATAGCAACCAAAGTCCATACTTTGTTGGTGTATAAAGGATTCCATCTCAGATCGCTAAGCATCCAGCCATTCTTACAGAGTCTTACTCCTGATGGCCAGCTCGAAGCTAGTTGGGTCATCATTTCATGATGCAATCTTCGCTCCCACTGTCATAGAGAAACGGAAGTATCTCTCAGGTGGGTGAGGAACCCTACTAGATCGGCGGAGAGGCTGAGGTTCGTTGGCATCTACTGAATCCTTTAGTTCTTTCAAATCATCTGCTGTAGTTTGCATAGATGGAACCTTTCCAGTTCTACATTACAGACCTTGCCTCGAGCTTGTCCAGATTTTGCTTTTAGACATAGGCCGGACAACCCCAAATCTTAACTAACTTAAGACATGGGCTCTTCCCATTCCATATCACATATGAAGCGGTAGGCAACTGATTTGACTGGAACACTATTCAATAGGTATGCAACTTCTCAAGTGCATAACCCCCTGAGGAAAAAGGTAACTCAGTAGTACTCATCATAGAGCACACCATATCAAATAGGGTGTATCTGCTCCGCCCCGACATACCATCGTGCAATGGTGTATACGGAGGAGTAATGCTGAGAGAGAATCTCATTCTCATTTAGAATAGTCCAGTATTTCCGTGCTCAAGTATTCTCCTCCTTGATCATATCAAAGGACATAATACGTATACCCGTATTTTGGTTCTCTACTTCTAACTTATATTCTATGAATATCTCAAAAGGTTCGGACTTGTGTTTCAACAGGAACATAGGTCTGAAACTCGAAAGATCATCAGAGAATGTAATGAAGTATAAAGAATCAGTCCTGGCATTTGTAGACTGGGGACCTACATACATCAACATGTATCATCCCAAGAATTCACTAACTCTTTCTCTGTTTCCAATAAACAGAGCTGTGGTCATCTTATCTTTGTGACATGACTGGCGAGTTTCACAAGATGTAAATTCAAACTGATTTAAATATGCATCTAAATGTAACTCAGCCAGTCGGGTCGCATTGATATGACCTAGTCTACAATACCTCAAGAAGGATTCGTTCATTTCTGAACTCTTCCTCTTGTGTGTGTTCTGTATACTAAGAACTGTAGTTTTATTTAGAACGTAAATGCTTTTAGATAACGTGCCTGAACCGATCAACTTTTGATATAGGAAATGTCCAAAACATTATCCAACAATACAAAATTTTATCATTTCTTTACTAATAAAGAGAGTGATATGATTTTGTATATCAGGTTCGGTATCTAACAACATTCGTTCAGAATCAATGTATTGGTAATACAGGGTGACAGTGACCAACAGACTTGGCTGCAACACTTGCCCCGTTTTTCTGCCTCATGAAACTTATCACCCGTTCTCAGTTCTTTACCTTTCTGTAGCCCTATGTAACAGATTACATATCTGGGATCCTGATCTGGTATCACATACCCAGGACGTAGAGGATACAGAGAAACAGTTCTTTGTAATGAACACACCCGAAGATGATGCATCAGCATGCACTCTCTTCGTTTGGGCGGCACGGGAAATCTGGTATTCCCCAATTTCCTGCTCTGTCTTGTAACAATTATAAGTTGGAGCGGGACCAACGTTCCCCAGCTCAGTATAACAAGCGGGTTCGGTCAATAATCCGTTTTATTATCTTGATTAAGGCGTGACATGGTCGCTACCAGGAGAGAGAGAGAAGAAAACACTCAGCGTGCGCTCTTGCAAGAATAGATTGGTTATTATTTTATCTAATCAGGATGGCTCCCACTGCTTTTTATCAAATCTTCCTTCAAACCCTAAAAGGAAAGACTAGCCGGGATTAATTACACACTACAAGTTCGCCAATCTTTCAGCCAGGCCAGTGTCGGTACTTTGAGGGAGGTCCCCCGTGCTTTCGCACGAACCTAATTAATGTAAACCTCGTTTTCCCAGAGGCGTAACCCCGTTGACACCTTTCTAGACACCTACTTGATCAGCTAATTGTAATGTATAAAACTCTCCCAGGAGTAACTCTTACTCGCAGCGGGTATCGGGATCCAACTATCTCATAGAAGGTATGCAATCTCATTGCAAATTTCAACACTTGAAATTCCCGATAATATTTTGCCCCTAACCTCCTATGACCTTGACAAAGGCCAACAAACCATTGGATGCTAGTCAAGTTCAACCCGTCATTTCCTGATTGAATTAAACCCACCCGCACGGCCCTTGACAAAGGCCAACAAGGTCGCACGACTACCCTAACCCAATCTGCATCATATGCATAAGCAGATAAGCACCAGTTAGCTACCGCACACTGCGCCTTGACAAAGGCCAACAAACGCAACACGAATACTAACTACTACTTATCTGAAATGACGGAGGGCTACGACAGGTTTTTCTGAAAACCTATTGCGTAATGAACTTGATATGTTGTAGGATCGAATGAATTTTTAAAATGGAGTGCTTTTGAGGCTTTTCTAGTTTTGCTAAAGGAGTCACTCCCGGTGAAGGGATCGTCGGTCCTTTCCTCGTCGAATGAGGTGCGGGATATATCATATATATCGCTGTGCAAAGCAAAAACACTTAAAAGCAATCAAAAGAAAAACCGAGTGTGTAGCATCTGCCAGTTATTGCTAAAGGAGTCACTCCCGGTGAAGGGATCTCGGTCCTTTCCTCATCGAATAAGGTGCAGGATATATCGTATATACCGCTGTGCAAAGCAAGAACTGTAGCTACCTGTTTTATTTTTGAAATTCAATTCTACAACATCTTAGGTTTCTTTTATTTCATTAATCACATTAATGAAGTCCCATCATTTAAGTACCTAAACATCACAGATAAATACGACGTACACTTATGCCATCCGCATTCGCCTCGATGTCCCCTCATGCACCGTTAGGTTAGGTAACTAACGGCAGAGCGGGGCAGGGCTAGCGCGGGTGTAAAACATAAGTAACGCCTATATAATATATCATATATACTATATACAGTATCTATCACAGAACATCACATGATCACATCACAGATATCGCAGCAGAAGAATCATATGAAATATTGGATATACTAGGACGTCCGTGTTTTCAATACGAGCCAGGATAAAACACGGATTCCACGGTCGTGATGAATAGCCAAACCCACACCCCTAGACCCCTACGAGAGTGGCAAGCAACCCTGGCAATTCTAGAGTTAAGAGACCCGGACTCGACTCCTCGAGTTGGTCTCCCACTGGATTCCAGAACCCGTTTACTTGTGCCCTCCTCCTTGGGTCTATCCTAGTGCGGAAAAGTAAATAATATACAACAACGGTGACAACTTCCGCAACCTGGAAGTTCCCCAATAAAAGAATATTACATACAAGTTTTTACATGAATGAAAATGAAAACACTCATCTCACATAAAAAAACCCCGGCTATTCAAACACGACGATCCAATACAACATATCCAGCAACACATAACATCACATGTCATCAACGTAAGTAAATATGCGCATCCCAATTGTCGTTGACATATAGCAACGAAACTGGCGATATCACATATTACACTTACGGTCACAGAAAAGAAAGTGTAAAACTACAATAGTTGGAATCCGCAACCTCCTCAGACATCGCATGCCTGACCAAATGAATTCCTTAGACATCGCATGCCTAACAATTATAAACCCCGCATTTTAGTCTCAAAATCGAAAACTCTTTTCAATATCAAGTCGGGCAATTCAACAAGATTCCCGACATCCTGATCGAATGCTCGTCGCAAACTTCAGTAGGCGGCCGCACCCCTGACACCGTCGACGAAGTGCACCAAGGCGGAACACCGCTACCGCGAGCACCCGAACGGATGCTTTCGGCGACGGGGTTCTCCTACAGTCACTTGGTCGGGGCTATGGGGCGAGGCTGTCTATTAAGTTTACCCAGCGAGTATCCGCATACGCTACGTCATTGCGATGGACTTTTGATCACATCAAAATTCCGTGGCAACCGATCAAGTGAGACTAAACTGCTATGTTTATAACATTCATTTAGTTATCTCATAACTTATTGTGAATTCCAATTATTGTATCCCATTCCAGATAATTAGAAAATGTTAAACTTTCCGATCGAACATTCAAACACCCAAGTTTTCCCGATACAGATCAACACATGAAACAAGTCTAAAAACATTCAGTTCGTGCCTCAGTACCAACGGTCCAGCCGTAGAAGGGTCAAGCCAACGCCTCACATGTGGCACGTCGTACTGCCCCAAACCCGAAGGTTCAAAGGGCAGTTCAAGACGGTCACATAATCGAGTTAAGGTTTGTTGTCTTCTAGAGGGTCCATCGCGTTACTTGCACTACTTAGAACGTCTTTAAACCACGGAAAAATCCAACACTTGGAAATTTCCCGGCAGGGGAAAGATTGGGTATTTACATCCGGTCGAACTTTTTAACATATTCTAAAATATCCGGAAAGCCACATAGACAAAATCTGATACTCCGTTCGAATCCACGAATTCCCCAATACAACCCAGAAATTTCAACTCTTGAATAAATATTAAAAATTCCCAGGAAAACCAGCACTGAAAAGTAGGAGTTACTGTGCAAAATTCAATGCATGAAGAGACTAAATGAGCGCGGAACCGCCGCAATAGGCGGCTAATGCCGCGGTTCCGCCGCGCTTTAGACAGATCATTAGGTAATTTTTGCACCGTAATTCTTAGAATTTCCTGCTGAATTTTTTAAGAATTTTTAATTTGGAAAAAACCGCTTTTTTAGAAAAAGTCCAGAGAGCATGGAAATATTGGGGTTTCGGTTCGATCGGACTTCAAACTCCGTCTAGACTTCGCCTAAGGCTCTAGATAGGCTCTGATACCAATGAAAGGATCCTAGGCACACTAATGAGGTCTCACAAGGTATCAACCATGCCAATTTCAAATTTTAACGGTGCCGAGAAACCCTAACAAGATCGTTGGCTAGATTTTTAGGCGACAAAACGAGCTAGTTAACATCTTAACTAAAAGTAAACGAACATACAACCTTTGTAGATCCGTTTCTCCACCTCCATAGCTCCGCGATGAAGTCCTCTCCGCTGTCCAAATCGAACCATGACTCTTGCATCGGCTTCATCGGAGAAAAAGCGGGCTAGGTCATCGACGACGATGCCGAAGATGATCTACGTCGAGGCATCACTAGATCATGCTCCACCTTCACCAAGCCTTGAAAACTTGTGAAAGAAACAACTCTACTACTTGGCAAGAGGTAGAGGATGAAGAAATAGGAAGTGGGTAGACTTTAGAATTAGATTTCTCACTTGTTTTCTTCACTTGCCATTGATGAGGCAAGCTTTCTTCTTTGAAGATGAAGAAGAAGAAGATGATAATATTATGATAAGTTTTTTTTTAAAAAGGATAAATGAATGAATACTTATCATAACCAAACCCTAGTTAAGTGTAGAGAATAGACCATGGTTTGTTTAAATGGTTAGGGTTAAGTATGAAGACAAGAATGGTGACTAAGTCAAAGCTTCATGAATCTTCAAGAAACAAACAAACAAAGCCACCATTCTTTCTTTATCTTTTCCAAAACAAATAAATAAATAAATAAGATAATCAAAACCCTAATCATTAACTTAACCATGGTTTAATCTTTACACTTAACCAAGTTAACATGTATCATCAAACATGATACAATCATTTGCACAAAAAGTATATCACATATACAACTTGTACAACCAAGTGAGAAAATCCTTTTAAAGTGAACCGATATTAGTTAATGTAAAGTGATATATCAAATATATAATTATACATTAAATCACTAAATCAACACTTGATTTAACGACCCGGTCATATCGCATATAACCGACTAATATCAATAGTAACAACTTATCGAATCAACACTTGATCCGATAACCCGGCTATAACGCATATAACCGATCAATGTTACAAATCTCGAGAATCGAATACAGTATCACATATTGGTATTATTCTCGGTCCCGCACATATCTCATATGCGCTCCAATTTCGTTTTGCTTGAGCCAGGAAACCTCTGTGTAGGACTCTAAAGACTCGTCAATACGCCGGCAGCAGGTGATGATCATATCAAACACCCACAAGCCGCAAGCGGTGTGCTAAACGTAACGGCCACCCGGGTATTGAGCGATCAGAAGATCGACGAGCAAGCCCGCTCACACTCTAGTGAATCCAACCAGTAACACTACCGTACAGTCCGGTCTCGTCGTCTGATATGTCGCATATCTTGCCTAGGGGTGGTAAACGACAGACCCCAATAGCTCGATAAGTCGTGTCGATTTGAGGTCTATAACAATTCGAGAAACTACCGGTAACACTTACCAGTAAATCTCAGCAACCCTGGCCAGGGATTTCCTGTTATAGCCAATCGAACACAGCGCAACATCAACCCCCTATACCGGGAGAGACGAATCCCCTCCTATCGCTCATTGCCTCCATGTGACTCGGGACTGTACCCAAAAACCACCGTTTTGCACGCCCTCTTAGACGTGGTAAGATGGAAATCAAAGCACAGTGGGAACCACACAAGACTCTATGACGATCTCGGGTCAACAGACTACTCTGTACCAGTGTCACCAGATAACTGCCATCTGACGTAAGGTATAATACCATCTGGGAGTTCTCGGCGAGTCCGTCCAGTGTACCCAGTCTCTACTGAGCACCCGTATATCATCTCTGATGTCAAACACCAATGGATATGGGATCATCCATCGCCCATCTGTATGGGTCGAGAAGGTACACGCTAGTCTACTCTGGTATATCGATGCCCCATCTCGATACACCCACGACTATGGACTTTCAAGGATGTACTTATGGACTACCATGTCCCCACTAGTATGATCCGCATCATAGTCCAGGTAGTCAAGTACACATCCTAAGGGCTTTACCAACATGTAATAGAGAGACAATCTGTGTACACGTTAAGGTAAAGAGCAACCAGATAGCATACTATCATGTCGAGCAAGAAAGTCCTCCCTATATATGTCCCAGCATCCACTACAATATACATCCAATGTACAGTAATGGCCTCTAGGGCATACATATAACTAACAGTAGCAGCGGGCGCACTACATTATTTTGCTTCTTTTGCTTGGACTCGCGACATTGCTCATAGGTGGGTTTCGAGGATATTTTGTCTCCACCTTGTATCATTATTATATCTAGTGTACTCCATCTACCGTATCTACAACTTTTACCATTGTATTTGCTACTTTGAGATGAGACCGAGAGATTTGTATTTATATGTTGTTTTCTCTAGGATCGAGCTCACTTGAGTCAACATGATGCTTTCTTACTTTCGTGCCTTTATATGCTTATTTTGCACGGTGATGATATATATAATGCGTGTGATTGTGATTCCACCATTGGCGAAGAGCTAGCTCTAGCTTAGGGATTCCTTATCTCATTATGTTCATATATTCTTGTTTTGTACCCGTTTGGGGCCAGTATTTACAAAGGAGACTCTGCCGAAATTTTTTGGAAAGTGTGATATTGCTTTATTTTTTTAAAAGTTTGATGGACTTATTTGGTCAAAAATCGCTTTCTTTAAGTTGGTTTTCCTTCACTCTATTTCTTCAATTGGTTTTGATTTATGGGGTTTGGCTTACTTAGATTACGTCTGCCTTGAGACGTTTCGTAATTTAAGTGCCAGTCACGCTCCGTATTTTTCGGGTCGTGACAGGCATGAGCAACTAAAGAAATGGCTAAGTCTTTTCAAGTGAGAATGAGCAAGTGGAGAAAAGCATGTGTGGAAAAACAATTGAGCCAAGCCCCCTCATGAGATGGCTGCCCCCTCTCGCCTCACAATCATGCACACAAAAATATCTCCACAATTTTCCATTAAAGAATTAAGACATATGCCTCTCTACATGCCACCACCCAGGCTCATACCACCTCACTCCTCCACCACATTTCTGAAACAAATGAATTTCCAAAAAAAGGAAAATCATAAAAAGGAGGTGTCCACTTCTAGAAGATATTCCGTATAAATACGAAATACAACCCGGTACATGTATCGAAATACATATACGCGTATTCGTGCAAAAATACGAATAGCCAAGAGATAAAATGAATAGTGAACAATAATACTAGAATACATATATATAAATACATATATAAATTATTAAATCAAAACATGATTTAATAATCCGGCTTAATCCTAAGCCCCTGGTATTATCAACCGTCCGATTAAAGTCTGTGCAGCCTGTACACATATTTAATCGGACACTTGTATATACCAACATACGTCATCTACACCATATCGCCTAAACCGTAAAAACCCTCTGTGTGGGACTCTAAAGACTCGTCAATACGCTGGGAGTGGGTTTAACCACAAGCACGTCAGCAGCACTAGCTGTACGTAACGGCTACCCAGGTATTAAGCGAAAGGAAGGCCGATGAGCAAACTCATCCTGAACCCCTACAGAGCCTGACAGTGACAATATCCGTACAGTCCGGTCTATTCGTCTAAGAGTATCGCATATCGAGTCTAGGGGGTAGATAAAGTCAGACCCCTAACAACGCGACATTTAGTGTCGGCATGAAACCCATTACCATCTGAGAAACTATCGATCCTGGATCGGTAATTCTCGTCCACCGTGCCTACGGATTTCTGGTGATGGCCACCCGTGCACAACGCGACATCAACCCCTAATACCGGGAGAGACGAATCCCCGACAATCCGATCACTGCCTCAATATGGCTCGGGACTGTACCCAACTAAAACTTGTATGCACGACTCCTTTGAGCCGTAGTTGGGTAGTAATCAAAGCACAGTGGGAATTCACATAAGACAAATGACGATCTCAGGTCGACAGACTAACCTGTACACATGTCACCTGGGAACTGCTATCTGACAATAGGTATAATACCAACTAGCAGGTTCCCGGCGAGTCCTTCCAGCGTACTCATAACCCAATGGGCACCTTTATACTATCTTAGGTGAACAAACTAACACCAATGGCTTGTGAGACCTGGCCACCGCCCCTCGTCGTGTTCTCGATCAGTATACACTAGTCTACAGTGGAGTATCGATGCCCAGTCTCGATACTCCCACGACTAGGGTGATTTAAGGTTGTTCTTATAGACCCCCAGCTCCCACGTATATGATCACCATCATAATGCTGGTAGTCAAGAAAGAATCCTATGGGCTCTATCAACATGTACATGATGATAAAGACAATCCAGATAGCATACTATCATCTCGAGTAACACTGTTTTACCACTATAGGTCCTCCCTCAATCATCATAATCACCTGCCTGCGATTACGATAATTGCCTTGAGGGCACTATAGCCAACAATCTCCCACTTGCACTTAAGGCCAATTATTGCGATGTCGCATACTCATAGCCCGTGTGATACCGAACACCCAACTTCTCTAGTAATCAGTTTTGCAAAGCTCGTTTATGAAACTATTGTGTTCGAGAAATAGCATCAGTGAGTAGATCCACTCCAATGTTTCTTTCTGTATCTCTCTATATCTCAACTTCCCGGAGAAAACTATCTCCCGAAATGAGCAATACCTGTCTTAGAATTTTTCTAGATATCTGAAAGAACTCAGTTCACAAATGAACTCCAAATCTAACAAATTTCTTAGACTGTATTGTCCACTGAATTTAATCAGCATCCTGCGCCATGCCTTTCCTCAGTATCCGCTTGGACCACCTGTCCAACATACTGTCCCTCAAAAGAGGGAAAACTATAACTCTGACAGTCACTCTGTCATCCAGGTCACCTTGGAAGCCTGAAATGATAACTGTCTCCTGAAGGAGGCTACCATTACCATATCCCTAGAACATCCATTTATGTTCATAAACTGCTTCCCAACGTTTTTCCAGGATTGGATTAATATATCTGCTTATTGCAGCTAGTGCAAAAACAACATCTGGTGTGGTACTTGACACTTCATGATTAACTCAATTGCCTAAGCAAGTGATATGCTAATCATGCAGATCCCTCTCCCCTTTAGTCTGTAAGACACCATTAGAGAGGGTGACTCCATCACCTGCAGGTATACCACCATGCCAGGAGTCGTCCATTTTAAAATAACTTTAGAATAATGTCAAAGTACCCAGATTAGGATACATCCCAAATCTAGATCTAAAACTAACCAGAAACCCTGATATTATATCCATATCTTATGTGGAGAAACAACTTTGTGACAACCACAGTATAACCGATCGTAGTATAGGAATATCTCTTCCTATCAATTGCATGTCATCCTAATACCTGGACATCACTCTCTAATACCTTCTTAGCAGATCCATCTCCTATTCTTATGAAGTCAAAGCCTATGACTGTCACACCAAAAATAAATGATCTATTTCCGCTATACCTGCTTTAGTCTATAAATAGACCTAAGCTACTTGACCACTATGCTTCCGCTGCTCCCACTAACTATAACAACCCTCTGGCAGAGTCATATACATATGCACTTCCAAAGCTAGTTTAGAACGACGCTATACTCATCCTCCTGCAGTGTGTTATAGTCTAGATCAGCAGTAATGGTATGTCTTAGTAAACAAGAACCTCCCTGTCACCATCTCTGAGAACACCGAAGTACCTCTCGTGTGCCTGAGGTTACCCACCAAATCTGCGTAGTGGCTAATGGAATGTCAAAACTAATTGAATCCTTAGGTTCTATTCAATCTTTAGTGATCATTTGTGGTTCTGGAATCACTTCCAGTTCTACCATACTCCCACTTCTATTTTTCTGAAAAAAAATCCATTTTACTAAAACTATGGCGAGTCAAGAACAATATAAATATTGATCTTCCTGATGGTAGAAAGTTAACCCTCCTCAAAGCCTGGGATAACCCACAAACATCCGTTACTGAAACGTGCCTTGAGTTTATCCAGATTCTGGTTTTAAGCATCAGTCTGACAACTCCCTATACCTTAACATAGTTAAGATATAAATTAATTCTATATGTATCCAATATAGAAACAAAAGCACTAATTTAATTGGAACCAGATTCAAAATCATGCAGCTGTCTCCAGTGCATATCAACCAAATGGAGAAAGGCCAATCAGCATTACTCAACTAGGAGTGCATCCATATATGAATGACCTGAAAGAGAAGCATGTTCTCAAAACCATTACTTACAACGGAATACCTAGCACAAGTATCTACATCTTCGACAAACTCGAAGAATCCTGATACTTCCAACAAATGGTTCTCTACTTTATTCTTATACCTATAACTTCTCAAAATCTGAACCTTGTATTTCTATTAAATACTTGTCTAGAACTAGAGAAGTTATGAGTAAACAAAATATAGTATGAGTACCAACTCTTCTGTCCTAATGGACACTTCACAACATACAATACTTTGTACAAGTCCCCTGAGTTCAATATTTCAAACCTTGTGCGTCGTAGGTTGAAAAACTGTACTATGGTTAAGAAGAATTACACCGCTGTTGAATGCACCTTACCTAATCACCAAATGATATAGGTAAATATCACAGACATAATATCAAAAAGTTATATCTCACTTTATAAATTAAACGTACAGATATATCAGCTTGAAATTGGTGCATAATAACGGATATTCAAAACCAAATATTTTCCATCCGTCAAAATCCAGATGATTTCCTCAAATATCACCAATTGCAACGAATTCCGATATAATGAGGATCTATTCACCCAATTCCCAATATCTTACTCACACTCACCATCCGTAATAATATACAGATGTAAGAAACTGATCTGGTAAACACATACCCTGGAGTTAGATTCCAATTGGGAAAACAGTTTTCAATTAACATCGCACATTGAAACAGAAATATAAAAATGTTTCAAAAGAGCTTAACTGGTATTCCTTGTAATGCCTCTTTCACTATGCTGATGTAACATTTTAAAAAATATAAAATATTATTTTTGGAATTTAATATTAAAATATTATTTTTCCCGAAAACTGCCCGATTTGCGAAATTGGGGTTTTCAAAAAAGGGTATAAATATATACCAATAATTGTGAAATAAATGGAAATTAAAATGATTTACTCATTTAATAGTATATTTAAAGGATTTGGCATTTCTAACATTTACTATATATGGTTTTGATAAAAACCCGATTAGTGCACTTTTAATCGCGATTAAGCCAAATCCCCGTTTTTACAGTTTTTCGTGGCTAGTGCACAATGTCATGTCATATTTTGATTACATGTGGTATTCTTGTGTTATTTTGAGTATTTTGTGACTTGGGTTTTAAATAAAAAGGAAATGGTTAAAAAGAGAAAGAGTAGAAGGGTAATATTGAGAGCGAGTGGGTGAGAATAAGACAGGAGAGAGAGAGGGGCTGCCTCATTCCATCACCCTCCACCATTTTCTCATCTTTTCCTTCATCTTCCTCAAGCTCATTCCCTCCACATCACCCCTAGAGATCATCTAAAAATATCTACCAAAATCCTATACACCTTTCACAAAAAGGATCACCTCTTCAACCTCTACCCAATGGACCAAGAAATGTAGGGTTTTGACAACCTTGAGGAGCTAGGGTTTTTCTTGGGTTGCCTAATGGAGGTATAATTCTTCTATTTCGTTTAATTTTAGTTCCCTTGCATTCTTGTGTAGTTTAGAGGTTGATTGTGTGTGGAATTTTGATCTTAGAAAACCCTAGTAAAGGATTTGAGTGGTTGTTTGAATTGGGTGATGTCTAGTGGCTGTTAACTAGACTTCGGTGCTGTTTTAATGACCTGGACCAGATCTTAGAAACCCAAACACATATTTAGAAACCCCGATATCGGTTAAATGTGTAAATTGTTAGGGTATTCTGGAATCTGGAGCAACCAGGGGACACTAGAAATGATTTTGCGAATACTGGGAGTCGTGCAGGCACCTAGGAAGCTACCACTGAGACCCGAGCCCCTAACCCAAAGACCAGGCCACAGATTTAATCATTCTGGCCGCAATTTGCGGACAGAGTAGAGTGGAATTGATTCATTTTGGTTCTGGGGTCCCTTTAGATGTAAATTAGACCCTCCATGTATGCAGAATTGACCAATTTGGCCTGGGGTAAAATCTGGGAGTGTTTTGGTGTGTTTTTGGCTATGATTTCCGCATTTTGAAATGTTAATTCTTGATATTTTGATTTGTATTTGGTTGTTGGATATTTGTACATAGACAACAGGGGTTGTTTGATTGTTTTTGCACGTGTAGGCCATAGGTTCTAACCTATGAGCGCACCGTGCGCCGTATCGGTTTTTCGCCTTGATTTTAATACGCATTGCTATGGTTTATTATTGTAGGTACCTTCGCGTGGATTCCGAGGTGACAGACCGTGGTGTCATCGACTTCGGCGAACAAGAACCAAGGTGACTGGATCTATATCCACGGGGGAAGTCGGGTGGATGGCGTATAGCACCCCCGCAAAGTTTTGGTGGAATCCGATTTGTAGCTTATGGTTAGGAAAACCTAGAATTAGAAACTAAGGTTATAATTAAAGTTAGTTAGTGATACTATATTAGAAACTAAGGATAGTTAGAGATGATATAATACGGCTATTATGTGATGACGGGAATTGAGGATGATGTTTTACGATATTGCCGTTTAGGGTACTGTAGGACTAGATAGTCGATGTAGATGTGTCATTCGAACCATACCTTTTTCTAAACTGAAGAATCGTATGTATCTATTAAATATATACCTTGAGGGATGTTACGGACTTCAAATGATATCTTTTCCTTAAAAACACCGTAACCCCTATTTTCAAAACTACGATTCGCTTCCTTAAAAATCTGATTGTATTGTTCGGGTGTGTATGCTAGATTAGATACCTATACTTGTAGTAGAGATAGAATGCTTAGGTAAACTCGACTTGATTTGAGAGATAAATGCGATGAAAGAATATTGGACGGATATGATGGTATACGGATGTGAGTCGATTGAGATGAATTATACCCTGTCGGTCCCCTGATATGAGATTATTGCGGATGTGACCTAGGACATAGGTATATAGAGATATTTATATATGTTGTGAATCGTGAGTGAAAGCCATACGAGACGTAGGTCCGTACCCTCCTCGTCCTATAGGATGATAGGATCCCTATTAGATTAATACCGCCGTACGATAATTTTCCGTGCGTGATGAGTTGGACTTGATGATTGATCCTTACCCTTGACTAGAAGTGGTCGTACGATGGATTATACTGTACGCGTTGTCGTTTTGGCCGGATGCCGATTGATAGACTCCTCGACTCGGTCATATTAGATACGTATACCAGTCAGCATTTGCTTATGATTTACCTTATGCTGCATTCATATTATTCCCATTGCATTGCTTATACCTGTGCTAGTACACTTGCACAATTATCGATGATGCGTATGTTACACGCATACAGATTTGCCGGCTCACACACTTCATCATCGATAATTGCCATATCACTACACAGTAGGATTGCTGCATCATGATATGATTCTCCGCATAACATGCTTACATATACATTGATACATCCATACTTGCGGATATACATATTGTATATCCATATTGTCGCACACATACATTGGTACATCTATACTTGCGCATATACATATTGCACCTACATAGATAAATGGTTTTATTGGGAAATTGGGAACCGCGTGTTATATTTTGAAAACTGGAATCATTTAAAAGAGCGGTTTTCCCTTAATACGTCATATCATTGTTCCATGTTGCCTGATATACGGATATGCTTGCATTTCTATTATATGTCGCATACATCATGCTTTATGATTTTACGCATTGAGATATGCTGTTTTCATGAGATTTCTGGATTTGAGAACCGTGGCGATTTCAAAAGAAAGCATGTACTGTTTTCAAAACCCGGTTTCTCTTGATATGATATTTCAGTGCGTCCACCATGTGTTTTCTCGGTTCTGAGAGCGACATGTGAAACCCGATTCGAGGAGGCGGATGAGGCCGATTGCGGGTGCATGGTGGACCCGGCAAGGTACCCTGGGGCAAGAAGTTCGAGGTGTAAACGATGATCCTGTCAGGGGAGCACTACCTACCGGTGATTGTATTTGGACTCGGCTGTTATCCGGAGGATACCGACAGGAGTAGAGAGATAGACATGAGGGCCGACCTGGGTGTGCGGCGCGTGAGATATATGGGGATTTACGTTTTGATGCTGGACACGGTTTTCATGATGTTTATCGATGCTGGACACTCAGGTTCTATGATTTTGATATGTCGCGAGGGACACCCGTTGATTTATATCCTCATACTTTCATGCATATATTTTTATGACATGCATACATATCTTGATCATATGGTTGGACGAGATCTACGTACATACAGACATTGATTATCTGATTGGATGATATTAGCATGCTTATAAACATTGACTACCTTGTTGGAACATATACGACCCGGTCACCCTAGATATTATAGTATTACCTTTATAATATCGTTGACCAAGGAGTCGTTGTTTATTCGATTTCTACTTGTTGATATTTTTCTATTCACGAGTTGGCAACTCACCCCCGTTGTGCCACAGTTTTTGCAGGTTGACCGCTTGGATCAGTAGCGGCTTCGCTGGCACACAGTTGCATTCAGGTGTTTTGCATTGGTAGGTGGGAAATTTGTATCATACCCACTCTTGTATCTATATTTCATATTGTATCTAGTTAACTCCATCAATCAAAATTAGTAAATTGTATAAGTAATGAGACTTAGTGGGATTGTGGTTGCGAGTCTTAGGGCGAGGGGTTTTCCGCTACTTATGTTTTTTATGTCTTGCTTTTCTTTATCTTTTGTGTTGAACTTTGCCATTGGGAGTCGTATACTTATTATATTGCTTGCGTGGTTGTGACCGTCGATAGACAAAGAGCTATCTCCCGCTTGGGGATGCCTTTTTCATTCATGTTTATATTTATAATGTTGTACTCTGTTCGGGGCCAGTATTTACAAAAGAAACTCTACCGAAATTTTCAGAAAAGACTTGTGATTTTAAAATTTTATATTTCGGCTTATGGTGCTAAAACTACTTGATTTAACTTGGTTTTTCCTCCACTCTACTGCTTTACTTGGTTTGGATTTCTGGGTTTTGGCTTACTTAGATTACGTACGCCTCGAGACGTTTCGTAGTTTAAGTGCCGGTCATGTTCCGTACTTTTCGGGTCGTGACAAAGTTGGTGTCAAAGCGTTAGGTTTTACCTTCGGAGTGTAGGATGACCCTGATTGATGGAGTAGGTAGCTTGAGTAGAGTGACGTACCGTACGTATGTTCCGCGGCATATTTACGATACGCTACTCCGCTTAAGAAGCCTTAGAATGTACATTTTCTTGCACAGTATTATATTCCTTCCTATTATCTAGCCTCATCGGTACCGGTTATGGTTTTGCTGCCACGATTACGGGCATGGAGAGCCACGGCTAGAGTTGCGGTCAGCATGAGCTCGTCACGAACGAGGAATGACCAGGGCGTGATTCCAGGGACAAACGATTGCATTGAGAGGCGTCGTTTTATTGTGTTCTCGCGCCATGAGCATTCAGGGATCGCTGTTATGAAATTCCGCGGACGTGCAGATCAGCACCAGAGGATTGAGCCACTGATAGAGGCCAGCAAGAATGTCATGACCTTTGATGTATCGTGTATTCATGATGATTGAGGCATTGTTCAGCATGCAGTCGAGTGAGCCAGTTGTTGCTGCGAACGACGAGATATCGCCCCAGATGTTGGAGCTACTGTGGTACGAGTTATACTCAGAGATATGATAGATGGTCGCTAGTCACCCGAGGATGAGTGACTAGGACATGTGGTTCGTTCGCTTACCCCAATGCGAGGTCATCAAATTGATTGATTCCAGCTAGAGACGACTCCACGCGGATACGTTGAGAGTCGATAGAGGCGATCGAATGTCAGAAACCCATATTCTAAGTTTAAAGTATTCAGAAAGACATGCAAGCAATTCTATGGACCCTCTAGAAGAATGAAAACCTAACTCGACATAATGACCATGTGAAAGCCTTTAAACCTTAGGGTTTGCGGCAGTTCCACGGCGCCATTAGTGAGGCTTGGGTTTGCCCTTCTACGGCTGGTCCACCGATGCTGTGGTATGTACTCGATACTATTAAACTGTACCCAAGATATTGAGCTCTTAGGGGATTATGAGGTTTTGACGAATCGATCGAATGGTTCTACTTCATTCGGATGCTATGCGGTGGGATGCATTGTTTGGGAGACTCTAGATACGAGTATAGCCGTTGGGGCACAGTCCATGCAGCAACGATGAGACGAGTCTGAAGCAGTCGATATTAGATAAAAGTGGAGTAAGAGGTTCGTACGAGATCTTGATGAGCTGACGTTCCACCCCGCCGACATCACAGATGTGATACGCATGCAGAGGTGTTGTATATGGATATATCTTCCAGAAGGAGTCGCGATGAGTATGCAGTCGTTCCGGAACAAGAAACAGATTTAGTGAAGGGTGATAACTTCCGGACAGTTCGGCAGAAACGAGATTTGGGAGAGACCTCGACAAGACCTTTCTGGAATAATGCACGAGAAGACTTGGACCCAGGAGTGGTCATTTTACGCACACCAGCAGGCCAGAGTTCGGCATCATCGACGAGACTTGTTACGAGTGACCACGACAGTTGGCCAGAGATTTTTAGAGTATGTACTTGAGCCAGACTATTCCGCTATACTTGATTTCAGTATTTTGGACGATCTATTCGCATGATTGAGTTTTGATGATCGAGTTTTATGATATTTGTTTTTATGCACCATGGTTGCGCCTACTGGGTATTTATATATTGTGCATAGTTATTGCACTTGAGATATGCTTTATACACCGTTGTGTTGAATTATGATTTGTGCGTAGTTATCGCACTTGATATCGGTTTTGTGCCTTGGTTGCACATGCTTATGACTTCATGGATTTCATACAGTTGGATTGATTTTGTGTATATGGTATGCACTTGATTTGGTTTTTGCACTCGGTATAGCTTACATGTACTTGCAGTGTGTGGATACGTGTTTTGTGCACGCAGTTGCACGCGTTTTTGATTTTATACACCTTGGCACACCGCTGTTGCTTTTTTTATATGCATTCGAGTTATTGATGCATTTCCGTGCACTTGTTGTACCCGATTTGTATTTTGTGCAGTTGTTGCACTAGGTTTTTACGTTGTGCGTTGTTGCACCATATTGTATTTCGTGCACCGGATGCAGTCGATTGGGATTTCCATTCGTGCATGTTAGTTGCACTGGATTGAGGTTTTGTGCACCATAGTTGCACTCGACTTTGATTAGATATCATTCGAGATGTTGATTTTGATTTCATGCGTATAGTATGCACGTGATTTAACTTATGCTTTCGGCATAGTTTTCATGCCCTTTTAGTGTTTTGATTTGCTTTTGTGCACGCTGATGCACATGGTTGCGAGATTAGATATCACGGTATACCTGATTTGGATTTGGATTTCAGATGTGTTGTATACCGTCGATTTTGATTGTGATACTCGATATTTGTTTTGTGCACCTTGTGCACCTGATTGGATTCTTGCGCATATTTGACGCGCTTGGATCGGATTTTGCGTATGTTCGGCGCTTGATATTGGATTTCGTGATTTCGTGCATGTTGGATGCACATGAGTTAGATTTTATTCGTGCATGATGGATGCACCTGATTTGGATTTTGCACATGTTGGGCACATGTTTTGAGATGCGATTTTGGCGCACACCAGATGCACAAAATCGAGATTCTTCGTGCGTGTCAAATGCACCTGATTTTGCTGTCAGGCACACACGTTGCCTCCGACAGGCGTTTCGTGCACACCCATTGCACTTAGATGTGGTTTTGTGCACATGTTTGGCAGATTCATGGATTTTGATTTTCGTGCGCACCAGACGCACGTAGCCTTCCTATGCACATTGTGGGATTGAACTCTTAGGGAGCAGTGCGTTTTTATGATATTTGCTATTTGTTTTCGTACCGAGCAGGACTAGTCAGAGGACAGTACCTGGATATATTTGGCATGCATTGATAATTATCGAAGGGATTTCCAAAAAGAGAGCTATAGTCTCTGTATTTACCTGCGTGTCTGAGATGACACGAAACGTTTAAAAAAAAAAGTAAACACTTCTAAATTGTTTTCAAAACGGCGGTACGTGCATGTAAATAAAGGATATATATATAGAGAGTTATTTTCTTACTAGAGAAGTCTGCCACTGTGCAGTGTTATGCGTATCGCACAGCGATTTCAAATGGTTTGGCATGCATTTCCTTCAGGTGTTTATATGTACAGTGTGATGTATATCATATTGGTTTTAACATTGGATTTAAACATTGATGTCTTCCCCATGACTCTGATGATTGCGGGATGCTTGACGGAGTTTTGTGTTTGAGTTATATACTCATTGTTCATGCAAATGCATTGCGCTATGATGTGTTTTATGTATTAATGATTTCGGAGCCCCGACGACTTGGACTTTGTACTGAAATGTTTTAGATTTTGGGGGTTTAAATTTAAATTCGGAGACCGAATTTATTTAAGGTGGGAAGATTGTAACATTTCAGAAAATATAAAATATTATTTTTGGAATTTAATATTAAAATAATATTTTTCCCGAAAACTGCCCGATTTGCGAAATTGGGGTTTTCGAAAAAGGGTATAAATATATACCAATAATTTTGAAATAAATGGAAATTAAAATGATTTATTCATTTAATAGTATATTTAAAGAATTTGGCATTTTTAAAATTTACTATATACGGTTTTGATAAAAACCCGATTAGTGCACTGCTAATCGCGATTAAGCCAAATCCGCGTTTTTACAGTTTTTCGTGGCTAGTGCACCACGTCATGTCATATTTTGATTACATGTGGTATTCTTGTGTTATTTTGAGTATTTTGTGACTTGGGTTTTAAATAAAAAGGAAAGGGTTAAAAAGAGAAAGGGTAGAAGGGTAATATTGAGAGAGAGTGGGTAAGAATAAGAGAGGAGAGAGAGAGGGGCTTCCTCATTCCATCAACCTCCACCATTTTCTCACCTTTTCCTTCATCTTACTCAAGCTCATTCCTTCCACTTCACCCCTAGAGATCATCTAAAAATATCCACCAAAATCTTATACCCCTTTCACAAAAAAAGATCACCTCTTCAACCTCTACCCAATGGACCAAGAATGTGGGGTTTTGACAACATTGAGGAGCTAGGGTTTTTCTTGGGTTGCCTAATGGAGGTATAATTCTTCCCTTTAGTTTAATTTTAGTTACCTTGCATTCTTGTGTAGTTTAGAGGTTGACTGTGTGTGGAATTTTGATCTTAGAAAACCCTAGTAAAGGATTTGAGTGGTTGTTTGAATTGGGTGATGCCTAGTGGCTGTTAACTAGACTTCGGTGCTGTTTTAATGACCTGGACTAGAGCTTAGAAACAAAAACACGGATTTATAAACCCCGATATCGGATAAATGTGAGAATTGTGAGGGTATTCTGGAATCTGGAGTAACCCGGGGACACTAGAAATGATTTTGCGAATACTCGGAGTCGTGCAGGCACATAGGAAGCTACCACTGAGACCCGAGCACCTAACCCAAAGACCAGGCCGCATATTTAATCATTATATCCTCAATTTGCGGCCAGAGTAGAGTGTAATTGATTCATTTTGGTTCTGGGGTCCCTTTTGATGTAAATTAGACCCTCCATGTATGCAGAATTGACCAATTTGGCCTGGGGTAAAATATGGGAGCGTTTTGGTGTGTTTTGGCTATGATTTCCATATTTTGAAATGCTAATTCTTGATATTTGGATTTGTATTTGGTTGTTGGATGTTTGTACATCGACAACATGGGGTGTTTGATTGTTTTTGGATGTGTAGGCAATAGGTTTTAACCTATGAGCGCACCGTGCGCCGTATCGGTTTTTCGCCTTGATTTTAATACGCATTGCTATGGTTTATGATTGTAGGTATCTTCGCGTGGATTCTGAGGCAACAGAGCGTGGTGTCATCGAATTCGGTGAATAAGAACCAAGGTGAGTGGATCTATATCCATGGGGGAAGTCGGGTGGATGGCGTATAGCACCCCCGCAAAGTTTTGGTGGAATCCGATTTGTAGCCTATAGTTAGAAAAACCTAGAATTAGAAACTAAGGTTATAATTAAAGGTTAGTTAGTGATACTATATTAGAAACTAAGGATAGTTAGAGATGATATAATACGTCCATTATGTGATGACGGGAATTAAGGATGATATTTGACGATATTGCCGTTTAGGGTACTGTAGGACTAGATAGTTAATGTAGATGTGTCATCCGAACCATACCTTTTTCTAAACCGAAGAATCTTATGTATCAATTAATTATATACCTTGAGGGATGTTACGGACTTCAAATGATTGTAAGTCCACGTTGCCCACCCCGGTGCTTGCGGGAAGGCGGAAAATGGAATAAAAATCGGATTTTTACTACTCTAGGCAACATGGACTAGACAAAGTCAGGATCTTTACTAAACAAAACTAACTAAAAGCTAACTAGAAATTAGCTACAAGGAAGAATGGTTATACCTAGGGCTTTATGTCCGTCTCTCTTTTCTCCTTGGAGTGTAAGAAAGAGATCTCCTTGTTGCCTTCTCGAGTCGAAGAAGGATCCACCCAAAAGCCTCAACCTTTGGCTTGAACTTCAAGCTAGAAGTAACTAAGGTGCTAGAAGTGCTAATCCTAGAACCCTAGATGAGAGTAGAGATTATCTAGAAGAGGTTTTCTCTCAAGCTCAAGTGTTTCTCAACACATGAGAGGGGAGAGCTCGAGGAAGAGTAAGAGCAAGAGAGAGAAAGTATATGATAGAATGAGAGAATAATAAGCCAATCTCACATATATGTGTGAATTATAAAAAATAGATAATTAGCTAGATAATTGTCATTGTTAATCAAGACTTGACCATTATCATTTCACATTAAATGAAAATTGCAAGGATCAAAGAGCATCTTTCATATGGAATGATGATGGTCAACATGTCAACTAAGGTCAACAAGTCAAGTATGGTCAAAATGTCAACAACCCTAACCATGCACAATTATATATAGCTAATATCAATTAATTATAATACACACATAAGCATTAGGGTTAATAAAATGACAATGGTCATTAACCCTAATCAAAGTCCTCTTCCTCTGTCTCAATCAACTGTGCATACGCACCCGCATTCGTGATCCGAGGAACACGAATACAAAGAGATAAAACCCATCCCAAATCATATACTAGGATCTGGCGTAAACCAAAGCCCGCTAGTATAAGCTGTCCGGACAGCAAACTTGTACAAGTGCGCTAATGTGAACGAAACCTGTCGCAAAACCATGCGACCTCTACTCATTTTGCCTAAAGGCGAATACCTCTCTGTGTGGGACTCTAAAGACTCGACACTACGCTGGCAGTGGGTTTAACCACAGACCGCAAGCGGCACTAGCTGTACGTAACGGTCCCCCGGTAGATGCCGATAAGAAGACTGACGAGGTGACCCCATCTGAACTCCTACTGAGTCTGTATGTGACAGTCTCCGTACAGTCCGGTCTTTTCATCTGATACATCGCATGGCGGACCTAGGGGGGCGGTGAACGTCAGTCCCCTAATAGCGGTACAAGTCGTGTCGGAGTGAAGCCTAGAACACCCTCAAATAACACTGGAAACTTACCAGTATATCTCGCTTGCCCTGGGCAGGGACTACTTGTGTAATGGCTCTCCTAGACACAGCGCGATGTCAACCCCCAATACCGGGAGAGACGAATCCTGTCTAACCGTCACTGCCTCTAAGTGCTTCGGGACTGCACCCAAAAACTACCTGTTTGCACGACTCCTTTGAGCCGTGGTAGGGTAGTAATCAAAGTGCAGTGGGAACACACTCGAGGCGAAGTGACAGTGTCAAGTCAGTGGACTAAGCTGTACTCATGTCACCTGGGAACTGATAACTGACGATAGGTATAATACCAACCAACAGTTCCCGACGAGTCCTGTCCAGTGTACTCGTAACCTAACGAGCACCCGCATACTATCTCAAGTACGACGTACTGACGGCTGTGGGACAGACCGTCTCCCACGCTGGGATGAGAAGCACATACGCTAGTCTACTCCGGAGTATCGATGCCCTTTCTCGATAGTCCAACGACTAGGGACCTGTATAAGGATGTGCTTATGGATTACCCATCCCCCATGAGTGTGAGCGCCATCACAACGCTGGTAATCAAACAAAGATCCTAAGGGCTCTACTAATATGTATATAAGCGATATGCTAAAAGAAACACATGCACATATTGAAGTAGAGACAAACCAAGTACCATACTACCATTTCGAGCAAGATTGTATATACAACTGTGAATATCCCAAGCTTCCATCAAGTAATATACAAACTAGTATGATACAGTAATGGCCTCTAGGGCATATACACTAACAATCTCCCACTTGCACTAAGGCCATGTACTGGCGTATCGAAGACCTATCGTCTCGATCAGCCGCTCGAACTGAGTCTGGGGTAGGGCTTTCGTGAGTGGATCTGCAGTGTTGTTCTCCGTATTTACTCTCTTCACCTCGATCTCCTGGCGATCTATGATCTTCCTGATCAGGTGGTACCGCCTCAAAATATGCCTGGACTTCTGATGGGACCTGGGTTCCTTCGCTAAAGCTATAGCTCCGTTGTTGTCGCAATACAGTGGTATTGGATCAACAATGGTAGGAACCACCTGAAGCTCAATGAGGAACTTCTTCATCCAGAAAGCTTCCTTTGCGGCATCGCAAGCAGCTATGTACTCCGCTTCCATAGTTGAGTCAGCAACGGTCTCCTGCTTAGAACTCTTCCAGCAAACCGCCCCTCCATTGAGGGTAAAGACGTAACCCGACATTGACTTGGAGTCATCCTTGTCACTCTGGAAGCTGGAGTCAGCAAAGGCCTCGAGCTGGAGGTCTTTTCCGCCATACACCAAGAACATCTCCTTAGTCCTTCTCAGGTACTTGAGAATGTTCTTTACCGCTATCGAGTGTTTCTCCCCTGGGTTTGACTGATACTGGCTTACAACGCTCAATGCGTATGCTACATCTTGTCTGGTACATAACATCGCATACATTTTAGATCCTACCACAGAAGCGTAGGGTATAATAGACATGCGATCCCTTTCCAAATCAGTCTTGGGAGACATCTCTTTGGAGAGGGTGATTCCGTGACAAGCCGGTAAATTACCGCTCTTGGAATCTTCCATACTGAACCTTTTCAGTATGGTGTCGATGTACCTTGACTGTGAAAGTCCCAACATCCTCTTAGATCTATCACGATAGATCTGGATCCCCAGAATGTAGTTGGTATCGCCCAGGTCCTTCATAGAGAACCTTTGTGACAAGAATCCTTTGACTGACTGTAGCATAGGAATATCATATTCCTATTAGGAGAATGTCATCCACGTACAAGACGAGGAATACCACAGTTCTCCCTACAATCTTACTGTAAATGCATGGTTCATCTGGGTTTTTAATAAAGTCGAATTCTTTGACAGTATCATCAAAGCAGATGTTCCAACTCCGCGATGCCTGCTTTAGTCCATAAATGGATTGAGCAACTTGCACACTTTACCGCTGCTCCCACTCTGAATGAATCCCTCTGGCTGATCCATATAGACGCACTCTTCCAAATTTCCATTTAGGAAAGCCGTCTTTACGTCCATCTGCCAGATTTCATAATCGTGGAAGGCAGCAATGGCAAGAAAGATCCGAATGGAATTCAGCATACCCACTGGAGAAAAGGTCTCGTCATAGTCCAAACCAGGTCTTTGACGAAAATCCTTTGCAACAAGTCTAGCTTTATAGGTCTCAACCTTCCCATCTACACCAATCTTCTTTCTGAAGATCCATTTGCAGCCTACGGGTTTTACCCCTTCTGGAGCAAAGTCCAAAGTCCAAACTTTGTTGGTGTACATAGACTCCATCTCGGCCCGCATTGCATCCAGCCATTTTACCGAGTCACCGCTCTGAATGGCTTGCTGGAAGCTAGTAGGCTCACCATAATCCATAGTGCAATCCTCTCTATCCCCGTCAATGAGAAAACCGTAGTATCTCTCGGGCGGATGAGACTGCCTAGTACTCCTGCGGAGTGGCGCTGGGATGTCCTGTTCTATCGAACCCTCTGGTTCTACTAAGCTTTCAGTAATAGCTTGTGGTTCTGGAATTTCTTCCAGTTCTATTGCGCTCCCACATATCTGGGTTTCCAAAAACTCAGTTTCCAAGAAGCGGGCATGACGAGAAACAAAAACCTTTTGTTCCTCTGTGCAATAGAAAAGATACCCCTTGGAGCTCTTTGGGTATCCCACAAACTTACACTGTACTGAACGTACCTTGAGCTTGTCCGCATGCTGCTTTTTTACAAAACCTGGACATCCTCATGTCTTAATGTGATTAAGATAGGGTTTCTTCCTACACCACATCTGATATGGTGTAGTAGGCACAGTCTTAGTTGGAACTCGGTTCAAAAGGTATGCAGTTGATTCTAGTGCATAACCCCAGAAGGATCGCGGCAACTCAGCTTTACTCATCTTGGAACGAACCATATCCAATAGGGTTCGATTCCTCCTTTCCGATACACCGTTGTGTTGTGGTGTGTATGGAGGAGTAAGCTGAGAGAGAATTCCATTCTCTTTTAAGAAGCCCAGAAACTCGGCACTCAAGTATTCACCACCTCGATCAGATCTCAGTGTCTTGATACTTTTGCCTGTTTGTTTTTCAACTTCATTCTTGTATTCCTGAAATTTCTCAAAGGCCTCGGATTTGTGCTTCATCAAGAAGACATATCCATACCTAGAGAAATCGTCTGTGAAAGTAATGAAGTATGAATAACCACTTCGCGCATGTATAGACATTGGACCACACACGTCACTGTGTATGAGTCCCAAGAGCTCGCTTGCTCTTTCTCCGTGTCCAGTGAACGGAGTCTTTGTCATCTTTTCCATGAGACAAGATTCACAAGTGGCATAAGACTGGTACTCGAACAGATCTAAGTATCCTTCTTTATGTAACTTTGTCAACCGTGTCTCATTAATGTGACCCAGTCCACAATGCCATAAGAAAGCCTGATTTAATTCCGGAGACTTTCTTTTAAGTGTGTTCTGGACACTGAAGACCTGAGCTTGATTCAAAACGTATATACCGTATTTCAATGAACCTGACCCAATCAGTACTTGATTTAGGTGGATGTTTACTACATCGCTTACAAAAGTAAAATCATATCCTTCCTTAGAAAGTAAGGATACAGATATGATGTTTCAAGTCGCACCTGGTACATAAAAACAGTCACGCAGAATCAATATCTGCCCAGTTGTCAGTCCTAGATGATATTGCCCTACGGATTCAGCATACATGCTCATTCCGTTAGCAACCCTGAGAGTCATATCACCTTTCCTGATAACCCTACGGTTTCTCAGAGCCTGTAACGAATTACAGATATGAGATCCTGATCCGGTATCCAATACCCAGGAAGTAGGGTTAACTGACATACAGTTCTCTATTACAAACACACCCGAAGCCGAAGCCCCAACATGCTTCGAATTCTGGCTACTGGCTTTGCAAGCCCTGCAATCCTTCTGTCCATGTTCATTCCTGTAACAATAGGAACATCCCTCTTTTACTGTATCCATTCTCGAAACTTCTGCCCTTCTCTTTCTTTCTACTTCCCTAGTTTCCTTTAGAGTAGTAGGTAGAGACTGTTGAACTAAGTCAACATCTGACCCGTTCTTCAACGTGGTCTTTAGGTCCGGGAGCTCAAATGAGCTGGTCTCTGTAAGGACGTTGCCCCCTACAGATGACCCGATAGCCAACCTCGCTGGAAGCAATTCGTTCGAGGTCTCAAATCTTGCGATACGAGATTGCTCTCCATATAAAACTTTGTTATGGAGGAAGATAGAAGCTGAGTCCATCTTCTCGTGCTGCCTCTAGTATATACCATCAACTGAGGCTAACACGAGGCACTTGGCTTTCGCACAGTCTTCTTCCGATGTCCTACGGATATCAATATCCGTGACAGGGGAAACTGGACCTGAGACGACAGGGGTGGGATCAGTCAAGAGGTGTCCCAGCTTGTCCTGGGCAATGGACATCTGGACAGACCTTTGCCAGTCATAACAGTCAGATTCAGTCATGTTATTATCTAGATGTAACCTAGTTGCGGTCATTGGGTCGCTGCAATTAAGAGAGAGAGAAGAAAACACTTAGCATGATGCTCTTGCAAGTTTAGAGTGGTTTTTAGTTTGTCTAAACTGGATGGCTCCCACTGTCTCTCGAATCCCTTCTTAAACCGTAAAGAAAGGATTAGTCGGGATCAATCTCACCGTACAATACTTGCTTAACCGTTCAGCCAGGCCAGTGTCGGTACTTCGAGGGAGGTTTTCCAACGCTTTCGCGAAGTTCCTTAATTAAGTAACCTCTTTTCCCTGTGGGCGTAGCCCCGCTAACACCTTTCTAGACACCTACTAGGTTTATAGCATTGATCGTTAAGTGAGAGTTTTCCCGAGGAGTAGCATATACTCACAGTAGGATCGGGATCCAAATATCATCGCGTGATAAAACCGAAGGAATCCTACCAGAATTATCACACTCCAAATGGTATGCAGCGCTAGCAAGTTTCAGTACTTATGAAACTCCCGATGTGGATTTTTGCCCCATGCTCTTATGACCTTGACTTTGGTCAACAAATCATAAGTCACATGTCAAGTTCTACCCGTCATTATCCAGGTTAATTTGAACCCACCCGTACATACCCTTGACTTTGGCCAACAAGGCAGTACGACTGTTCCAAACCAACGCATCTATCTATGCTACATATGAATACCCAATAGCTACCAAACACTGTGCCTTGACTTTGGCCAACAAACACAGCTTGAATACTATTGACTATCCATACGAAACGACGGAGGGCTACAGATGGTTTTGGCGAAACCGTGAACGTAGTGAACTTGATATAATCGATGGAACGAGATAGCTTTTAAAAGGAGTGGTTCAAGCTCCGCGTTTAAAAGTTTAGTTTTGAAAAGAACCGAGTGGTTTTCAAAGTGTTCCAATCGACTTTTACTTGGTTTATTTTCTTGCATTAGTTCTTTTAATGCGTCCCATCATTTAATCCTACCATTGCAGAAAACAACCAAAATATGACGTACGCTTATGCCATTCGCATTCGCCACGGGGCCCCATCATCACCCGTTAGGTTACTTAACTAACGACAGAGCGGGGGCTGGGCTAGCGCGGCTGTAAAACATAAGCAACGCCTAAATAGTTATCATATATAAATATATAGCAATGATAGACATTACAGATCACAGATGAATACATTGGATATACTAGGAATCCGCAATCCGTTCGAGCCTGCAACGAAAAGCGGATTACACGGTCGCGGTGAATAGCCAATACCCCACCCAAGACCCCTACGGGTGCGGCAAACTACCCGCCAAGTACCCAAAGCGATGCAACCTCCCTCAACACCGTGAGTAGGCCACTCGGCACTTCGAGATACCCGGTAGTTTTTGCACCCCCTCCATGGGTCTATCATTGGAGAAAAAACAGTAAAAAGAATTATACAATGACGGCTACAACCCCGACCCGGTTGTGCGGCCATACAAATAATATTACATCAATTTACATATTACATGAATGAAAGAAAAAGAAAAACTCATCTCACATCCACCCCGGCTATTCAGCCGCGACAATCCAACGCATTCATATACACATACCATCATCAAACACAGATCACAGATATGTATAACCCCCACTAATCGACGTATAGCGATTAGCCGACGTTCAATACATATAAACATCACCGATATAACCCATTAGTCAAAGTGTAGTGAAGTTCGATCAAAAATACGGATTTATAGGCCCCCAAAAACAAATTTCTTTTCTGTAAAACCTGGGCATAAATAAAATGTCTTAAAAATCCCAAAACCAAGTCAAAAGAACACTGCACCAAACCCGGTCCAGAACAGACTCAAAACGGCCACGGTTCCGCGGCAATAGGCATGCTTTTGCCGCGGAACCGCCGCGCTTTGAACTGTTCACTTGACCGTATTTTGTGTGCTTCTTCACAAAACCCTGAGCCTATTTTTGAAGTGTGATTTTTTATTTTTAGAGCAGAAAAAATTTCAACAGAAACTTAGGGTTTTGATGTTTTGGTTTTGCGATTTTTCCGATCAAACTTCCATACACTTTACTACCTAGCTAGTTTATGTTTGGTTAGGCTCTGATACCACTGTAAGTCCACGTTGCCCACCCCGGTGCTTGCGGGGAGGCGGAAAACGGAATAAAAATCGGATTTTTACTACTCTAGGCAACATGGACTAGACAAAGTCGGGATCTTTACTAAACAAAACTAACTAAAAGCTAACTAGAAATTAGCTACAAGGAAGAATGGTTATACCTAGGGCTTTATGTCCTTCTCTCCTTGCTCCTTGGAGTGTAAGAAAGAGATCGCCTTGTCGCCTTCTTGAGTCGAACAAGGATCCACCCGAAAGCCTCAACCTTTGGCTTCAACTTCAAGCTAGAAGTAACTAAGGTGCTAGAAGTGCTAATCCTAGAACCCTAGATGAGAGTAGAGATTATCTAGAAGAGGTTTTCTCTCAAGCTCAAGTGTTTCTCAACACATGAGAGGGGGGAGCTTGAGGAAGAGGAAGAGCAAGAGAAAGAAAGTATATGATAGAATGAGAGAATAATAAGCCATTCTCACATATATATGTGAATTATAAAAAATAGATAATTAGCTAGATAATTGTCATGGTTAACCAAGACTTGACCATTATCATTTCACATTAAATGAAAATTGCAAGGATCAAAGAGCATCTTTCATATGGAATGATGATGGTCAACATGTCAACTAAGGTTAACAAGTCAAGTATGGTCAAAATGTCAACAACCCTAACTATGCACAATTATATATAGCTAATATCAATTAATTATAATACACACATAAGCATCAGGGTTAATAAAATGACAATGGTCATTAACCCTAATCAAAGTCCTCTTCCTCTGTCTCAATCAACTGTGCATATGCACCCGCATTCGTGATCCGAGAAACACGAATACAAAGAGTTAAAACCAATCCCAAATCATATACTAGGATCTGGCATAAACCAAAGCCTGCTAGTATAAGCTGTCCGGATAGCAAACGTGCACATGTGCGCGGATGTGAACGAACCCTGTCGCAAAACCATGCGACCTCTACTCATTTTGCCTAAAGGCGAATAGCTCTCTGTGTAGGACTCTAAAGACTCGACACTACGCTGGCAGTGGGTTTAACCACAGACCGCAAGCGGCACTAGCTGTACGAAACGGTCCCCAGGTAGATGCCGATAAGAAGACTGACGAGGTGACCCCATCTGAACTCCTACTGAGCCTGTATGTGACAGTCTCCGTACAGTCCGGTCTGTTCGTCTGATACATCGCATGGCAGGCCTAGGGGGCGGTGAACGTCAGTCCCCTAATAGCTGTACAAATCGTGTCGGAGTGAAGCCTAGAACACCCTGAGATAACACTGGAAACCTACCAGTATATCTCGCTTGCCCTGGCCAGGGACTACTTGTGTAATGGCTCTCCTGGACACAGCACGATGTCAACCCCCAATACCGGGAGAGACGAATCCTGTCTAACCGTCACTGCCTCCAAGTGTTTCGGGACTGCACCCAAAAACTACTTGTTTGCACGACTCCTTTGAGCCGTGGTAGGGTAGTAATCAAAGTGCAGTGGGAACACACTCGAGGCTAAGTGACAGTGTCAAGTCAACGGACTAAGCTGTACTCATGTCACCTAGGAACTGATAACTGACGATAGGTATAATACCAACCAACAGTTCCCGACGAGTCCTGTCCAGTTTACTCGTAACCTAACCAACACCCGCATACTATCTCAAGTACGACGTACTGACGGCTGTGGGACAAACCGTCTCCCACGCTGGGATGAGAAGCGCATACGCTAGTCTACTCCGGAGTATCGATGCCCTGTCTCGATAGTCCAACGACTAGGGACCTGTATAAGGATGTGCTTATAGATTACCCAGCCCCCATGAATATGAGCGCCATCACAACGCTGGTAATCAAGCAAAGATCCTAAGGGCTCTACTAATATGTATATAAGCGATATGCTAAAAGAAACACATGCACATATTGAAGTAGAGACAAACCAAGTAGCATACTACCATTTCGAGCAAGATTGTATATACAACTGTGAATATCCCAAGCTTCCATCAAGTAATATACAAACTAGTATGATACAGTAATGGCCTCTAGGGCATATACACTAACAATGATATCTTTTCCTTAAAAACACCGTAACCCCTATTTTCAAAACTACGATTCGCTTCCTTAAAAATCCGATTGTATGGTTCGGGTGTGTATGCTAGATTAGATACCTATACTTGTAGTAGATATAGAATGTTTCGGTAAACTCGACTTGATATGAGAGATAAATGCGATGAAAGAATATAGGACGGATATGATGGTATGATGGTATACGGATGCGAGTCGATCGAGATGAATTATACCCTGTCGGTCCTCTGATATGTGATTATTGCGGATGCGACCTGGGACATAGTTATATAGAGATATTTATATATGTTGTGAATCATGAGTGATAGCCGTACGAGACGTAGGTCCGTACCCTCTTCATCCTATAGGATGATAGGATCCCTATTATCTTAATGCCGCCGTACGATGATTTTCCGTGCGTGATGAGTTGGACTTGATGATTGATCCTTACCCTTACTAGAGGTGGTCGTATGATGGATTATACTGTACGCGTTGTCGTTTTGGCCGGATGCCGATTGATAGAATCCCTGACTTGGTCATATTTGATACGTATACCCGCCAGCATTTGCTTATGATTTACCTTATGCTGCATTCATATTATTCCCATTGCATTGCGTATACCTGTGCTAGTACACTTGCACCATTATCGATGATGCGTATGTTACACGCACACAGATTTGCCGGTTCACACACTTCATAATCGATAATTGCCATGTCACTACATAGTAGGATTGCTGCATCATGATATGTCTCTTCGCATAACATGCTTACATATACATTGATACATCCATACTTGCGGATATACAAATTGTATATCCATATTGGTGCACACATACATTGGTACATCTATACTTGCGCATATACATATTGTACCTACATAGATAACTGGTTTTATTGGGAAATTGGGAATCGCGTGTTATATTTTGAAAACTGGAATCATTTAAAAGAGCGGTTTTCCCTTAATACGTCATATCACTGTTCCATGTTTCCTGATATACGGATATACTTGCATTTCTATTATATGTCGCATACAACATGCTTTATGATTTTACGCATTGAGATATGCTGTTTTCATGAGATTTCTGGATTTGAGAACCGTTGCGATTTCAAAAGAAAGCATGTACTGTTTTAAAAACCCGGTTTCTCTAGATATGATATTTCAGTGCGTCCACCATGTGTTTTCTCGGTTCTGAGAGCTACATGTGAAACCCGATTCGAGGAGGCGGATGAGGCCGATTGCGGGTACATGGTGGACCCGGCAAGGTACCCTTGGGCAAGAAGTTTGAGGTGTAGACGATGAGCCTGGCAGGGGAGCACTACCTACTGATGATTGTATTTGGACTCGGCGGTTATCCGGAGGATACCGACCGGAGTAGAGAGATGGACATGAGGGCCGACCAGGGTGTGCGGCGCCTGAGATATATGAGGATTTACGTGTCGATGCTGGACAAGGTTTTCATGATGTTTCGAGTATCGATGCTGGACACTCGGGTTCCATGATTTTGATATGTCGCGAGGGACACCCGTTGATTTTTATCCTCATACTTTCATGCATATGTTTTTATGACATGCATACATACCTTGATCATATGGTTGGACGAGATCCACGTACATACAGATATTGATTATCTGATTGGATGATATTAGCATGCTTATAGACATTGACTATCTTGTTGGCACATATACGACCCGGTCACCCTAGATATCATAGTATTACCTTTATGATATAGTTGACCTAGGAGTCGTTGTTTATTCGATTTCTACTTGTTGATATTTTTCTATTCACTTGTTGGTTACTCACCCCCGTTGTGCCACAGTTCTTGCAGGTTGACCGCTTGGATCAGTAGCGGCTTCGCTGGAACACAGTTGCATTCGGGTGTTTTGCATTGGTAGGTGGGACATTTGCTGCGTACCCACTCTTGTATCTATATTTCATATTGTATCTAGTTAACTCGATCAATCAAAATTAGTAAATTGTATAAGTAATGAGACTTAGTGGGATTATCGTTGCGAGACTTAGGGTGAGGGGTTTTCTGCTACTTGTGGTTTTTATGTCTTGCTTTTCTTTATCTTTTGTGTTGAACTTCGCCGTTGGGCGTCGTATACTTATTATATTGCTTGCGTGGTTATGACCGTCGATAGACGAAGAGCTAGCTCCCCCTTGGGGATACCTTTTTCATTCATGTTTATATTTATCATGTTGTAACCCGTTTGGGGCCAGTATTTACAAAAGAAACTCTGCCGAAATTTTCAGAAAAGACATGTGATTTTAAAATTTTATATTTTGGCTTATGGTGCTAAAACTACTTGATTTAACTTGGTTTTTCCTCCACTCTACTGCTTTACTTGGTTTGGATTTCTGGGTTTTGGCTTACTTAGATTACGTACGCCTCGAGACGTTTCGTAGTTTAAGTGCCGGTCATGTTCCGTACTTTTCGGTTCGTGACACCTGATTCATGACAGTAACCATATACTTACCTGCCCTCACTCCAATCCCTTTATTATATCTTTACTTATTACCTTCTGTACACCTTCTTTAGGCTAACTGGTTTTCTTCCTTCCCTACCCATCGGCACCAGCCTAAGGTTTGGAAGAAGACTATCCAATAAGCGCAATAGGTGTACTCTCCTAATCCTAGAAGCCCTCACAACCTGAGAGAAGGTAATGGGAAAAGACTTCTGAATAATCCTATTCTATTTCTCCTGAACCGGTAATCATCCTCGAATCTGGAACGAATTCCATCGAGTTTGTATGTAACTATACGATGGCATATCCAATATGAGTGGATATCCGTAGTGATACGGAGTGTTCTGGAGAAATCCAAAGTGGATGTGGGAGTGGCAGGGGTATACACGGTTTTATCGTGAATGATGGTGGTCGCAATTTTCTTTGCCCTTAATCTAATCCCTTTATATGTCTTTACTTATTACCTTTTGTACACCACACTTAGGCTTAATTGGTTTTCTTCCTTCCCTACCTATCGGCACATGCCTATGGTGTAAAAGAAGACTATCCAATAAGCTCAATAGGTGTACCCACTCCTAATCCTAGGATCGCTCACAACATGAGAGATGGTAAAGGGAAAAGACAACCGAATAATCTTATTCAATCTCTCGAGAACCAGAATCCATCCGCGAATCTGGAACAAGTTCTTTCGAGTTCGTATGTAACTATACGATGGATTTATTCAATGGAAGTGGATGTTCGTAGTGATACACGGTGTTCTACAGAAATGCAAAGGTGATATAGAAGTGGCAATGATGTATGCGACACCGTGACATTCCAAAAGCCAAAGTGTTTTAAGAAGGTTCAGTTAACTTGGTTCATGAGTTTTAGTCAAGGGTCGGGCCATGGTCGCTGCCAGAGAGAGAGAAAAGAAACACTCATCGTGCACTCTAACCTAGATCAGAATGGTTAATCACTTTATCTAATCAGAATGGCTCCCACAGTTTCCTCGAATTCTCCTCCAAACCCAAAAGTAGAATTAGTCGGGATCATCTAAAATTACCCGAGGAGTAGCACTTACTAATTAGTGGGAATCGAGATCCAACTATCATCGCATGATAACTTGATGGAATCCACTCAAGTCACCACACTCCAGAAGGTATGCGCAAGCCTGGCAAGTTTCCTATTTGTTTGAAACCCCCGATGTGATTTTTACCCCAAGCGGTTTATGACCTTGACTAGGTCAACAAACCATAAACCGCTAGTCAAGTTCAACCTGTCATTATCCTGGATTGCATTAAACCCACCCGCTCGTGCCCTTGACTAGGTCAACAAGGCCGCACGACTGTCCTAACCAGTCGCATTTAAAATGCAACAAACAAGCACCACTTAGCTACCGAACACTACGTCTTGACTAGGTCAACAAACGCAACACAAATACTAAATAATACTCGTAAGAAATGATGGAGGGCTACGACTGGTTTTTGGAGAAAAACCTTTAACGTAATGAACTTTATATCGTTGAAAGATGTAACACCTTAGAATGCGATTAGTGTTAATTAAGCGATAATGCATTTTTTTAGTAAAAAGTTTACCAAAATAGTTTTCAAATATTTTATAAAAATTAATTAATATTTTATTCATATTTATTTTGGGCTTGCACACACATGCGCATGTTAAGCTAGGGTTAATTAGGTTTAACCATGCTTAAGTAGCCATAGCATATTAACCTCATTCCATTAAGTATTATGTAATTAGTTAATTAATTAGTTTTCAAAATAAAATAAAGGGTTTTTGAAAATATGTTGACTTGAGAGAGAGAGAGAGAGGGTGGCATGGGAATGATGAGCATGGGCAAGTATGCCATGCATTAAATGAAGAGAGAGAAGGGCATGGCTCACTCTAAACTCACCCCTCATTCCCTCATCCCTCACCCTCACACATACACCCTCACTCTCATTCTCTTATTTTCTTCACCTCACCTCTTTCCCTCACTCCCTCAACTGAAACCCTAACCCAACCCTCACAAACCAAAGATAAATCCTCACTACACTTCACAAAACTCACTAAACCCTTCATTAAACTTGATCTAAAGCCTATGGAGATCACTTGGAGCATGGAAAGCTAGGGTTTTAAGCAAGTGTGGCAAGGTAACGACCTCTCTACTGTTAATTAGGTAGTTTATTTTGTAGTGTTGCTTAGTAGTGGTTGTTTAGAACACTAAATGTTTAGTTTGTGCAAAATATCATATTTTTAGTGTCTTTTGTGGTGTCTGTAACCTGCTATAACCACGAGTTTTTACTGTGTAATCTTGCAGTATAGTAGTGTTGTAATAGAGACCCTAAGTGTACACCTGAGACCCTGACCCCACACGACACTGTTCAGCCGGCGACTTTGGGGATAAATACGGCGAGCTCGGCAATCTTAGTGACTGGGTAGTTGAGTTTTTGTGGGTAGCTGTCTGCAGTTGTTTTAGATTGTTTGGTATTGCTAGAATTTCAGTTGGTGATAGTATGTAAAATCTGGGATCGATTAACTAGTTTTTAGTGTTTCGACTACGCGTGTTACGATTAATCCGACGTAGTTTTAGTGTTTCGGGTAGCTTGCTGTCGTGGGTCTGTTTTGGTGATGTCGACACACACGTTGTAGGGTTCCTAGGCACTCTCAAGAGGTCTCACAAGGCATCAACCAAGCCAATTTCAAAAATTATGGTGCCGAGAAACCCTAGTGTATGGATCGTTGGCTAGATTTCTAGGAGAAACAATAAACTAGTTAACACTTAACTAAGAGATACGGAAATACAATCTTTGTAGATCCGGTTCTCCACCTCCATAGCTCCGCAATGAAGTCTCCTCGCTGTCCATAACAAGTCCCTGGCTCTAGCGTCGGCTTCATCGGAGAATGGACGGGCTAGGTCATCGATGTCCATGCCGAAGATGATCTACGTCGAAGTATCGCAAGATCAAGCTCTCACTTCACCAAGTCATGAAACTTGTGAAGAAAACAAACTCTACTACTTGGCAAGAGGTAGAGGATGAAGAAATAGGAAGTGGGTAAACTTTAGAATTGGATTTCTCACTCTTTTCCAACAATCACCATTGATGGAGCTTAAGGTTTTCTTCTTGAAGAAGAAGAAGAAGAAGAAATGTTATTATGATAAGAATAATAAAAATGTGAAAAGAAATTCATTCTTATCATAATTGAACCATAGTTAGGTGTAGAGAATCAATCATGGTTTAGTGGAATGGTTAGGTTAAGCATGAGACAAAAATGGTTACAAGGTCAAAGACTTCATGAAGCTTCATGAAGCATTTAAAGAAAGCCACCATTTTCTCATGCTCTTTTTCTTTTCCAAAAAGAATAAATGTATATATAAATTAATAAGAAAAAAAAAACCCTAATTATCCACTTAGCCATGGTTTAATTCTTTACACTTAACCAAAATGTATGTATCATCAAACATGATACAATCTAGTGCACAAAATCATATCGCATATGTAATGCACACATCCGAGTGAGAAAATCCATCTTAAAGTGAACCGATACTAGTTAATGCAAAGTAATATATCAAATATATAATTATGCATTAAATCATTAAATCAACACTTGATTCAATGATCCGGTCATGTCGCACAAAACCGACAGGTATCATTAGTAACAACTTATAGAATCAACACTTGATCCGATAACCCGGCTATATCGCATATAACCGATCAATGTCACATCGCGAGAATCGAATACAGTATCAGATACTGGTATTATTCTCGGTCCCGCACATATCTCATATGCGCTCCTATTTCGTTTCGCTTGAGCCAGGAAACCTCTGTGTAGGACTCTAAAGACTCGTCAATACGCCGGCAGCAGGTGATGATCATATCAAACATCCACAAGCCGCAAGCGGTCTGCTAAACGTAACGGCCACCCGGGTATTGAGCGATCTGAAGATCGACGAGCAAGCCCGCTCACACTCCAGTGAATCCAACCAGTAACACTACCGTACAGTCCGGTCTGATCGTCTGATATGTCGCATATCTTGCCTAGGGGTGGTAAATGTCAGACCCAAATAGCTCGATAAGTCGTGTCGATATGAGGTCTATAACAATTCGAGAAACTACCGGTAACACTTACCAGTAAATCTCAGCAACCCTGGCCAGGGATTTCCTGTTATAGCCAATCGAACACAGCGCAACATCTACCCCCTATACCGGGAGAGACGAATCCCCTCCTATCGCTCATTGCCTCCATGTGACTCGGGACTGTACCCAAAAACCACCGTTTTGCATGCCCTCTTAGACGTGGTAAGATGGAAATCAAGGCACAGTAGGAACCACACAAGACTCTATGACGATCTCGGGTCAACAGACTACTCTGTACCAGTGTCACCAGAGAACTGCCATCTGACGTGAGGTATAATACCATCTGGGAGTTCTCGGCGA
Source organism: Agapanthus africanus (assembly GCA_030015575.1). NCBI lineage: Eukaryota > Viridiplantae > Streptophyta > Magnoliopsida > Asparagales > Amaryllidaceae > Agapanthus > Agapanthus africanus. Next base: position 494,948,300 of record JASDDO010000019.1, on the reverse strand, counting down.
GTCCGTCCAGTGTACCCAGTCTCTACTGAGCACCCGTATATCATCTCTGATGTCAAACACCAATGGATATGGGATCATCCATCGCTCATCTGTATGGGTCGAGAAGGTACACGCTAGTCTACTCTGGTATATCGATGCCCCGTCTCGATACACCCTCGACTAGGGACTTTGAAGGATGTACTTATGGACTACCATGTCCCCACTCATATGATCCGCATCATAGTCCAGGTAGTCAAGCACACATCCTAAGGGCTTTACCAACATGTAACAGAGAGACAATCAGTGTACACGTTAAGGTAAAGATCAACCAGATAGCATACTATCATGTCGAGCAAGAAAGTCCTCCCTATATATGTCCCAGCATCCACTACAATATACATCCTATGTATAGTAATGGCCTCTAGGGCATACATATAACTAACAATCTCCCACTTGCACTAGGGCCATCTGTAGCAGTGGTTGTAGTATCCCATACTCAACCATCCCATAAAAGTCTCTCTCTGGGAACAGGCCGTTGGGAGTGGATCCGCTGTGTTTGTCCTCTGAGTCTACTCTCCTAACCTCGATCCCTTGGAGATCAACCATCTCCATGATCAGGTGATACTGCCTTAGAATATGTCTGGATCACTGATGGGACGGACGTTCCTTGGCATAAGCCACAACTCCATTGTCACACAATGGGAGGAACATGGTTCATCTTATGAACCAATAAACACCCAAACAGCCTCTTTGGTAGCATCTTAAGTAGCGATGTATCCTGCCTTTATCGTCTAGTATGCCACGGTATCTAACTTGGAACTCTTCCATCATACCGTCCCTTTACTGAGGGTAAAGACAATGCCTGCGACTGACATTCAGTCGTCTTTATCACCCTGGAACCCTTCCAGTGATTCTCCCCAGGATCGATTGATACCATCTCACTACAACTAGTGAGAATCCTAACATCCATTTAGATTTATCTCATAGATCCAAAATTCAGGATTTAGGAGGTATCACTTTGATCCTATATGGAGAGTCATTGTGATAAGCGGAGATTGATCGAGCGTAGCATAGGAAACTCCTTCCCTATCATGAGTATGTCATCCACGTACTCTACGAGGATCGTCACCATACTCCCTACTACCTTTTTGTTTATACAAGGTTCATCTACCATTTTGATGATGTTAACTTCTTTGACTTATCCATCAAAACAGATGATCCTACTCCGCGATGCCTGCTTTATCCTATAAAGTATCTTGCACACGTTTCCGCTGCTCCCACTATCTACGAGGCCCTCTGGCTGTGTACTTATAGACGCTCTCTTCTAAACATCATTTAGAAAAGCTGTCATGACACCCAACCGCCAGATATCTTAGTCATGGTATGTAGCCGTGGCAAGTAGGATCTGGATGGACTTAAGCATAGCTACTTAGAAAAGGTTTCATCATCATCCATACCTGGTCAATGATGTAGACCTTTAACAAGTCTAGCTTTGAAAGTCTCAACTCTTCCATGTACACCAAGTAATCTTCTCAAGATATACTTGCTCCTGATGGGGATTTAACCCTTCAGATATAGCAACCAAAGTCCATACTTTGTTGGTGTATAAGGATTCCATCTCAGATCGATAAACATCCAGCCATTCTTACAGAGTCCCACTCCTGATGGCCAGCTCTAAACTAGTTGGGTCATCATCTCATGATGTAATCCTCGCTCCCACTGTCATAGAGAAACCGAAATATCTCTCAGGTGGGTGAGGAACCCTACTAGATCGGCGGAGAGGCTGAGGTTCGTTGGTAACTATCGAATCCTTTGGTTCTCTCAAATCATCAGCTGCAGTTTGTATAGCTGGAACCTTTCCAGTTCTACATTACAGACCTTGCCTCGAGCTTGTCCGGATTTTGCTTTCAGACATAGGCCGGACAACCCCAAATCTTAAGCAACTTAAGAGATGGGCTCTTCCCTTTCCATATCACATATGAAATGGTAGGCAACTGATTTGATTTGAACCCTATTCAATAGGTATGCAGCTTCTCAAGTGCATAACTCCCATAAGGAAATAGGTAACTCAGTAGTACTCATCATAGAGCACACCTTATCATATAGGGTGTGATTGCTCCGCCCCGATATACCATCGTGCTATGGTGTATACGGAGGAGTAATGCTGAGATAGAATCTCATTCTCCTTTAGAATAGTCCAAGAATTCCGTGCACAAGTATTCTCCTCCTCGATCTCATCATAGGACATAATACTTATACCCGTATTTTAGTTCTCTACTTCTAACTTATATTCTGTGAATATCTCAAAAGGTTCAGACTTGTGTTTCAACAGGAACATATGTCTGAATCTAGAGAGATTATCAGAGAACGTAATGAAGTATAAAGAATCAGTCCTGGTATTTATAGACAGGGGACATTACATACATCAACATGTATAATCCCAAGAGTTTACTAACTCTTTCTCTGTTTCCAGTAAACGGAGCTATGGTCATCTTATCTCTGTGACATGACTGGCGAGTTTCACAAGATGTAAATTCAAACTGATTTAAATATGCATCTAAATGTAACTCTAGCTAGTCGAGTCACATTGATCTGACCTAGTCTACAATACCTTAAAAAGGATCCGTTCATTTCTGAACTCTTCCTCTTGTGTGTGATCCGTATACTAAGAACTGTAGTTTGATTTAGAACATCAATGCTTTTAGATAACGTGCCTGAACCGATCAAGTTTTGATATAGGAAATGTTCAAAACATTATCCAACAATACAAAATTTTATCATTTCTTTACTTATAAAGAGACTGATATGATTTTGTATATCAGGTTCGGTATCTAACAACATTCGTTCAGAATCAATGTATTGGTAATACAGGATGACAGTGACCGACAGACTTGGCTGCAACACTTGCCCCGTTTTCTGCCTCATGAAACTTATCACCCGTTCTCAGTTCTCTACCTTTCTGTAGCCCTATGTAACAGATTACATATCTGGGATCCTGATCTGGTATCACATACCCAGGACGTAAAGGATACTGAGAAACAGTTCTCTGTAATGAACACACCCGAAGATGATGCATCAGCATGCACTCTCTTCGTTTGGGAGGCACGGGAATTCTGGTAATCCCCAATTTCCTGCTCTGTCTTATAACAATTATAAGGTGGAGCGGGACCAACGTTCCCCAGCTCAGTATAACAAGCGGGTTCGGTCAATATTCCGTATTATTATCTTGATTAAGGCGTGATATGGTCGCTACCTGGAGAGAGAGAGAAGAAAACACTCAGCGTGCGCTCTTGCAAGAATAGATTGGTTTTTATTTTATCTAATCAGGATGGCTCCCACTGCTTTTTATCAAATCTTCCTTCAAACCCTAAAAGGAAAGACTAGCCGGGATTAATTACACACTACAAGTTCGCCAATCTTTCAGCCAGGCCAGTGTCGGTACTTTGAGGGAGGTCCCCCGTGCTTTCGCACGAACCTAATTAATGTAAACCTCGTTTTCCCAGAGGCGTAACCCCGTTGACACCTTTCTAGACACCTACTTGATCGGCTAATTGTAATGTATAAAACTCTCCCAGGAGTAACTCTTACTCGCAGCGGGTATCGGGATCCAACTATCACATAGAAGGTATGCAATTTCATTGCAAATTTCAACACTTGAAATTTCCTATAATATTTTGCCCCGAACGATCTATGACCTTGACAAGGTCAAAAAACCATAGACCGCAAGTCAAGTTCAACCCGTCATTTCTTGATTGAATCAAACCCACCCGCACGACCCTTGACAAGGTCAACAAGGCCGCACGACTACCCTAACCCAATCTGCATCATATGCATAAGCAGATAAATACTGGTTAGCTACCGCACACTGCGCCTTGACAAGGTCAACAAACGCAGCACGAATACTAAACAGGACTTATCTGAAATGACGGAGGGCTACGATAGGTTTTTCTGAAAACCTATTGCGTAATGAACTTGATATCGTTGTAGAATCAAATGATTTTAAAATGGAGTGCTTTTGAGGCTTTTCTAGTTTTGCTAAAGGAGTCACTCCCGGTGAAGGGATCGTCGGTCCTTTCCTCGTCGAATGAGGTGCGGGATATATCATATATATCACTGTGCAAAGCAAAAACTCTTAAAAGCAATCAAAAGACAAACCGAGTGTGTAGCATCTGCCAGTTATTGCTAAAGGAGTCACTCCCGGTGGAGGGATCTCGGTCCTTTCTTCATCGAATAAGGTGCAGGATATATCACATATACCGCTGTGCAAAGCAAGAACTGTAGCTACCTGTTTTAGTTTGAAATTCGATTCTACAACATCTTAGGTTTCTTTTATTTTCATTAATCACATTAATGAAGTCCCATCATTTAAGTACCTAAACATCACAGATAAATACGACGTACACTTATGCCATCCGCATTCGCCTCGATGTCCCCTCGTGCACCGTTAGGTTAGGTAACTAACGGCACAGCGGGGCGGGGCTAGCGCGGGTGTAAAACATAAGTAACGCCTATATAATATATCATATATACTATATACTGTATCTATCACAGAACATCACATGATCACATCACAGATATCGCAGCAGAAGAAACATATGAAATATTGGATATACTAGGACGTCCGTGTTTTCAATACGAGCCAGTATAAAACACGGATTTCACGGTCGTGATGAATAGCCAAACCCACACCCCTAGACCCCTACGAGAGCGGCAAGCAACCCTACCAATTCTAGAGTTAGGAGACCCGGACTCGACTCCTCGAGTTGGTCTCCCACTGGACTCCAGAACCCGGTTACTTGTGCTCCCCTCCTTGGGTCTATCCTAGTGCGGAAAAGTAAATAATATACAAAGGTGACAACTTCCGCAACCTGGAAGTGCCCAAATAAAAGAATATTACATACAAGTTTTTACATGAATGAAAATGAAAAACACTCATCACACATAAAAACCCCCGGCTATTCAAACACGACGATCCAATATAACATATCCAGTAACACATAACATCACATGTCATCAACGTAAGTAAATATACGCATCCCAATTGTCGTTGACATATAGCAACGAAACCGGCGATATCACATATTACACTTACGGTCACAAAAAAAAAGTGTAAAACTACAACAGTTGGAATCCGCAACCACCTCAGACATCGCATGCCTGACCAAATGAATTCCTTAGACATTGCATGCCTAACAATTATAAACCCCGCATTTTAGTCTCATTATCGAAAACACTTTTCAATATCAAGTCGGGAAATTCAACAAGATTCCCGACATCCTGATCGAATGCTCGTCGCAAACTTCAGTAGACGGCCGCACCCCCGATACCGTCGACGAAGTGCACCAAGGCGGAACACCGCTACCGCGAGCACCCGAACGGATGCTTTCGGCGACGGGGTTCTCCTACAGTCACTTGGTCGGGGCTATGGAGTGAGGCTGTCTATTAAGTTTACCCGGCGAATATCCGAGTACGCTACGTGATTGCGACGGACTTTTGATCGCATCAAAATTCCGTGGCAACCGATCAAGTGAGACTGAAGTGCTATGTTTATAACATTCATTCAGTTATCTCATAACTTCTTGTGAATTCCAATTATTGTATCCCATTCCAGATAAATAGAAAATGTTAAACTTTCCGATCGAACATTCAAACACCCAAGTTTTCCCGGTACAGATTAACACATGAAACAAGTCTAACAACATTCAGTTCGTGCCTCAGTACCAACGGTCCAGCCGTAGAAGGGTCAAGCCAACGCCTCACATGTGGCACGCCGTACTGCCCCAAACCCGAAGGTTCAAAGGGCAGTTCAAGACGGTCACATAATCGAGTTAAGGTTTATTGTCTTCTAGAGGGACCATCGCGTTACTTGCACTACTTAGAACGTCGTTAAACTACGGAAAAATCCAACACTTGGAAATTTCCCGACAGGGAAAAAATTGGGTATTTATATCCGGTCGAACTTTTTAACATATTCTAAAAATTTATCCGGAAAGCCACACAGACAAAATTTGATAATCCGATCGAACATACGAATCCCCAAAACAACCCCAGAAAATTCAACTCTTGAAAAAATATCAAAAATACCCATGAAAACCAGCACTGCATGTTATGAATTACTGTGCAAATTTGGATGCCACAAACGACAAAACGGCCGCGGTTCCGCCGCACGAGCCATGCTCGTGCCGCGGAATCGCGGCGCATTGATGGATTCAGGCACACGAATTTTACAGTATCCCTTATAATTTCCTGCTGATTTTACTGAATATTTTTAATATGGAAAAATCCCAATTTTTGAAAACAGGTTAGAGAGCAAGTTTGTGATCGGGTTTCGGGTTCGTTCGGGTTTCAAATTCCGTCTAGACTTCGCCTAAGGCTCTAGCTAGGCTCTGATACCACTGTAGGGTTCCTAGGCACTCTCAAGAGTTCTCACAAGGCATCAACCATGCCAATTTCAAAAATTATGGTGCCGAGAAACCCTAGTGTACGGATCGTTGGCTAGATTTCTAGGCGAAACAATAAACTAGTTAACACTTAACTAAGAGATACAGAAATACAACCTTTGTAGATCTGGTTCTCCACCTCCATAGCTCCGCAATGAAGTCTCCTCGCTGTCCATAACAAGTCCCGGGCTCTAGCGTCGGCTTCATCGGAGAATGGACGGGCTAGGTCATCGATGTCCATGCCGAAGATGATCTACGTCAAAGTATCGCAAGATCAAGCTCTCACTTCACCAAGTCATGAAACTTGTGAAGAAAACACACTCTACTACTTGGCAAGAGGTAAAGGATGAAGAAATAGGAAGTGGGTAAACTTTAGAATTGGATTTCTCACTCTTTTCCAACAATCACCATTGATGGAGCTTAAGGTTTTCTTCTTGAAGAAGAAGAAGAAGAAGAAGAAATGTTATTATGATAAGAATAATAAAAATGAGAAAACAAATTCATTCTTATCATAATTGAACCATAGTTAGGTGTAGAGAATCAATCATGGTTTAGTGGAATGGTTAGGTTAAGCATGAGACAAAAATGGTTACAAGGTCAAAGACTTCATGAAGCTTCATGAAGCATTTAAAGAAAGCCACCATTTTCTCATGCTCTTTTTCTTTTCCAAAAAGAATAAATGTATATATAAATTAATAAGAAAAACAAAACCCTAATTATCCACTTAGCCATGGTTTAATTCTTTACACTTAACGAAAATGTATGTATCATCAAACATGATACAATCTAGTGCACAAAATCATATCGCATATGTAATGCACACATCCGAGTGAGAAAATCCATCTTAAAGTGAACCGATACTAGTTAATGCAATGTAATATATCAAATATATAATTATGCATTAAATCATTAAATCAACACTTGATTCAATGATCCGGTCATGTCGCACAAAACCGACAGGTATCATTAGTAACAACTTATCGAATCAACACTTGATCCGATAACCCGGCTATATCGCATATAACCGATCAATGTCACATCGCGAGAATCGAATACAGTATCAGATACTGGTATTATTCTCGGGCCCGCACATATCTCATATGCGCTCCTATTTCGTTTCGCTTGAGCCAGGAAATCTCTGTGTAGGACTCTAAAGACTCGTCAATACGCCGGCAGCAGGTGATGATCATATCAAACACCCATAAGCCGCAAGCGGTCTGCTAAACGTAACGGCCACCCGGGTATTGAGCGATCTGAAGATCGACGAGCAAGCCCGCTCACACTCCAGTGAATCCAACCAGTAACACTACCGTACAGTCCGGTCTGATCGTCTGATATGTCGCATATCTTGCCTAGGGGTGGTAAACGTCAGACCCCAACAGCTCGATAAGTCGTGTCGATATGAGGTCTATAACAATTCAAGAAACTACCGGTAACACTTACCAGTAAATCTCAGCAACCCTGGCCAGGGATTTCCTGTTATAGCCAATCGAACACAGCGCAACATCTACCCCCTATACCGGGAGAGACGAATCCCCTCCTATCGCTCATTGCCTCCATGTGACTCGGGACTGTACCCAAAAACCACCGTTTTGCACGCCCTCTTGGACGTGGTAAGATAGAAATCAAAGCACAGTGGGAACCACACAAGACTCTATGACGATCTCGGGTCAACAGACTACTCTGTACCAGTGTCACCAGAGAACTGCCATCTGACGTGAGGTATAATACCATCTGGGAGTTCTCGGCGAGTCCGTCCAGTGTACCCAGTCTCTACTGAGCACCCGTATATCATCTCTGATGTCAAACACCAATGGATATGGGATCATCCATCGCCCATCTGTATGGGTCGAGAAGGTACATGCTAGTCTACTCTGGTATATCGATGCCCCGTCTCGATACACCCTCGACTAGGGACTTTGAAGGATGTACTTATGGACTACCATGTCCCTACTAGTATGATCCGCATCATAGTCCAGATAGTCAAGCACACATCCTAAGGGCTTTACCAACATGTAACAGAGAGACAATCAGTGTACACGTTAAGGTAAAGATCAACCAGATAGCATACTATCATGTCGAGCAAGAAAGACCTCCCTATATATGTCCCAGCATCCACTACAATATACATCCTATGTATAGTAATGGCCTCTAGGGCATACATATAACTAACACACGTTAGCCGCTAAGCGAACCCTTTTGTAGCTTAAGGGAACCGAATCGTTAAATTAGCGTTATGTTCGTTATTATTGCGTAGTTTGTTAAATCTACGCGTTATTGTGTTTTGTGCTAATAGGATCGCAGGCGGAGACTTCGGACGCTGCGAAGAAAGGGAAGCAGGTGGTCGGATTTACTTAGCTCGAGATCACCGGTGAGTAGATTTAACATCTACGGGGAAATCTCGCGTATGTCGTTGTGCTTCAGGGCTTGATATGATAGTATAGCCGCATGTTTATATGCATATATATTGATTGTGCATCATTGCATACCATTACTTGTTGTGCCTTGACTTAGTATCTAGTGGACACTGCACCATTACTGACGGTTCATGTTGCACGAGCACTAAATTGTATGATACAACCACACCGTCGGTAATTGCCATGACACGCACAACCTATACACATATGCAGTATTGTATTGTTATTGATATTGACACGTGGATTATTGTTCTATTGCGCATATGAGATACATCATGCATACATACTTATATGTATACACTCATACTTGCTATAGCTACATGTACACCTTTAGATGATGTTGGATTTGATCATGGAGAAATTGGGAACCGCATGATATATTTAAAAACTGGATTCATTTAAAAGAGCGGTTTTCCCTTGATATGCTCATATTATGGTTTTATTTTGCATATATCATATTTCATGGATTTACGCATTGAGATACGGATTTCGTGTGATTTATGGATTTGAGAACCGTAGTATTATTTCAAGAAAGTTTGCATTGTTTTGAAAACCCGGTTTCTCTTGATATGATACTTCGGTGCGTCCACCATGCGTTTTGTCGGTTCTGAGACGTGTGATAGAAACCCGATTCGAGGAGTTGGATGATCCGTTTGCGGGTTCATGGTGGACCCGTTATGGTACCCCAGGGCAAGAAAGGGATGTTGTGCAGTAGACAATAAGCCTGGCAGAGGGACTATTACCTATTGGTGATTGGTTGGACCTGGCGGTTATCCGGAGTATACCGACTGGAGTCGAAGGATGGGTATGGGCCGACCAGACTGACGAAGCACGTGGGCCGATCCGGACTGACGGAGCCAGTTGGCCGATCTGGACTGACGGAGCCAGATATATGTAGATTTGCGTGTCGATGTTGGACACGAGTATTTCATGATGTTTTCGAGTGCCGATGTTGGGCACTCAGGTTCCATGAGATTTATAAGATATGAGGGCTAATCAGAGTGACGACGCCTGAGGTATTGGGATTTAGGGTGTCCTTGATGGACACCGTTTTTCCATGATGATGATTTATTGATGATGAAATCTTTAATCCTATACTCAGCATTCATTGATATGCATTTATTCATATATTTGTAGAACCTGATAGTGTTAGTTGTATGTATGCCCTAGAGGCCAGTATTGTACAGATGATGTATATTATATTGGATGCTTGGACATATATAGAGAGGACTTTCTTGCTCGATATGATAGTATGCTATCTGGTTGCACTTTACTTTAACATGTATACTTGTCTCTTTATACTGTCTTATAGTTACATGTTGGTAAAGACCTTAGGATGTGTACTTGACTACTTGGACTATGATGCGGATCATACTAGTGGGGACATGGTAGTCCATAAGTACATCCTTCAAGGTCACTAGTCGTGGGTGTATCGAGACGGGGCATCGATATACCAGTGTAGACTAGCGTATACGCTTCTCGACCCATGAGATGGGCGATGGATGATCCCATATCTATTGGTGTTTGACATCAGAGATGGTATACGGGTGCTCAGTGGAGACTGGGTACACTGGATGGACTCGCTGAGAACACCCGGATGGGATTATACCTCACGTCAGATGGCAGTTCTCTGGTGACACTTGTGCAGGTAAGTCTGTAGACCCGAGATCGTCATAGAGTCTTGTGTGATTCCCACCGTGCTTTGATTTCCACCTTACCACGTCCATGAGGGCGTGCAGAACGGTGGTTTTTAGGTATAGTCCCGAGTCACATGGAGGCAATGAGCGATAGGAGGGGTTGTTAGTTATATGTATGCCCTAGAGGCCATTACTGTACATAGGATGTATATTGTAGTGGATGCTGGGACATATATAGGGAGGACTTTCTTGCTCGACATGATAGTATGCTATCTGGTTGCTCTTTATCTTAACGTGTACACTGATTGTCTCTCTATTACATGTTGGTAAAGCCCTTAGGATGTTTACTTGACTACCTGGACTATGATGCAGATCATACTCGTGGGGACATGGTAGTCCATAAGTATATCCTTCAAGGTCCCTAGTCGTGGGTGTATCGAGACGGGGCATCGATATACCAGAGTAGACTAGCGTATCCCTTCTCGACCCATACAGATGGGCGATGGATGATCCCATATCCATTGGTGTTTAACATCATAGATGATATACGGGTGCTCAGTGGAGACGGGGTACACTGGACGGACTCGCCGAGAACTCCCAGATGGTATTATACCTCACGTCAGATGGCAGTTCTCTGGTGACACTGGTACAGGTTAGTCTGTAGACCCGAGATCGTCATAGAGTCTTGTGTGATTCCCACTGTGCTTTGATTTCCACCTTACCACGTCCAAGAGGGCGTGTAAAATGGTGGCTTTTGGGTACAGTCCCGAATCATATGGAGGCAATGAGCGATAGGAGAGGATTCGTCTCTCCCGGTATAGGGAGTTGATGTTGCGCTGTGTTCGATTGGCTATAACCGGAAATCCCTGGCCAGGGTTGCTGAGATTTACTGGTAAGTGTTACCAGTAGTTTCTCGAACTGTTATAGACCTCATATCGACACGACTTATCGAGCAACTGGGGTCTGACGTTTACCACCCCTAGGCGAGATATGCGACATATCAGACGCACAGACCGGACTGTACGGTTAGTGTTACTGGTTGGATTCACAGGAGTATGAGCGGGTTTGCTCATTGATCTTCTGATCGCCCAATACCCGGGGGGCCGTTACGTTTAGCAGACCGCTTGCGGCTTGTGGGTGCTTGATATGATCATCATCTGTTGCCGGCGTATTGACGAGTCTTTAGAGTCCTACACAGAGGTTTCCTGGCTCAAGCGAAACGAAATAGGACCGCATATGAGATATGTGCGGGACCGAGAATAATACCAGTATGTGATACTGTATTCTATTCTCGCGATTTCTATCATTGGACGGTATATGAGATATAGCCGGGTTACCGAATCAAGTGTTGATTCGATACATTGATACACTAAATATTAGTCGGTTATATGCAGTATGACCGAATCATTAAATCAAGCGTTGATTTAATGATTTAATGCATAATTATATATTTGATATATTACTTTGCATTAACTAGTATTGGTTCACTTAAGATGGATTTTCTCACTTGATGCGCACATTATATATATATGATATAGTTTTGTGCACTAGTTTGTATCATGTTTGATGATACATGCAAACTTGGATGTGTGTATACTTTAAACTATGATTAGGTTAATGGTTAGGGTTTCATTTACTTATTCATTTATTTATTTATTATTTTTGGCAAGAAATGAAATGGTGGCTTTCTTTGGATTTATCTTGAAGCTTCTTGAAGCTTTGAAAAGCTTTGACCATTTTTGTTTCTTTCCTTAACCCTAAGCATTTGCTTTAACCATAGTTTATTCTATACACTCAACCATGGTTGCATTATGATAACTTCACTTGATATATCATTTGATTTTATTATTCTTATCATATTCTTTATCTTCTTCTTCTTCTTTTTCAAGAAAAAGAAACCTTACTAGCTTTAATGGTGCTATGAGGAAAAGAGTGAGAAATCCAAATCCAAAGTGAACCCACTTCCTATTTCTTCATCCTCTACCACTTACCAAGTAGTATAGGCTGTTTTCTTCACAAGTTTCATGACTTGGTGAAGTTGGAGCTTGATCTTGTGTTGCCTCGACGTAGATCATCTTCGGTAACGAAGTCGACGACCTAGCCCGATCATTTCTTCGATGAAACCATCGCTAGAGTCCGGGATCCGATGATCGCAGCGGAGGGAAATCATCACGGAGCTAAGGAAGTGGAGGACCGGATTTTTAAAGGTTGTAGTCTCTTTCACTTAGCAGTAAAGTCATTTACTAGCTTGTAGTTTCGCCTATTCTCTAGTTAATGATCTAGTTTAGGGTTTCTCGGCACCGTAAAATTTTGAATTTGGCATGATTGATCCCTTGTGAGACCTCTTGAGTGTGCCTAGAAACCCTACAGTGGTATCAAAGCCTAGCTAGAGCCTTAGGCGATGAGTAGACGAAGTTAGAAGTCCGTTCGAACTCGAAACCCTAACAGAATACCCCTCTCTGTCCAATTTTTGAAACTGTGGTTTTTTCCAGATTAAAAATGCTTAAAAAATTCAGCAGGAAGTTTTAAGAATTATAGTGCAAAACGACAAAAAGATACGCCCAAAGCGCCGCCGAACCGCGGCAGTAGCTTGGCTTCTGCGGCGGTTCCGTGGCCATCTGATGACGTAAGCCTTCAATTTTTGCACAGTAATTTCTTTCTTTAGGTGCTGAGTTTTCTGGGAATTTTTAATTTGCACTTAAGAATTGTGTTTTCTGGGGTGTTTTGGGGCTTCGATGATTCGATCGGAAATTTTGACTTTGTCTATGTGCTTTTCCGGATAATTTAGAATATGTTAAGAAGTTCGACCGGATATGAATACCCACTTTTTCCCCTGTCGCGAAATTTCCAATTGTTGGATATTTCCGTAGTTTAATGACGTTCTAAGTAGTGCAAGTAACGCGATGGTCCCTCTAGAAGACAACAAACCTTAACTCGATTATGTGACCGTCTTGAACTGCCCTTTGAACCTTAGGGTTTGGGGCAGTACGGCGTGCTACATGTGAGGCGTTGGCTTGACCCTTCTACGGCTGGACCGTTGGTACTGAGGCATGAAATGGATGTCTTTGAACTTATTTCATGTGTTGAGCTGTTTCGGGAAAACTTGGGTGTTTGATTGTTCGATCGGAAAGTTTAACATTTTCTATTTATCCGGAATGTGATACAATATTTGGAATCCACAAGTAGTTATGAGATAACTGAATGAATGTTATAAACATAGCAGTTTAGTCTCACATGATCGGTTGCCATGGAATTTTGATGCGATCAAAAATCCGTCGCAATCACGTAGCGTACGCGGATACTCGCCAGGTAAACTTAATAGACAGCTACACCCTATAGCCCCGACCAAGTGACTGTAGGAGAACCCCATCGCCGAAAGCATCCGTTCGGGTGCTCGCGGCAGCGGTGTTCCGCCTTAGTGCACTTCATCGACGGTATCGGGGGTGCGGCCATCTACTAAAGTTTACGACGAGCATTCGATCAGGATGTCGGGAATCTTGCTGAATTGCCCGACTTGACATTGAAAAGTGTTTTCGATAATGAGACTAAAATGCGGGGTTTATAATTGTTAGGAATGCGATGTCTAAGGAATTCATTTGGTGAGGCATGCGATGTCTAATGAGTTTGCGGATTCCAACTGGTGTAGTTTTACACTTTCTTTTCTGCGACCGTAAGTGTAATATGTGATATCGTCGGTTTCGTTGCTATATGTCAACGACAATTGGGATGGGTATATTTACTTACGTTGATGACATGTGATGTTATGTGTTGTTGGATATGTTATATTGGATCGTCGTGTTTGAATAGCCGGGGTTTTTTTATGTGATATGAGTGTTTTTCATTTTCATTCATGTAAAAAAAAATTGTATGTAATATTCTTTTATTGGGGCACTTCCAGGTTGCGGAAGATGTCACCTTTTGTATATTATTTACTTTTCCGCACTAGGATAGACCTAAGGAGGAGGGCACAAGTAACCGGGTTCTGGAGTCCAGTGGGAGACCAACTCGAGGAGTCGAGTCCCGGTCTCCTAACTCTAGAATTGGTAGGGTTGCTTGCCGCTCTCGTAGGGGTCTAGGGGTGTGGGTTTGGCTATTCATCGCGACCATGGAATCCGTATTTTATAATGGCTCATATTGAAAACACGGACGTCCTAGTATATCCAATGTTTCATATGTTTCTTCTGCTGCGATGTCTGTGATGTGATCATTTGATATGTTGTGATAGATACTGTATATAGTATATATGATATAATATATAGAAGTTACTTATGTTTTACACCCGCGCTAGCCCTGCCCTGCTCTGTCGTTAGTTACCTAACCTAACGGTGCACGAAGGGACATCGAGGCGAATGCGGATGGCATAAGTGTACGTCGTATTTATCTGTGATGTTTAGGTGCTTAATTGATGGGACTTCATTAATGTGATTAATGAAAGAAAAGAAACCTAAGATGTTGTGGAATCGAATTTTCAAAAACAGGTAGCTACAGTTCTTGCTTTGCATCGCGGTGTTCCTTGTAGAACATCCTGCACCTTATTCGATAAGGAAAGGACCGAGATCCCTTCACCGGGAGTGACTCCTTTAGCAACAACTGGAAGATGCTACAACCCTCGGTTTGTTTTTTTGATTGCTTCTATTGTTTCTGCTTTGCACAGTGATATATATGATATATCCCGCACCTTATTCGACGAGGAAAGGGCCGACGATCCCTTCACCGGGAGTGACCCCTTTAGCAAAACTAGAAAGCCTAAAAAACACTCCATTTTAAAACCATTTGATTCTACAACGATATCAAGTTCATTATGCAATAGGTTTTCAGAAAAAACTGTCGTAGCCCTCCATCATTTCAGATAAATAGTAGTTAGTATTCGTGCTGCGTTTGTTGGCCTTTGTCAAGGCGTAGTGTGCGGTAGCTGACTAGTGCTTATCTGCTTATGCATATGATGCAGATTGAGTTAGGGTAGTCGTGCGACCTTGTTGGCCTTTGTCAAGGGCCGTGCGGGTGGGTTTATTTCAATCAGGAAATGACGTGTTGAACTTGACTAGCAGCCTATGGTTTGTTGGCCTTTGTCAAGGTCATAGGACGCTAGGGGCAAAATTATCGGGAATTTCAAGTGTTGAAATTTGCAATGAGATTGCATACCTTCTATGAGATAGTTGGATCCCGATACCCACTGCGAGTAAGAGTTACTCCTGGGAGAGTTTTACACATTACAATTAGCCGATCTAGTAGGTGTCTAGAAAGGTGTCAACGGGGTTAAGCCTCTGGGAAAACAAGGTTTACTGTAATTAGGTCCGTGCGAAAGCACGGGGAACCTCCCTCAATGTACCGACACTGGTCTGGCTGAAAGATTGGCGAACTTGTAGCGTGTAATTAATCCCGGCCAGTCTTTCCTTTTAGGGTTTGAAGGAAGATTTGATAAAAACAGTGGGAGCCATCCTGATTAGATAAAATATTAACCAATCTGATCTTGCAAGAGCGCACACAGAGTGTTTTCATCTCTCTCTCCTGGTAGCGACCATATCACGCCTTAATCAAGATAATAATACGGATGTATTGACCGAACCCGCTTGTTATACTGAGCTGGGGAACGTTGATCCCGCTCCAACTTATAATTGTTATAAGACAGAGCATGAAATAGGGGAATACCAGAATTCCTATGCCGCCCAAACGAAGAAAGTACATATGATGCATCTCCTTCGGGTGTCTTCATTACACAGAACTATTTCTCAGTATCCTCTGTGTCCTGGGTATCTGATACCGGATCAGGATCCCAGATATGTAATCTGTTACATAGGGCTACAGAAAGGCAGAGAAATGAGAACGGGTGATAAGTTTCATGAGACAGAAAACGGGGCAAGTGTTGCAGCCAAGTCTGTTGGTCACTGTCACCCTGTATTACCAATACATTGATTCTGAACAAATGCTATTAGATACCGAACCTGATGTACAAAATCATATCAGTCTCTTTATTAGTAAAGAAAGGATATAATTTTGTATTGTTGGATAATGTTTTGAACATTTCTTATATCAAAAGTTGATCGGTTCAGGCACGTTATCTAAAAGCATTGACATTCTAAATCAAACTACAGTTCCTAGTATATAGAACACACACAAGGGGAAGAGTTCAGAAATGAACGGATCCTTCTTGAGGTATTGTAGACTAGGTCATATCAATGCGACCCGACTAGCTGAAGTTACATAAAGATGCATATTTAAATTAGTTTGAATTTACATCTTGTGAAACTTGCCGGTCATGTCACAGAGATAAGATGAACATAGCTCTGTTTACTGGAAACAGAGAAAGAGTTAGTGAACTCTTAGGATGATACATGTTGATGTATGTAGGTCCCGTGTCTATACATGCCAAGACCGGTTCTTTGTATTTCATTACATTCTCTGATAATCTCTCAAGATTCAGACATATCTTCCTGTTGAAACATAAGTACAAACCTTTTGAGATATTCACAAAATATAAGTTAGAAGTAGAGATTCAACAACGGGTATAAGTATTATGTCCTTTGATGTGATCAGGGAGGAGAATACTTGAGCACGGGATTCCTGGACTATTCTAAGAATAAGATTCTCTCTCAGCATTACTCCTCCGTATACACCATAGCACGATGGTATATCGAGGCGGAGCAATCACACCCTATATGATACGGTGTGCTCTATGATGAGTACTGCTGAGTTTCCTATTTCCTTTTGGGAATTATGCGCTTGAGAAGCTTCATACCTATTGAATAGGGTTCAAATAAAATCAGTTGCCTACCACTTCATATGTGATATGGAAAGGGAAGAGCTCATATCTTAAGTTTGTTAAGATTGGGGTTGTCTGGCCTATGTCTAAAAAGCAAAATCCGGACAAGCTCGAGGCAAGATCTGTTATGTAGAACTGGAAATGTTCCAGCTATACAAACTGCAGCTGATGATTTGATAGAACCAAAGAATTCAGTAGATTCCAACGAACCTTAGCCTCTCCGCCGATCTAGTAGGGTTCCTTACCCACCTGAGAGTTTCTTCGGTTTCTCTATGACAGTGGGAGCGAGGATTGCATCATGAGATGATGACCCAACTAGTTTCGAGCAGGCCATCAGGAGTGAGACTCTATAACAATGGCTGGATGCTTAGTGATCTGAGATGGAATCCATGTACACCAACAAAGTATGGACTTTGGTTGCTATATCTGAAGGGTTAAATCCCCATCAGGAGAAAGTATATCTTGAGAAGATTACTTGGTGTAGATGGAAAAGTTGAGACTTTTAAAGCTAGACTTGTTAAAGGTTTTTCGTCATCGACCAGGCGTGGATAATGATGAAACCTTTTTCCAGTGGCTATGCTTAAGTCCATCCAGATCCTACTTGCCACGGCTACATACCATGACTACGACATCTGGCGGTTGGGTGCCATGACTACTTTTCTAAATGATGTTTTAGAAGAGTGCGTCTATAAGTACACAGTCAGAGGGCTTCGTAGACAGTGGGAGCAGCGGAAACGTGTGCAAGATGTTTTATGTGATAATGCAGGCATCGCGGAGTTGGAACATCTGTTTTGATGAGTTAATCAAAGAGTTTGACATCATCAAAATGGTAGATGAACCTTGTATATACAAAAAGGTAGTAGGGAGTATGGTGGTGATCCTCGTAGAGTACGTGGATGACATACTTTTGATAGGGAAGGAGTTTCCTATGTTACGCTCGGTCAGTCTCCGGTTATCATAATGATTCTCCATATAGGATCGAAGTGATACCTCCTAAATCTTGGGTTTTGGATCTATGAGATAGATCTAATTGGATGTTAGGATACTCACTAGTTGTAGTAAGATGGTATCAATTGATCCTGGGGAGAATCACTGGAAAGATTCCAGGGTGATAAGGACGACTGAATGTCAGTCACAGGCATTGTCTTTACCCTCAGTAAAGGGACGGTATGTTGGAAGAGTTCCAAGCTAGATACCGTGGCATACTAGACGATAAAGGCTGGATACATCGCTACTTAAGATGCTACCAAAGAGGCAGTCTGGATGGATATTAGTTCATGAGATGAACTCAGTTCCTCCCATTGTGTGACAATGGAGTTGCGGCTTATGCAAGGAACGTCCGTCCCATCAGTGATCCAGACATATTCTAAGCAGTATCACGTGATCATGGAGATGGTTGATCTCCAGGGTGATCGAGGTTAGGAGAGCAGACTCAGAGGATAACACGGCGGATCCACTCACAAAGGCCTTTTCCTAGAGAGAGACTTTTATGGGATGGTTGAGTATGAGATACTGCAACCACTGCTACAGATGGCCCTAGTGCAAGTGGGAGATTGTTAGTTATATGTATGCCCTAGAGGCCATTACTGTATATAGGATGTAAATTGTAGTGGATGCTGGGACATATATAGGGAGGACTTTCTTGCTCGACATGATAGTATGCTATCTGGTTGCTCTTTATCTTAACGTGTACACTGATTGTCTCTCTGTTACATGTTGGTAAAGCCCTTAGGATGTGTACTTGATTACCTAGACTATGATGCAGATCATACTAGTGGGGACATGGTAGGCCATAAGTACATCCTTCAAGGTCCCTAGTCGTGGGTGTATCGAGACGGGGCATCGATATACCAGAGTAGACTAGCGTATACCTTCTCGACCCATACAGATGGGCGATGGATGATCCCATATCCATTGGTGTTTGACATCAGAGATGATATACGGGTGCTCAGTGGAGACTGGGTACAATATGTGGAATTCATATATTTAGGCATGAAATGCGAAGTATGTGATATTTCGGATTTACGATGTCTAAAGTAATTGTGGATTCCAAATGTTGTAGTTTTACACTTTCTTTTCTGCGACCGTAAGTGTAATATGTGATATCGCCGGTTTCGTTGCTATATGTCAATGATAATTGGGATGCGCATATTTACTTACGTTGATGACATGTGATGTTATGAGTTGCTGGATATGTTATATTAGATCGTCGTGTTCTGAATAGCAGGGGGTTTTATGTGAGATGAGGGTTTTTATTTTCATTCATGTAAATTCCTTGTATGTAATATTCTTTTATTGGGGTACTTCCGGGATGAGGATGATGTCACCATTGTATATTATTTACTTTTCTGCATTAGGTAGACCCAAGGAGGGGAGCACAAGTAACCGGGTTCTAGGGTCCAGTGGGAGACCAACTCGAGGAGTCGAGTCCGGGTCTCCTACTCTAGAATTGGTAGGGTTGCTTGCCTCTCTCATAGGGGTCTAGGGGTGTGGGTTTGGCTATTCATCGCGACCGTGGAATTCGTGTTTTATAGAGGCTCAAAATAAAACACGGACCTCCTAGTATATCAATTATTTCATATGTTTCTTCTGCTGCGATATCTGTGATGTGATCATTTGATATGTTGTGACAGATACTGTATATAGTATATATGATATATTATATAGACGTTACTTATGTTTTACACCCGCGCTAGCCCTGCCCCGCTCTGCCGTTAGTTACCTAACCTAACGGTGCACGAAGGGACATCGAGGCGAATACGGATGGCATAAGTGTACGTCGTATTTATCTGTGATGTTTAGGTGCCTTAAATGATGGGACTTCATTAATGTGATTAATGAAAAAAGAAACCTAAAAAGATGTTGTAGAATCAAATTTTCAAAAAGGGTAGCTACAGTTTTTTTTGCTTTGCATAGCGATATATATGATATATCCTGCACCTTATTCAATGAGGAAAGAGCCGAGATCCCTTCACCGGGAGTGACCTCTTTAGCAAAACTGGCAGATGCTGCAACACTCGGTTTGTTTTTGAATGCTTTTAGAGTTTTTGCTTTGCATAGCGATATATATAATATATCCTGCACCTTATTTCATAAGGAAAGAGCCGAGATCCCTTCACCGGGAGTGACCTCTTTAGCAAAACTAATGAAAGCCTCAAAATCACTCCATTTAAAAAATTCACTCGATTCTACAACGATATCAAGTTCATTACGCAATAGGTTTTCAGAAGAACCTGTCGTAGCCCTCTGTCATTTCAGATAAGTTGTATATAGTATTCGTGCTGCATTTGTTGGCTTTCGTCAAGGTGTAGTGTGAGGTAGCTATATGCTGCTTATCTGCTGCATATGATGCGATTGGATTAGGGTAGTCGTACGGCTTTGTTGGCTTTCGTCAAGGGTTATGCGGGTGGGTTTAATTCAGTCAAGAAATGTACGGGTTGAACTTGACTAGCGAGCTATGGTTTGTTGGCTTTCGTCAAGGTCATAGCACGTTAGGGGAAACATATTTTTGGGAATTTCAAGTGTTGAAATTTGCAATGAGATTGCATACCTTCTATGAGATAGTTGGATCCCGATACCCACTGCGAGTAATTGTTACTCCTGGGAGTGTTTTACATAGGACAATTAGCCGATCAAGTAGGTGCCTAGAAAGGTGTCAACGGGGTTACGCCTCTGGGAAAACGAGATTTACTTTAATTAGGTCCGTACGAAAGCACGGGGAACCTCCCTCAAAGTATCGACACTGGCCTGGCTGAAAGATTGGCGAAGTTGTAGGGTGTAATTAATCCCGGCTAGTCTTTCCTTTTAGGGTTTGAAGGAAGATTTGATAAAAACAGTGGGAGCCATCCTGATTAGATAAAATAATAACCAATCTGATCTTGCAAGAGCATACATAAAAGTGTTTTCTTCTCTCTCTCTCCAGGTAGTGACCATATCATGCCTTAATCAAGATAATAATATGGATGTATTGATCGAACCCGCATGTTATACTGTGCTTGGGAACGTTGGTTCCGTTCTTCCTTAGAAGAGTTATAGGACTGAACAGGATATAGGGGAATACCTGGATTCCCAAGCCACCCGAATGAAGAAAGTACATGTTAATGCATTTTCTTCAGGTGTGTTCGTTACAGAGAACTGTTTCTCCATTTGCTCTACGTCCTGGGTATTAGATACCGGGTCAGAATCCCATATATGTAATCAATTACATGGGCTTAGGAAAGGTAGAGAACTTGGATAAGGTGATAAAGACATAAGGGTTGGAAATGGTGCAATTGTTGCAGCTAGAACCATCGGGGAATATCACCTTGTATTACAAACTGGTAATACATTGGTTCTGAAAGAATGCTATTACATGCCGAACCTGATATGCAACATTATATCGGTTTCTTTATTGAGTAAAGAGGGATATAATTTTATAGTACAGGATAATATTATGAACATTTTCCTGAACCAAAAGTTGGTTGGATCAGGCACGTTGTGCAATGGCATTTATGTTCTAAATCAATCAACAGTTCTGAGCATAACAAACACACAAAAGAGGAAGTGTTCAGAAATGAACGAATCCTTCTTGTGGCATTGTAGACTTGGTCATATAACTGCGACATGGCTAGCTAAGTTGCATAAGGATGGATATTTGAAACCGTTCGAATTTTCATCTTATGACACTTGCCAGTCATGTCTCAAAAGAAAGATGACCAAAACTCCGTTTACGGGACACGGAGAAAGAGTTACTGAACTCTTGGGACTGATACATAGTGATATATGCGGTCCCATGTCTACACATGCCAGGGATGGTTCTTCGTACTTCATTACATTCACTGACGATCTCTCAAGATACGGACATGTGTTCTTGATAAAACACAAGTCTGAAGCTTTTGAGAAATTTAGAGAATATAAAAAGGAAGTCGAGAACCAAACCAAGAAAACTATTAAAATCCTTCGATCTGATCGAGGAGGTGAATACTTGAGCAATGAATTCCTGGACTTCCTAAAAGAGAATGGGATTCTTTCTCAGCTGACTCCTCCATATACACCACAGCACAACGGTGTATCAGAACGGAGGAACCGCACCCTATTAGATATGGTGCGCTCTATGATGAGCACAGCTGAGTTACCTATTTCCTTCTGGGGGTATGCGCTAGAGACAGCCATATATCTATTGAATATGGCCCCCACCAAATCTGTGCCTACCACTCCATATGAGATATGGAAAGGGAAGAGACCATGTCTTAACTATGTTAAGATATGGGGTTGTCCAGCCTATGTCAAACGACAAAATTCGGACAAACTCGAGGCACGGTCTGTTCTATGCAAATTTGTAAGGATATCCCAAGAATTCACAAGGGTATATCTTCTACCACACTGAGGAACAAAGGGTGTTTGTTTCTCGGCATGCCACCTTTTTAGAAAAGGAATTTCTTGCAAAAGAGATTAGTGGTCATGAGGTAGAACTGGAAGAGGTTCCAGCTACAAAAGATGCAACAGAAGATCTGGAGGAACCAGAGGATTCGGTAGTTCCCGATGAACCCCAGCCACTCCGCCGATCTAGTAGGGTTCCTCACTCACCTGAGAGACACTACGATTTTCTCAAGGATGGCGGGAGCGAGGATTGCATCATGGAGGATGATGACCCTGTAAGTCTACGTTGTACACCCCACGACTTGTGGGGGGGCGGAAATATGAAAAACAATCATTTTGTTTGAAGCAACATCGACTAACCGAAAGGATCTTTGCTAAACTATAACTAACACTAACATAGGAGTTGTTAACTACTATGACAAGAGATTATACCTAATGAACCTAGTCCTTCGTCTTCTCGTTATCCACTTCCTCGTCGGCCTCCTCTATGTAATAGACGATCCACCCGAGAGCTTCTACTCCAAGCTTTGCCTCTAATCTTAAGGTAACTAGGTTTCTTTAGTTGCTAATCAAAGTCACCTAGATGATATAGAGTATGGTTATGGATTAAATAGTCTAGCTAATCCTTGATCTCAACACATGAGAGGGTAGGATTAGGGTTTGAAGAGAGAGAGCTTGAGGAGAGAGAAGGTGAGCAAGATTATGATGAAATTGTTTCTCACTTCTAATATATCATGAAGCATAAAGAAAATCAAATAAATAAATTTAAATGATTTATCATCATGCTTCATTTAATATATGCAATGAATCATCAAGTGAGTTATTAAGCAATAAATGCTTCATTAACTCACTTGAATGATTCATCTAATGAGTCACAAATGCATTTAATGTAAATGCCACCTAAACCCTCAAGTCACCATACTTCTAGAAGCTTCCCGCCAAATTACGAGAACGCCGCTCCTATCCGTGAAAACACGGAAAAACTTTACACTGTATAAATCCAATAATCCGATACTAGAACCTGGCTTAAACCAAAGCTGGCCAGTAAAAACTGTCCAAACATCGTACGTGCGTTTAAACACGTATGCGCCCGAACCCTTGTCGTAAAACCATACGACCTCTATATCGTTTCGCCTGGAGCAGGGAAACTCTCTGTGTGGGACTCTAAAGACTCGACTATTACGCTGGCAGTAGGTTTAACCACAGACCGCAAGCGGCACTAGCTGTACGTAACGGTCCCCAGGTAGATGTCGATAAGAAGGCCGATGAGGAAACCCATCCGAACTCCTACTGAGCCTGATGTGACAATCTCCGTACAGTCCAGTCTGTTCGTCTAGGACTATCGCATATCGGGCCTAGGGGGCGGCAAGCGTCAGTCCCCTAAAAGCGGTATAAGTCGTGTCGGAGCGAAGCCCATTACACCTTAAGAAACTACTGGAACCTACCAGTAAATCTCGCTTGCCCTGGCCAGGGACTTTGCGTAATGGCTTTCTGACACAGCGCGATATCAACTCCTAATACCGGGAGAGACGAATCCTATCTAACCGCCACTGCCTCCAAGTGCTCGGGACTGCACCCAACTGCTACCTGTTTGCACGACTCCTTTGAACCGTGGTAGGGTAGCAATCTAAGAACAGTGGGACACACTCGAGGCGAAGTTGCAGTGTCAAGTCTGCGGGCAATGCTGTACTCATGTCACCAGGGAACTGTTAACTGACGACGGGTATTATACCAAACAACAGTCCCCTGCGAGTCCTGTCCGTTGTACCCGTAACCCAACGAGCACCTGTATACTATCTCCAGTACGACGTACTGATGGCTGTGGGACAGACCATCTCCCCAACTGGGATGAGAAGCGTACACACTAGTCTACCCCGGAGTATCGATGCCCTGTCTCGATAATCCTACGACTAGGGACCTGAAAAACGATGTGCTTGTAGACTACCCAGCCCCCACTAGTGTGACTTCCATTACAACGCTGGTAGTCAAGCAAGATCCTAAGGGCTCTATCAATACGTACACACCTATTAAGATAGATAAAACCAAGTAGCATACTGCCATGTTTAGCAAGACTGTTATATAACTGTGAATATCCCAAGCTTCCATTAAGTAATATACAAGCTAGTATGATACAATAATGGCCCCTAGGGCATATACACTAACAATCTCCCACTTGCACTAGGGCCATGTACTGGCATATCGAAGACCGATGATCTCGAGTAGCCTCTCGAACTGAGTCTGAGGTAAGGCTTTTGTGAATGGATCAGCAATGTTCTCCTCTGTAGTAACTCTCCGGGCCTCGATCTCCCGGCGATCTACGATCTCCCTGATCAGGTGAAACCGCCTTAAGATGTGTCTGGAATTCTTATGGGACCTTGGTTCCTTTGCTAAAGCTATAGCTCCGTTGTTGTCGCAATACAGAGGTATTGGATCAACAATGGTAGGAACCACCTGAAGTTCTGTTAGGAACTTCTTCATCCAGACCGCTTCTTTTGCGGCATCGCAAGTAGCAAAATACTCCGCTTCCATCGTCGAGTCAGCAACGGTGTCCTGCTTGGAACTCTTCCAGCACACCGCCCCACCATTGAGGGTAAAGACATAACCTGACATGGACTTGGAATCGTCCTTATCACTCTGGAAGCCGGAATCATCAAAGGCCTCGATCTTGAGGTCTTTTCCGCCGTAAACCAAGAACATCTCCTTAGTCCTTCTCAGGTACTTAAGAATGTTCTTCACTGCTATCCAGTGATTCTCCCCTGGGTCTGACTGATACCGGCTTACCATGCTCAGTGCGTAAGCTACATCTGGTTTGGTGCACAACATCGCATACATTATAGAGACTACCGCAGAAGCGTAGGGTATAACAGACATGTGTTCCATTTCCAAATCAGTCTTGGGAGACATCTCTTTGGAGAGGGTGATTCCGTGACAAGCCGGTAGATTACCGCGCTTTGAATCTTCCATACTGAATCTTTTCAGTATAGTTTATATATACCTGGACTGCGAAAGTCCCAACATATTCTTGGATCTATCATGATAGATCCGGATCCCTAGAATGTAAGAGGCATCACCTAGGTCTTTCATGGAGAACCTGTGGACAAGAATCCTTTGACAGATTGTAGCATAGGAATGCCATTTCCTATCAATAGAATGTCATCCACATACAAGACGAGGAATACAACAGTTCGTGCTACAATTTTACTATATATACATGGTTCATCTGGATTTTTGATAAAGTCATATTCTTTGACTGTTTCATCAAAACAGATGTTCCGACTCCACGATGTCTGCTTTAGTTTATAAATGGACTTAAGCAACTTGCACACTTTCCCGCTGCTCCCACTCTGATTGAAGCCTTCTGGCTGATCCATATAGACGCACTCTTCCAAATTACCATTTAGAAAAACCGTTTTTACGTCCATCTGCCAGATCTCATAATCATGGAAGGTGGCAATAGCAAGAAGGACCCGAATGGATTTGAGCATAACCACTGGAGAAAAAGTCTCGTCATAGTCCAAACCAGGTTTTTGACGAAAACTCTTTGCAACAAGTCTAGCTTTATAGGTTTCCGCCTGTCCATCTACACCAATCTTTTTCTTGATGATCCATTTGCATCCTATGGGTTTTACCCTATCTGGAGCAAAGTCCAAAGTCCACACTTTGTTGGTGTACATAGACTCCATTTCGGTCCTCATTGCATCTAGCCATCGTACCGAGTCGCCGCTCTGGATTGCCTGCGGGAAGCTAGTAGGTTCATCATCATCAATGACGCAATCCTCTCTATCCCCATCTATGAGAAAACCGTAGTATCTCTCAGGCGGATGAGACGGCCTACTACTCCTGCGGAGGGGTGCGGGAATGTCCTATTCTTCTTGAACTACTGGTCTTAGCAAACTTTCAGTAGTAGTTTGTGGTTCTGGAATTTCTTCCAGTTCTATTTCGCTCCCACTTGTTTCCTTTTCTATAAACTGCTGTTCTAGAAAATGGGCATTAGGAGAAACAAAAACCTTTTCTTCCTCTGCGTAATAGAAATAATATCCCTTGGAGTTCTTTGGATATCCCACAAACTTACACTTTACTGATCGTGCCTCGAGCTTGTCCACATGCTGCTTTTTAACAAAAGCTGGACATCCCCATATCTTCATATGCTAAAGATGGGGTTTCTTCCCACTCCACATCTGATATGGCGTGGTAGACACAGTCTTGGTAGGATCCCTGTTCAGAAGATATGCCACTGATTCTAGCGCATAACCCCAGAAAGATCGCGGTTACTCATCATGGAACGTACCATATCCAATAGGGTTCGATTCCGTCTCTCCGATACATCGTTATGCTGTGGAGTGTAAGGAGGAGTAAGCTGAGAGAGAATTCTTTTCTCTTTTAGGTAACCTAGGAACTCGGCACTTAAGTATTCACCACCTCGATCAGATCTCAGTGTCTTGATACTTTTTCCGGTTTAGTTTTCTACTTCATTCTTATACTCTTGGAATTTCTCAAAAGCCTTGGATTTATGTTTCATCAGAAAAATGAATCCGTACCTAGAGTAATCATCCGTAAAAGTAATGAAATAGGAAAAACCACCTCTTGCAGGTGTAGACATTGTACCACATACATTGCAGTGTATGAGTCCTAAGAGCTCGCTCGCTCTTACTCCGTGTCCAGTGAATGGAGTCTTTGTCATCTTTCTTTTGAGACATGATTGACAAGTGGCATAAGTTTGATATTCGAATGAATCCAAATATCCTTCTCTATGTAACTTAGTTAACCTTGTCTCATTGATGTGACCCAGTCTTCAATTCCATAAGAAAGCCTTATTTAAATCTGGAGACTTTCTTTTTAGTGTGTTCTGGACATTGAAAATCTGTAATTGGTTTAAGACATATATACCGTTATCCAGTGTACTGTTCATATCAGATTTTTGCATTTTTATACCGCCCAATTTTTATCATATTGCTTATCGGTAGGTACTCTTGAGCCGTGTTTGCTAGTCAATTGCAGGATACAGGTTCTCGGCTCTAAACGATGAAATTCATGGAAAAGCACGACAAAATACGGGTTCCTGCCAACCACAGATAAAACACGGGTCTCCGCTCTCTATCCGTATGTTTCCACACACCAGTTTGAGAGACAAAATGGCAAATCAATGTCATTTTCACGCACAAGGCTCAATGGCAACACAAGATCCAAGAAATCTACGCGGACCTCAAGAAAATCATGACAAAAAGATCCATATCCAATCACCTTTTGATCAACAGAAATTCTGGAAAAATCGTGAAAATATTCTGAGAAAAACCATATACCAGAATAAAGGGCACAGCAAACCAGGGAACACCACCAAAAATGAAGGCACGATCCCTCAAAACGGCCGCGGTTCTGCGGCATTAGCAGGCTTAGGCCGCGGAACCGCGGCCGTACGGTCTCTTCAGAGTGAAATATTTTAGGGGCAGTTTGGTCATTCTATGTGGAGCCCGATTCTTGCCCTAGGTTTCCAGCCTCCTGCCTATAAATAGTCCAGAACTTGCCAAAGCCAAGGGTGCATAATCTTGTATTTTTCTAGGTTTAGAATACTTGTTTCTTCTTCCTCTTCTCATCTCTTCTCCATTGAAAAACTTGTAGTGAGCTTTTATGAGTGAAGAATGATGAATAAAGAAGTTCATTTTATTATTATACTTGTCTTGCTCTTATGTTAATTGCTTGTAATTTTCATTTGTTAACTTAGTTGTTGTTATTTCTTGTTGTTTCTTTCTTTCTCTTTTTCTTTATCCTTAAAACAACCATGATGCTTACGCTTGATCCTTGCCAAGGTGAGGTCGCAAATAGCTAGTTGTTATCTTCTAATCTCTTTATTTCTATCTTCCTCTTTGTTTTGTTTTCTTTTCATTATGATGTGTGAGTAGTTTCATACTTGTTAGGGTAGGATAAGGGAATTTTGAGAGAAGGAAATCTCTCTCACTCTTTCCTTGCCCAACATCTTAAATCGACTCCCGTTAATTGAACCACAATCCGCTCCTTACGGCACCCTATCCTACATGATAGCGGTGATTCCGTAGTGAGTCCGGTTGTGGTTGAATTAACCGGAGGTTATGGCTAAGAGCCAAGAACAGACGGACAACCACCAAAAGGAAGAACTTAAGCGTTGGAAAGCTTAGCTTATACTCGCAAGTTCCTTCCTAGTCGTGCTAATCCCCGTTGTTGCCGTTTACCGTAACACCGATATTAAGAGTGGCAACGAAAGAAGTGAGCGACTCCTAACTCAAACTAACCTAATTCTAACCCTAACAAGCTCTCTTTACATATCATTTTAACACTTAGTTAATCACAAACAAATCTGGAAAACTGGACTTAACTCGTTAAAGCACATAGAAAAAGATTCCCATCTCCCTGCGGACGACCCGTACTCAACCGGCTAGCTACTAGCGAAACCGTCTTGATTGCGGTAATTAACTAAACTTGAACACGCAGAATCTCTACCAATCAAATGGCGCCGTTGCCGGGGAGACGGTAGTTTATTTCTTTGTGTAATTTCGGGTTAACTTGTGAATATAAATATAACCGAAAAACAAAAAAAAATATACTTTGTAAAAAATCATTTTGTTATTTTTGATTAGTTTTTGTGCAAGTGTGCAGGATAATACGGAGTTCGAGTTCAGTGCCAAAGACGTGGGAAGATAGACCCACATTTCGCGGCTACACCGCGACGGATCAAAACAAAGCAAATGGTCTACTGTAAAATCTGGAGCAGATACAGTGATCAAATCAAGATTCAACAAATCCAGACAAACAGAGGACAACCAAGGCAGCACACACCAGAATTCCAGAGCCCCAACTCCACTGTCTTGCCGCGGAACCGCGGCATATGTAAGCTTAGGCCACGGAACCACGGCCACTTGGTGCCCTCTGCATCTCAAAATCTCTGTAAGTGTTCCTTGCTTCTTCCCCACTCCTCTGGACTCCAATAAACTGTGTTTTCTGCAGCAATCTTTGCGCAAATTCTCTTCCCCCTTCCAATAAACTGTTCTTGTGCAGGATTCTTTGCGCCGCGCTAAAAATAAAAATTGTTTGCAGTTGATTTGTTACTGCTTTGCATTTATTAATACGGACTTAAGGGGCTTGAAACCAATTCAGATTGGGTGGGGATTTCATCACCCTTCCCAGGACCCCAGAAATCACAAAAAGCATATGCATTGACCATCGTTAAATTAAAAAATACTAGACTCAGCCCTAAGGACTTCGTGCTCAATAGGACAGAGGACTAATTACAGGCATCGGCCGTTTATCCTATCCTGACTTTGTGGTGTCTAGGCAAGTGTGACGAATGCAAGTGGTTATTTAATTAAGGAACTTCGCGAAAGCGTTGGACAACCTCCCACTTACCTGGCACTTATTTGGCAGCAATTGGCGGAGAAGAGGCGGTTTGAGGTCCTATTTCTAGTTTTTTGGAACAGTTAGGAGCTGTCTAGCTGACCTAGGTGACCCTAGATCTAGGTGTGATTGTGCATATCTTGTTTGTGATTGCTTAAAGCCGTAAGTCCGTACATACTTCTGTAAAGATCTTTCTAAAAAAAAAAAAGAAAAAAAAAAGAAGAAAAAATCAAAAACTTTTATAAAAACTTGCCCTTTGTCGCCAAATCCATTTTTCACCCACCACCCATCGCCTTTCTCCATTGACGTTTTCTTACCCTCACCTTCTCCGCTTTGACTATACTAAACTCGTTTAGTGTATGTCCGCTTGGACTCGGGACACTAGCGCCCGCCTAGTCCGCGTTACGTTAGTCGCTACCGACTACGCGATCGACTCAGACGTCGAAACTCCGTCCACTCCTCTTTCACCTTTACCTTTGCCGGCCAACTCCGACGTTGACCGGAATTCTGTTCATACATCTTCACCTTCACCATCACCAACCTCTTCTTCCGCGATGTCAGGATTTAATCCGAACATCTCTTTGACTACCCCTGGATTGGCTCTGTAGGGTTCCTAGGCACACTATAGATGTCTCACAAGGCATCGAACATGCCAATTTAAAATTTTATCGGTGCCGAGAAACCCTAATACGGATCGTCGGCTAGATTTCTAGGCGAAACTATAAACTAGTTAACACTTTAAGTAAAAGTTAGATGCTACAACCTTTGTAGATCCGGTTCCCCACTTCCTTAGCTCCACGTGGGTGTGCTCTCGCTGTCCATCACGAATCCTAGACTCATTCGTCGGCTTCATCGGAAAAACGGGCGAGCAAGGTCGTCGGCTTCGTGTCAAAGACGATCTACGTCGAGGTTGCACAAGTTCAAGCTCCGACTTCACCAAGTTGTGAAACTTGTGAAGAAAACACCCAAAACCACTTGGCAAGAGGTAGAGGATGAAGAAATAGGAGGTGGGTTCACTTTAGATTTGGATTTCTCTCCCTAAAACTCAAGTTGCCATTGATGGCATCAAGGTTTCTATCTTGAAGAAGAAGGAAGAAGATGAAGCTAGTTTATGATAAGTTATTTTAAAATGAAAAGAAAATTCATACTTATCATAATCTAACTTGGGTTAAGTGTAGAGAATAAACCATGGTAAGTGGATGGGTTAGGGTTAAGCATGAAGACAAAATGGTCTCCTTGGTCAAAGCTTCATGAAGCTTCAACAAGCATCATGACAAAAACAAACCATTATCTCTTCATTTATCCAATAAAATAAATAAAGAAATGAATAAATAAATGATAAGGCAAAACCCTAATTATCATTTAACCATGGTTTAATTCTTCACACTTAACCAAATGATCAATTATCATCAAACATGATACATATATGTGCACAAAAGTATATCACATATACAACTTGCACATCAAGTGAGAAAATCCGTATAAAGTGAACCAATACTAGTTAATGCAAAGTAATATATCAAATATATAATTATACATTAAATCATTAAGTCAACATTTGATTCAATGATCCGGTCATGTCGCACATAACCGACTAGTATTCAATGTATCGATTTATCGAATCAATGATTCGATAACTAGGTCATATCGAATATAACCAATCGAAACATTTATCGCGAGAATGAAATGCGGTATCACATACACGCATTATTCTCGCTCCCGCACATATCTCATATGCGCTCCTATTTCGTTTCACTTGAGCCAGGAAACCTCTGTGTAGGACTCTAAAGACTCGTCAATACGCCGGTAGCAGATGATGATCATATCAAGCACCAACAAGCCGCAAGCGGTCTACTAAACGTAACGGCCACCCGGGTATTGAGCGATCAGAAGATCGACGAGCTAGCCCGCTCACACTCCTGTGAATCCAACCAGTAACACTTACCGTACAGTCCGGTCTGTTCGTCTGATATGTCGCATATCAAGTCTAGGGGTGGTAAACGTCAGACCCCAATAACCGATAAGTCGTGCCGATGTGAGGCTCATAACGGGTCGAGAAACTACTGGTAACACTTACCAGCAAATCTCTGATCAGCCCTGGCCAGGGACTTCCCTGTTACGGCCAATCGAGCACTGCGCAACATCAACCCCCAATACCGGGAGAGACGAAACCCCTCCTATCGCTCATTGCCTCCATGTGACTCGGGACTGTACCCAAAGACCACCGTTTTGCACGCCCTCATGGACGTGGTAAGGTGGAGATCAAAGCACAGTGGGAATCACACAAGACTCTATGACGATCTCGGGTCTACAGACTAACCTGTACAAGTGTCACCTGAGAACTGCCATCTGACATGAGGTATAATACCAACTGGGAGTTCTCGGCGAGTCCGTCCAGTGTACCCAGTCTCCACTAAGCACCTGTATACCATCTCTGATATCAAACACCAATGGATATGGGATCATCCATCGCCCATCTCATGGGTCGAGAAGCGTATACGCTAGTCTACTCTGGTATATCGATGCCCTGTCTCGATACACCCACGACTAGGGACCTTGAAGGATGTACTTATGGACTATCATGTCCCCACTAGTATGATCTGCATCATAGTCCAGGTAGTCAAGTACACATCCTAAGGGCTTTATCAACATGTAACTATAAGACAGTATAAAGAGACAAGTGTACATGTTAAGATAAAGAGCAACCAGATAGCATACTATCATATCGAGCAAGAAAGTCATCTCTATATATGTCCAAGCATCCAATATAATATACATCATCTGTACAATACTGGCCTCTAGGGCATACATACAACTAACAATCTCCCACTTGCACTAGGGCCAGCTGCTGTAGTATCGCATACCGAGCATCCTGAAGAGTCTCTCAAACTGTATCTGGGGAATGGCCTTCGTGAGTGGATCTACCGTGTTGTCCTTCGTGTCAGCTCTCCTGACCTCGATCTCCCGGCGATCAACTATCTCCCGGATCAGGTGATACCGCCTCAGAATATTCCTGGACCGCTGATGGGACCTGGGTTCCTTGGCCAAAGCCACCGCTCTATTGTTATCGCAATACAAAGGTATTGGATGCTCAATGGATGGAACCACTCCAAGTTCAGCAATGAACTTCTTGATCCAGACAGCCTCTTTGGCAGCATCGTTGGCAGCGATGTATTCAGCCTCCATCGTCGAGTCTGCCACGGTTTCCTGCTTGGAACTCTTCCAGCTAACCGCCCCTCCGTAAAGGGTAAGGACAAAGCCCGAATGCGACTTAGAGTCGTCCTTATCACTCTGGAAGCTCGAATCGGTAAAGGACTCCACTTGGAGCTCTCCGTTACCATACACCAAGAACATATCTCTAGTCCTTCGCAAGTACTTGAGAATGCTCTTCACAGCTGTCCAGTGACTCTCTCCAGGATCAGCTTGATACCTGCTCACTATACTTAGTGAGTATGCTACATCGGGTCTGGTACATAGCATCGCATACATGATAGAGCCTACTGCCGAAGCATAGGGTATCCCTTGCATGCGAGCTCTCTCCAAATCAGTCTTGGGAGACATCTCTTTGGAGAGAGTGACTCCAGAGATCGTGGGCAAGTTCCCACGCTTGGACTCTTCCATACTAAACCTCTTTAGTATGGTGTCAATGTATCTGGATTGGGACAATCCCAATATCCGTTTGGATCTATCTCTATAGATCCTAATTCCCAGTATGCAGGAGGCATCACCAAGATCTTTCATTGAGAATCTTTGTGATAAGAAGAGCTTGACCGATTGCAGCATAGGAATATCATTTCCTATCAAGAGTATGTCGTCCACGTACAATACGAGGAAGACAACCTTACTCTCTGCCACCTTCTTGTAGATACAAGGTTCATCTGGATTTTTGACGAAATCAAACTCTTTGATAACGACGTCAAAGCAGATGTTCCAACTCCGCGATGCTTGCTTTAATCCATAAATGGATTTAAGCAGCTTGCACACCTTCCCGCTGCTCCCACTGTCTACGAAGCCCTCTGGCTGAGTCATGTACACGCACTCTTCTAAATCACCATTTAGAAAGGCGGTCTTAACATCCATTTGCCAGATTTCGTAGTCATGATATGCAGCGATGGCAAGCATGATCCGGATGGATTTAAGCATAGCCACTGGAGAAAAGGTCTCGTCATAGTCCACACCTGGTCTTTGACGAAAACCCTTTGCTACAAGTCTAGCTTTGAAAGTCTCCACTTTCCCATCTACACCATGTTTCTTCTTGAAGATCCACTTGCTCCCAATGGGTTTTACCCCTTCAGGAGAAACGTCCAAAGTCCATACTTTGTTGGTGTACATGGATTCCATCTCGGACCGCATAGCATCCAGCCATTTCACTGAGTCCCCACTCGTGATGGCCTGCTCGAAGCTAGTTGGGTCATCATCCTCCATGATGCAATCCTCACTGCCACCATCAATGAGAAAACCATAGTATCTCTCAGGTGGACGAGAAACCCTACTAGATCGGCGGAGAGGCTGGGGTACGTCGGGCACCACTGAATCCTATGGTTCTACTAAATCGTTAGTTGCAGTTTGTGGTGCTGGAACCTCTTCCAGCTCTACCTCTTTGCCATTAATTTCTTTTGCAAGAAATTCCCTTTCCAAAAAGGTGGCATGTTGAGCAACAAACACTCTTTGTTCCTCAGCTTGGTAGAAAAAATATCCTTAAGAATTCTTAGGATATCCCACAAACTTGCAAAGGACTGATCGTGCCCCGAGTTTGTCCGGATTTTGTTTTTTGACATAGGCCGAACAACCCCATATCTTAACATAGTTAAGACATGGTCTCTTCCTTTTCTATATCTCATATGGAGTGGTAGGCATAGATTTGGTGGGGACCATATTCAATAGATGTATGGCTGTCTCAAGCGCATACCCCCAGAAGGAAATAGGTAACTCAGCTGTGCTCATCATAGAGCGCACCATATCTAATAAGGTGCGGTTCCTCCGTTCTGATACACCGTTGTGCTGTGGTGTATATGGAGGAGTCAGCTGAGAGAGAATCCCATTCTCTTTTAGATAATCCAGGAATTCACTGCTTAAGTATTCACCTCCTCGATCAGATTGAAGAACCTTTATACTTTTGCCCGTTTGGTTCTCTACCTCGTGCTTATATTCTTTGAATTTCTCAAAAGCTTCAGACTTGTGTTTCAACAGGAACACATGCCCGTATCTAGAGAGATCGTCAGTGAATGTAATGAAGTAGGAAGAACCATTTCTGGCGTGTGTAGACATTGGACCGTATACATCACTATGCACCAGTCCCAAGAGTTCAGTAACTCTTTCTCCGTGTCCCGTAAACGGAGTTTTGGTCATTTTTCCTTTGAGACATGAATGGCAAGTGTCATAAGATGATAATTCGAATGAATTCAAATATCCATTCTTATGCAACTTAGCTAGTCGTGTCTCATTGATATGGCCAAGTCTACAGTGCCACAAGAAGGATTCGTTCATTTCTGAGCTTTTCCTTTT
Source organism: Agapanthus africanus (assembly GCA_030015575.1). Lineage (NCBI taxonomy): Eukaryota > Viridiplantae > Streptophyta > Magnoliopsida > Asparagales > Amaryllidaceae > Agapanthus > Agapanthus africanus. Next base: position 494,912,842 of record JASDDO010000019.1, on the reverse strand, counting down.
GTGTGTGTTTTGTATATTGAAGACTGTATTTTTATTGAGAATGAATATGCCATTATATAGCGATCCTGATGCAATCAACCTTTGATCCAGGAATATGTTCATAACATTATCCTTTACTACAAAATTATTTCCTTCTTTACTTAATAAAGAAACTGATATAATGTTGCACATCATGTTAGGTATATAATAGCACTCATTCAGGACTAGTGCATTACCATTTGGTAATACCAGGTGATATATGCCAACTGCTTTGGCTGCAACATTTGCCCCATTCCCTACTTGAACGGAATGATCACCTTTTCCCAGTTCTCTACCTTTCCTTAGCCCATGTAACTGCTTACATATGCGGGATCCTGATCCGGTATCTAATACCCAGGACGTAGGGTGAACTGAGAAACAGTTCTCAATGACAAACACACCCGAAGATGATGCATCAACATGCATGTTCTCCTTTTGGGCGGTGTGAGAATCTAGATATTCTCATGTTTCCTGTTTATTCTTATAACACTTATAAGATAGAACGGGTTCAACGTTCCCCTGCACAGTATAACATGCGGGTTCGGTCAATACATCCATATTATTATCTTGATTAAGGCATGAAATGGTCGCTACCTGGAGAGAGAGAGAAGAAAACACTTTAGCGTAAGCTCGTGCAAGATCAGATTGGTTATTATCTTATCCAATCAGGATGGCTCCCACTGCTTTTTATCAAATCTTCCTTCAAACCTTAAAAGGAAAGACTAGCCAGGATTAATTACACACTACAAGTTCGCCAATCTTTCAGCCAGGCCAGTGTCGGTACTTTGAGGGAGGTCCTCCGTGCTTTCGCACAAACCTAATTAATGTAAACTTCGTTTTTCCAGAGGCGTAACCTCGTTAACACCTTTATAGACACCTACTTGATCGGCTAATTGTAATGTGTAAAACTCTCCCAGGAGTAACTCTTACTCGCAGTGGGCATCGGGATCCAACTATCTCATAGAAGGTATGCAATCTCATTGCAAATTTCAACACTTGAAATTCCCGATAATGCTTTTGCCCCTAGCGATCTATGACCTTGACTAAGTCAACAAACCATAAATCGCAAGTCAAGTTTAACCCGTACATTTCCCGATTGAATTAAACCCACCCGTACGACCCTTGACTGAGTCAACAAGGCCGTGCGAATGCTCTAATCCAATCACATCTCATGTTGTTGCAGATAAACGTAATTTAGCTACCATACACTATGCCTTGACTAAGTCAACAAACACAGCATGAATACTAAATAATATCTATCTGAAATGACGGAGGGCTACGTCAGGTTTTTCTGAAAACCTATTGCGTAATGAACTTGATATCGTTGTAGAATCAAATGAAGTTTTAAAAATGGAGTGATTTTGAGGCTTTTCTAGTTTTGCTAAAGGGGTCACTCCCGGTGAAGGGATCATCGGCCCTTTCCTCGTCGAATGAGGTGCGGGATATATCATATATATCACTATGCAAAGCAAAAAACACTTAAAAGCAATCAAAACCAAACCGAGTGTGTAGCATCTGCCAGTTATTGCTAAAGGAGTCACTCCCAGTGAAGGGATCTCGGTCCTTTCCTCATCGAATAAGGTGCAGGGTATATCATATATACCGCTATGCAAAGCAAGAACTGTAGCTACCTGTTTTATTTAAAATTTGATTCTACAACATCTTAGGTTTCTTTTCTTTCATTAATCACATTAATGAAGTCCCATCATTTAAGTACCTAAACATCACAGATAAATACGACGTACACTTATGCCATCCGCATTCGCCTCGATGTCCCCTCGTGCACCGTTAGGTTAGGTAACTAACGACAGAGCAGGGCAGGGCTAGTGCGGGTGCAAAACATAAGTAACGTCTATATAATATATCATATATACTATATAAAGTATCTATCACAGAACATCACATGATCACATCACAGATATCGCAGCAGAAGAAACATATGAAATATTGGATATACTAGGACGTCCGTGTTTTCACTACGAGCCAGTATAAAACACGGATTCCACGGTCGTGATGAATAGCCAATCCCACACCCCTAGACCCCTACGAGAGCAGCAAGCAACCCTGCCAATTCTAGGGTTAGGAGACCCGGACTCGACTCCTCGAGTTGGTCTCCCACTGGAACCCAGAACCCGGTTACTTGTGCTCCCCTCCTTGGGTCTATCCTAATGCGGAAAAGTAAATAATATACAAAAGGTGACAACTTCCGCTACCTGGAAGTGCCCCAAATAAAAGAATATTACATACAAGTTTTTACATGAATGAAAATGAAAAACACTCATCTCACATAAAAACCCCAGGCTATTCAAACACGACAATCCAATATAACATATCCAGCAACACATAACATCACATGTCATCAACGTAAGTAAATATGTCCATCCCAATTGTCGTTGACATATAGCAACGAAACCGGCGATATCACATATTACACTTACGGTCACAGAAAAGAAAGTGTAAAACTACAACAGTTGGAATCCGCAACCTCTTTAGACATCACATGCCTAACAGTTACAAACCCCGCATTTTAGTCTCATTATCGAAAACTCTTTTCAATATCATATGGGATTAAACTGCTAGATTTATAACATTCATCCAGTTATCTCATAACTGTTTGTGAATTCCAATTATTGTATCACATTCCAGATAAACAGAAAATGTTAAACTTTCCGATCGAACAGTCGAATACCCAAGTTTTCCCGATACAGCTCAACACATGAAATAAGTCTAACAACATTCAGTTCGTGCCTCAGTACCAACGGTCCAGCCGTAAAAGGGTCAAGCCAACGCCTCACATGTGGCACGCCGTACTGCCCCAAACCCGAAGGTTCAAAGGGCAGTTCAAGACGGTCACATAATCGAGTTAAGGTTTGTTGTCTTCTAGAAGGTCCATCGCGTTACTTGCACTACTTAGAACGTCGTTAAACTACGGAAAAATCCAACACTTGGAAATTTCCCGACAGGGGAAAAATTGGGTATTTATATCCGGTCGAACTTTTTAACATATTCTAAAATTTATCCGGAAAGCCACATAGAGAAAATCTGATATCCCGATCGAAACACCGAATCCCCAAAAAAACTGCAGAAAATTCAACTCTTGAATAAAATTTAAAAATTCCTATAAAATCCAGCACTGTGAAAGAGGAATTACTGTGCAAAATAGGAAGGGTGACGTCATCAAACTGCCGCGGAACCGCCGCAGAAGCCAGGCTTCTGCCGCGGTTCCGCCGCACTTTTGATGAATTAGCCCCATGAATTTCACAGTAATTCTAATAGGACCCTGCTGAATTTTTTAGCAATTTTTAATTTTGAAAAATCCACGTTTTTCAAAAAAGGACAGAGAGCATGGAAATTTTGGGTTTTCGGTTCGTTCGGACTTCAAATTCCGTCTAGACTTCGCCTAAGGCTCTAGCTAGGCTCTGATACCACTGTAGGGTTCCTAGGCACACTATAGATGTCTCACAAGGCATCGAACATGCCAATTTAAAATTTTATGGGTCCCGAGAAACCCTAATACGGATCGTCGGCTAGATTTCTAGGCGAAACTATAAACTAGTTAACACTTTAACTAAAAGTTAGATGCTACAACCTTTGTAGATCCGGTACCCCACTTCCTTAGCTCCATGTGGGTATGCTCTCGCTGTCCATCACGAATCCTAGACTCATTCGTCGGCTTCATCGGAAAAACGGGCGAGCAAGGTCGTCGGCTTCGTGTCAAAGACGATCTACGTCGAGGTTGCACAAGTTCAAGCTCCGACTTCACCAAGTTGTGAAACTTGTGAAGAAAACACCCAAAACCACTTGGCAAGAGGTAGAGGATGAAGAAATAGGAGGTGGGTTCACTTTAGATTTGGATTTCTCTCACTAAAACTCAAGTTGCCATTGATGGCATCAAGGTTTCTATCTTGAAGAAGAAGGAAGAAGATGAAGCTAGTTTATGATAAGTTATTTTAAAATGAAAAGAAAATTCATACTTATCATAATCTAACTTGGGTTAAGTGTAGAGAATAAACCATGGTAAGTGGATGGGTTAGGGTTAAGCATGAAGACAAAATGGTCTCCTTGGTCAAAGCTTCATGAAGCTTCAACAAGCATCATGACAAAAACAAACCATTATCTCTTCATTTATCCAATAAAATAAATAAAGAAATGAATAAATAAATGATAAGGCAAAACCCTAATTATCATTTAACCATGGTTTAATTCTTCACACTTAACCAAATGATGAAGTATCATCAAACATGATACATATATGTGCACAAAAGTATATCACATATACAACTTGCACATCAAGTGAGAAAATCCGTATAAAGTGAACCAATACTAGTTAATGCAAAGTAATATATCAAATATATAATTATACATTAAATCATTAAGTCAACATTTGATTCAATGATCCGGTCATGTCGCACATAACCGACTAGTATTCAATGTATCGATTTATCGAATCAATGATTCGATAACTAGGTCATATCGAATATAACCAATCGAAACATTTATCGCGAGAATGAAATGCGGTATCACATACACGCATTATTCTCGCTCCCGCACATATCTCATATGCGCTCCTATTTCGTTTCGCTTGAGCCAGGAAACCTCTGTGTAGGACTCTAAAGACTCGTCAATACGCCGGTAGCAGATGATGATCATATCAAGCACCCACAAGCCGCAAGCGGTCTGCTAAACGTAACGGCCACCCGGGTATTGAGCGATCAGAAGATCGACGAGCTAGCCCGCTCACACTCCTGTGAATCCAACCAGTAACACTTACCGTACAGTCCGGTCTGTTCGTCTGATATGTCGAATATCAAGTCTAGGGGTGGTAAACGTCAGACCCCAATAACCGATAAGTCGTGCCGATGTGAGGCTCATGACGGGTCGAGAAACTACTGGTAACACTTACCAGCAAATCTCTGATCAGCCCTGGCCAGGGACTTCCCTGTTACGGCCAATCGAGCACTGCGCAACATCAACCCCCAATACCGGGTGAGACGAAACCCCTCCTATCGCTCATTGCCTCCATGTGACTCGGGAGTGTATCCAAAGACCACCGTTTTGCACGCATTCATGGACGTGGTAAGGTGGAGATCAAAGCACTGTGGGAATCACACAAGACTCTATGACGATCTCGGGTCTACAGACTAACCTGTACAAGTGTCACTTGAGAACTGCCATCTGACGTGAGGTATAATACCATCTGGGAGTTCTCGGCGAGTCCGTCCAGTGTACCCAGTCTCCACTGAGCACCCGTATACCATCTCTGATGTCAAACACCAATGGATATGGGATCATCCATCGCCCATCTCATGGGTCGAGAAGCGTATACGCTAGTCTACTCTGGTATATCGATGCCCTGTCTCGATACACCCACGACTAGGGACCTTGAAGGATGTACTTATGGACTATCATGTCCCCACTAGTATGATCTGCATCATAGTCCAGGTAGTCAAGTACACATCCTAAGGGCTTTATCAACATGTAACTATAAGACAGTATAAAGAGACAAGTGTACATGTTAAGATAAAGAGCAACCAGATAGCATACTATCATATCGAGCAAGAAAGTCATCTCTATATATGTCCAAGCATCCAATATAATATACATCATCTGTACAATACTGGCCTCTAGGGCATACATACAACTAACAGGCTCCACCTCCTACAGAGACCAATAACCCACCACCACCGCCTGTTGTAGCGCCGCAGCGAATCGCGCTCCAGGATCGTTTCTATCCCACCCGTTCTGCACTTCCCACCTGCCTTTCTCTTCCACCAGCCAATGGGGATAATTTTGAAATTAAGCCCCACTTCATCAACATGCTTCCATGATTTCATGGACTTGAATCTGAAGATGCCTATATCTTCATCAATAAATTTCAAAACGTTTATGCCATGATGAAAACAACCCAGCTGTCGGACGATGCTATACGTCTACGGGTCATTCCGTTCACTTTATGCGATCTTGCTGAAAAATGGCTGTATAGCACCGCTTCCCACTCCATAACCAGTTGGGATGAGTTTGTTAAAGCGTTTCTCAAAAAGTTCTATCCGAATCATAAAACTGCAAGGATTCGCAATGAAATCAACCAATTCTCTCAGCTTCCTTCTGAACCCTTCTGGAAGTGCTTTGACCAGTACAAAGACCTTCTTGTTCAGTGTCCTCACCACGGTATAGAAAAATGGCAACTTTGCCAAACCTTATACGAGGGCCTGAATCCAGCAACGAAGCAGTTGTTGGAAACCATCTGTCAGGGCCACTTCCTATCAAAATCTGACGAGGAAGCGTGGCAATTCTTTGACGACCTTGCGGAGCAAACGCTACAATGGGAGAGCACCAGACCGACTTCTTCTTCTTCTACCTCCACTTCTACCGGTCAGTCTAGGGTAGGAATTCACCAACTTGATGTCTCTATTGCGATGAAAGCTGAAATGGCTGCAATAACAAGAAAGCTTGAAGCGATAGAGAGCAAATTTTCTTCTCCTGCTCCTACCCCTGTTCTCCCCATTCGTACCATTTGCGCTTGTTGTTCCGATCCTTCTCACTTAACAGAAGAGTGTCCTTACAATCCACCATCGCAAGGACAGGATCAGGTTAATGCTGCATTCCAGCAAAGACCGAGGAATGATCCATACTCTTCCACCTACAATCCCGGTTGGAGGAACCACCCCAATTTCGCCTGGAATCAAAATCAGAATCAATTCCAAGGCAACAATTTCCGAAGGGCCCCTCCGCCGCAACAACAAGCACAACAACTAACTCAACAGCAGTTTCAGCAGCCCTTCCAACCCCAACCTTTCCAAAATCAGACGAACAACTTTGCACCCAACAATTCTTTTCCACCAAACAACTTTGTTCCGTCAAACAACGATAAGGTTTCCTTGCTCGAACGAAGTCTGGAGGCGTTCGTAAAACAATCGACACAATCCACCGCCAACATCCAGTCTTCCATTCAGTCCTTAGTGCAACACACTACAGCTCACGGGCAAAGCATCAAGACCATCGAGGCCCAGATTGCACAACTGAATGCGGCCTTAAGCGAGCGAGAAAAGGGGAAGCTCCCGTCCCAGCCACTTCCAAATCTCGGTCACCCACATAATGTACATGTTGCTCTTGAACAACAGAATCATAATGTGAGTGTCGTGACCACATTGAGATCGGGAAGGATGCTGCAAAACAACATCGGCACACGGATCAACGATGACACCCCGGCCGCTTCTTCTTCTACTTCTTCTTCTTCTCCTACTTCTTCGTCTTCTGAGCCTATTCTCCGTTCTTCACAAGGCTCTCCTTCCTCTTCTTCTGCTCTGAATGGACCCACTTCTCACTCCACGAAAACACCTGTTCTGGGATCCGTTCCAACTCCACAATCTCCTCCACAAGCATTAGACTCTACCAATTTTAAAAATGTTCCATTTCCAAACCGGTTGAGGTCTAATAAACAAAATCCTCAAATGGAGAAGATTCTGGAGTTATTTAAGCAGGTTAACATTAACATTCCTCTTTTAGATGCTGTCCAACAAGTCCCGTCCTACGCGAAAATCTTAAAGGACTTGTGCACGAAAAAGAGGAAGTCTCAGGTACCCAAGAAAGTTTTCTTGGCTAGTGCTGTGAGTGATGCTCTTACCCAATCTTTACCACAAAAACGGAAGGACCCTGGCTGTCCTACGATTTCAATTACCATTGGGGATAAGAACATCAACCGCGCACTATTAGATCTTGGTGCCAGTGTTAATCTGCTTCCGTACTCAGTATACAAGCAATTAGGCGTCGGAGAGCTGAAACCCACACACTGCACTCTCCAAATGGCCGACCGATCGATCACCCATCCTAGGGGTGAGCTAGAGGATGTGTTAATAAAAGTCGGGGACTTCATATTCCCCGTTGACTTCATTGTATTAGACACACAGCCTGTAGCTAACCCCCGGAATCAAATTCCGGTGATACTCGGTCGCCCATTTCTCGCAACCTCAAATGCTGTGATCAATTGTCGCAATGGTTCGATGAACCTCTCTTTTGGAAACATGACAATTGAACTCAACATTTTTAGGTTGGGGAATCAGCCCGCCGAACCTAATGCTCATATACTGGACGTCTGCTCGATCCAGGAGATCACCCCAGAAGAGTGTGAATTCGAGGAGTTTCTGTTCGAACACGATAATCTTGACGCCACTAGTGCGTTCCTCTTCGAACCTGCTGCTGTTTCTGCGCCCGACAATGACTACGAGTGTTTCACGTTCTCGAACGATCTTAGCCGCGCACAACCCGAGTTTGAATCTTTCGAATTTCCGGATGAGTTACCAGAACCATCCAACTCGGTCGCCTACACTCGTTTTGAACCTTTGCTGGAGTCCTTTGAGTTCGAGACCTCTGCACCAATCTTGCCTTCAATCGTTTCACCTCCAGCACTCGAACTCAAGCCTTTGCCGTCTCACCTTAAGTACGCTTACTTAGGTGAGAACGAGACCCTCCCGGTTATCATCTCGGCTTCTCTAGCTCCAGAGCAAGAGAAAGCCCTTCTCGCGGTCTTGCACAGCAACAGGCAAGCTTTTGGCTGGTACATGGCGGACATCAAGGGGATTAGTCCCCTGATCGTTGAACATCACATTCATCTGATGGATGATGCCAAACCAGCCCGGGATCCACAAAGACGGCTCAATCCAGTCATGAAAGAGGCTGTGAAGAAGGAGATCGTAAAATGTCTAGATAGTGGTATCATTTACCATATCTCTGATAGCCAGCGGGTTAGCCCCATTCATGTTGTCCCCAAGAAGTCGGGCATCACGGTCATAACCAACAAGGCGAACGAGTTAATCCCTACTCGCACCCAAACTGGGTGGCGAGTATGCATCGATTACAGAAAACTCAACGCCGCAACACGGAAAGACCACTTTCCGCTACCTTTCATTGACCAGATGCTTGAACGATTGGCCGGACACGAGTACTACTGCTTTCTTGATGGCTACTCCGGCTATAATCAAATTCCCATCGCCGAAAAAGACCAGGACAAGACCACTTTCACTTGTCCTTTCGGCACGTTTGCATATCGTCGCATGCCCTTTGGGTTATGCAATGCGCCCGCTACTTTCCAGCGGTGTATGATGGGAATCTTCTCAGACACGGTGGAAAAATTTCTAGAGATTTTCATGGATGATTTCTCCATCTTCGGCGATTCCTTCAACGAGTGTTTGCTGCATCTTGACGCTGTCCTTACCCGATGTAAGGACAAGAATCTCACTTTGAATTGGGAGAAGTGCCACTTCATGGTGCGCGAAGGTATTGTCTTAGGACATATCATCTCGCAAAATGGTATAGAGGTTGACAAAGCAAAGATTGAGGTCATTTCCAATCTACCACCTCCCAGATGCGTCCGAGACATCCGAGCCTTCCTTGGCCATGCCGGTTTCTATAGACGGTTCATCAAGGACTTTAATAAGATTGCTAGGCCCTTGACTCTTTTGCTGGCCAAGGATACGCCATTCGACTTCAACTCGAGCTGTGTGACTGCATTCGAGTCATTGAAAAGCTCACTCACTTCTGCTCCCGTTCTTTCTGCGCCTGACTGGACGCACCCATTTAAGATTATGTGCGATGCATCCAACTTTGCCATTGGTGCTGTCCTTCGACAACCCATCAACAAGATGCCGCACGTAATCTATTATGCAAGCCGAACCCTGAACGACGCCCAACTCAATTATACAACAACTGAGAAGGAATTCTTGGCAGTTGTATTTGCTTTAGAAAAGTTCAGGCCCTACCTCATCGGCTCTCCAGTCATTGTCTACACAGACCATTCTGCTCTGCGCCATCTTTTTGCGAAGAAAGATGCAAAATCTCGGCTAATACGTTGGATCCTCTTACTTCAAGAGTTTGACCTTGTCATTAAGGACAAATGAGGATGTGAAAACGTAGTTGCCGACCATCTCTCACGACTTCCTTCTTCGCCTTCGCTTCCAATTCCGATCAACGACGTTTTCCCGGATGAACAGCTCTTGACAGTATCTTGCGAACCCTGGTTCGCAGATATTGTGAACTATTTGGCCACGGGATTACTACCGACTGAATGGTCAAGTCAGGACAGACTTTGCTTCTTATACCAAGTAAAACACTTTTACTGGGACGAACCCTATCTGTTCAAGTACTGTCCCGACCAGATTATTCGTCGGTGTGTCCCTGATGAGGAATTCAAGAGTGTGCTGTCATTTTGCCACGATCAAGCGTGTGGCGGGCATTTTGGCCCCAGAAAGACAGCTGAGAAGATCTTGCAATGTGGTTTCTACTGGCCACAACTCTTCAAAGACGCTCATGACTATTGCAAGACTTGCTTCCGGTGCCAACACTTGGGCCGGATATCCCAGAGGAACGAGATGCCGCTCCAACCGATCTTGGTTGTGGAGATTTTCGATGTTTGGGGGATAGATTTCACGGGGCCGTTTCCCAGCTCTTTTGGGAACTTGTACATCCTTCTCGCTGTTGATTACGTCTCTAAATGGGTCGAAGCTGTGCCCAGCCGGACTAACGACAACAAGGTTGTCGTTAGGTTTCTTAAAGAACACATTTTCTCCCGTTTTGGGCACCCCCGAGCGATCATTAGCGACAATGGAAGTCATTTCTGCAATAAGACTTTCGAGGCCTTGATGCGGAAATATTCCATTAATCATAAGCTCTTTACGTCCTACCACCCCCAAACCTGCGGGCAGGCCGAAGTTTCAAATCGGCAAATCAAGCAGATACTGGAGAAAACGGTTTCCAAGAACCGTAAGGATTGGTCACTGAAACTCACTGATGCCTTTTGGGCATTTCGAACCGCTTATAAGACTGACCTTGGCATGTCTCCCTATCGGCTTGTGTACGGAAAAGCCTGCCACCTACCTGTCGAAATAGAGCATCGCGCATTTTGGGCGATAAAGGGAGCTGAATCTGTCTCTCGAAGATGCGGGCAGCCATCGGAAGCTGCAGTTGAATGAATTGAGCGAGCTTAGGGATAAGGCTTACGATAACGCGGTTGTCGTTAAGAACCGAACGAAGGTGTTTCACGATAAACACCTTTTGCGCAAAACTTTCGTACCTGGTCAGCAGGTACTGCTTTACGACACCCGACTTCACTTCCATCCAGGAAAGCTCAGATCTCGCTGGAAAGGGCCGTATTTTGTGCGGAATGTGTATCCGTAGGGCGCTGTGGATTTGGAGAATCCAGAGGACAGTTCATTTTTCAAAGAGAACGGACACCGACTTAAACCGTACCTTAGCGCCGAACCAACAGAGGAGCTCCTGTTCTTACAGGAGCCGGTTTACCCTGCATAATCTTCCTCTGCCTACCTCCAAACTTCGGTTATCCAGCCAAGAACAAGTGGACACTGTTCCAAATAAGTTTGGGGATATGTATATACCATTTTGTACATTTTTGTGGATATTCTTTTTCTTTTTCTTTTTCTTAAAACCAAAAACATAAAAAAAATAAAATAAAATAAAAATAAATAAAAATAAATTTTGTGTATATCTAACCGACAATTTTGACCCTTCAAATGATCTCTTCATGCAATGACAGTGAGGACACTGTCCAGTTTAAGTTTGGGGGTACGCTCGGTACGCATTTCTTACCTTCGCATTCATATGTATATTTTGCATCTGCATATTAAAATCCATAAAATCCATAAAAATCTGAAAAATTCCTAAAAACATAAAAACTTTTTGTCAAGTTAGCTAGTGGGAGAACTCTGATTCAACATTTCGACGGTTTTGTTTGATAAAATAAAAATAACTAAATCTTATCTTTAGATTTTGAAAACCTGAAAGATAACTCTCCTTTGAAGTTAACTATAGCCGATATACGTCTTTACATCACACTACACGTGTCGTGAGTTTTTGGGAATCAGATAACAAGTCTTTTATGTCAAAAAACTTTTTAAATGGATCAATGATTTTCTGAGGATCAAATAGGTTTGTTCTGAAATAAATAATATCAAGAATAGTTTATGAAGTAAGTGAATATGAAGGAATGTTATTGATGCCTTAATTGGAACTAAGTCTGAAAAATAACCCATCTGGAACTTGATTGGAATGATTACACACCAAAACCCACTAAACACGTCTTTTATCCAAAAAATAATTGAACTGCCGGCTATATCTCCGTTCGTATTAAATCATCATGATTTTCACGCCAAACTGTCTTTTTTTTGTGGACCTAGGTAACTTGAGTAATTAAGTCCGCTGGGGTGTTTCTACACCTAATGCCCTAAAGCCAACTGGTTTGGGTGCATTGGCCTAAAGCTCGCTAAGAAGCCTAGAAAGTCCAGATTAAAACAAAGTCAAGCAAGTGTTCTCTCCGAGTTAAAATTCCTAACGGTTCTTTGTGTGAGAATAATCTTGATAAAAGACAGGCTTTTATAAAAAAAAATTTAGCGGAGATATGAAGGTTTTATTCTATGATAAAGACTATTGCACGTTCACAGAGGTGTGTATGAAATGAAAACAAGAAAAAGGTGGAGTGAAATATAAGACTAGTTTCCTGTTAAGGAAGATAGAAATTCTAAAGTTGAAACTTTACTGGAAAACGAAACTTGAAAAATTCTTAACTCTTTATAAAACTTATGTGATCCTTTCAAAATTTTTATCTGGGCTTTATTGTGTGACATGATGACGTAAATCGATCCTTCTGGAAACTTAACGACACTATTTGCACTGCACGTGAAGACATATAAAAGCTGTAGTTAAATAAGAAGCGAGGTGTGAAAAATAAAGATTCGATGGTCTAGACTTAGGATAATAGAATTGTTATTTTCTGAAACAAAACTTTAGGGTTTGAATCTTAGTTATTTTACAAAACCAACTTGACCGGATTTTGTGGGTAGTATCCGCTGAAAACCCTCAGCAGACAACACTCCTCCTACTAGGGACACCTAGAGGTTTAACGGCTTGATGCACATGCTCAGTGCAATCGTGTTCCCTGCGAAAGTGAGGTTAGGAAATTTTTTGTGAATAAATTGGCTTTGCTCGGGACGAGCAAATGATAAGTTTGGGGGTATTTGTTCATATCAGATTTTTGCATTTTTATACCGCCCAATTTTTATCATATTGCTTATCGGTAGGTACTCTTGAGCCGTGTTTGCTAGTCAATTGCAGGATACAGGTTCTCGGCTCTAAACGATAAAATTCATGGAAAAGCACGACAAAATCCGGGTTCCTGCCAACCACAGATAAAACACGGGTCTCCGCTCTCTATCCGTATGTTGCCACACACCAGTTTGAGAGACAAAATGGCAAATCAATGTCATTTTCACGCACAAGGCTCAATGGCAACACAAGATCCAAGAAATCTACGCGGAGCTTAAGAAAATCATGACAAAAAGATCCATATCCAATCACCTTTTGATCAACATAAATTCTGGAAAAATCGTGAAAATATTCTGAGAAAAACCATATACCAGAATAAACGGCACAGCAAACCAGGGAACACCACCAAAAATGAAGGCACGATCCCTCAAAACGGCCGCGGTTCCGCGGCATTAGCAGGCTTAGGCCGCGGAACCGCGGCCGTACGGTCTCTTCAGAGTGAAATATTTTAGGGGCAGTTTGGTCATTCTATGTGGAGCCCGATTCTTGCCCTAGGTTTCCAGCCTCCTGCCTATAAATAGTCCAGAACTTGCCAAAACCAAGGGTGCATAATCTTGTATTTTTCTAGGTTTAGAATACTTGTTTCTTCTTCCTCTTCTCATCTCTTCTCCATTGAAAAACTTGTAGTGAGCTTTTGTGAGTGAAGAATGATGAATAAAGAAGTTCATTTTATTATTATACTTGTCTTGCTCTTATGTTAATTGCTTGTAATTTTCATTTGTTAACTTAGTTGTTGTTATTTCTTGTTGTTTCTTTCTTTCTCTCTTTCTTTATCCTTAAAACAACTATGATGCTTACGCTTGATCCTTGCCAAGGTGAGGTCGCAAATAGCTAGTTGTTATCTTCTAATCTCTTTCCTTCTATCTTCCTCTTTGTTTTGTTTTCTTTTCATTATGATGTGTGAGTAGTTTCATACTTGTTAGGGTAGGATAAGGGAAGTTTGAGAGAAGGAAATCTCTCTCACTCTTTCCTTGCTCAACATCTTAAATCGACTCCCGTTAATTAAACCACAATCCGCTCCTTACGGCACCCTATCCTACATGATAGCGGTGATTCCGTAGTGAGACCGGTTGTGGTTGAATTAACCGGAGGTTATGGCTAAGAGCCAAGAACGGACGGACAAGCACCAAATGGAAGAACTTAAGCGTTGGAAAGCTTAGCTTATACTCGCAAGTTCCTTCCTAGTCGTGCTAATCCCCGTTGTTGCCGATTACCGTAACACCGATATTAAGAGTGGCAACGAAAGAAGTGAGCGACTCCTAACTCAAACTAACCTAATCCTAACCCTAACAAGCTCTCTTTACATATCATTTTAACACTTAGTTAATCACAAACAAATCTGGAAAACTGGACTTAACTCGTTAAAGCACATAGAAAAAGATTCCCATCTCCCTGCGGACGACCCATACTCAACCGGCTAGCTACAACCGAAACCGTCTTGATTGCGGTAATTAACTAAACTTGAACACGCAGAATCTCTACCAATCATGTACCGGACCCAATCAAACTATGATTAAGGTGGATGTTAACAACATCGCTTACAAACGTTAAATCATAACCTTTATTTGATAACAAGGAAACTGATATGATATTAGACGTTAAACTAGGTACACAAACACAGTTATGTAAAACCAAAATATGTTCACTCGTCAATCCCAGGTGATAATCCCCTACGGACACAGCTCCCATGCTAGCTCCGTTAGCAACCATCAGGGTCATATCACCAACCTTCAGCACTCTACGGTTTCTCAGTGCCTGCAATGAATTGCATGTATGAGATCCTGATCCGGTATCCATTACCCAGGAAGTAGAGTTGATTGACAGACAATTCTCAATTACAAACACACCTGAAGTCGAAACCACAGCTTGCTTCGGTTCCTGGTTCTTGGCGTTCCACGCCTTGCAATCTTTCCACCAGTGCCCTTTCCTATGACAATGGAAGCACTCATCCTTGGCCACTACTGGCACCTCAATCTTTTTCTTTCCCTTCGCTCCCACCTTACTAACACCTTCTCTAGGTTTGGTGGCGGCCTTATTCTTCCTTCCTTTGGCCTTAGCCTTGGACCCGGAAGAAGAAGCACTGCGAACAAATATAGTGTGTGTTTCCCTTGCCTTCTGCAAGGTGCCCTCTGCACTCCTCAACATGTTAAGGAGTTCTGAAAGTTCAACTTCTTTTCTTTAAATGTTGAAATTCATAATAAACTGGGCGTAGGTGGAAGGGAGGGACTGGAGAATCAGGATTGTATAGAGCTCATTATCCAAAGTCGTCCCAAGGTCTGCGAGCTCTTCTATATAACCAATCATCTTTAGGACATGTTCTCCTACCGATGATCCGACGGCCAATCTCACTTGAAACAAGTTCTTTGAGATCTCGTATCTTGCTATACGAGATTGCTCTCCATAAAGTTCCTTTGTATGGAGAAATATGGCATCAAGATCCATATCCTCGTGCCTCCTCTGTTGTTCATTATTCATCGAGGCAAGCACGATGCACTTGGCCTTCGCGCAATCTAACTCCCAGATTTTGCGGATTTGCTTATACGCATTAATGGATTTGGGACCTGGGACTACAGGTGCCTTAGCGGTGAGGACATACACCAATCTGTCATAGTTCAAAGCCATTTTGACATTCCGCAGCCAATCTTTATAGTTTGGCACTGTCAGTATAATTTTTTCTAATAGTAACATAAGTCCTGTCATTATCTGGGTCGCTGCAATTAGGAGAGAGAGAGAGAGAACACTTTAGCATGATGCTCTTGCAAGTTTAGAGTGGTTTTTAGTTTATCTAAACTGGATGGCTCCCACTGTTTCTCGAATCCCTCCTCAAACTAAAAAGGAAGAACTAGCCAGGACTATTCTCACTGTACAATACTTGCTTAACCGTTCAGCCAGGCCGGTGTCGGTACTTCGAGGGAGGTTTTCCAACGCTTTCGCGAATTTCTATAATTAAATAACCTCTTTTATCTGGGGGCATAGCCCCGCTGACACCTTTCTCGACACGTACTTGGTTTATAGCATTGATCGTTAAGTGACGAATCTCCTGATGAGTAGCATATACTCACAGTAGGATCGGGATCCAAATATCATCATATGATAATGCTGAAGAAATCCTACCAACATTCATCAAACTCCAAATAGTATGCATCTCTTTGCAAATTTCAGTTTCTTTAGAAATTCCCGATATAAATTTTTGCCCCATGCTCTTATGACCTTGGCTTTGGTCAAAATGTCATAAGTCACATGTCAAGTTCTACCCTTCATTATCTTATTAATTTGAACCCATCCGTACATACCCCTGACTTTGGTCAAATGATAATACGACTGTCCCAAACTTACTCATCTATCTATGCAACAAATGAATACCCAGCAGCTACCAAACACTATGCCTTGACTTTGGCCAAAATGCATAGCTTGAATACTACTGAATACCCAAATGAAATGACGGAGGGCTACGAATGGTTTTGGCGAAACCGTGAACGTAGTGAACTTGATATGACCGAAGGAACCAGATAGCTTTTAAAAGGAGTGGTTAAAGCTCCGCAATTAAAAAATATCTTCTGTTTTAAAAATAACCGAGTGGTTTCTTTTAAACTGTTCCAACGATTCAACTTTGGTTTATTTTCTTTGCATTAATAATAATGCGTCCCATCATTAACCTATCATTGCAGAAAACAACGAAAATGCAACGTCCTCTTATGCCATCCGCATTCGCCACTGGGTCCCGTCATCACCCTTTAGGTTACTTAACTAACGACAGAGTGGGGGCTGGGCTAGCGCGGGTGTAAAACATAAGTGATGTCTAAATAGCTATCACATATAAATATTGTACATTCGTCTGACGCAATAATAGGCATTCCAGATCACAGATGAACATTATTGGATATACAAGCAATCACCGTTTCTTTTGAGCCAGCAATGAAAGACGGATTACACAGTTGTGATGAATAGCCATTACCCCACCCTAGACCCCTACGGGTACGGCAAACTACCCGCCAAGTACCCGAAGTGAAGCGGACTCGCTCAACAACGTAAGTAGGCCACTAAACACTTCAAAGTACCCGGTAGTTTGTGCACCCCACCTTGGGTCTATCTTAGGAGCAAAAACAGTAAAATGAAATAATACAACGGTGGCTACAACCGCAACCTGGTTGTGCCCCGCAAAATAATATTACAACATATTGCAATTACATCGAATGAATGAATATAGAAACACATCTCAAACCCCGGATAATCATCACAACAATCCAATCAAGTTCATAATCACAAACAGTAAAATCATTACAGAAATGTGCAACCCCCTGCCAACCGACATACTAGCAGTTAGGGGAGGTTTACGAACACATTATACAGTTCACAGATATAATCTAATTAGCAAACATCGTATAATTTCGATCGAGCAAACACTTTAGATTCTACTCCAAAACTTCTCTGTGCACCTGAGACTTGAGCAGAAAATAAACATTCCAGAAAAGACAAAATATTCACAGAAGACTTACTGGGGAAAATTGGGCTGAATCGGTTTCAACTCGGCCGCGGATCTGCGGTGGATCGGTGGGATCGGCCACGGTTCCGCGTCTGTTTGGCCGATTCATGCACCCAATTTTTTCCAGTATTATTATATTTCCCTGCTTGTATTTTTAGAGGTCCATGAAAAATTTTTAGACCTCGTTTTAAATTCGACAGAAACTTGGTGAATACGATATTTTTTCCGGTTCGTTTTGCGTTCGAAATTCTTACGACTTTGATAATAAGTTAGTTATTGTATAGCAAGGCTCTGATACCACTATAAGTCGACGTTGAACACCCAACGACTTGTGGGGAGGCGGAAATATGAAAAACAATCATTTTGTTTGAAGCAACATCGACTAACCGAAAGGATCTTTGCTAAACTATAACTAACACTAACATAGGAGTTGTTAACTACTATGACAAGAGATTATACCTAATGAACCTAGTCCTTCGTCTTCTCGTTATCCACTTCCTTGTCGGCCTCCTCTATGTAATAGACGATCCACCCGAGAGCTTCTACTCCAAGCTTTGCCTCTAATCTTGAGGTAACTAGGTTTCTTTAGTTGCTAATCAAAGTCACCTAGATGATATAGAGTATGGTTATGGATTAAATAGTCTAGCTAATCCTTGATCTCAACACATGAGAGGGTAGGATTAGGGTTTGAAGAGAGAGAGCTTGAGGAGAGAGAAGGTGAGCAAGATTATGATGAAATTGTTTCTCACTTCTAATATATCATGAAGCATAAAGAAAATCAAATAAATAAATCTAAATGATTTATCATCATGCTTCATTTAATATATGCAATGAATCATCAAGTGAGTCATTAAGCAATAAATGCTTCATTAACTCACTTGAATGATTCATCTAATGAGTCACAAGTGCATTTAATGTAAATGCCACCTAAACCCTTAAGTCACCATACTTCTAGAAGCTTCCCGCCAAATTACGAGAACGCCCCTCCTATCCGTGAAAACATGGAAAAACTTTATACTGTATAAATCCAATAATCCAATACTAAAACCTGGCTTAAACCAAAGCCGGCTAGTAAAAATGTCCGAACATCGTACGTGCGTTTAAACACGTATGGGTCCGAACCCTTGTCGTAAAACCATACGACCTCTATATCGTTTCGCCTGGAGCAGGGAAACTCTCTGTGTGGGACTCTAAAGAATTGACTACTACGCTGGTAGTGGGTTTAAACACAGACCGCCAGCGACACTAGCTGTACGTAACGGTCCTCAGGTAGATGTCGACAAGAAGTCTGATGTGGAAACCCATCCGAACTCCTACTGAACCTGATGTGACAATCTCCGTACAGTCCGGTCTGTTCGTCTAGGACTATCGCATATCGGGCCTAGGGGGCGGCAAGCGTTAGTCCCCTAAAAGCGGTATAAGTCAATTCGGAGCGAAGCCCATTACACCTTGAGAAACTACTGGAACCTACCAGTAAATCTCGCTTGCTCTGGCCAGGGACTTTGCGTAATGGCTCTCTGACACAGCGCGATATCAACTCCCAATATCGGGAGAGACGAATCCTGTCTAACCGCTACTGCCTCCAAGTGCCCGGGACTGCACCCAACTGCTACCTGTTTGCATGACTCCTTTGAGCTGTTGTAGGGTAGCAATCTAAGAACAGTGGGACACACTCGAGGAGAAGTAGCAGTGTCAAGTCTGTGGACTATGCTGTACTCATGTCACCTGTGAACTGTTAACTGACGATGGGTATAATACCAACCAACAGTCCCATGTGAGTCCTGTCCGGTGTACCCGTAACCCAACGAGCACCTGTATACTATCTCCAGTATGACGTACTGATGGCTGTGGGACAGACCATCTCCCCAACTGGGATGAGAAGCATACACACTAGTCTACCCCGGAGTATCGATGCCCTTTCTCGATAATCCTATGACTAGTGACATGAAAAAGGATGTGCTTGTAGACTACCAAGACCCCACTAGTGTGACTGCCATCACAACGCTGGTAGTCAAGCAAGATCCCAAGGGCTCTATCAATACGTACACACATAATAAGATAGATAAAACCAAGAAGCATACTACCATGTTTAGCAAGACTGTTATATAACTGTGAATATCCCAAGCTTCCATTAAGTAATATACAAGCTAGTATGATACAATAATGTCCCCTAGGGCATATACACTAACAAACCCAACTAGCTTCGAGCAGGCCATCCTGAGTGGTGACTCAGTGAAATGGCTGGATAAAATGCGGTCCGAGATGGAATCCATGTACACCAACAAAGTATGGACTTTGGAAGATGCCCCTGAAGGGATAAAACCCATTGGGAGAAAGTGGATCTTCAAGAAAAAACTTGGTATAGATGGGAAAGTAGAGACTTTCAAAGCTAGACTTGTTGCAAAGGGCTTTCGTCAAAGACCAGGTGTGGACTACGACGAAACCTTTTCTCCAGTGGCTATGCTTAAATCCATCCGTATCATGCTTGCCATCGCTGCATATCACTACTACGAAATCTGGCAAATGAATGTTAAGACCGCCTTTCTAAACGGTGATTTAGAAGAGAGCGTGTACATGACTCAGCCAGAAGGCTTCATAGCTAGTGGGAGCAGCGGGAAGGTGTGCAAGCTGCTTAAATCCTTTTATGGATTAATGCAAGCATCGTAGTGTTGGAACATCTGCTTTGACGTCGTTATCAAAGAGTTTGATTTCGTCAAAAACGTAGATGAACCTTGTATCTACAAGAAGGTGGCAGAGAGTAAGGTTGTCTTCCTCGTATTGTACGTGGACGACATACTCTTGATAGGAAATGACATTCCTATGCTGCAATCGATCAAGCTCTTCTTATCACAAAGATTCTCAATGAAAGATCTAGGTGATGCCTCCTGCATACTGGGAATTATGATCTATAGAGATATATCTAAAAGGATATTGGGATTGTCCCAATCTAGGTATATTGACACCATACTAAAGAGGTTTAGTATGGAAGAATCCAAGCGTGGGAACTTACCCACGATCTCTGGACTCACTCTCTCCAAAGAGATGTCTCCCAAGATTGATTTGGAGAGAGCTCACATGCAAGGGATACCCTATGCATCAGCTGTAGGCTCTATCATGTACGCGATGCTATGTACCAGACCCGATGTAGCACACACACTAAGTGTAGTGAATAGGTATCAAGCTGATCCTGGAGAGAGTCACTGGACAGCTGTGAAGAGCATTCTCAAGTACTTACGAAGGACTAAAGAGATGCTCTCGGTTTATGGTAATGGAGAACTCCAAGTGGAGTCCTTTACCGATTCGAGCTTCCAGAGTGATAAGGACGACTCTAAGTCGCACTCGGGAATTGTCTTTACCCTTTACGGAGGGGCGGTTAGCTGGAAGAGTTCCAAGCAGGAAACCGTGGCAGACTCGACGATAGAGGCTGAATACATCGCTGCCAACGATGCTACCAAATAGGCTGTCTTGATCAAGAAGTTCATTACTGAACTTGGAGTGGTTCAATCCATTGAGCATCCAATACCTTTGTATTATGATAACAATGGAGCGGTGGCTTTGGCCAAGGAACCCAGGTCCCATCAGCGATCCAGGCATATTCTGAGGCGGTATCACCTGATCCGGGAGATAGTAGATCGCCGAGAGATCGAGGTCAGGAGGTTTGATACGAAGAACAACACTGCGGATCCACTCACGAAGGCCATTCCCCAGATACAGTTGGAGAGACTCTTCGGGATGCTTGGTATGCGATACTACAGCAGCTGGCCCTAGTGCAAGTGGGAGATTGTTAGTTGTATGTATGCCTTAGAGGCCAGTAATGTATAGATGATGTATATTATATTGGATGCTTGGACATATATAGAGAGGACTTTCTTGCTCGATATGATATTATGCTATCTGGTTGCTATTTATCTTAACATGTATACTTGTCTCTTGATACGGTCTTATAGTTACATGTTGGTAAAGCCCTAAGGATGTGTACTTGACTACCTGGACTATGATGCAGATCATACTAGTAGGGACAAAGTAGTACATAAATACATCCTTTAATGTTCCTAGTCGTGGGTGTATCGAGACAGAGCATCGATATACAAGAGTAGACTAGCGTATACGCTTCTCGACCCATGAGATGGGCGATGGATGATCCCATATCCATTGGTGTTTGACATCAGAGATGGTATATGGGTGCTCAGTGGAGACTGGGTACACTGGATGGACTCGCCGAGAACTCCCAGATGGTATTATACCTTACGTCAGATGGCAGTTCTCTGGTGACACTTGTACATGTTAGTCTGTAGACCCGAGATCGTCATAGAGTCTTGTGTGATTCCCACTGTGCTTTGATTTCCACCTTACCACGTCTAAGAGGACATGCAAAACGGTGGTTTTTGGGTACAGCCCCGAGTCACATGGAGGCAGTGAGCGATAGGAGGGGTTTCGCCTCTCCCGGTATTGGGAGTTGATGTTGCGCTGTGCTCGATTGGCCATAACAGGGAAGTCCCTGGCCAGGGCTGATTTAGAGATTTACTGCTAAGTGTTACCAGTAGTTTCTTGAACCGTTATGAGCCTCACATCGGCACGACTTATCGGTTATTGGGGTCTGACGTTTACCACCCCTAGACTTGATATGTGACATCTCAGACGAGGAGACCGGACTGTACGGCAAGTGTTACCGTTAGGCTTTTACAGGAGTTGAAGCGGGCTTGCTTGCTGATCTTCTGATTGCTCAATAGCCGTGAGCCGTTACGTCCAGCTAGTACCGCTGACGGCTTGTGGGTGTTTGATATGATCATCACCTACTGCCGGCGTATTGACGAGTCTTTAGAGTCCTACATAGAGGTTTTACTGGCTCAGGAAAAACGAAATAGGAGCGCATATGTGATATGTTCGGGACCGAGAATAATGCGCGTATGTGATACCGTGTTCTATTTGTAGGGTTGCTAGGCACGCGCACAAGGGTCTACGAGGCATCAACCATGCCCGATTTAAAAATTAGCCGTGCCGAACAACCCGAATACGGATCTTTAAACTAGAGATTAGGCGAAAACTAGCATGTTAACAACTTTAACACTAAGTGAGAGGGATTACAACCTTTGTAGATCCGGTCCTTCACTTCATATGCTCCGTGTTGTGGTCCCTTCGCTGCGATCATCGGGATCCGGACTCTCGAGAGGTTCCACGAAGAGAAAGATGCAACCTTTGCTTCCGATCTTCGATACTAAGATGATCTACCTTGAAGTTCCGTTAACACAAGCTAACACTCATGAAATGATGTGAACACCCTCATCTAAATGGCAAGGGAAGATGAGGATGATGAAGTAGGATTTTTGCTCTCTTTATTTATCTTTTTCTCATATTTATTCATCACATTGAAAAAGGCTAGCAAGCTTTTTCATGAAGAAAGATGAAGGAAGAAGATGAACAATAATAGAATTGTGATGAATAATAAAATTTATCATAATCATTTATGCAACCATGGTTGTAATAACCATTGTAGAGAGTTTACTAGGGTTAGGGTTTGGGTTGGGTTAAAGGGTGAGTCACAAAGAAATATCTATCATAATATCTTAACAAAGACAAAGTAAAGCTTCTAGAATCAACTAGAAGGTTTAACCCTAATCCAAACCCTAATCATGTTTAAACTCCTCTAAACATGTTGCATTAATAATTATAATATGTTACAATATTATATATCACATATACAATATTTATTGTAACAAAATAAAATAATACATTTAACATATATCGCATATATATCAATGTATTACCCGAGTGAGAAAAAGAATCTTTTAGTGAGCTAATATTAGTTAATGTAATTTAATATATCATATATATTATTATACATTAAATTATCGAATCAACACTTGATCCGACAATCCGGCTATATCTCATATAACCGACTAATATTTATCCGTACCGATTCGTCGAATCAACACTTGATCCGATGACCCTGCTGATATCAAATATCGCGAGAATATAATACGGTATCACATATCGCATTATCCTCGGTCCCGCACATATCACATATGTGCTCCTACTCCGTTTTGCCTGAGCCAAGAAACCTCTGTGTAGGACTCTAAAGAATCGTCAATACGCCGGCAGTAGGTGATGATCATATCAAACACCCACAAGCTGCAAGCGGTCAGCTAAACGTAACAGCTACCCAGGTATTGAGCGCTCAGAAGATCAACAAGCAAGCCTGTACATTCTCCTGTGAATCCAAACAGTAACACTCCCGTACAGTCCGGTCTCGTCGTCTGATATGTCGCATATCTCGCCTAGGGGTGGTAAACGTCAGACCCCAGTAGCTTGATAAGTCGTGTCGATATGAGGTCTATAACAGTTCGAGAAACTACTGATAACACTTACCAGTAAATCTCAGCAACCCTGGCCAGGGATTTCCGGTTATAGCCAATCGAACACAGCACAACATCAACTCCCTATACCGGGAGAGACGAATCCCCTCCTATCGCTCATTGCCTCCATGTGATTCGGGACTGTACCCAAAAGCCACCTTTTTGCACGCCCTCTTGGACGTGGTATGATGGAATCAAAGCACAGTGGGAATCACACAAGACTCTATGACGATCTCGGGTCAACAGACTACTCTGTACCAGTGTCATCGGAGAACTGCCATCTGACGTGAGGTATAATACCATCTGGGAGTTCTCGGCGAGTCCGTCCAGTGTACCCAGTCTCCACTGAGCACCCGTACACCATCCTTGATGTCAAACACCGATGGATATGGGATCATCCTTCGCCCATCATATGGGTCAAGATGCGTATACGCTAGTCTACTCTGGTGTATCGATGCCCTGTCTCGATATACCCTCGACTAGGAACAGTTATAGGATGTACTCATCGACTACCGTGGCCCCACTAGTATGATCTCATCATAGTCCTAGTAGTCGAGTACATATCCTAAGGGCTTTATCAACATGTAATATAGAGACAATCAGAGTACATGTTAAGATAAAGTATAACCAGATAGCGTACTATCATGTCGAGCAAGAAAGTCCTTCCTATATATGTCCCAGCATCCACTACAATATACATCGTTTGTACAGTAATGGCCTCTAGGGCATACATATAACTAACAATCTCCCACTTGCACAAGGGCCATCTGTTGTGGTATCGCATACCCAACAATTAGCTGCGGTTGAAGTATCTCATACTCAACCATCCCATAATAGTCTCTACTGGGAAAAAGGCCTTTGTGAGTGGATCCGCGCTGTTGTCCTCTGTGTCTACTCTCCTAACCTCGATCTCCCTGGAGATCAACCATCTCCATGATCAGGTGATACTGCCTAAGAATTATATCTGGAATTCTGATGGGACGGTAGTTCCTTGGCATAAGCCACAACTCCATTGTCACACAATGGTAGGAACGAAGTTCATCTTATGAACTTATATATATATCCAGACTGCCTCTTTGGTAGTATCCTTGGTAACGATGTATCTTGCCTTTAATCGTCTAGTATGTCACGGTATCTAGCTTGGAACTCTTCCAACATACCGTCCCTCCACTGAGGGTAAAAACAATGCCCGCGACTGACATTCAGTCGTCCTTATCACCCTGGAACCTTTCCAGTGATTCTCCCTAGGATCGATTGATACCATCTCACTACAACTAGTGAGTATCCTAACATCCAATTAGATCTATCTCATAGATCCAAAACCCAGGATTTAGGAGGTATCACTTTTATCCTATATGGAGAATCCTTGTGATAAGCGGAGATTGACCGAGCGTAGCATAGGAAACTCCTTCCCTATCAAGAGTATGTCATCCACGTACTCTACGAGGATCACCACCATACTCTCTACTACCTTTTCGTATATACAAGGTTCATCTACCATTTTGATGAAGTCAAACTCTTTGACTACCACATCAAAACAGATGTTCCAACTCCGCGATGCCTGTTTTATCATATAAAACATCTTGCACACGTTTCCGCTGCTCCCACTGTTTACGAAGCCCTCTGGCTGTGTACTTATAGACGCTCTTTTCTAAAACATCATTTAGAAAAACAGTCATGACACCCAACCACCAGATATCGTAGTCATGGTATATAGCCTTGGCAAGTAGGATCTGGATGGACTTAAGCATAGCTTTGAAAGTCTCAACTTTTCCATGTACACCTAGTAATCTTCTCAAGATATACTTGCTCCTGATGGGGATTTAACCCTTCAGATAGAGCAACCAAAGTCCATACTTTGTTGGTGAATAAGGATTCCATCTCAGATCACTAAGCATCCAGCCATTCTTACAGAGTCCCACTCCTGATGGCCAGCTCGAAACTAGTTGGGTCATCATCTCATGATGCAATCCTCACTCCCACTATCATAGAGAAACCGAAGTATCTCTCAGGTGGGTGAGGAGCCCTGCTAGATCGGCGGAGAGGCTGAGGTTCGTTGGAAACTATTGAATCCTTTGGTTCTACCAAATCATCAGCTGCAGTTTGTATAGCTGGAACATTTCCAGTTCTATATAACAGACCTTACCTCGAGCTTGTCCGGATTTTGCTTTTAGACATAGGCCGGACAACCCCAAATCTTAACAAGCTTAAGATATGGGCTCTTCCCTTTCCACATCACATATGAAGTGGTAGGCAACTGATTTGATTTGAACCCTATTCAATAGGTATGCATCTTCTCAAGTGCATAACTCCCAAAAGGAAATAGGAAACTCAGTAATACTCATCATAGAGCATACCATATCACATAGGGCGCTATTGCTCCGCCCCGATACACCGACGTGCTGTGGTGTATACGGAGGAGTAATGCCGAGAGAGAATCTCATTCTCCTTTAGAATAGTCCAGGAATTCCGTGCTCAAGTATTCTCCTCCTTGATCTCATCAAAGGACATAATACTTAAACCCGTAGTTGGTTCTCTACTTCTAACTTATATTCTGCGAATATCTCAAAAGTTTCGGACTTGTGTTTCAACAGAAACATATGTCTGAATCTTGACAGATCATCAGAGAATGTAATGAAGTACAAAGAACCGGTCTTGGCATGTGTAGACAGGGGACTTTCATACATCAGCATGTATCAATCCCAAGAGTTCACTAACTCTTTCTCTGTTTCCAATAAACAGAGCTGTGGTCATCTTATCTTTGTGACATGACCGGCAAGTTTCACAAGATGTAAATTCAAACTAATTTAAATATGCATCTAAATGTAACTTCAGCCAGTCGGGTCGCATTGATATGACCTAGTCTACAATACCTCAAGAAGGATTCGTTCATTTCTGAACTCTTCCTCTTGTGTGTGTTCTGTATACTAAGAACTGTAGTTTGATTTAGAACGTCAATGCTTTTAGATAACGTGCCTGAACCGATCAACTCTTGATATAGGAAATGTTCAAAACATTATCCAACAATACAAAATTATATCCTTTCTTTACTAATAAAGAGACTGATATGATTTTGTATATCAGGTTCGGTATCTAGTAACATTTGTTCAGAATCAATGTATTCTGGTAATACAGGGTGATAGTGACCAACAGACTTGGCTGCAACACTTGCACCATTTTCTGTCTCATAAAACTTATCACCCGTTCTCAGTTCTCTACCTATCTGTAGCCCATGTAACAAATTACATATGCGGGATCCTGATGCGGTATCACATACCCAGGACGTAAAGGATACTGAGAAACAGTTCTCTATAATGAACACACCCGAAGATGATGCATCAGTATGCACTTTCTTCGTTTGGGCAGCACGGGAATTCTGGTAATCCCCAATTTCCTGCTCTGTCCTATAACAATTATAAGTTGGAGCGGGACCAACGTTCCCCAGCTTAGTATAATAAGTGAGTTCGGTCAATATATCCGTATTATTATCTTGATTAAGGCGTGATATGGTCGCTACCTGGAGAGAGAGAGAAGAAAACACTCAGCGTATGCTCTTGCAAGATTAGATTGGTTATCTAATATATCTAATCAGGATGTCTCCCACTGTTTTAATCAAATCTTCCTTCAAACCCTAAAAGGAAAGACTAGCCGGGATTAATTACACGCTACAAGTTCGCCAATCTTTCAGCCAGGCCAGTATCGGTACTTTGAGGGAGGTCCCCCGTGCTTTCGCACGAACCTAATTAAAGTAAACCTCGTTTTCCCAGGGGCGTAACCACGTTAACACCTTTCTAGACACCTACTTGATCGGCTAATTGTAATGTGTAAAACTCTCCCAGGAGTAACTCTTACTCGCAGCGGGTATCGGGATCCAACTATCTCATAGAAGGTATGCAATCTCATTGCAAATTTCAACACTTGAAATTCCCAATAATATTTTACCCCTAGCAACTATATGACCTTAACATAGTCAACAAATCATAAGTGCTAGTCAAGTTCAACCCGTCATTTCCCGATTGAATTAAACCCACCCGCACGACCCTTAACATAGTCAACAAAGTCGCACGACTATCCTAATCCAATCGCATCATATGCTTATGCAGATAAGCACTAACATAGTCAACAAACGTAGCACGAATACTAACTAGTACTTATCTGAAATGACGGAGGGCTACGACAGGTTTTTTTTGAAAACCTATTGCGTAATGAACTTGATATCGTTGTAGAATCGAGTGATTTTTAAATGGAGTGTTTTTGAGGATTTTCTAGTTTTGCTAAAGAGGTTACTCCCGGTGAAGGGATCGTCGGCCCTTTCCTCATCGAATAAGGTACAGGATATTTCACAAATATCACTATGCAAAGCAAGAACTATAGAAGCAATCAAAAGACAAACCGAGTTTATAGCATCTGCCAATTATTGCTAAAGGAGTCACTCCCGGTGAAGGGATCTCGGTCCTTTCCTTATCGAATAAGGTGCAGGATGTTCTACAAGGAACACCGCGATGCAAAGCAAGAACTGTAGCTACCTGTTTTATTTAGAAATCCGATTCCACAACATCTTAGGTTTCTTTTATTTCATTAATCTTATTAATGAAGTCCCATTTTATTATGCTTCACAAGCATCTCTTTTGAAACGAAATCTGCAATATAACATATATCTCATATATATAAAATAAACATTCGTCTCAGGCAGTAATATGATCTCATCACAGAACATTGCAGCAGAAGAAACATATATGAAATATTGGATATACTAGGACGTCCGTGTTTTCAATACGAGCCTGTATAAAACACGGATTCCACGGTCGCGATGAATAGCCAAACCCACATCCCTAGACCCCTACGAGAGCGGCAAGTAACACTGCCAATTCTAGGGTTAGGAGACCCGGTCTCGACTCCTCGAGATGGTCTCCTACTGGACCCTAGAACCCGGTTACTTGTGCTCCCCGCCTTAGGTCTACCTAATGCGGAAAAGTAAATAATATACAACGGTGACATCTTCCGCAACCTGGAAGTGCCCCAATAAAAGAATATTACATACAAATGAATTTTACATGAATGAAAAAGAAAAAACTCTCATCTCACATAAAACCCCCGGCTATTCAAAACACGACGATCCAATAGAACATATCACAGCAACACATAATATCTCATAACATCAACGTAAGCAAGTATGCGTATCCCGATTGTCGTTGATGTATAGCAACGAAGCCGGCGATACACCACATACTACGCTTACGGTTACAGAAAAGAAAGTGTAAAACTACAACAGTTGGAATCCGCAACCTCCTTAGATATCGCATGCCTAACCAAATGAATTCCTTAGACATCGCATGCCTAACAATTATAAACCCCGCATTTTAGTCGCATTTATCGAAAACTCTTTTCAATATCAAGTCGGGCAATTCAACAAGATTCCCGACATTATGATCGAATGCTCGTCGCAAACTTTAGTAGACGGCCGCACCCCCGGATGCCGTCGACAAAGTGCACCAAGGCGGAACACCGCTGCTGCAAGCACCCGAACGGATGCTTTCTGTCACGCCCCGCTTCCCAGAGTACGCAAGATTGGGCATGTAACATAGCCAACCATGCTACCTGTGGGTAGGAAGTATCCATCCACAGTCACATTACGGTTGTAAGGATATCAAGAACAAGATAATAAACTAATCTAACACATGTCCAAGTCCATAATAATAAGAGTCAATAAACAATAAGTGCGGAAGCAAATGATCCAATACAATAAATAAACAGTACGTCCCATAATGCGGGCTCACATCTGGAAATGAAATGAAATAAATAAACTAATCACTAAGGACTCACAGTTCAGCCTGCTGGCTGAAGTACTCCTGCTCGGTCGTCGACAGTGGTAAGGAATCTGGGCCATGCAAAACCCAGACGTCAGCGCGTCATGTCAACCAATAATATAATATGAATATGGTAATAAGCAATGCAGGGATGAACATGAATAAAGCAGTACTATGAAATAACAGTGCAGGGTAATGTGCAGTGGTAACTAAACTGTCCTATCAGGTTTCTACTCTAAAGTCTTTGAAATCAATTCGATGAATCGTCGATGTAACTCAATAGTATCCCGTACATACCCGGGACCACGGCCACAATATTCTCGGCTGCAGCCGAGACATGCCGCTAGGCACAAAACAGGAAAGTGTACACTCGGTAGTACCCCGTACATACCCGGGATCACGGCCACAATATTCTCGGCCGAAACCGAGACATGCCGCTAGGCACAAAACAGGAATGTGTACACTCGAACAGGTAGTGAACTGTCGAGTTACAAGTCAGGTTCATCTTTGATTTCCCCATACCCCCAAGTTATGTATGTCAGGTCAGGTATTCAGTAGTCAAGGACTAATGCCAACACAGAATCAGGTAAAAGCAGGTATGTCTGAATAGACAGTAGGAATGGTCCATGAGGACCCCAAGTAAGGTTTGTTGGCATTAGGCATGAGATCATGTAATAAGTCAGGTCGTAGTACAATAGGTTGAGTCAGTATGTACAGGGTGTCATGTCCGGTGTATCAGTATATGTGTCAGGTGTAGCAGGGTCGAGTCAATATGTACTGTGATCGAGTGTGTGCTCTCAACAGGTATACAATCGAATAAGTAACAGCAGCAAGAATTTAAAGTAAACAGCAATAATAGTCACTTAATCACAATGGTGCTTTGTATTATCTTTATTAACAGGTTTAAACACCCTTGGGGTGCAATAGTCACAAGGTGAACCAATATCAACAACATAAAGTAATGAAGCTACATGAATTTAAACTAAAGCATAATAATTGTCTCATGGATGATTTAACGAATAAAGCAAGGACGATCTAATTGGTTCAGTTAGTTAAAGTATGGATTGATAGTAGACCGATTAATTACAAGAAAATACTATAATGATTCAATGTTAAGGATACTTGCAACCGTCAATTCTAAGTTATACCAAATATCGATATTACCATCAACTGTGTGGTTAAATTAAGTAATGTGATCATTAAATGTATAGCAAGACTTGATCTTGTATTAGCATGTTAGAGCAAGTATTCGGATACTTGCCTCGACGGTTTCGCAAACCGGAAAACACGAATGCAACGTCGGCGGAAAACACGAGACGGATGCACTGGCCACGGATCGAGTCCAAACAGCGAACAGCGGGACCACACGGACCAGAGTACTTCGCTGGAGAGTCGGGTCCAGACGACGGCACGGCCGGAATCCGGCGAAAGTCAAAAGGCGACGAAGTTAGCAAAACATACGATATACGTATATCAAAGATCAGCGGGGGGATTTAGCACGAATGAAAAGATAAAAAGATGCTTACAGGGAAGAACCCGGGGCAACCACGACAGGTTCGACGGCGACGGGGCGCCGGCGAGGCAGCGACGGCGGCAGTCTTGGCTGAAAGTTGCTAGCTCTGATGGTGCTGCGACGAAAAGAGGTAATGGTCTGGTTCTGGTCACAGGGGAAGAGGAGGTGGTCGGAGGTGGCTCAGGCGACGACGACGAGGGTCGACGGTGGCTTTCCCGGCGACTGGAGAAGGTGGGATGCTAGGGTTCCGGTTAGGGTTTGGGCTTGGGTTAGGCTCGGTGTAAAGGGTGCAGGGATATAGGGTTGCGTCGGGAAGGAGATAGTGGAGAGGAAGATGAAGGAGTCGTCGACGACGAGGGGCCGTCGACGGTGAGGTGTAGGCGGTGGAGGTTCTGGGATCGGGGAAAGGTTTGCGGGTTCTTGGGTTGCAGGGAAAGCTCGTCGAGGGTTGAAGAGTGGAGGTGGTTACGATGGAGGTGATGGTGGCGAGGTCGCGGGGAGGTCGGCGGCGAGGCTGTGGCAGCTAAGGCTAGGGTTGGGTTCTGCGATGGGTTTCTCGTGGGATTCCTCGTGGGGACGAAGGGACAGAAATATATATAGGGATAGAGAGAGAGGGATTATCGTAGGGGGGGAGAGAGAGGATGAGAGAGAGAGAGATAGAGAGATGGAGAGAGAGAGAGAGATTTACGGTGGGGCCCACGAGGGTAAAGCCCCTGGTGATTGGCTGGAAAGTTTAACAGGGAAAATTTTAAAAGATTTTAACCAGATTTTAAACGTCAAACAGTAACAGGATTATATTTTCGTATATATTTTAGTTTTATAATATTTAATTAAATGGGCATTTTCGGCGCTAAATGAAACATTTCCAAATCGCGCCCGGGTTGCGCCCAAATGTTCCAAATTCAAATTATAGGATTTTAAGCGAGTTCCAAATTTTGAAAAGAGGTGTTTGTGATTAAAATGCATGCCCCCAAGTCGGACACTTGCACGCGCGCATAGTCGTCCAAACTTGCCCGTTTCACCGAACGGGACGAAATCTCGACGCGCGGACGCTACCACGCGACTAGTGGCGACGAGTAGGCCAACATGGATATTTTTAATTCCACTTTAGGTGTTAAAATTTGTTATGTGCCAAAATGACCTAACCGGTTAAAATTTAGCAATAAGCACCAAACAATCAGGATAATTGAAATGAGCAATGTCTAACACTCGACCAGTAACCAAAATAGTATTATTGGGCTCGGGTGTTACATCATACCCAACTACAAAAAGAATTTCATCCTCGAAATTCCAAGAATACAAGATAGCTAACTACCGGAAAAGGTGAGGAAATTTCTGCCGGATCTCGTCTTCTCGCTCCCAAGTGGATTCTCCATGCAATCGATTACCCCAAGAAACTAGCACAAGAGGGATAACTTTGTTCTTAAGAACCTTTTCTCTTCGATCCTTGATTTCAACTGGTCGCTCCTCAAAAGTTAGGTCCTCCCGTACAGTCAACTCTGAATGATCCAAGACGTGAGTCTCATCTCGGACATACCTCCGTAGTTGAGACACATGAAACACATCGTGCACTCCTGCCAATGACTGTGGTAAAACCAAACGGTACGCTACCTCTCCAACACGCTCCAATATCTCGAAGGGTCCAACGAATCGGGGACTAAGCTTTCCCCG
Organism: Agapanthus africanus; assembly: GCA_030015575.1. Taxonomy (NCBI): domain Eukaryota; kingdom Viridiplantae; phylum Streptophyta; class Magnoliopsida; order Asparagales; family Amaryllidaceae; genus Agapanthus; species Agapanthus africanus. Next base: position 494,879,887 of record JASDDO010000019.1, on the reverse strand, counting down.
ACTCCCAAAGCGAATCACCCCCCTAGTCGGTGATATCTTCAGAAATACCAAATCACCCATGGCGAACTCTAGAGGTCTTCTTGACGTGTCAGCCCAACTTTTCTGTCTGTCTTGAGCTGCCTTCATATGCTTCCTGATTGTATTCACCTTCTCGACTGTCTGTACCACCAAATCTGGTCCTAGTAACCTTCGTTCACCAACGTCATCCCAACAAACAGGCGAACGGCACTTACGACCATACAACGCTTCAAACGGAGCCATCTGAATAGTCGCTTGGAAGCTATTGTTGTACGAAAACTCCACCAGGTGTAGATGATCCTCCCAAGAACCTTTGAAGTCCAACATGCAAGCTCTCAACATATCTTCAAGGGTCTGGATCGTTCTCTCCGATTGTCCATCAGTCTGAGGATGATAAGCTGTGCTAAACTTCAATCGAGTCCCCAAACTTTCTTGTAAACTCCTCCAGAAGTGTGACAAGAACCGAGTGTCCCGATCGGACACGATGCTTACCGGCACTCCATGCAATCTGACAATCTCCTGCATGTATCGCTCTGCCAAAGTCTCCGTCGATTGACCAACCCGAAAAGGAATAAAGTGAGCTGCCTTGGTCAACCGATCGACAATCACCCATACGGCATTGTTTCCTTTTGGACTCCGCGGTAAAGCCGTCACGAAATCCATGGTTATATGTTCCCACTTCCACTGAGGGATCGGAAGTGGTTGCAACAAACCAGCAACCCTTTGGTGTTCAGCCTTGACTTGCTGACACACCAAGCACTTAGCCACGAAGCGAGCAATCTCTCATTTCATACCTTCCCACCAGAAGTGCTGTCGAATATCTCGGTACATCTTTGTCCCTCCTGGATGTACAGAGTAAGCTGAACTGTGTGCCTCCTTCATAAGCTCTTCACGCACATCCCCTTTTGGCACACACACGGCTACCATATCTCAACGAACCATCTTCGTGGATCAGTAAATCGGTTCGTAGTCCGGCCTCAACCTGCTTTCGAAACTTTTGCAGTCTAGGATCCTGCGATTGTGCTGTTTTAATCTTCTCAACTAAGGACGACTGTACTTGCAACTGCATCAACTGTCCCATAGCATGTGGTAGCACAACCTCTAAGTTAAATCTCCGAAAATCCGCAATGATCTCCCTTTGTGCGGTCAACACCTGAATCGCTGGTAACCGACTTAGCGCATCCGGCACGACGTTAACTTTTCCCGGATGGTACTTAAGATCAAGGTCGTAGTCGGTCATCAGCTCCAACCATCTGCGTTGCCTCATGTTCAACTCCTTCTGAGTGAACACATACTTCAAACTCTTGTGATCTGTAAAGATTTCGACTCTCTCGCCCAAAAGGTAGTGTCTCCAAATCTTCAAGGCGAAGATCACTGCTGCAAGCTCCAAGTCATGAGTCGGATAATTCTTCTCATGAGTCTTCAATTGTCTTGATGCGTAAGCTACGACCTTCCCATTCTGCATCAAAACACATCCCAATCCTTTTCCAGATGCGTCGCTGTGAAACACCAGTCCTACTGAATTATCCGGTACAGTTAGGATAGGGGCGGTTATCAACTTCTGCCTCAACGTCTCGAAGGCCAAAGCACATCCATCCGTCCAAACAAACGGTACCTCCTTGCGCGTAAGCTTGGTTAACGACTCTGCCAAACGAGCGAAGTTCTCCACAAATCTCCTGTAGTATCCGGCGAGTCCAAGAAAACTTCTTATCTCCGCAACATTCTTTGGAATAGGCCAATCTCGAACTACTGCAATCTTTTCGGGATCGACGGCGATTCCATCGCCCGACACAACAAGCCCCAGAAACTTCACTTCTTCCAGCCAGAATTCGCACTTACTCATCTTCGCAAACAATTTCTCTTGTCTCAGCGTCTGCAGTGCGATCTTTAGATGCTCAGCATGTTCCTCCGGACTCTTCGAGTATACCAGAATATCGTCAATGACTACCACAATAAACTGGTCCAAGAATGGTGAAAAGACCCGGTTCATCAAATCCATGAATATTGCCGGCGCATTCGTTACTCCGAAGGGCATCACTAGATACTCAAAATGTCCATATCGAGTTCGAAACGCCGTCTTGCAAATGTCTTCTGCTTTCACTCGGACCTGATGATATCCTGATCGCAAATCCAGTTTCGAGAATACCCTCGCGCCACTAAGCTGCTCAAAAGTTCTCCAATGCGAGGGATCGGGTACTTGTTCTTAATAGTCACCCGGTTCAATTCTCGATAATCAATGCACATCCTTCTCGTGCCATCCCTCTTCTTTACTAAAAGAACTGGAGCTCCCCAAGGCGAGTTGCTGCTTCAAATCCATTCCTTCTCAAGTAATTCACCAACTTGCCTCTTAACTTCTTCCAATTCTACTGGTGCCATCGGATAATAAGATTTTGACACTGGCACTGCACCAGGAATAAGGTCAATCGCGAACTCCACGTCTCTCCTCGGTGGTAAACCCGATATATCCTTACTACTTCCGTGAGATTCGCGAACTACCACCGGTTCTTCACAACCATCAACTTCCCATAGCTGCGAGAACACCATGTGTGTCGGCCTAGCCTTAAACTCGATTGGCCCGACAGAACTGCTTCCTTACCGCCACTGCTGTCTGCATCGTTGGCCGCGAAGGGTCCAGCGAGACTACTGAGTCTCGTCCACTCTGCTGCATGCACGTCCACGGTTGCTCCATTCTGCCCTAGTCCGATAAATTTCTTCCTTTTCCTCCGCGCAGTCTGCGGGAAGAACTTCTCCAGGGGTTCTTAGAAAACTCCGCCTAACTGATCGTCTTGGGCAAGCGGGTCTCTTCCGCAAGCCACCACTCTCAGGCGTAATCCACTAGTTGATAGCGCACCACATCGACTCCTTTGTCTTCTGGGATCTGTGCCACTATCAGCAAATTCTCCGTGTCACTAGCCACTGCTCGGCTGGCAACGGCTCCTCCAGACCAGTGAAAGTAGACGGACCCAAAAGTCTGAAATCTGCTACAGTCCCTACTCGTTCGACTGGTCTAGTTCCAACCTCATTCACAGACTGCTGAACGATCTGCAAACCTTCCTGAAACGAGTCCGCTATTGCTGGATCAGCTCAGTCTGTCTCTTTGATTTCTAGCATTTCTCTTATCACTCCAAGCATGGCGGCTTCGTTCACACGCCTCTGGTACGTCTTCAACTTCTTACCTGCCATCATCCTGAACTCAAAACACCCAACATTAGCATGATGGTAGATTCTGAATATAGATCAAGGCTAGAACTCCAAGATACTTAAATAGAGTACCGCATTGTAGCTATGCCGCGGTATCATAGCCGCAATTACTTAACTCCACCCAAGTCGCCTAAGTCCTAGAGATAACAAGAAATTAGGTTTTCGAGTTGACAATGCAAAGTAAGTTTGCATGTCGACATGATCCGGAAGAATGATTCAAGGATGGTAAAACGGTCAAGGTGGCAGGACATGTTTCCTAATCATGGGTATTATGATTCGTGTATCGGGTGCAATACCCAACTATAAAGAATCAACCCAATTAACCTATGGCTTTGATACCAAAAGAACCATGTCACGCCCCGCTTCCCAGAGTACGCAAGATTGGGCACGTAACATAGCCAACCATGCTACCTGTGGGTAGGAAGTATCCATCCACAGTCACATTACGGTTGTAAGGATATCAAGAACAAGATAATAAACTAATCTAACACATGTCCAAGTCCATAATAACAAGAGTCAATAAACAATAAGTGCGGAAGCAAATGATCCAATACAATAAATAAACAGTACGTCCCATAATGCGGGCTCACATCTGGAAATGAAATGAAATAAATAAACTAATCACTAAGGACTCACAGTTCAGCCTGCTGGCTGAAGTACTCCTGCTCGGTCGTCGACAGTGGTAAGGAATCTGGGCCATGCAAAACCCAGACGTCAGCGCGTCATGTCAACCAATAATATAATATGAATATGGTAATAAGCAAAGCAGGGATGAACATGAATAAAGCAGTACTATGAAATAACAGTGCAGGGTAATGTGCAGTGGTAACTAAACTGTCCTATCAGGTTTCTACTCTAAAGTCTTTGAAATCAATTCGATGAATCGTCGATGTAACTCAATAGTATCCCGTACATACCCGGGACCACGGCCACAATATTCTCGGCTGCAGCCGAGACATGCCGCTAGGCACAAAACAGGAAAGTGTACACTCGGTAGTACCCCGTACATACCCGGGATCACGGCCACAATATTCTCGGCCGAAACCGAGACATGCCGCTAGGCACAAAACAGGAATGTGTACACTCGAACAGGTAGTGAACTGTCGAGTTACAAGTCAGGTTCATCTTTGATTTCCCCATACCCCCAAGTTATGTATGTCAGGTCAGGTATTCAGTAGTCGAGGACTAATGCCAACACAGAATCAGGTAAAAGCAGGTCTGTCTGAATAGACAGTAGGAATGGTCCATGAGGAGCCCAAGTCAGGTTTGTTGGCATTAGGCATGAGATCATGTAATAAGTCAGGTCGTAGTACAATAGGTTGAGTCAGTATGTACAGGGTGTCATGTCCGGTGTATCAGTATATGTGTCAGGTGTAGCAGGGTCGAGTCAATATGTACTGTGATCGAGTGTGTGCTCTCAACAGGTATACAATCGAATAAGTAACAGCAGCAAGAATTTAAAGTAAACAGCAATAATAGTCACTTAATCACAATGGTGCTTTGTATTATCTTTATTAACAGGTTTAAGCACCCTTGGGGTGCAATAGTCACAAGGTGAACCAATATCAACAACATAAAGTAATGAAGCTACATGAATTTAAACTAAAGCATAATAATTGTCTCATGGATGATTTAACGAATAAAGCAAGGACGATCTAATTGGTTCAGTTAGTTAAAGTATGGATTGATAGTAGACCGATTAATTACAAGAAACTACTATAATGATTCAATGTTAAGGATACTTGCAACCGTCAATTCTAAGTTATACCAAATATCGATATTACCATCAACTGTGTGGTTAAATTAAGTAATGTGATCATTAAATGTATAGCAAGACTTGATCTTGTATTAGCATGTTAGAGCAAGTATTCGGATACTTGGCTCGACGGTTTCGCAAACCGGAAAACACGAATGCAACGTCGGCGGAAAACACGAGACGGATGCACTGGCCACGGATCGAGTCCAAACAGCGAACAGCGGGACCACACGGACCAGAGTACTTCGCTGGAGAGTCGGGTCCAGACAACGGCACGGCCGGAATCCGGCGAAAGTCAAAAGGCGACGAAGTTAGCAAAACATACGATATACGTATATCAAAGATCAGCGGGGGGATTTAGCACGAATGGAAAGATAAAGGGATGCTTACAGGGAAGAACCCGGGGCAACCATGACAGGTTCGACGGCGACGGGGCGCCGGCAAGGCAGCGACGGCGGCAGTCTTGGCTGAAAGTTGCTGGCTCTGATGGTGCTGCGACGAAAGGAGGTAATGGTCTGGTTCTGGTCACAGGGGAAGAGGAGGTGGTCGGAGGTGGCTCAGGCGACGACGACGAGGGTCGACGGTGGCTTTCCCGACGACTGGAGAAGGTGGGATGCTAGGGTTCCGGTTAGGGTTTGGGCTTGGGTTAGGCTCGGTGTAAAGGGTGCTGGGATATAGGGTTGCGTCGGGAAGGAGATAGTGGAGAAGAAGATGAAGGAGTCGTCGACGACGAGGGGCCGTCGACGGTAAGGTGTAGGCGGTGGAGGTTCTGGGATCGGGGAAAGGTTTGCGGGTTCTTGGGTTGCAGGGAAAGCTCGTCGAGGGTTGAAGAGTGGAGGTGGTTACGATGGAGGTGATGGTGGCGAGGTCGCGGGGAGGTCGGCGGCGAGGCTGCGGCAGCTAAGGCTAGGGTTGGGTTCTGCGATGGGTTTCTCGTGGGATTCCTCGTGGGGACGAAGGGACAGAAATATATATAGGGATACAGAGAGAGGGATTATCGTGGGGGAGAGAGAGAGAGGATGAGAGAGAGAGAGAGAGAGATGGAGAAAGAGAGAGAGATTTACGGTGGGGCCCACGAGGGTAAAGCCCCTCGTGATTGGCTGGACAGTTTAACAGGGAAAATTTTAAAAGATTTTAACCAGATTTTAAACGTCAAACAGTAACACGATTATATTTTCGTATATATTTTAGTTTTATAATATTTAATTAAATGGGCATTTTCGGCGCTAAATGAAACATTTCCAAATCGCGCCCGGGTTGCGCCCAAATGTTCCAAATTCAAATTATAGGATTTTAAGCGAGTTCCAAATTTTGAAAAGTGGTGTTTTGTGATTAAAATGCATGCCCCCAAGTCGGACACTTGCACGCGCGCGTAGTCGTCCAAACTTGCCCGTTTCACCGAACGGGACGAAATCTCGACGCGCGGACGCTACCACGCGACTAGTGGCGACGAGTAGGCCAACATGGATATTTTTAATTCCACTTTAGGTGTTAAAATTTGTTATGTGCCAAAATGACCTAACCGGTTAAAATTTAGCAATAAGCACCAAACAATCAGGATAATTGAAATGAGCAATGTCTAACACTCGACCAGTAACCGAAATAGTATTATTGGGCTCGGGTGTTACACTTTCGGCGATGGGGTTCTCCTACAGTCACTTGGTCGGGGCTAAGGGATGTAGCTGTCTAATAAGTTTATCCGGCGAGTATCCGCGTACGCTACGTGATTGCGACGGACTTTTGATCACATCAAAATTCCGTGGCAACCGATCAAGTGAGACTAAACTGATATGTTTATAACATTCATTCAGTTATCTCAAAACTACTTGTGAATTCCAATTATTGTATCACATTCCAGATAAATAGACAAAGTTAAACTTTCCGATCGAATCATCAAACACCTAAGATTTCCCCAATATATCTCAACACTTGAAATCAGTTTAAAAACATCCATCACATGCCACAGTACCAATGGTCCAGCCGTATAAGGGTCAAGCCAACGCCTCACATGTGGCACGCCGTACTGCCCCAAACCCTAAGGTTCAAAAGGCAGTTCAAGACGGTCACATAATCGAGTTAAGGTTTGTTGTCTTCTAGAGGGTCCACCACGTTACTTGCACGACTTAGAACGTTCTTAAACACGAGGAAAAATCAAACTTTTGAAAAAATTTCCGACAGGGGAAAAAGTGAGTTATTGATATCCGTTCGAACTTTTTAACAGTTTCTAAAAATTATCCGGACAAACTAAATAAAGTTAAATTATCCGATCGAATCAACGATTCCCCAATACAACCCTTGAAAACTCAACACTTGAGTGGAATTAAAATATTCCCAAAACAAATTAACAAGAAAGGGCCTAAAAATAATTACATGAAATTTCAGGGACTAAGTCCAAATTTTGGCCGCGGAAGCGCCGCAAAACCCATGGTTTCGCCGCGGTTCCGCGGTCACATTTTCGAGTTAGAGGTCCGTACTTCACAGTAATTCTTAGTTTTTCCTGCTTAATTTTATGAGAATTTTTAATTCAGAAAAAACCTCATTTTTTAAAAATGTACAGAGAGGGTTCCGTGTCGGGGTTTCAGCGTTCGATCGGAGTTTAAACTTCGTCTAGACTTCGCCTAAAGCTCTAGCTTGGCTCTGATACCACTGTAGGGTTGCTAGGCACGCGCACAAGGGTCTACGAGGCATCAACCATGCCCGATTTAAAAATTAGCCGTGCCGAACAACCCAAATACGGATCTTTAAACTAGAGATTAGGCGAAAACTAGCATGTTAACAACTTTAACACTAAGTGAGAGGGATTACAACCTTTGTAGATCCGGTCCTTCACTTCATATGCTCCGTGTTGTGGTCCCTTCGCTGCGATCATCGGGATCCGGACTCTCGAGAGGTTCCATGAAGAGAAAGATGCAACCTTTGCTTCCGATCTTCGATACTAAGATGATCTATCTTGAAGTTCCGTTAACACAAGCTAACACTCATGAAATGATGTGAACACCCTCATCTAAATGGCAAGGGAAGATGAGGATGATGAAGTAGGATTTTTGCTCTCTTTATTTATCTTTTTCTCATATTTATTCATCACATTGAAAAAGGCTAGCAAGCTTTTTCATGAAAAAGATGAAGGAAGAAGATGAACAATAATAGAATTGTGATGAATAATAAAAGTTATCATAATCATTTATGCAACCATGGTTGTAATAACCATTGTAGAGAGTTTACTAGGGTTAGGGTTTGGGTTGGGTTAAAGGGTGAGTCACAAAGAAATATCTATCATAATATCTTAATAAAGACAAAGTAAAGCTTCTAGAATCAACTAGAAGGTTTAACCCTAATCCAAACCCTAATCATGTTTAAACTCCTCTAAACATGTTGCATTAATAATTATAATATGTTACAATATTATATATCACATATACAATATTTATTGTAACAAAATAAAATAATACATTTAACATATATCGCATATATATCAATGTATTACCCGAGTGAGAAAAAGAATCTTTTAGTGAGCTAATATTAGTTAATGTAATTTAATATATCATATATATTATTATACATTAAATTATCGAATCAACACTTGATCCGACAATCCGGCTATATCTCATATAACCGACTAATATTTATCCGTACCGATTCGTCGAATCAACACTTGATCCGATGACCCGGCTGATATCAAATATCGCGAGAATATAATACGGTATCACATATCGCATTATCCTCGGTCCCGGACATATCACATATGTGCTCCTACTCCGTTTTGCCTGAGCCAAGAACCTCTGTGTAGGACTCTAAAGAATCGTCAATACGCCGGCAGTAGGTGATGATCATATCAAACACCCACAAGCTGCAAGCGGTCAGCTAAACGTAACAGCTACACAGGTATTGAGCGCTCAGAAGATCAACAAGCAAGCCTGTACATTCTCCTGTGAATCCAAAAAGTAACACTCCCGTACAGTCCGGTCTCGTCGTCTGATATGTCGCATATCTCGCCTAGGGGTGGTAAACGTCAGACCCCAGTAGCTTGATAAGTCGTGTCGATATGAGGTCTATAACAGTTCGAGAAACTACTGATAACACTTACCAGTAAATCTCAGCAACCCTGGAAAGGGATTTCCGGTTATAGCCAATCGAATACAACACAACATCAACTCCCTATACCGGGAGAGACGAATCCCCTCCTATCGCTCATTGCCTCCATGTGATTCGGGACTGTACCCAAAAGCCACCTTTTTGCACGCCCTCTTGGACGTGGTATGATAGAAATCAAAGCACAGTGGGAATCACACAAGACTCTATGACGATCTCGGGTCAACAGACTACTCTGTACCAGTGTCACCGTAGAACGGCCATCTGACGTGAGGTATAATACCATCTGGGAGTTCTCGGCGAGTCCGTCCAGTGTACCCAGTCTCCACTGAGCACCCATACACCATCCTTGATGTCAAACACCGATGGATATGGGATCATCCTTCGCCCATCATATGGGTCAAGATGCGTATACGCTAGTCTACTCTGGTGTATCGATGCCCTGTCTCGATATACCCTCGACTAGGAACAGTTATAGGATGTACTCATCGACTACCGTGGCCCCACTAGTATGATCTCATCATAGTCCTAGTAGTCGAGTACATATCCTAAGGGCTTTATCAACATGTAATATAGAGACAATCAGAGTACATGTTAAGATAAAGTATAACCTGATAGCGTACTATCATGTCGAGCAAGAAAGTCCTCCCTATATATATCCCAGCATCCACTACAATATACATCGTATGTACAGTAATGGCCTCTAGGGCATACATATAACGAACACTATTCTCGCGACTTTTTGTATCGGTCGGTTATATGCGATATAGCCGGGTTATCGAATAAAGTGTTGATTCGATAAGTCGATACATTGGATGTTAGTCGGTTATATGAGATATAACCGGATTATTAAGTCAAGTGTTGATTTAATAATTTAGTGTATAATTGTATATATGATATACTAATTTACATTAACTAACATTTGTACACTTACGGATTTTTCTTACATGTGCACAACTTTAATATATATGTGATATATATTAAAATGTGTTTTCTTTTTGTATCATGGTTGTTGATACACATGACATGGGTGTATAAGACATACACCATTCTAATTTTAGTGGAGGGGTTTTTATATTTAAAGTAAATCTAAATTGGTTGATATTTGTTAAGTGCATGAAGCTTGTAGAAGCTTTTAGTGCTTTGACAAATTCAACTCAATTTGTTTTACATAAGATATTTAGTTAACCCAACCATTAGAATTAGCCATGGTTATGTCTCTACATGACTTAGTATATGATACTCACTCACCCATGGTTAGCTCACTCACTTGATCATTATCCTCATCTCATTATTTCTTCATCTTCTTCCTTGAGCTCAAAAGCTCTCTAGGTTTTGATTAAGTGAGAAACAAAAGTGAGATAATAATTCTAAGGTGTACCCACTTCCTGTTTCCTCATCCTCTACTAGACTAGCACTTTAGTTTAGGGTGTTTGCTTCACTAACTCTCTAGTTAGTGAAGAAGAAGCTTGAGTTCGTATTCCCTCGACGTAGATCATCTTCGGCCTCGAAGACTTCAAGCAAGGACGCTCCTTCTGCCTCGTGAAGCCTTGCAAGAGCCCGGGAGGACCATGATCGCAGCGAAGGGACTAAAACAAAGAGCTTTAGAAGTGAAGGACCGATCTACAAAGGTTGTATTTCGTATTCACTTAGTCGAAATTGATTTTTACTAGCATGTGAAACCCTAATAGTCTATCAAAGATCTTGTTTAGGATTGTTCGGCACGGCTAAAATTTTAATCGGGCATGGTTGATGCCTTCTTGACCCTTGTTACAGTGCCTAGTAACCCTACAAACCTTTCAAAAGAAGTAAGTAATGATAATATTGATAGAACATTTGGAAAACTTAAGTAAAAATCCTTAAACTTAATTTTTTTCTTTTGTTTTCTTAAAAATTTCGGCAGCACCTCCTTTGTAAAAACTAGCCCCGAAACGGGTACAACATAGAATATAAAGAAAGCATCCCCAAACAGGAGCAAATCACGCCCAACGGCGGAAACAACCACCACAAGCACATATATTTATACAACGCCCAATGGCGAAGATCAACACAAAGGAAAGTGAAAAGCAAGACATCAAACCCGCCAAGCGAACATATAACCCATCGCTCTAAGTCTCGAGCTACAAGTCTTGCTAAGTCTTACTACATATACAAACACTAGTTTGTGACTGATGGAGTTGACTAGATACAATAGGAATAATAATACAAGAGTGGCACGATCCAATGTGTACCACCTACCAAATGCAAATCACCCGAATGTAGCTGTGTGCTGGCGATGCCGCTACCGATCCATGCAGTCAATCTGCAAGAACTGTGGCACAACGGGGGTGAGTTGCCAACTCGTGAGTAGAAAACATCAGCAGGTAGAAATCGAATAAAACAAAAATTTCCTAGGTCAACTATATCATAAAGGTAATACTATGATATCTAGGGTGACCTTGTCTACATATATGCCAATAATAATCAATGCCTTTATGCATGTGGATCTCGTCCAAAAATATAATCAATGCATGTATGCAGGTGGATCTCGTCCAAAAATATAATCAATGCATGTATGCATGTGGATCTCGTCCAACAATAAACATCATGAAAGCATATGCATATAAATATATGAGGATATCAAAGAACATGTGTCCATCAATGACACATCAAATCATGGAACCTGAGTGTCAAACACCGACACTCGAAACATCATGAAACCCGTGTCCAGCATCGACACGTAAATCCTCATATCTCAGGCGCCGCATCCTCGGATCGGCCCTCAGGCGTCGCATACTCTGGTCGGCCCTAATCTCCATCTCACTACTCCGGTCAATATCCTCCGGATAACCGCCGAGTACAAATACTATCACCGGTGGGTAGTGCTCTACTGTCAGGCTCACCGCCTAACAATACGAGTCTTCTTACCCCGGGGTATCTAACCAGGTCCACCATGTACCCGCAGACGGTGCCTACCACTCCTCGAATTGGGTTTCACATGCCAATCTCAGAACCGAGATAACACATGGTGGACGTCTCGAAATATCATATCAAGGGAAACCGGGTTTTCAAAACAATACATATTTTCCTTTGAAATATAACAACGGTTCTCAAATCCAGAATCTCATGAAAACAGCATCTCAGTGCGTAATATCATAAAGCATGATGTATGCAACATATCACCGAAATGTGAGCATATCAAGTATATCATGCAACCAAGTATAGTGATGTGAGCATAGCAAGTATATCATGCAACCAAGTATAGTGATGTGAGCATAGCAACTATATCATGCAACCAAGTATAGTGATGTGAGCATAGCAAATATATCATGCAATCAAGTATAGTGATGTGACAATACTGAACAATCCATAGTTGTAGCATGATGCTGCAATTCTACCGTGTAAATGACATAGCAATTATCGATGATAAATTGTGAGAGCCGGCCAATCTGTGTAAGTGTAACATACACATCATCGATAATGGTGTAGGTGTACTAGCACAGGTATATGTAATGCAATGAGAATGACATGAACGTAGCATAAGGTACATCGTAAGCGAAATGCTAAAAGGTATACGTATCTATAATATATCTGAGTCGGTGAATCTATCAATCGGCATCCAGCCTCACCACATCACGTACGGTACAATCCATTGTATGGCAGCATTAACCAATTAGGGATTCTATCAATCTATACAACAATGAGGGTACGGACCTAACGTCTCGTACGACATATCACTCATAATTCACAACATTATATATATTTATATACCTATCTCCCTAGTCACATCCGTATCAATCTCATATCAGGGGACCGACAAAGGTATCCATTATCTCATATCGACTCCCATCTTTATAACGACATATCAACCAAGTCATCATATCTCATCGTATACTCTTTTCATCGCATCAATCTCTCACATCAAGTCATTTTACATATACATTCTATCTTATGAATCTCATGTCATGCTACTCTAATTCTCATACTTAATCTCGTGCAACTATATATCTATATATCGGGATTCACATTCACTTTTCATATCCTTATATATCAATTCGAGACATCATTTTTATCATATCATGTCAAGGAGTCATGTCCCTATAGCTTTCACCTTATATCTCGATATATATATTCAATCATTCATATCACCTCTAACTATCTTTTTAACTATATGTATGGTTTTCTAATACAGGTTTCTCCGATTATATTCTATATCTCGGTTTCCATTCATAATTTGCGGGGGTACTATACGCCATCAACCCGACTTCCCCCGTAGATATAAATCAACTCACCTGTGGAACTCCTCGTCCAGGCGTAGTCGATGTGCTTCGTCATCTCGGAATCCACGTGAGGGTACCTACAAATCAACACATATCGCAATGTTATGAAAACCAAGTCCGAATTCCGATACGGCACATGGTGTGCTCATAAGTTAGAACTTATAGCCTACGCATGCAAAAACAACCAAACAACCCTCGTCGTTGACGTACAAACGTTCAACGACCAAATACAATATCAAGTCTCAAAACCAAGAATCCCAATACCGGAAAACATAGCCAAAACCCTAACTAGGGTAGCTATTCATGAAAACCGCCAGGCCTAAAACCTAATCGTACCAATCGCTCATTCACAACACAATAAATATCGTACAAGATAATATATATTTCATCACTACGTCAAATAAAACCCACGTCTAGTTATACCGAAAACCAGGTAAGCATTTTTTTTTATCATTTTAGCACAAATATAGAAGTTTAAACAATTCTAGTGGCCACAATCAGCAAACAATATATTAATTAATCCACACAAACCCTTAATACAATTTTAATCTCACCCATATAAGATTTAGTAAAAGTTAGTGTGCAATCAAGCTTAATTAGACAATTAGGAAAATAACAATTCACAATCTCACAACTAGGTTAGGTTTTCCACGTCTAAACTACTGAATTAACCAATACTAATAATCAAAAGCCTAACTTGATCTTCATAACCCTCTCTTGAACTTCCAAACTTGCTAATTAAAACCATAATTAAACGTCTAATAAACTAGATTAAAACATTTAAACAACAACTAAAGCTTAGGGTTAGGATTTTATACCACACAACTGGATTCTAAACCTGCAAATAGACTTCCAAAATAGCCTCCAAAATGCTAACTTTCTTCATGAACCAAGCTAGATTAGGCTAATGAATAATGGGTAAGGATTTGTTTTAGAGTTTGTAGGATTTTTTGTTCATTTTTGATGAAGTTTTGGAGCTTTTAGAAGTGAAAATGAAGTGGAAAAAAAACTTAGGCCGCCAAGGAGGGGCTCGGCCAAGTTGAAGGAGAGGGGAAAGTTGTGGGTGTGTTTGGAAAAATCTAGACTAAAAACACCATTAAAGCTTAATTAATGCACCTCCCATCATGCCACCACTAAATCATATCTTTTCTAATTTCCTTTAAACCATAGGAATACCTAGAACTCTTAGATATTTTGAGAAGAAGACAACAATGTTTAAACTTGTAATTAAATTGGCATGGTTCACATTAGTATAATTAACCCAATCCAATTTTTAATTACCACTAATTAAGTGTATAATTAAAAGCTTATAATAATATTTTAATTAAGAAAAAATATTTAAGCGAACTCAAAATTATAAGCGACTAACCAAATACCGCATACTAGCAATTTCCTAGTTAAACTAGGTGCATTTACGTCTATATTGAAAAATGATTATATTTCGGTTTTTACGGAAAACACAAATTATTTACCGATTAACGAAAAATTCGCCTAAACGATTTCTAAAACGTTACAGTTGCAGCCTTAACCCGTTCCGGAGTGGAAATGGAATCAGATTTCCATGGACTTCGTTGTGGGTCTACCCAGGTCCAGTCGAGGATATGACTCCATTTGGATGATTGTTGACCGGTTGACGAAAGCGGCTCACTTCATTCCAGTGAATACCACTTTCGGTTATGCTCAGTATGCTTAGTTGTACATTGATGAGATTGTGCGTTTGCACGGCGTTCCCATATGCATCGTATCCTACAGGGCCACCCAGTTCACTAGCCATCTTTGGCAGAAGCTTTAGGAAGCCTTGGGTACCCATTTGAGCTTTAGCATCGCTTTCCATCCGCAGATCGATGGTCAGTCAGAGCGGACTATACAGACTCTGGAGGATATGCTTCATGCGTGCGTGCTTGATTTTGGTGGTAGTTGGGATCATCACTTGCCATTGATAGAGTTCTCCTACAATAACAGTTATCAGGAGACGATTCAGATGGCACCTTTTGAGGCATTGTATGGTAGAAAATGTCGATTGCCATTCTGTTGGACCGAACTTAGCGAGAGTAGGATTTTAGGACCCCAGCTAGTTCAAGAGACTACGGAGAAAGTTCAGTTGATTCAGGATAGGATGAGAGCAGCCCAGTGCAGACAGAAGTCTTATGCCGACCGCCCTCGTCGCAGGCTCGAGTTGCAGTGGGGGATCATGTATTCCTACGGATTTCTCCGATGAAGGGCGTGATGAGATTTGGGACTAAAGGGAAACTTAGTCCCAGATTTGTCGGTTCTTTTGAATTCCTTGAGCGAGTTGGTACCGTTGCCTATCGTTTGGCACTTCCACCCAAATTTCCGGATGTTCAACCTATATTCCATGTGTCGATGCTTCGCAAATACCTTTATGACCCTTCTCACATGATTCAGCACCAGACCGTTCAGCTTGAGCGCGATCTTTTGTTCACCGAGCAGCCGGTAGTTATATTGGATCGGCAGGTGAAGAAACTTCGGTTAAAGGTCTTGCCATTTATGAAGGTTCTTTGGCGTAGCTCGAATAGTGAAGAGGTCACTTGGGAGGCCGAGAGCGAGATGCGAAAGGAATTCCCTCATCTCTTTGAAGGTACGCATAGTAAGATTTATAAATTCGGGAATGAATTTCTTTAAGAGGGGAAGATTGTAACACCTTAGAAGGCGATTAGTGTTAATTAAGCGATAATGCGTTTTTGTAGTAAAAAGTTTACCAAAATAGTTTTCGAATATTTTATAAAAATTAATTAATATTTATTTTTGGCTTGCACACACATGTGCATGTTAACCTAGGGTTAACCATGCTTAAGTAGCCATGGCATATTAACCCCATTCCATTAAGTATTATGTAATTAGTTAATTAATTAGTTTTAAAAATAAAATAAAGGGTTTTTGAAATATGTTGACTTGAGAGAGAGAGAGAGAGAGGGTGGCATGGGAATGATGAGCATGGGCAAGCATGCCATGTATTAAATGAAGAGAGAGAGGGGCATGGCTCTCTCTAAACTCACCCCTCATTCCCTCATCCCTCACCCTCACACATACACCCTCACTCTTATTCACAACTCTCGTTCTATTTTTTTCTTCACCTTACCTCTTTCCCTCACTTCCTCAACTGAAACCCTAACCCAACCCTCACGAACCAAAGCCAAATCCTTACTACTCCAAAAAAACTCACTAAACCCTTCATTAAACTTGATATAAAGCCTATGGAGGTCACTTGGAGCATGGAAAGCTAGGGATTTGAGCAAGTGTGGCTAGGTAATGACCTCTCTACTGTTAATTAGGTAGTTATTTTGTAGTGTTGCTTAGTAGTGGTCGTTTAGAACACTAAAAGTTTAGTTTGTGCAAAATATCTTATTTTTAGTGTCTTTTGTGGAGTCTGTAATCTGCTATCACCACGAGTTTTTACTGTGTAATCTAGCAATATAGTAGTGTTGTAATAGAGACCCTGAGTGTACACCTGAGACCCTGACCCCACACGACACTGTTCAGCCGGTGACTTTGGGGATAAATCCGGTGAGCTCGGCCATCTTGGTGACTGGGGAGTTGAGTTTTTGTGGGTAGCTGTCTGCAGTTGTTTTAGGTTGTTTGTTACTGCTAGATTTTCAGTTAGTGACAGTATGTAAAATCTGGGATCGATTAGCTAGTTTTTGGTGTTTCGACTACGCGCGTTATGATTGATCCGACGTAGTTTTAGTGTTTTGGGTAGCTTGCTGTCGTGGGTATGTCTTGGTGATGTCGACACACATGTTGGCCGCTAAGCAAACCCTTTTGTAGCTTAAGGGAACCGATTCGTTAAATTAGCGTTATGTTCATTATTATTGCGTAGTTTGCTAAATCTACGCGTTATTGGGTTCTGTGTTAATAGGATCGCAGGCGAGGACTTCGGACGCTGCGACGAAAGGGAAGTAGGTGGACAGATTTACCTAGCTCGAGATCACCGTTGAGTAGATTTAACATCTACAGGGAAATCGCCCATATGGCGTTATGCGTCATGGCGTGATATGATAGTATAGCCGCATGTTTATATGCATATATATTGATTGTGCATCATAGCATACCATTACTTATTGTGCCTTGACTTAGTATCTAGTGGGCACTGCACCATTACTGACAGTTCATGTTGCACGAGCACTAAATTGTATGCTACACCCACAACGTCGGTAATTGCCATGACACGCACAACCTATACACATATGCAGTATTGTATTTGTAGGGTGTTTTTCATCACCCCATTGAGATGGGAATACGTGCGCGCTTGTCAGGCGTACTACAGATTCCCCCTACCTAGGGTAGGCCGGGGGTTTATTGATTGTGGGGATCCGAATCTCCGGCAGCCGCGGACTAAGCTGCCGTTAATTACCCCTCGCCTTTGGGGCAAGAGAACCTCCGATTAACGAGTTAAACTGGTCATGCGAACTCAATGTGCGGTGTGCGTGTGTCGTGTTTTAAAACGGGGGTTTTGGATATATCGGGAGCCATGCAGAGTTTTCACGAGGGTCCCGCTACCCGGATAGCGGGCTGGGGGTCAAGGGGGCTAGCAGCCCCCTTACGGGGTGCAGGGCAGCGCCCCGTTAGAATTTTTTTTCTAACAGGAACAGTGTCGTGGTGTATGTGTGTGTGCACATATGTATGCATATGTGTATATATATATATATATGTATATATGTATATATATATATATAAAAGAAAGAGGGGGAAAAGGCATCCAAAGGATGCGTGGGGCCAGTGCCTTGAGCGCTGTGCGCTTAGGTGCTGTGCGCTCAGGCGCAAACGTGCCACGTGTTGGCACGTGGGCGCTGTGTGCTTGAGCGCAGTGCGCTCACACGCAAGCGCGCCACGTGTCGGCACGTGGGCGCTTTGCGCTCGAGCGCAGCGCGCCTGAGCGCAAGCGCGCCACGTGTCGGTACGTGGGCGCTTTGCGCTCGAGTGCAGTGCGCCTGTGCCAAGCGCGCCACGTGTCGGCACGTGGGCACTTTGTGCTCGAGCGCAGCGCGCCTGAGCGCAGCGCGCCACGTGTCGGCACGTGGGCGCTTTGCGCTCGAGCGCAGTGCGCCTGAGCGCAAGCGCGCCACGTGTCGGCATATGGGCGCTTTGCGCTCGAGCGCAGTGCGCCTGAGCGCAAGCGCGCCACGTGTCGGTACATGGGCGTTTTGCGCTCGAGCGCTGGGCGCTGGCGAGACAAAGGGGCTTTTTGTCCCAGAACCGTAAGCTATGCTTCAGAAAGGAAATATTTATTATATATATATATATGTAAATATATGTAGTTAAACTCCTAAAATGTTTTGGTTGATGAAAGGGGTTCTTCCTCTTCCTCCTCTGTTGGCTGGATCTTGATGATCAAGAGATGTGAGATCTAAAAATCTTTTCTTTCTGAGATCTAATGGTAGATCCAAGTTCCCATTTGTGGGTTTTGTGGTGGAATACTTCTTAGTTTTTGAAAAGGAAGAGTAAAACTCTTGATTTAATTCAAAAGAAATGAGAAGGTTTAGAACCTTGGAAAAGGAGCAGGAGGCACAAAAGATCTCAGATCTAAAATTTTTGTGGAGAGAATGAAAAGTCTTGCTTTATTCATCATCATGTTGCTTTTTATAGGCTTACATATTTATATATAGCCCCTTGGGCTTTACAAAATGGCATTTTGCCCATCCCATGGCTCAAGTGCCTTTTCATTTTGCACATAAGCCATGGGCTTACAAAAATTTGGCTTTATGCCCCTTTTGCACACATTCATGCACAAAAATTACATAAAAATTATTTGTTACATGATTTTTGTTGTTGGCATGGCGGAAGGCTGGACGCTTCGTGTTCGGGCTCGACCTGGGCATTGGCCCACTTGCTTGGGCTTAGGCCCACCTGGCTTGGGGTTGGCCTTTACTTTGACTTGGTCAACCGGGGTACAAATTTTGACTTCAACAAAGTGCCCCCCATCAATAAATGCACACCACATATGAGAGTCGTGTGCATGAAATTGATGGATTATCTTTCACGTGGAGGCGACTTGCCTTGCTTCCCACTCTTTGGGATGCACTGCCCTTTTTACGACATGGACGGTCGACGCTTGACGCTTCTTCGAGACAGAGTGTCCGTGGTAAACGTTTCCCTTGCCCGGAGCGATCCGGTTCCTGCTTTGTAGGAAGCCTGCACTGCCCTTTTTGCGACATGGACGGTCGACGCTCTGATCCGGAGCGATTTGGGTTCCCAATTTGCGGGAGCCTGCACTGCCCTTTTTGCGATATAGACGGTCGACGCTCTGATCCGGAGCGATTTGGGTTCCTAATTTGCGGGAGCCTGCACTGCCCTTTTTGCGACATTGACGGTCGACGCTCTGATCAGGAGCGATTTGGGTTCCCAATTTGCGGGAGCCTGCACTGCCTTTTTCACGACATAGACGGTCGATGCTCTGATCCGGAGCGATTTAGGTTCCCAATTTGCGGGAGCCTGCACTGCCCTTTTTGTGACAGAGACGGTCGACGCTCTGTTACGGAGCGATTTGGGTTCCCAATTTGCGGGAGCCTGCACTGCCCTTTTCGCGACATAGACGGTCAACGCTCTGATCCGGAGCGATTTGGGTTCCCAATTTGCGGGAGCCTGCACTGCCCTTTTTGCGACATAGACGGTCGACGCTCTGTTACGAAGCGATTTGGGTTCCCAATTTGCGGGAGCCTGCACTGCCCTTTTTACGACATAGACGGTCGACGCTCTGATCCGGAGCGATTTGGGTTCCCAATTTGCGGGAGCCTGCACTGCCCTTTTTGCGACATAGACGGTCGACGCTCTAATCCGGAGTGATTTGGGTTCCCAATTTGCGGGAGCCTGCACTGCCCTTTTTGCGACATAGACGGTCGACGCTCTGTTACGAAGCGATTTGTGTTCCCAATTTGTGGGAGCCAGCACTGCCCTTTTTACGACATAGACGGTCGACGCTTTGTTACGAAGCGATTTGGGTTCCCAATTTGCGGGAGCCTGCACTGCCCTTTTTGCGACATAGACGGTCGACGCTTTGATCCGGAGCGATTTGGGTTCCCAATTTGCGGGAGCCTCCACTGCCCTTTTTGCGACATAGACGGTCGACGCTCTGATCCGGAGCGATTTGGGTTCCCAATTTGCGGGAGCCTGCACTGCCCTTTTTGCGACATAGACGGTCAACGCTCTGTTACGAAGCGATTTGGGTTCCAATTTGCGGGAGCCTGCACTGCCCTTTTTGCGACATAGACGGTTGACGCTCTGTTACGAAGCGATTTGGTAGACGTGCCCCGGGCACGGAGTGTCGCTGGTCGACGTTTCTCCGAGGCGGAGTGTCTGCTGTCGATGTGCCCCCGGCACGGAGTGTCTGCTTGATGTTTCCCCGAGGCGGAGTGTCGCTGTTTAACGCAAAGGTCGATGTAGGAATTGGTTGGTTTGATTTGTTTGATTTGAGTTGACATCAGCATCGCTATACCAGAATATGGTACCAGGAGCGAATCATCATCTGTCTTTGAGGGGATTTGGGTATTGGTTTTCTGTCGGCATCTGCATTGCTGCACTGGAATAATGCCAGGAGCAACTCATCATGTACCCCGGGAGGATTTGGATTTGGTTGCTTAGGAGACAGGTTTAGATCCCTGTCACCTAAGGTTTTTCCATTTTGTGAGCCGTAAGGGTCTCACAAAGCATTTTCTCCCTACGGGTCATAAGGATCCCGTAGGTGTATTTTCTCCTTAGGAGTCGTGGGGACTCTTAAGTGTGTTGCTCCTATGTCAGTTGTAGGGATCTCAAGCGGGAATTTTCTCCTCACAAAGTCGAGAGGAATTTGCGAGTGCATTTCATTTATTTATTTATTTTACGAGTTTGCGCCTTTTCGGGTTTTCACAAACTCGCCGGCAGTCCTGCTGTTTTTACTCACGGAGCCCTATCGGGTTTTCATCCGTGCCCATTTTGCTTGTGGACATACCGTTCTTCTTTTTTTTTTTGGAGAGATCGGGATTGTTTTACGCCCGTGGATTGTATACAGTTTTGCAGGATGTATGATCCAGACCGTAGGGCTGGAAAAATTTCAGGACTTTATTGGCGTCTGCATCGCTGCACTGGAAAGTGGTACCAGGAGCGACTCATCATTCGCCGTTGGGGTATGGGATTTGGAATTTGGTTGGCGTCTGCATCGCTGCACTGGAATATGGTACCAGGAGCGACTCATCATTCGCCACTTCGGGGTTGGGAAGCGATGGCTTAGGAGACAGGTTCAGATCCCTATCGCCTAAGGCTTTTCAATTTTATAGGCCGTGAGGGTCCCATAAGACCATTTTCTCCCTGCGAGTCGTAAGGCTCCCGCAGGTGTATTTTCTCCTTAGGAGTCGTGAGGACTCCTAAGTGTGTTTTTCCTTTGTGAGTCGTAAGGATCCCACAAAGGTTTGTTGCCCTCATGTATCGTGAGGACACATGAGTGGATTTCCCTCGTTCCCAGTTTAAAGACTTAGAGGTCGACTGTTTCCAGTTTAACGACTTAGCGGTCATCTGTTTCCAGTTTAAAGACTTAGGGGTCTGTGGTGCCCAGTTTAATGACTTAGCGGTCACTTGTTTCCAGTTTAACGACTTAGAGGTCGTCTGTTTCCAGTTTAACGACTTGGTGGTCATCTGTTTCCAGTTTAGAGACTTAGAGGTCTACTGTTTCCAGTTTAGAGACTTAGAGGTCTACTGTTTCTATTTTAAAGACTTAGAGGTCTGCTGTTTCCAGTTTAACGACTTAGAGGTCTGCTGGATTGACTCGGAATATTGGGATAGGGGCCGGCATCAGCGTTGTTAACACTGAAGCACATGTGCCAGGACACATGAGTGGGTCTTCCCAATGGAGCACAATTCCAAAGGCGGAGACCAGCTGCGTAACTGGTGGTTGCGGTGGGGCATGTGTTTGCTGAGGATTATTTGAGCCCGTGGATTGTATACGGCAGTCAATTTGGGGACTAGCCGTTGGGCCGAAATAATTTTGGGGAATCGGATTTTTGTTTGGCGTCTGCATTGCTGCACTAGAATAATGCCAGGAGCAACTCATCATCCGCCCTTGTTTTTTTTTTGTGCATTTTTGTTTTACCGTGTTTGCTCTATCATTTCAGCTTTCCTTATCGCGAAGAACGCGATTGCCCTATCATTTCGGCTTCTATTTGCGGTTGCCCAATCATTTCGGCTTTATTTTCATCTTTATTTTACTCGCTGATTTTTATTGCGAGTTGCCCCATTATTTCGTCTTTTTATTTATTTTTTATTTATTTCTTTATCTTTTTTTTTTCATTTACACTTTTTTTGTTTATTTACATTTTTTTACATTCCCAGTTTAACGACTTAGAGGTCGACTGTTTCCCAGTTTAACGACGTGGTGGTCCTCTTTGCTTATCCCAGCTCCTTGAACATTGATCTTGGCGGAGCTGTGTTGATGACCTAGCTCCGTGGCTTGCCGATACATCCGAGGATTGAGAGGTTTTTCCAAGCTTATATTGGTCCTCTGCCCAATCTTTGAAAACACAGCAGTCTTCAATGGAATGACTCAGCACTCTACGGTATGGGCAGTATATGAGATTGCCAGTCATATTCATTTCATGTGGCCTCTTCGGAATAGGCAGTTGCAGGCCATTATCCAGGGCTTCCTCGAATATAACGCGGACCTCATCCCTCCTAAAGGAGTACATCTTCTTCCTTCTCTCCATCAGAGTAGGTGCCCTCACTGACGCCGGTCCCTGAGGCCGATCAATCTTTGGTTCGCCCTGCACATGTCTGGGAGGGTTAGGTTCCCGAAAGGTTTCGGTCTCCATTTGCATGAAATCGGCGGTCGTAGCTTGACTATTTGATAACACGCCTTTAGACAGTTCTATCTCTCCCGTCTTGTATTGCCTTTCGAACCAATCTTTGAAAACAAAGCAGTCCTCAATGGAATGACCTATCACCCTGTGATAGGGGCAATATTTTGGGTCGTCGGTCATATTCTCTTCTTGAGGTCTCTTTGATTCTGGTAGTTGTAGACCGTTTCTTAGGGCGTCCCTGAATATCTTGTGGACCTTTTCCCTCTTGAAGGAATAGACCTTTTCCAGCTTCTCTTTCAGAGGCGATTCCCTCCCGGCGTATGTATCGGAGGGACTGGAGGCTGATTGCGGTCGTTTCTCGCGAAGGCGCTCCGCTTTTAGGTTTAAAAGGATATCAGTTGGCTGCTCCCGGGTACCAATCCCTGGCTCATGAGCCAAAATTTGATTCTGCTGTAATTGCAACCGGGCGACTTGGGTCGCGAGATCTGCCACGACGTTTGCCAGCTCGTCGACTTTGGAATAGACCTCGGCCATCTTCTCGTCCCTGTCCTGAAATTGCCTTTGAAGCCAGTGGAATAATGCTTGTTCTGTAGTTCCGGCTATGACAACCGGGTAATCATTATTTCCTGAGCTCAATTCCGTAGGAACTACGGGCTCCTCTGGCTTATCGGCCTGAGCGGGCTCTTCATCATTTAGATCGAGCCGATGCTGGGTAGCGTCAACCATATCATCACCATGGCTGTGAAGAAGAGGAGGGTTCGTTTCTTCATGTCCGGCCATGTAGACAGTGTGGATAACACACTCAGCCATTCTTTCATCACTGGCAGCTGGTTTCGCGGAGCGGTCCGGGCTTTGGAAATTTATAAATTTTAACATGGCCAGAGCCTTAGCCCTTTTATTGGCTCTATATCGGAGCCGCTTCTGCCTCAGCTTCTCTGCCTTAAGCGCTTGGCAGGCTTCTGCTCTTCGGGAAGCCGTCATAGGCCGAGTGATGGGTATGCTTGAGAAGACACCCAATCGAGTAGTTGTCGGAGGCGTCGCTGGAGATTGCCCAAGATGCGTTGTAGCTTTGTTGGTGTTGATGACCTTGCCCCCAGTTGGGGCCAAGGAAAGTCGTTCAGATACCGACTTGCGTTTGGGTTGGGGCGCCCTCGAGATCACCACATTTGGTCTCTTGTCTTTCGAGACTGGTTTGTCTGCTACCGGGGCTTGAGGAGCTGGGATGGCGCCAACAGGCATGAATATAATAGAGCCGAATGGTAGCAGCGGCTCCTCCCATTGTCGCCTGAGACTGGTCGGAAGGACTGTCCTGGTGTCTATCTTCATCGTGTAGGAGACGGGAGCTGAGTTCATCATCGGAGACATTGTTGGAAAGTGATTGCATGAAAACCTGCATGAAAAAGCATTATTTTAGTATAAATATAGACATGTATATAGATTGAGTTCGCATGACTGCTTAACCCGAAATATGGGAGGAGAGATTGGTCCCACCGGGCGTGCCAGAATCTGTAGGGTGTTTTTTGTCACCCCATTGAGATGTGAATACGCGCGCGCTTGTCAGGCGTACTACAGATTCCCCCTGCCTAGGGTAGGCCGGGGGTTTATTGATTGTGGGGATCCGAATCTCCGGCAGCCGCGGACTAAGCTGCCGTTAATTACCCCTCCCCTTTGGGGCGAGAGAACCTCCGATTAACGAGTTAAACTGGTCATGCGAACTCAATGTGCGGTGTGCGTGTGTCGTGTTTTAAAATGGGGGTTTTGGATATATCGGGAGCCAGGCAGAGTTTTCACGGGGGTCCCGCTACCCGGATAGCGGGCTGGGGGTCAAGGGGGCTAGCAGCCCCCTTGCGGGGTGCAGGGCAGCACCCTGTTAGAAATTTTTTTCTAACAGGAACAGTGTCGTGGTGTATGTGTGTGTGCACATATGTATGCATATGTGTTTATATATATATATGTATATATGTATATATATATATAAAAGAAAGAGGGGGAAAAGGCATCCAAAGGATGCGTGGGGCCAGTGCCTTGAGCGCTGTGCGCTTAGGTGCTGTGCGCTCAGGCGCAAACGCGCCACGTGTTGGCACGTGGGCGATGTGCGCTTGAGCGCAATGCGCTCAGGCGCAAGAGCGCCACGTGTCGGCACGTGGGCGCTTTGCGCTCGAGCGCAGTGCGCATGTGCCAAGCGCGCCACGTGTCGGCACGTGGGCGCTTTGTGTTCGAGCGCAGTGCGCCTGAGCGCAGAGCGCCACGTGTCGGCACGTGGGCGCTTTGAGCTCGAGCGCAGTGCGCCTGAGCGCAAGCGCGCCACGTGTCGGCATATGGGCGCTTTGCGCTCGAGCGAAGTGCGCCTGAGCGCAAGCGCGCCACGTGTCGGCACGTGTGCATTTTGCGCTCGAGCGCTGGGCGCTGGCGAGACAAAGGGGCTTTTAGTCCCAGAACCAGAAACTATGCTTCAGAAAGTAAATATTTATTATATATATATATATGTAAATATATGGAGTTAAACTCCTAAAATGTTTTGGTTGATGAAAAGGGTTCTTCCTCTTCCTCCTCTGTTGGCTGGATCTTGATGATCAAGAGATGTGAGATCTAAAAATCTCTCCTTTCTGAGATCTAATGGTAGATCCAAGTTCCCATTTGTGGGTTTTGTGGTGGAAGACTTAGTTTTTGAAAAGGAAGAGTAAAACTCTTGATTTAATTCAAAAGAAATTAGAAGGTTTAGAACCTTGGAGAAGGAGCAGGAGGCACAAAAGATCTCAGATCTAAAATTTTTGTGGAGAGAATGAATAGTCTTGCTTTATTCATCATCATGTTGCCTTTTATAGGCTTACATATTTACATATAGCCCCTTGGGCTTTACAAAATGGCATTTTGCCCATCCCATGGCTCATGTGCCTTTTCATTTTGCACATAAGCCATGGGCTTACAAAAATTTGGCTTTATGCCCCTTTTGCATACATTCATGCACAAAAATTACATAAAAATTATTTGTTACATGATTTTTATTGTTGGCATGGCGGAAGGCCGGACGCTTCGTGTTCGGGCTCGACCTGGGCATTGGCCTACTTGCTTAGGCTTGGGCCCACCTGGCTTGGGGTTGGCCTTTACTTTGACTTGGTCAACCGGGGTGCAAATTTTGACTTCAACAGTATTGTTATAGATATTGACACGTGGATTATTGTTCTATCGCGCATATGAGATACATCGTGTGTACATACTTACATGTATACACCCATACTTACTATAGCTACATGTACATCTTTAGATGATGTTGGATTTGATCTTGGAGAAATTGGGAACCGCATGATATATTTACAAACTGGATTCATTTAAAAGAGCGGTTTTCCCTTAATATGCTCATACTATGGTTTTATGTTCCAAATATCATATTTCATGGATTTTCGCATTGAGATACGGATTTCATGTGATTTATGGATTTGAGAACTGTGGTATTATTTCAAGAAAGTGTGCATTGTTTTGAAAATCCGGTTTCTCTTGATATGATATTTCAGTGCGTCCACCATGCGTTTTCTCGGTTCTGGGACGTTTGATAGAAACCCGATTCGAGGAGTTGGATGATCCGTTTGCGGGTTCATGGTGGACCCGATATGGTACCCCGTGGTAAGAAAGGGATGTTGTGTAGCAAACGATGGGCCTGCCAGAGGGACTACTACCTACCGGTAATTGGTTGGACCTGGCGGTTATCTGGAGGATACCAACCCGAGTCGAGAGATGGATATGGGCCGATCCGGACTGACGGAGCCCGTGGACCGATCCGGACTAACGGAGCCCGATATATGTGGATTTGCGTGTCGATGTTCGACACGAGTATTTCATGATTTTTCGAGTGCCGATGTTGGGCACTCAGGTTCTATGAGATTTACAGAATATGAGGGCCGATCAGAGTGACGGCGCCTGAGGTATTGAGATTTGGGCTGTCATTGATGGACACCGGTTTTTCCACGATGATGATTCATTGATGATGACATGTTTTATCCCATATGCTTCATGTATTTATAGTACCTGATAGAGTACCTTTCATGATTGTTGCATCTCCATATTAGTATATTGATACTATCAGATTGCATGTGATAGGGTATCGCAGTACGTGGATACCTGCGATTACCTGTATGATGTTACTTACTATTCACGAGTTGGCAACTTACCCCCGTTGTGCCACAGTGTTTTGCAGGTTTGACACTCAGAGTAGTCGCAGCAGGTTGCTTATTATCTCTATTTTACGGATACCGCTACGGTTGGCTGTGAGCCATTTGCTTTAGGTGGGTTGCGGTTATTCGATTTTTATATCCATTGTATCTATTATTGTATTCAGTACTCTCCATCTACCTTTTCATGTATTGACTTAGAGACAAGTTTTGAGGACGATATTGTATATTTTATGATTCTGGGTGTCGAGCTCGTGTGAGCTGACTTTTATTATGCAGTTTTATCACTTTATGTTGTTTTCACTTATACTGTCTATTTCTTCGCTACGGCGTCGTATATTATGCTTGTGGTGGTTGTTTCCGCCTTTGGGGCGTGATTTGCTCCCGTTTGGGGATGCTTTATTTATTTCATATGTTGCTTTACTTATATCTTATGTCTGTACCCGTTTTGGGGCTAGTTTTTACAAAGGAGGTGCGTCGAAATTTTTAAGAAAATAAACTTAAGTTCAAAGATTTTTACTTGAGATTTTCAAATTTTTTTAACAATGTTTTTATCATTTACTGCTTTTGATGGTTTAGATTTCTGGGTTTTCGGCTTACTTAAATTACGTTACGCCTGTTGATGTTACGTCTTTTAAGTGCTGGTCACATGCCTAATTTTGGGTCGTGACAAAGGAACCGGGTGATTTTACAAATATAAAGTGGAGAAAACTTTTGCTAAAGGGGTCACTCCCTGTGAAGGGATCTCGGCTCTTTCCTCGTATAATGAGGTGCAGGATATTCCAAATTGAATACCACGATGTAAAGCAAAAGAATCGACTATAGTGAAGTTATTACGTTGACGCAAACTTCTGCCCAAGGGGTCACTCCCGATGAAGGCGCCTCAGCCCTTGCCTCGTCGAATGAGGTGCTGGATATTCATAACCGAATACCACTGTGCAAAGCAAAAGAGAGCGTTTGTAATGTCAGTTTTTAAAAACTTGGTTCCAACAACATCATATAGGTTTTTTTTATCCTTACAATGATAAGAATCAACGCAGTCCCATCAATTAATCACACCAGAAAAGAAAGAAAATAAAATGTACGTATATGCCATCCGCATTAGCCACTGGGTCCCGTCATCAATCGTTAGGTTACTTAACTAACGATAGAGCAGGGACTGGACTAGCGCGGGTGCAAAACATATACAACATCTACTATTATATATAATTATATATATATATATAACATTCGTCCCAGGCATGATATAAAGCAACATCACAGAAGCAACACAGAATGGTGGATAATCTTGGAGGCCCAGGTTTAACTTGAGCCGCAAATGAGACCCGACGTTCCCTGTCGTGTGGATAGCCTGTGCAATGATAACCTAGAACCCTACGAGCGCGGCAAGTTACCCGCCAAAACTAGAAGTGAGGCAACCCCCTTCAACAACATGAATGGGCCACCGAGCACTTCATGGCATCCGGTAACTTGGGTACCCCTCCGTGGGTCAACCTATACCCCTACGAGTGCGACGAATAGCCCGCCAATTCTAGAGTAAGGACCCCTCCGTCTCAATGCCATGAGATGCGGACCCGTTTCCCTCTAGAACCCGTTTATTCGTGCACTCCACCGGCGGGTAATCCTAGTATAGAAAAGAAAATAATATACAAGGGTGACATCGACCTCAACCCGGTCGTGCCCCAAACGAATAATATACAAACTGGCAGTGACGACTGTCCACATGTCGGACGCTCGCTCCGCAATATCAAATGTACAAATGAAACTAAGCTGTACCATCATTGCACCAAAGCTATCCACCACAACTATCCAGCCAACATCACAGCACAACACAGAACATCAACATGAATGTCACATTCGCAGACCCGTCTAGAAGAACTAGCAATTATACTAGTTGTACCGGTCTAATGACATTCACGGTCGAAGATAGTAATGTAAGTACTGTTAAACATTTAAACAGTGTTAAATTATCGACTTCGAAACACCCCGAATTGCCCCTGAACAAGAGATAACAAAATATCCAAACTTAGCCAAACTAGCAATACAATTGAACCAATATTCTAGAGAGCAAACCACACACAAAATACGAAACCCAGAAGCCTACAGAAAACCGGACAGCTCGGAAAATTCCTCAATGTGCTCGGTCCAAAACGGGTGGAATAGATTCGTATTTAGTGTGTGCTCTTGTGGTCACCATAGTAGTCTTCTGCAGTTGCTAAAATTTTTTTTTGAAGACTTTCGAAATCGACAAAGACTGGAATGTGCAGTGCACTGTTTCGGAGTTGTTTCGGTTTCGATACTTTAACATTATCTAAACTAGCTAGTTAAGGGTTTAAAGGCTCGCTCTGATACCATATTGGGTTACGGCAGCGCCTCGGCCATCAAACCGTGGCCAAATGCGGAACAAAAATTTTATAAAATGGTTCTACCATTACCCGATGCCCAGATCAACCCTAAACTAGCAAGCTAAATATAAGAAGTTAGATGGTTAAACTGAGTTGATCCGTGTCCTTCGGTCTTCAACCATCATCCCAAATCTCCTAGTGGATCCTTGATCGAATTTGGTTGCCGGTCTTCCTCCATCTACGATGATCCACCTGAGGGAAACGGCGCAAGCTTCAGCGTTGTCGAGTGAGGCAACCGATGCTCCAAGGTTGCTAGCAATGGAGAGTGGAGGTGTAGGAATGTGTCACTATATTTTTCTCTCATCACAATGCTCAATAGAGCAACTTAAGAAGATGAAAGATATGAGGAAACATGTGGCATGAGCAACTAAAGAAATGTCTAAGTCTTTTCTAGTGAGAATGAGCAAGTGGAGAAAAGAAAGTGTGGAAAAACAAATGAGCCAAGCCCCCTCATGAGATGGCTGCCTCCTCTCTCCTCACAATCATGCACGCAAAAATATCTCCATAATTTTCCATTAAAGAATTAAGACACATGCCTCTCTACATGCCACAACCCATAGTCATGCCAGCTCACTCCTCCACATCATTTGTGAAACAAATGAATTTCCGAAAAAAGGAAAATCATACAAATGAGGTGTCCACTTCTAAAAGCTATTCCGTATAAATACGGAATACAATCCGGTACATGTTTCGAAACACATATGCGCGTATTCGTGCAAAAATACAAATAGCCAAGAGAGAAAATGAATGGTGAACAATGATACTAGAATACATATATATATAAATACATATATAAATTATTAAATCAAAACCTGATTTAATAATCCGGCTTAATCCTAAGCCGCTAGTATTATCAACCGTTCGATTAAAGTCTGTGCAGCCTGTAAACATATTCAATCGGACACCTGTATGTACCAACATACATCATCTACACCATATTGCCTGAACAGTGAAAACCCTCTGTGTGGGACTCTAAAGACTCATCAATACGCAGGCAGTGGGTTTAACCACAAGCACGTCAGTGTTAGTGTATATGCCCTAGAGGCCGTTACTGTATCATACTAGTATGTATATTACTTGATGGAAGCTTGGGATATTCACAGTTGTATAGACAATCTTGCTCGAAATGGTAGTATGCTACTTGGTTTGTCTCTGCTTTAATGTGTACATGTGTTTCTTTTATTAAATCAACTATACGCATTAGTGGAGCCCTTAGGATCTTTGCTTGATTACCAGCGTTGTGATGGCAGTCACACTTGTGGGGGCTGGGTAATCTACAAGCACATCCTTATTTACACGTCCCTGGTCGTTGGATTATCGATACAGGGCATCGATACTCCGGAGTAGACTAGCGTATGCGCTTCTCATCCCAGCGTGGGAGACGGCCTGTCCCACAGCCGTCAGTACGTCGTACTTGAGATAGTATGCGGGTGCTC
Organism: Agapanthus africanus; assembly: GCA_030015575.1. Classification (NCBI taxonomy): domain Eukaryota; kingdom Viridiplantae; phylum Streptophyta; class Magnoliopsida; order Asparagales; family Amaryllidaceae; genus Agapanthus; species Agapanthus africanus. The sequence continues at coordinate 494,848,778 of JASDDO010000019.1, read as the reverse complement.
GTTAGGTTACGAGTACACTGGACAGGACTCGTCGGGAACTGTTGGTTGGTATTATACCTATCGTCAGTTATCAGTTCCCAGGTGACATGAGTACAGCTTAATCCGCTGACTTGACACTGTCACTTCGCCTCGAGTGTGTTCCCACTGTACTTTGATTACTACCCTACCACGGTTCAAAGGAGTCGTGCGAACAGGTAGTAGTTGGGTGCAGTCCCGAAGCATTTGGAGGCAGTGACGGTTAGACAGGATTCATCTCTCCCGGTATTGGGGGTTGACATCGCGCTGTGTCCAGGAGAGCCATTACACAAGTAGTCCCTGGCCAGGGCAAGCGAGGTATACTGGTAGGTTTCCAGTGTTATCTCAGGGTGTTCTGGGCTACACTCCGACACTACTTGTACCGCTATTAGGGGACTGGCATTTACCGCCCCCTAGGCCCGCCATGCGATGTATCAGACAAACAGACCGGACTGTATGGAGACTGTCATATTCAGGCTCAGTAGAAGTTCAGATGGTTCACCTCGTCAGTCTTCTTATCGGCATCTACCTGGGGACCGTTACGTACAGCTAGTGCCGCTTGCGGTCTGTGGTTAAACCCACTGCCAGCGTAGTGTCGAGTCTTTAGATTCCCACACAGAGGGTTATTCGCCTTTAGGCAAAAGGAGTAGAGGTCGCATGGTTTTGCGACAGGGTTCGTTCACATCTGCGCACTTGTGCACGTTTGCTGTCCAGACAGCTTATACTAGCAGGCTTTGGTTTAATCCGGATCTTAGTATATGATTTGGGATTGGTTTTATCTCATTGTATTCGTGTTCCTCGGATCACGGATACGGGTGTGTATGCACAGTTGACTGAGACAGAGGCAGAGGACCTTGATTAGGGTTGATGGCCATTGTCATTTTATTAACCCTAATGCTTATGTGTGAATTATGATTAATTGATATTAGTTAATTATAATTGTGCATGGTTAGGGTTGTTGACCATTTGACCATACTTGACTTGTTGACCTAGGTTGACATGTTGACCATCATCATTTCATATGAAAGATGCTCTTTGATCCTTGCAAATGTCATTTAATATGAAATGATAATGGTCAAGTCTTGATTAACCATGACAATTATCTTAGCTAATTATCTATTTTCATAATTCACACATATATGTGAGAATGGTTCATTTTTCTTCTCATTCTATCATTTTGGTTCTCTCTCCTCCTCTTCCTTTCTCTCTAGCTCTCCCCTCTCATGAGTTGAGAATCTCTTGAGCTTGAGATAAATGCTTCTAAAATACTCTTTACTCTTTTCTAAGTTTCTAGGATTAGCACTCCAAGCATCTTAGTTACTTCTAGCTTGAAGTTGAAGCCAAAGGTTGAGGCTCTCGGGTGGATCCTTCTTCGACAAGAGAAGGCAACAAGGAGATCACTTTCCTTCACTCCAAGGAGCAAGGAGAGAAGGACTAGAAGCCCTAGGTATAACCACTTTTCCGAGTAGCTAAACTTTTTGGCTTTGTAGTTAGTTTTTGTTTAGCAAAGATCCTCCTTTTGCTAGTCCATGTTGCCTAGTGTGTTAAAAATCCGTTTTTTATACCGTTTCTGCCTCCCCGCAAGCACCGGGGTGGGCAACGTGGACTTACAGTGGTATCAGAGCCTAACTAAACATAAACTAGCTAGTTTGTTAAGTGTATAGAAGTCCGATCGGTAAAAATCGCAAAACTAGATTTCAAAACCCTAAGTTTTTGTTGTTTTTTTTTTCTGCTCAAAAAACAATAAATCATACTTCAAAAATCGGCTCAGGGTTTTGTTAAGAAGCACACCAAAGACGATCCAGTGAACCGTTCAAAGCGCCGCGGTTCCACGGCAAGAACATGCTTCTTGCCGCGGATCCACGGCCGAGTTGACTCGGTTGTGGACCGAGTTTGGTGCAATGTTCTTCTGTTAAGGTTTTGGGATTTTAAAAATATTTTATTTCTTTCCAGATTTTCCAGAAAAGAAATTTGTATTTGGGGTGGTTATAAATCCGTATTTTTGATCGAACTTCCCTATACTTTGACTAATGGGTTATATCTGTAATGTTTTATATGTATTGAACGTCTGCTAATCGCTATACGTCGATTAGTGGGGGTTATACATATCTATGATCTGTAATGGTTGTTGGTTTGTGTGTATGAACTCGGTGGATTGTCGCGGATGAATAGCCGGGGTGGATGTGAGATGGGAGTTTCCTTTTTTTTTTCTTTCATTCATGTAATATGTAAATTGATGTAATATTATTTGTATGGCCGCACAACCGGGTCGGGGTTGTAGCCGTCATTGTATAATTTCTTTTTACTGTTTTTGCTCCTAGGATAGACCCATGGAGGGGTGCATAAACTACCGGGTATCTCGAAGTGCCGAGTGGCTTACTCACGTCGTTGAGGGAGGTTGCTTCGCTTCGGGTACTTGGCGGGTAGTTTGCCACACCCGTAGGTGTCTTGGGTGGGGTATTGGCTATTCATCGCGGCTGTGTAATCTGCTTTTCGTTGCAGGCTCGAACGAATCGCGGATTCCTAGTATATCCAAAGTGTTCATCTGTGATCTGGATTGACTATCATTGCTATATATCAATATATGATATCTATTTAGGTGTTGCTTATGTTTTGCATCCGTGCTAGTCCAGCCCCCGCTCTGTCGTTAGTTAAGTAACCTAACGGGTGATGACGGGGCCCCGTAACGAATGCGGATGGCATAAGCGTAAACCATATTTTGGTTGTTTTCTGCAATGGTAGGATTAAATGATGGGACGCATTAAAATTAATGCAAAAAAATAAACCAAGTAAAAGTCGTTGGAACACTTTCAAAACCACTCAGTTCTTTTTAAAACCAACTTTTAAATGCGGAGCTTGAACCACTCCTTTTAAAAGCTATCTCGTTCCATCGATTATATCAAGTTCACTACGTTCACGGTTTCGCCAAAACCATTCGTAGCCCTTCGTCATTCCACATGAATGGTCGATAAGTATTCAAGCTATGTATGTTGGCCTAAGTCAAGGCATAGTGATTGGTAGCTATTGGGTATTCATGTGCAGCACAGATAGATGCGTTGGTTTGGGACAGTCGTACTGCTATTTTGGCCAAAGTCAAGGGTAGGTATGGGTGGATCCAAATTAACCAGGAGAATGACGGGTAGAACTTGATATGTGACTTATGATATTTTGGCCAAAGTCAAGGTCATAAGAGCATGGGGCAAAAATCCACATCGGGAGTTTCATAAGTACTGAAACTTGCTAGCGCTGTAAACCATTTGGAGTGTGATGATTCTGGTAGGATTCCTTCAGTTTTATCACGCAATGATATTTGGATCCTGATCCTACTGTGAGTATATGCTACTCCTCGAGAAATATCTCACTTAACGATCAATGCTATAAACCTATTAGGTGTCTAGAAAGGTGTTAGCGGGGCTACGCCCATAGGGAAAAGAGGTTACTTAATTAAGGAACTTCGTGAAAGCGTTGGAAAACCTCCTTCGAAGTACCGATACTGGCCGGGCTGAACGGTTAAGCAAGTATTGTACGGTGAGATTGATCCCGACTAATTCTTCCATTATGGTTTGAGGAGGGATTCGAGAGACAGTGGGAGCCATCCTGTTTAGACAAACTAAAAACCACTCTAAACTTGCAAGAGCATCATGCTAAAGTGTTTCTTTTCTCTCTCCTAATTGCAGCGACCAATCAAGATGACCGGACTTAAGTTATTACTAGATAAAAATATACTGACAGGGCCAAACTACAAAGATTGGCTCAGGAATGTCAAGAAGACAATCACTTATGACAAGTTGGGGTATATCCTTACCACCAAAGCTCCCCATGTCCTAGGTCCCACCTCCAGCGTCGCGGATATAGAAATCCGTAAGACATGGGAGATCGATTGCGCGAAGGCCAAATGCCTCGTGCTTGCCTCTGTGGACAATGAACATCAGAGGAGGCACGAGAATATGGACCTCGAATCCATATTTCTTCATACAAAAGAACTGTATGGAGAGCAGTCTCGTATCGCCAGATACGAAGTGTCGAAGAAGCTATTTTCAGCAAGATTTGCCGTCGGATCATCGGTAGCGGAACACGTGCTTAGGATGATTGGCTACATAGAGGAGCTCGCGGACCTTGGGACCACGTTGGAGAATGAACTCTACACTGACTTGATTCTCCAATCCCTTCCTTCCACTTACGCCCAGTTTGTCCTAAACTTCAACATGCAAGGAAAGGAGGTTGAACTTTCCGAACTTCTGATCATGTTGAGGAGTGCTAAGGGCACCCTACAGAAAGGTAGGGAAACATCCACTTTGTTTGTAAGAGGATCTTCCTCTTCTAGGTCCAGGGCGAAAGCCAAAGGAAAGAAGAAGAAAGCCCCCGCCAAACCAAGGGGCGGTGTTAGTAAAGTGGATCCGAAGGGAAAGGGAAAGGAAACAAAGGTAGCGGGAAAGCTTGTGGGAAAGAAAGAATGCTTTTACTGTCACAAGAGTGGACACTGGAAACATGATTGCAAGGCTTGGAAGGCCAGAACCCAGGATCTGAAGCGAGTTGCGGCTTCAGCTTCAGGTGTGTATGTTATTGAAAATTGTCTATCAATAAACTCTACTTCCTGGGTATTGGATACCGGATCAGGATCTCATATCTGTAATTCTTTGCAGGCGTTGAGAAAGCATAGGGTTTTGAAAGCAGGTGATATGACCCTCAGAGTTGCAAACGGAGCTAGCATGGATGCTGAGGCCGTGGAGGACTATCACCTAGGATTGTCAGATGGACACTTTTTGGTTTTGCATAGTTGTTATTTTGAACCAAATTCAACTTGTAATATCATTTCTGTATCTTTATTGTCTATAGAAGGTTATGAATTTGCATTTGTAAGTAATGTTGTGAACATTTACCTTAATCAAGTTATGATTGGGTCAGGTACATTAAACAATGGTATATACGTATTAAACCAACCATAGATTTTCAATGTCCAGAATACACACAAAAGAATGTCTCCAGAAATCAATCAGACTTTCTTATGGCATTGTAGACTGGGTCACATCAATGAGAGAAGGTTGACTAAGTTACATACAGAAGGATATTTGGATCCGTTCGAATATCAATCATATGCAACTTGTCAATCCTGTCTCAAAGAAAGATGACAAAGACTCCGTTCACTGGACACGGAGTAAGAGAGAGCGAGCTCTTGGGACTCGTACACAGCGACGTGTGTCGTCCAATGTCTACGCATGCACGAAGCGGTTATTCTTACTTCATTACTTTTACGGATGACTTTTCAAGGTACGGATATGTCTTCTTAATGAAACATAAATCCGAGGCCTTTCAAAAATTCCAGGAATATAAGAATGAAGTAGAAAAACAAACAGGAAAAAGTATCAAGGCATTGAGATCTGATCGAGGTGGTGAATACTTGAGTGCCGAGTTCCTGGATTACTTAAAAGAGAATGGAATTCTCTCTCAGCTTACTCCTCCATACACCCCGCAACATAACGGTGTATCGGAGAGACGGAACCGAACCTTATTGGATATGGTACGGTCTATGATGAGTAACGCTGAGTTACCGCGATCATTCTGGGGATATGCGCTAGAATCAGCTGCATACCTTTTGAACCGAGTTCCAACTAAGACTGTGCCTACTACACCATATCAGATGTGGTGTGGGAAGAGACCCTATCTTAGTCACATTAAGATATGGGGATGTCCAGCTTTTGTCAAAAAGCAGCATGCGGACAAGCTCGAGGCACGCTCAGTACAGTGCAAGTTTGTGGGATATCCAAAGAACTCCAAAGGATATTTCTTCTATTGCGAAGAGGAACAAAAGGTTTTTGCTTCTCGTCATGCCCACTTTCTAGAACACCAGTTCTTGGAAATGGAAAGTAGTGGGAGCGCAATAGAACTGGAAGAAATTCCAGAACCACGAGCTATTACTGAAAGCTTAGTAGAACCAGAGGGTTCGAAAGATCAGGACATTCCTACGCGCTCCGCAGAAGTAGTAGGCAGTCTCATCCGCCCGAGAGATACTACGGTTTTCTTATAGACGGGGATAGAGAGGATTGCATCATTGATTGTTATGAGCCTACTAGCTTCCAGCAAGCCATTCAGAGCGTTGACTCGGTAAATGTAAGTGCACGGCGGCGCCCCGGCCGTCTATCCGACGCCGGAATGCGGAAGCGGTGAAAAACTTTAATTTTGCGGACTTTGCAAACCGGCACCACCGCGCACTAAACTCCGGATCGTAACCATTAACAAGTCTAAGCAAACTAGAATACGGGTTAGAGATGTACCGACTGATCCGAGTCCTCCGGTCTTCATCTCCACTCCGATCTCCTCGCGGGATCTCCGTCCGTCTCCTCCTCGTCGGAAAGGGCACCACATCGCCTGTAGCTTTTACGGGCTCCCACCTCAATACCGAGGCAACTCGAGCATGAAGCCGGCAACTCGACATGCTCAAGATATGCTGTAGAATGTAGTGTAGAAGATGCTTGTCTCATTTTGGGGTATTGGTTGCTATAGATGGAGGAATGGTGTATAGAAAATTGGTGCTTTCAATTTTCTAACAATGGAATGAGATGAGGAATGATATACTCTCTCAAAGATGAAGATGAAGCTCTCTCATTCTTTCTTTCTCTCAAGTGTTCTTTCTTTCATCAAAATGAGAATGATAATATGGTGGAGGAAAAATGAGAATGCCAACCATAAGAAGGGAGGTGAGTGTAGGATAGAACAAGAGGTGACCACATCCTAGACAAGAAAACATCAACCATGCTTATTCTCCTATTCACTCCATAACCTTTCAAATCTCTCAATTCAAAAGCATGGAGCAAAAGAAATGAAAGCTATCATAATCAATACTTTTGCAAGAAAACCCCTTCCACAAAAGTAATTTGCAAAACTGCAAATTACCCCCTCCATCGGAAAAGTCCGGCCGGGAAAGAACAAAGGAAAACCGGCCGGAACGGAATGCAAACTGGCAACTCCAGAAAACTGGTCCCGTAATAAATTACAGGAAAACCCCAATACTGTGCATACACACCCGCATCTGTATTCCGTCCGGATACAAATGCAATGAGACAAAATCTACACTGTACTAAACTAGTACCGGCTTAAACCAAAGCCGGCTAGTAAAAAACCGTTCGATCCTGATCCGTGCAATACCGCACGTATCTGATCGAACCCTGCCATATATATCCATACGGCCACTAGTACAAAACTGTCCGATCCTGATCCGTGCAATACCGCACGTATCTGATCGGACCCTGCCATATCTCCATACGGCCTCTACAGCGTTTCGCCCGAAACTTGAGTAACTGATAGTGTGGCGGACTCTAAAGACTCGTCAATACTATGGCTATGGATTTAACCACTAGCCCATCAGAGGTATAAGCCAATACGTAACGGGCCACCAGCTATTGACTAAAAGGGACGACGATGAGCGAACTCATCCTGACACCCTACTGAGCCTGTCAGTGACAATATCCGTGCAGTCCGGTCCGTTCGTCTATGAGTATCGCATGGCGGGCCAAGGGGGTTGGTAAAAGTCAGACCCCCAAAAGCGGTACAAGTCGTGTCGGAGTGTAGCCCAGAACACCCTGAGATACTACTGGAATACTGTAGCGTCTTGAAAAGTCGTTTTGGTGTTTTCCTGAAATTCGGTGAAAATTCGGTATTTTTCCGAAAACCGTCTTTCTCGATATTTTGCAGTTTAGGGCTAATTATACTTAAAATGGATAGGTAATTACTTGTTTTTAGTGACTAATGAGTTAATTATGAAATTTTGGTCATTTAAAAATTTTTCCCTATTTTTCAATTTTTTAATATTATTTTAAGCCGGTAAGAAAATACATTAAATAAGCGATAAATACAAATTTTTCCGGGCTAATTTTAATCTCTAAAATTATGATAATTATAATCTAGTGATAACATGAATTTTTAGTAATTTATTTTGATTTTTAACCAATTTTTATGAATTGAAACGAATTTATTGAATTTTGGGCTAAAACTTGCAATTTTTGAGTTGTAGGGGGCCTTTTTGCATAAAATTTCTTTTGTAAAATCCCTCTCTCTTTTTCCTCAGCCCTAGGACAGCCCCACCTTGTGTGAGACCAGAAATTTCTGGCCTCATTTTCTTTGGTTGCTTTCTTGAGTTGTTTTGATGGTTTATGGTTTTATTTTAATTAAAATGGATAAAGTATGATACTTTGACTTTGTGGACTTGACCCATGACCTTCCCCACTTGACCACACCCTCCCCCATCCCTCTTCTGGTCGAAAATTCCAGCAGCCCTCCCCCTTCACCTTCCTCTTTTCATTTCCTCCAAAATTTCATCAAAATTGCTACAAAAATCCATAAAAATCCATAAATCCTTCTCTTTTTCAACACAAAATCCTTGTGCTACCTCTTCTCAAGCTTAATATAGTTGAAATCATGTGGAAAGGAGGCATTTTTGGAGCAAACTTTCTTGCTTGATCCATTGATCAAGAGGTATATTTCCTATCTTGTTAAATCCTTTGTTTAAGTGCTTATATTATAGGGTTTAGTGATAATTTAGTGTAGTTAATCTAGATTTCTTAGATTTTGTTTGAAAATTCTAACTAGGGTTTGAAAGCCATAATAGTTAATTAAGTTATTTTATAGTTAATCTAGTTGTTAATGACTAATCTATATAGTTACCTTGTTGATATAGCTTTCAATTTTGCTAAATTAGTTAATTTTAGAAGGGTGGAATTGTTGTTTTGAAATTTCAAGAGAGGGTTTATGTTGGTATTGGTTTGTGAAGCTTGATTAGTGAGTGGATTAAGTTTTTGAAAGCATTATTTAAGTGATTAAACCTAATTTGCTATCTAGTGTTTTGCTAACCTTAATCTAAGTGGTTAATTTGCTTAGTAGGCTAAAATATAGTGTTAAATTAAGGTTTTTCATATATAGTTTGGTTTATGTTTGCTAAGTACAAAGATCAAGAGAAGGTTTTGTTATGTAAATTAGGTTTTTAAGCTTAGTTAATGGTTTAGAAATTGTGTATTGGCTAGCTATTTGGTTAGTTTGGATGTTGGTGTTGGGTGGTGTTGACTTTGTCGCTAAATTGTCGATGTTTGCATCATATTGCAATTTCTGCTTACTAGATTTTTATAAAATTTATGTGATGAATTAATTGTGGCATCTTGATGATTGTAATGGCTTGTCCTACGACTTTTAGGATGCGTGAGTGCGGTTTTTGGGTAGTCGGGTTTTAGTTTTGCCGGGTGACCCAAATCGGCGTTTTTGGCAGTTTTTGCGATTTTCGCGTGTGTTCCGCGCACTTTGTGCACGTTGTACCTAGCTAGCGAACTTTAGTAGTTTCGTTGGGGTTTTGCGTCGTTCTTGATATGTAACCTTATATTTGGTATTGATATAAATTCCAGGTTCGGTCGCGGAGACGTCAGACGCGGCGCGAAAGGGAAAGGCGGTGATCGGACACAGCTAGCCAGGAATCCCAGTGAGTAGATTTAACATCTACGGGGGACGATCGTCTGGATGGCGCAAGTCGCCCGATAGATTTAGTAAACTGGAAAATAGTAAATTGGATAATCACTTGTGACATTAGAATAATAATACTGGCATGATAATTGCTGCAATTAGATCAATAGGTTATACCCATATATGCAAACTCAATTGTAGGACACATGCACCATTACCAGGTTTTATATGCAGCACGAGCACTATTCATGTTTACACACACCCTGGTAATTGCCATGCCACCACACTAGATAACCTTTAATTTAAACCTTTTACTAATTGATACTTAAATTGTGCTATTTCCTTAAAATGAAACCGTAGGATTGCTATTCATGTGCATGTACTTCATCATATTCATTGTTCATAGCTTAATACATTAATCACACATCGCAACTTGATTTTTGATATCATACGCATTCATTAGCATTGATATATGCACTTATGAGGATTTCTTGAGATTTTATGATATTGCTGGATTTCGGGGGAAAGCCGCAAAATTTCCAAACTTATGATATTTTTAAAACATGTAAATTGCGGTTTTCTAGTGATGTAAGTGTCGTCCACCATGAGTTTGCTGTGGCTTTGGAAATCCGTGTCGAGGAGTGGAGGAACCGGCACGGGTACATGGTGGGCCCGGTAAGGTACCCCGGGGCAAGAGGAATGTGGTGATGACGTTGAGCCTGGCAGGGGACGGATTACCTACCGGTGACTGTTTGGGACGGCGGATATCCAGAGGATACCGACCGTGGCCGCTAGATGATGAGATATTGATATTTGAGATGGGTCAGCCGGACGGCTGAGGCCTGAGATACATTTATGAGATTTGAGACAGCTTTTGAGTGTCGTTGATGGACACCGATTTTGGTCGATTCATTGACATTATGCTGGCATTCTAAAAGAGTTTCAAAAAAAAACAAAAAGAGATAAAATGTTTCTTATATATACCTATTGAGACCTCAGATTTTCATGTTGCATACATATTAGCACACTGATATGATATACACACCTGCTAGTGCATCCAGTCATACCTGTATTTTAGATGCTAGGATGCTTGTGTGCATGCATACGATAGCCTTTGTAGATGCTATTTATTACTCACGAGTTGGCAACTCACCCCCGTTGTGCCACAGTCTTTTGCAGGTCCGCTCCGTCAGTTCAGTAGCGGCGGGCGCACTTGTCTTTTGCCTCTTTTGCCTGAGCTCGAGATTTGCTCATAGGTGGGTTATGTTATTTTTTGTACCACCTTGTATATTCTTGTATATTCTTGTATCTAGTGTACTCCATCTACTGTTCTATCAGATTATTGTATATTGACCTAGAGATGAGACTGTGAGGTTTGTGGATTTTATACTGTATTTGGGGTCGAGCTCACTTGAGCCGACATGCTACTTTTTCATGCTTCCTTATGCTTTATTATGCTTGTTGTCATTTACATTGCGTGGGATTTGTGACCGCCGTATGGCGAAGAGCTAGCTCCCGCTTGGGGATGCCCTATTTTGTGGATTCATGTATATATTTTGTTGTACCCATTTTTGGGGGCCAGTATTTACAAAGGAGACTCTGCCGAAATTTTCGGAAAAATTAGTATTGTTTTTAAAAGGGGTTTTATATGACTTATTTGATAAGCTTGCTTTCAAATGTTTGGGTTTTCTTCACTCTTTTGCTTAATTGGTTTTGTTTTCTGGGCTTTGGCTTACTTATTTTACGAACGCCTTTAGACGTTTCATAAACTTAAGTGCCAGTCACGTTCCGTACCCTGCGGGTCGTGACAAATACCTACCAGTAAATCTCCTTGCCTTGGCCAAGGACTTTGTGTAATGGCTCTCCTAGACACAGCACGACCTCACCCCCAATACCGGGAGAGACGAACCCCTGAAGATACGCTCACTGCCTCCATGTGGCTCGGGACTGTACCCAACTAAAACCTGTTTGCACGACTCCTTTGAGCCATGGTAGGGTAGTAATCAAAGTACAGTGGGAACTCACACGAGACAAATGACGATCCTCAGGTCGATGAACTAACCTGCACACATGTCACCAGGGAACTGCCATCTGACGTCTGGTATATGACCAACTAGCATGTTCCCCGGCGAGTCCTGTCCGGTGTACTCATAACCCAATAAGCACCTGTATACATCTTAGGTGATCCAACTGACACCAGTGGCTTGTGAGACCGGCCACCGCCCCTCGTCGGGGTCTCGACTGTATACACTAGTCTACTAATGGAGTATCGATGCCCGGTCTCGAAACTCCCACGACTAGGGACCTTTTAAGGATATGCTTGTAGACCCCCAGCTCCCACTTATATGATCGCCCTCATACTGCTGGTGGTCAAGCAAGAATCCTAGGGGCTCTATCAACGTGTAATAGCGACATGTCAGGTCACTTAAAGCAGTACACGATGATAAAGGTAAACCAGATAGCATACTATCATCTCGAGTAAGACTGTCCTACCGGGATAGGTCCTCCCTCAATCATTACAATCACGTACCTGTGACCTAATAATTGACTCTGAGGGCACTATCTCCAACAATCTCCCACTTGCACTCAAGGCTAATTATTGCGATGTCGCCTACTCACAGCCCGTGTGATACCGAACATCCAACTCCTCTACTAGTCAGTCTCACAAAGCTCGTTTGCGGAACTATTGCGTTCGAGGAATAGCCTCAGTGAGTGGATCCGCTTAGTTGTTTCTTTCTATGTCTCTCTCAAAATCTCAAGTTCACGGAGAAAACCATCTCCCGAAAAGAGCAATACCTGTCTTAGAATGTGTCTGGATGTCTGATGGGACATAGCTCATAAATGAACTCCAAATCCAAACTTCTTAGACTGTATCGTTAACTGAACTTAATCAGTAACCTGCGCGCCATGCCTCCCTCAGTATTTCCTTGGACCACCTGTCCAAAATACTGCCCCTCATCAGAAGGAAAACTATAACTCTGACAACCTCCTTGTCGTCCATACAACCTCCTTGTCGTCCATGTCACCTTAGAAGCCTGGAATGATAACTGTCTCCCGAATGAGGCTGTCGTTATCATATCCCTAGAACATCCTCTTATGTTCTAAAACTGCTTCCGACTGTTCCTCCAGGATTGGATCAATATCAACTTATTGCATTTCGTGCAAGAACAACATCTGGTGTGGTACTTGACATCTCATGATTGACTCAATTGCCTAAGCAAGTGATCTGCCAATCATGCACATCCCTCTCCACTTTAGTCTATAAGACACCTTTGGAGAGGGTGACTCCATCACCTGCAGGTACACTACCGTGCCAGGAGTCGTCCATTCTAAATGCTCTTAGAATGCTGTCAAAGTACCCAGATTGGGAAACCACCCAAATCTAAATCTAAAAACCATAGATCTAGTAACCAGTATGTCTGATATAATGTCCAAGTCCCTTGTGGAGAAACCACTGTGCGACGACCAAAGTATAACCGATCGTAGTATAGGAATTTCTTTTCCTATTCTATGTATGTCATCCAAATACCAGGATATCACACCCTACTACCTTCTCAACAGATCCATCCCCTATTCTGATGACGTCAAACCCATGACTGTCACATCAGAAATAGATGATCTATCTCCGCTACATCTGCTTTAGTCTATAAATAGATATAAGCCTGATGTCCACCAATGCTTCCGCTGCTCCCACTGACTACGACAACCCTCTGCCAGAGTCATATAGACGTGCACTTCTAAAACTAGTTTAGAACGACGCTATACTCATCCTCCTGCCGGGTCTCGCAGCCTGGAACAACAACAATGGCAAGTGTGGGTAAACAAGAACTTCCCTGTCACCGTCCTTGAGGCTACCTGAGTACCTCTCGAGTGCCTGAAGTTACCCACTTTATCTGCGGAGTGGCCAATGGAATGTCAATCCAGATTGAATCTTTAGGTTCCTTATCAAATCTTCAGTAATCGTTTGTGGTTCTGGAATCACTTCCAGTTCTACCATACTCCCACTACTGTTTTCTGAAAAAATCCATTTTTATTAAAACTGTGGCGAGTCTAGAACAATATCGCTATTGTTCATCCAGATGGTAGAAAGTCAACCCTCGTCATAGCCTGGGTCAACCCACAAACAGCCATTACAGAAACGTGCCTTGAGTTGTCCAGTGTCTGGTTTTAATCATAAACCGGACAACTCCCCGTACCTTAACATCGTTAAGATATGAACTGTTCTATATCCCATATAGGACCAGAGGCACTGATTTAATTGAACCAGATCCAAATCATGCAACTGTCTCCAGTGCATGTCAACTAAATGGAAGGAGGCCAGATCAGCGTTACTCAACTTAGGAATACTTCCAATTATGAGTAACCTGAAAGAGAAGCAATTTCTCTTAATCATTACTATCAACTGAACACCATACACAAGTATCTACATCTTCGATCTCTTTGAAGAATCCCGATACTTGCTATACCTGGTTCTCTACTCTATTCAAATACATATAACTTCTCCAAATTCGGACCCTGTGTTTCCACGAAACACCTGTCTAAAAATTAGAGGAGTCATAAGTAAACCGAATATAGTACGAGGACCATCCCTCTGTCCTGATAGACTCTGGACAACATACAATACTCTGTAAAAGTCCCTTGAGTCTGATTACTCATTCACTGTGTGTCGTAGGTTGAAAACTGTACTTATGGTTAAGAAGAATTACACCGCTGTTTAATGCTCCTTACCTAACCATCCACTGATATAGGTAAATGTCGTAGACATAATTTCAGAAAGGTATATCTCACTCTATGAAAATAGACGTACAGATATATCAATTTGAAATTGGTGCATAACAGCGGATATTCAAAACCAAATATTTGCCGACCGGCAAACAACCCAGGTGATTTCCTCAAATATCACCGATTACAACGAATCCCGATATAATGAGGATAATCACCCAATTCCAATAACTTACTCCCACTCATCATCTGTAAAACCATACAGATGTGAGAATCGTATCTGGTAAATACATACCCTGGAGTAAGTATCTAATCGGGAAATCAGTTTTCTATTAACAGTACACAGTGAAACTGAAACATTGAAATGTTTCGATGGGGTATCCTGGTATTCCTAGTAATGTCTCTTCCAGATTCATGACTGTAACCGTATAGTTCTTTGCTACCTCTCCAAATCCCTTCATATGTCTTTAGTCTTTACCTTCTGCACACCCCTTCAGGCCAAATGGTTTTCTTCCTTCCCTACCGTTCGGCACCAGCCTATGGTTTGGAAGAAGACTATCCAATAAGCATAATGGGTGTACTGTCCCAATCCTAGGAACACTCGCAACACGAGAGAAGGTGAAGATAAAAGACACCTGAATGTACTTTATTCCTATTTCTCCTGAACCAGGATCCATCCCGAACTGGAACAAGTTCCTTTCGAGTTCGTATATAACCATACGATGTAATATCCAAATAAACTGTGGATCTTCGTAGTGATACGGAGTGTCCTGGAGAAATACAAAGGTGATGTGGGAGTGGTAACGAAATATTTGGTTTGGTCGTGAATATCTGTTGCAATTTACTTTGCCCTCCTACTAATCCCTTGCTTTGTCTGAACTTAATACCTTCTGCACACCATCGTTATGCTAATTGGTTTTCTTCATTCCCTACCGGTCGGCACCAGCCTAAGGTTTGGAAGAAGACAATCCAATTTGCGTAATAGGTGTACTACCCCTAAACCAAGGAGTACTCGTAACCTGAGAGAGGGTAAAAGGAAAAGACAACTGAATAATCCTATCCGTTTTCTCCAGAACCGGAAACCATCCTCGAATAATTCTTTCGAGTTCGTATCTAACCATACGATGGTTTTGTCCAATGGAAGTGGACGTTCGTAGTAATACGGGGTGTCCTGGAGAAAAGGGTAAAAGTAGGAGTGGCAATGAGGTCTGCAACTCTGACAATCCAAAAGCCAGTGTTAAGTAAGTTCGGTCAACTTGGTCACGGAGTCATAGTCTAGGGTCGGGTCAATGGTCGCTGCCAGAGAGAGAGAGAGAAGAAACACTCAGCGTGCACTCTATCCTAGATCAGAATGGTTACCAATTTATCTAATCTGGAAACCTCCCACTGTACCTCAAATTCTCCTCCAAACCTGAAAGAAGAATTAGTCGGGGTCACCCGAGGAGTAAACCAACTCATCAGTAGGAATCGGGATCCAACTCTCATCGCATGATAACGTGACGGAATCCGCTCACGGTATCACACTCCAGAAGGTATGCGCATATCTGGCAAGTTTCAGTTCTTTTGAAACTCCCGATGTGATTTCTGCCCCATGCTCTTATGACCTTGACTTTGGCCAACATATCATAAGTCACATGTCAAGTTCTACCCGTCATTCTCCAGGTTAATTTGAGTCCACCCGTACATACCCTTGACTTTGGCCAAAATGGCAGTACGACTGTCCCAAACCAACGCATCTATCTATGCTGCATATGAATACCCCAATAGCTACCAATCACTGTGCCTTGACTTTGGCCAACATACACAGCTTGAATACTATTGACCACCCATATGAAACGACGGAGGGCTACGAATGGTTTCTGGCGAAAACCTTTAACGTAATGAACTTGATATCGTTGAAGGAACGGATAGCTTTTTAGAAAATATAGTGACGAAAACCTTTACTAAAGAGGTCACTCCCGGTGAAGGGATCTCGGCTCTTTCCCCGTAGAATGAGGTGCAGGATATTCCAAATGAATACCGCGATGCAAAGAAAAAGTAATCGGCTATAGTGAAGTTAATGCCCTGACGCAAACTTCTGTCCAAGGGGTCACTCCCGGTGAAGGGATCTCGGCCCTTGCCTCGTCGACTGAGGAGCGGGATATTCTAAATGAATACCGCGATGCAAAACAAAAGTGAACGTCCTTGCAATAACAGCTTTTTGAAAAGTGTTCCAACAACATCAGATTAGGTTTGTTTTTAACTTGCATTGATCCGAATCAACGCAGTCCCATCAATTGATCACACCAAAAAGAACGAAAATATACTGATGTACGTATATGCCATCCGCATTCGCCACTGGGTCCCGTCATTACCCGTTAGGTTAGCTTACTGACGACAGAGCGGGGACTGGACTAGCGCGGATGCAAAACATATACAACATCTACTAATATATATACCAATATATTATATTTCGCTCAAGGCGTGAAAGAAATGCAACATCACAGAGAATGAACAGCATCACAGAAACAATACAGATATCTGGGATCCCCGGGTTTCACAGAGCCGCTGAAACCCGACGTTCCCCTGGTCGTGTGGATAGCCTGTGCAATGAAATCCTATACCCCCTACGGGCGCGGCAAGTCACCCGCCAAAACCTGAAGCGAGGCAGCCCCCTTCAGCGCCGTGAATGGACCACCCAGCACTTCACGGAATCCAGGTAACTTGGGCACCCCTCCTGGGTCAACCTGTACCCCCTACGAGTGCGGCGAATAGCCCGCCAATCCTAGAGTGAAGCCCCCTCCGTCTCAATGCCATGAGATGCGGGCTTGTTGCCCTCTAGAACCCGGCTATCCGTGCACTCCTCCGCGGGGTAATCCTAGTACAGAAAGTAAAATATACATACACCGGGTACATCGACCGCAACCAGGTCGTGCCCCAAAAGAATAATACAATCCGGCAGTGACGGCAGTCCACAAGTCGGACGCTCGCCCCGCAATATCAAATGTACATAATACAACAAAAACTGAACTAGCATTGCATCCAGGCTATCCCCCACGACCGATCCGCAACATCACAGCATAAACATAGAACATCAACGTGAAAGTCACGTTCGCAAATCCGTCTAACCGGGCTATAGCAGTTAGACAGGATTTACCGATCGAGTGACATTCACGGTCGCAGATATAATGTAAATACTGTGAAAAATGTGTTTAAAATTTTCCGATTGATCAAACAATTAACAAGTGGGCCCCCAATCAAAACTGTAGCACTCACAGAAATCTTGGGCCCAATTTTAATATTCCAAAACCCATATTTTAAGCCCAGAAGGCCTCTGTAAAAAATTGGTGAAGTGATGTGAATAGTGCGCGGCGGAAGGGCCGCACAAATGGGGTTTTCGCGGCGGTTCCGCGCTCCAACTGTGGAGTTACTTCGTCAAATTTTTACAGAACTCTTAGATTTTCCAGTACATCAATATTTTATAACCTGAAAAATTTTTCGAGACCAAAAATTTTCAACAGAAACTGATGCGAACTAAAATCCAGTTTTGGAACTTTTTGATCGATCGGAAATGCAAACACATTACACAAAGCTAGACTAAGTTAATGGTGAGGCTCTGATACCACTGTAAGTGCACGGCGGCGCCCCGGCCGTCAATCCGACGCCGGAATGCGGAAGCGGTGAAAAACTTTAATTTTGCGGACTTTGCAAACCGGCACCACCGCGCACTAAACTCCGGATCGTAACCATTAACAAGTCTAAGCAAACTAGAATACGGGTTAGAGATGTACCGACTGATCCGAGTCCTCCGGTCTTCATCTCCACTCCGATCTCCTCGCGGGATCTCCGTCCGTCTCCTCCTCGTCGGAAAGGGCACCACATCGCCTGTAGCTTTTACGGGCTCCCACCTCAATACCGAGGCAACTCGAGGATGAAGCCGGCAACTCGACATGCTCAAGATATGCTGTAGAATGTAGTGTAGAAGATGCTTGTCTCATTTTGGGGTATTGGTTGCTATAGATGGAGGAATGGTGTATAGAAAATTGGTGCTTTCAATTTTCTAACAATGGAATGAGATGAGGAATGATATACTCTCTCAAAGATGAAGATGAAGCTCTCTCATTCTTTCTTTCTCTCAAGTGTTCTTTCTTTCATCAAAATGAGAATGATAATATGGTGGAGGAAAAATGAGAATGCCAACCATAAGAAGGGAGGTGAGTGTAGGATAGAACAAGAGGTGACCACATCCTAGACAAGAAAACATCAACCATGCTTATTCTCCTATTCACTCCATAACCTTTCAAATCTCTCAATTCAAAAGCATGGAGCAAAAGAAATGAAAGCTATCATAATCAATACTTTTGCAAGAAAACCCCTTCCACAAAAGTAATTTGCAAAACTGCAAATTACCCCCTCCATCGGAAAAGTCCGGCCGGGAAAGAACAAAGGAAAACCGGCCGGAACGGAATGCAAACTGGCAACTCCAGAAAACTGGTCCCGTAATAAATTACAGGAAAACCCCAATACTGTGCATACACACCCGCATCTGTATTCCGTCCGGATACAAATGCAATGAGACAAAATCTACACTGTACTAAACTAGTACCGGCTTAAACCAAAGCCGGCTAGTAAAAAACCGTTCGATCCTGATCCGTGCAATACCGCACGTATCTGATCGAACCCTGCCATATATATCCATACGGCCACTAGTACAAAACTGTCCGATCCTGATCCGTGCAATACCGCACGTATCTGATCGGACCCTGCCATATCTCCATACGGCCTCTACAGCGTTTCGCCCGAAACTTGAGTAACTGATAGTGTGGCGGACTCTAAAGACTCGTCAATACTATGGCTATGGATTTAACCACTAGCCCATCAGAGGTATAAGCCAATACGTAACGGGCCACCAGCTATTGACCAAAAGGGACGTCGATGAGCGAACTCATCCTGACACCCTACTGAGCCTGTCAGTGACAATATCCGTGCAGTCCGGTCCGTTCGTCTATGAGTATCGCATGGCGGGCCTAGGGGGTTGGTAAAAGTCAGACCCCCAAAAGCGGTACAAGTCGTGTCGGAGTGTAGCCCAGAACACCCTGAGATACTACTGGAATACCTACCAGTAAATCTCCTTGCCTTGGCCAAGGACTTTGTGTAATGGCTCTCCTAGACACAGCACGACCTCACCCCCAATACCGGGAGAGACGAACCCCTGAAGATACGCTCACTGCCTCCATGTGGCTCGGGACTGTACCCAACTAAAACCTGTTTGCACGACTCCTTTGAGCTGTGGTAGGGTAGTAATCAAAGTACAGTGGGAACTCACACGAGACAAATGACGATCCTCAGGTCGATGAACTAACCTGCACACATGTCACCAGGGAACTGCCATCTGACGTCTGGTATATGACCAACTAGCATGTTCCCGGCGAGTCCTGTCCGGTGTACTCATAACCCAATAAGCACCTGTATACATCTTAGGTGATCTAACTGACACCAGTGGCTTGTGAGACCGGCCACCGCCCCTCGTCGGGGTCTCGACTGTATACACTAGTCTACTAATGGAGTATCGATGCCCGGTCTCGAAACTCCCACGACTAGGGACCTTTTAAGGATATGCTTGTAGACCCCCCAGCTCCCACTTATATGATCGCCCTCATACTGCTGGTGGTCAAGCAAGAATCCTAGGGGCTCTATCAACGTGTAATAGCGACATGTCAGGTCACTTAAAGCAGTACACGATGATAAAGGTAAACCAGATAGCATACTATCATCTCGAGTAAGACTGTCCTACCGGGATAGGTCCTCCCTCTATCATTACAATCACGTACCTGTGACCTAATAATTGACTCTGAGGGCACTATCTCCAACAGTAAAATGGCTGGATGCAATGCGGACCGAAATGGAGTCCATGTACACCAACAAAGTTTGGACGTTGGACATTGCTCCAGATGGGGTAAAACCCGTAGGATGCAAGTGGATCTTCAAAAGGAAGATTGGTGTAGATGGACTGGTTGAGGCCTATAAAGCTAGACTTGTTGCGAAGGGTTTTCGTCAAAGACTTGGTTTGGACTGTGACGAAACCTTTTCTCCAGTCGCTATGCTGAAATCCATTCGGATCCTTCTTGCCATTGCTGCCTTCCACGATTATGAGATTTGGCAGATGGACGTAAAGACCGCTTTTCTAAATGGAAATTTAGAGGAGTGTGTCTATATGGACCAGCCAGAGGGTTTCATTCAGAGTGGGAGCAGCGGAAAGGTGTGCATGTTGCTTAAGTCCATTTATGGACTAAAGCAGGCATCGCGGAGTTGGAACATCTGTTTTGATGAGACGGTCAAAGAATTTGGCTTTATCAAAAATCCAGATGAACCATGCATCTATAGTAGATTTGTAGCGAGAACTGTAGTATTCCTCGTTTTATACGTGGATGACATTCTCTTAATAGGAAATGACATTCCTATGCTACAATCTGTCAAAGGGTTCTTGTCACACAGGTTCTCCATGAAAGACCTGGGTGACGCCTTATACATTCTGGGGATCCGGATCTACCGTGACAGATCCAAGAGGATATTAGGACTCTCACAGTCCAGGTACATCGACACTATACTGAAAAGATTCAGTATAGAAGATTCCAAGCGCGGTAATCTACCGGCTTGTCACGGTATCACCCTCTCCAAAGAGATGTCTCCCAAGACTGATTTGGAAAGGGATCGCATGTCCATTATACCCTACGCTTCTGCGGTAGGCTCTATAATGTATGCGATGTTGTGTACCAGACCAGATGTGGCTTATGCACTGAGTGTGGTAAGCAGGTATCCGTCAAACCCTGGGGAGAAACACTGGATAGCGGTAAAGAACATTCTCAAGTACCTGAGAAGGACTAAGGAGATATTCTTGGTGTATGGCGGAAAAGACCTCCAGATTGAGGCCTTTGCTGACTCCAGTTTCCAGAGTGACAAGGATGATTCCAAGTCCATGTCGGGTTTTGTCTTTACCCTCAATGGAGGGGCGGTGTGTTGGAAGAGTTCCAAACAGGAAACCGTTGCTGACTGGACTATGGAAGCGGAATATATCGCTGCATCTGATGCCGCCAAAAGAAGCCGTCTAGATGAGAAAGTTCTTGAAAGAACTTCAGGTGGTTCCGTCCATTGTTGATCCAATACCTCTGTATTGCGACAACAACGGGGCTATAGCTTTAGCGAAGGAAGCCAGGTCCCATCAGAAATCCAGACACATCTTGAGGCGGTATCACCTGATCAGGGAGATCGTTGATCGCCAGGAGATCGAGGTTCGGAGGGTTGCTTCAGAAGATAACACTGCAGATCCATTCACGAAGGCCTTACCCCAGACTCAGTTCGAGCGGCTGATCGAGATGATAGGTCTTCGATACGCCAGTACATGGCCTTAGTGCAAGTGGGAGATTGTTAATGTATATGCCCTAGAGGCCGTTACTGTATCATACTAGTTTGTATATTACTTGATGGAAGCTTGGGATATTCACAGTTGTATAGACAATCTTGCTCGAAATGGTAGTATGCTACTTGGTTTGTCTCTTCTTTAATGTTTACATGTGTTTCTTTTATTATATCACCTATACGCATTAGTGGAGCCCTTAGGATCTTTGCTTGATTACCAGCGTTGTGATGGCTGTCACACTCGTGGGGGCTGGGTAATCTACAAGCACATCCTTATTTATACGTCCCTGGTCGTGGCATTATCGAGACAGGGCATCGATACTCCGGAGTAGACTAGCGTATGCGCTTCTCATCCCAGTGTGGGAGACGGCCTGTCCCACAGCCGTCAGTACGTCGTACTTGAGATAGTATGCGGGTGCTCGTTAGGTTACGAGTACACTGGACAGGACTCGTCGGGGACTGTTGGTTGGTATTATACCTATCGTCAGTTATCAGTTCCCAGGTGACATGAGTACAGCTTAGTCCACTGACTTGACACTGTCACTTCGCCTCGAGTGTGTTCCCACTGTACTTTGATTACTACCCTACCACGGCTCAAAGGAGTCATGAAAACAGGTAGTAGTTGGGTGCAGTCCAGAAGCATTTGGAGGCAGTGACGGTTAGACAGGATTCGTCTCTCCCGGTATTGGGGGTTGACATCGCGCTGTGTCCAGGAGAGCCATTACACAAGTAGTCCCTGGCCAGGGCAAGCGAGGTATACTGGTAGGTTTCCAGTGTTATCTCAGGGTGTTCTGGGCTACACTCCGACACGACTTGTACCGCTATTAGGGGACTGACGTTTACCGCCCCCTAGGCCCGCCATGCGATGTATCAGACGAACAGACCGGACTGTACGGAGACTGTCACATTCAGGCTCAGTAGGAGTTCAGATGGGTTCACCTCGTCAGTCTTCTTATCGGCATCTACCTGGGGACCGTTACGTACAGCTAGTGCCGCTTGTGGTCTGTGGTTAAACCCACTGCCAGCGTAGTGTTGAGTCTTTAGAGTCCCACACAGAGGGTTATTCGCCTTTAGGCAAAATGAGTAGAGGTCGCATGGTTTTGCGACAGGGTTCGTTCACATCAGCGCACTTGTGCGCGTTTGCTGTCCGGACAGCATATACTAGTGGGCTTTGGTTTAAGCCGGATCCTAGTATATGATTTGGGATTGGTTTTATCTCATTGTATTCATGTTCCTCGGATCACGGATACAGGTGTGTATGCACAGTTGACTGAGACAGAGGCAGAGGACCTTGATTAGGGTCGATGACCATTGTCATTTTATTAACCCTAATGCATATGTGTGAATTATGATTAATTGATATTAGTTAATTATAATTGTGCATGGTTAGGTTTGTTCACCATTTGACTATACTTGACTTGTTGACCTAGGTTGATATGTTGACCATCATCATTGCATATGAAAGGTTTTCTTTGATCCTTGCAAATGGCATTTAATGTGAAATGATAATGGTCAAGTCTTGATTAACCATGACAATTATCTTAGCTAATTATCTATTTTCATAATTCACACATATATGTGAGAATAGTTCATTTTTCTTCTCATTCTATCATTTTGGTTCTCTCTCATCCTCTTCCTCTCTCTCTAGCTCTCCCCTCTCATGAGTTGAGACTCTCTTGAGCTTGAGATAAATCCTTCTAAAATACTCTCTACTCTTTTCTAAGGTTCTAGGATTAGCACTCCAACCATCTTAGTTACTTCTAGCTTGAAGTTGAAGCTAAAGGTTGAGGCTCTCGGGTGGATCCTTCTTCGACAAGAGAAGGCGACAAGGAGATCACTTTCCTTCACTCCAAGGAGCAAGGAGAGAAGGACTAGAAACCCTAGGTATAACCTCTTTTCCGAGTAGCTAAACTTTTTAGCTTTGTAGTTAGTTTTTGTTTAGCAAAGATCCTCCTTTTGCTTGTCCATGTTGTCTAGTGTGTTAAAAATCCATTTTTTATACCGTTTCCGCCTCCCCGCAAGCACCGGGGTAGGTAACGTGGACTTACAGTCAGTGGCACTAGCTGTACATAACGGCTACCCAGGTATTAAGGGAAAGGGTGGCCGACGAGCAAACTCATCCTGAACCCCTACAGAGCCTGACAGTGACAATATATGTACAGTACGGTCTGTTCATCTAAGAGTATCGCATATCGAGTCTAGGGTGGTGGATAAAGTCAGACCCCTAACAACGCGATATTTAGTGTCGTCATGAAACCCATCACCACCTGAGAAACTATCGATCCTGGATCGGTAATTCTCGTCCACCATGGCCACGGATTTCTGGTGATGGCCACCATGCACAACACGACATCAACCGCCAATACCGGAATAGACGAATCCCCGACGTTCCGATCACTGCCTCCATGTGGCTCGGGACTGTACCCAACTAAAACCTGTTTTCACGACTCCTTTGAGCAGTGGTTGGGTAGTAATCAAAGCACAGTGGGAACTCACACGAGACAAATGCCGATCTCAGGTCGACAGACTAACCTGTACACATGTCACCTGGGAACTGCTATCTGACAATAGGTATAATACCAACTAGCAGGTTTCCGACGAGTCCATCCAGTGTACTGATAACCCAATGAGCACCTGTATATTATCTTAGGTGAACAAACTAACACCAATGACTTGTGAGACCTAGCCAACGGCCCTCGTCGGGGTCTCGATCGGTATACACTAGTCTACATTTGAGTATCGATGCCCAGTCTCGATACTCTCAGGACTAGGGACATTTAAGGATGTGCTTATAGACCCCCAGCTCCTACGTATATGATCGCCATCATAATGCTGGTAGCTAGGCAAGAATCCTATGGGCTCTATCAACATGTATATGATGATAAAGACAAACCAGATAGCATGCTATCATCTCAAGTAAGACTGTTTTACCGGTATAGGTCCTCCCTCAATCATCATATTCACCTGCCTGCGATTACGATAATTGCCTTGAGGGCACTATAGCCAACACACACCACAAAAACGAGTCCAAACCACCAGTATTGGACCGGCCAAAGTGAATATTTTCCCGAGGTGGCCGGTTTTGTAAAGGGGTTAGGACTTAGAATTTGTGGTATGCTCTGGTCTCTGGAATACTAGTTCATTGGTATTGTTTATTTTGCCCAGTTTGGATACTTTGTTGTCATTAGTTCAGGGGAAATTCGGGGGGTTTCAAAGTCGATACTTTAACACTATTTAAATGTATACAGTACATGCATTACTATCTGCGGCCGTGAATGTCATTTGAGCGGTACAACTCGTCTAATTGCTATATGTTCTTTTAGACGAGTTTGCGAACGTGACATTCATATCGATGTTCTGTGTTGTGCTGTGTTGTGGCTGGATCGTCATGGTGGATAGCTTGGGTGCAATGTTACTACAGTTTAGACTCATTTGTACATTTGATATCGTGGGGCGAGCATCCGACATGTGGACTTTGTTAGTTATATATATGCCCTAGAGGCCATTACTGTACATATGATGTATATTGTAGTGGATGCTTGGACATATATAGGGAGGACTTTCTTGCTCGACATGATAATATGCTATCTGATTGCACTTTATCTTAACATGTACTCTGATTGTCTCTATGTTACATGTTGATAAAGCCCTTAGAATGAGTACTTGACTACCAGGACTATGATGCAGATCATACTAGTGGGGACAGAGTAGTCGCTAAGTACATCCTTCAAATGTTCCTAGTCATAGGTGTATCGAGATAGGGTATCGATATACCAGAGTAGACTAGCGTATAGCTTCTCGAACCACGTAGATGGGCGATGGATGATCCCATATCCATTGGTGTTTGATATCAGAGACAGTATGCGGGTGCTCAGTGGAGACTGGGTACACTGAACGGACTCGCCGAGAACTCCCAGATGGTATTATACCTCACGTCAGATGGCAGTTCTCTGGTGACACTGGTACAGGTTAGTCTGTAGACCCGAGATCGTCATAGAGTCTTGTGTGATTCCCACTGTGCTTTGATTTCCACCTTACCACGTTCAAGGGAACATGCAAAACGGAGGCTTTTGGGTACATTCCTGAGTCATATGGAGGCAATGAGCGATAGGAGGGGTTTTGTCTCTCCCGGTATTGGGAGTTGATATTGCGCTGTGCTCGATTGGCTATAACAGGAAGTCTTTGGCCAAGGATGCTTCAAAGATATACTGTTAAGTATTATCAGTAGTTTCTCGACCCGTTATGAGCCTCATATCGACACGACTTATCGAGTTACTGGGTCTGACGTTTACCACCCTAGATGAGATATGCGACAAATCAGATGAAGAGACCGGACTGTACGGTAGTGTTACTGATTGGATTCACAGGAGTACAAGCAGGCTTGCTTGTTGATCTTCTAATCGCTCAATACCCGGGTGGCCGTTACGTTTAGCAGACCGCTTGTGGCTTGTGGGTGTTTGATATGATCATCACCGACTGCCGACGTATTGACGAGTCTTTAGAGTCCTACACAGGGGTTTCCTGGCTCAAGCGAAATGGAGTAGGAGCATATATGTGATATGTGCGGGACCAAGATTGATACGATATGAGATACCGTATTCTATTCTCGCGAAACGTGACATTGATCGGTTGTATGCGATATAGCCGGGCTAGCGGATCAGCTGTTGATTCGATAAGTTGTTACACATGATATTAGTCGGTTATAACCGGATTATTAAATCAAGTGTTGATTTAATAATTTAATGTATAATTATATATTTGATATATTACATTACATTAACTAGTATTAGCTCACTTAAGATATCTTTTCTCACTAGTTTGTGCACATTGTATATATGTGATATATTCAAGTGTACATGTTTGTTTCATGCTTGATGATACATACAAGATGGGTGTATGAGACTTATACCATATTAAGATTAAATTAGGGTTTTGTTAATTTCTTAAGGTTTAACAAAAGAGAAGGACTTAATAAAAGTTATCAAGCATAGATGAATCTTGAAGAAATATTGACAAAGTCAACTCTTTTGTCATTCCTTAAGATATTATTTAACCCAACCCTTAACCTTATAGCTTCGTTAATTCTCTACATGAGTTAAGCATGAGGACTTAACTCACCCATGGTTACATAATTCATTTGGATGAATTATTGACTTGATTTCATCTTCTTCTTCTTCTTCCTCTTAAAAAGCTTTCTAGCTTCCATGTAGTTATGAGAAAAAGTGTGAGAAAATCAATTCTAAAGTGAGCCCACTTCCTACTTCATCATCCTCTACTACTATCCATTTAGTATAGGGTGATCTCTTCACAAAGTTCATGACCTAGTGAAGAAATAGCTTGGGTTAGTGTCTCCTCGACGTATATCATCTTCAGCCTCTAAGTCATCAAAGCAAACATGTTCGTTTCTTCATGGAGCCTCTTTACAGTCCGGAGTGTACGATCGCAGTGAAGTGGACTACTATACGGAGCTATTGAAGTGAAGGACCGGTCTACAAAGGTTGTATTCCTCGCTCTCTTTACTTATTGCAAAGTGTTTGCATTTGATTCCGTATATTTCTAGTTTACGATTCAAGTAAGGGTAAGCTAAAATGGCAAAATTTTAATTAGGCATGGGCGATGCATCCCGAAACCTTGCTGCCGTCTTAGGTAACCCTGCAGTGGTATTGTTAGTTATATGTATGCCATAGAGGCCATTACTATACATAAGATGTATATTGTAGTGGATGCTGGGACATATATAGGGAGGACTTTCTTGCTCGACATGATAGTGCGCTATCTGGTTAATCTTTACCTTAACGTGTATACTGTTTGTCTCTCTGTTACATGTTGGTAAAGCCCTTAGGATGTGTACTAGACTACCTGGACTATGATGCAGATCATACTAGTGGGGACATGGTAGTCCATAAGTACATCCTTCATAGTCCCTAGTCGTGGGTATATCGAGACGGGGCATTGATATACCAGAGTAGACTAGCGTATACCTTCTCGACCCATACAGATGGGCGATGGATGATCCCATATCCATTGGTGTTTGACATCAGAGATGATATACGGGTGCTTAGTAGAGACTGGGTACACTGGACGGACTCGCCGAGAACTCCCAGATGGTATTATACCTCACGTCAGATGGCAGTTCTCTGGTGACACTGGTACAGAGTAGTCTGTTGACCCGAGATCGTCATAGAGTCTTGTGTGGTTCCCACTGTGCTTTGATTTCCATCTTACCACGTCCAAGAGGGTGTGCAAAACGGTGGTTTTTGGGTACAGTCCCGAGTCACATGGAGGCAATGAGCGATAGGAGGGGATTCGTCTCTCCCGGTATAGGGAGTTGATGTTGCGCTGTGTTCGATTGGCTATAACCGGAAATCCCTGGCCAGGGTTGCTGAGATTTACTGGTAAGTGTTACCAGTAGTTTCTCGAATTGTTATAGACCTCATATCGACACGACTTATTGAGCTATTGGGGTCTGACGTTTACCACCCCTAGGCAAGATATGCGACATATCAGACGATCAGACCGGACTGTACGGTAGTGTTACTAGTTGGATTCACTGGAGTGTGAGCGGGCTTGCTCGTCGATCTTCAGATCGCTCAATACCCGGGTGGCCGTTACGTTTGGCAGACCGCTTGCGGCCTGTGGATGTTTGATATGATCATCATCCGCTGCCGGCGTATTGACGAGTCTTTAGAGTCCTACACAGAGGTTTCCTGGCTCAAGCGAAACGAAATAGGAGCGCATATGAGATATGTGCGGGACCGAGAATGATACCAGTATGTGATACTGTGTTTGATTCTCGCGATTTGTGACATTGATCGGTTATATGCGATATAGCCGGGTTATCGGATCAAGTGTTGATTCGATCAGATGTTACTGTTGATATTAGTCGGTTATATGTGATATGACCGGATCGTTAAATCAAGTGTTTGATTTAATGATTTAATGTATAATTATATATTTGATATATTACCTTGCATTAACTAGTATCGGTTCACTTTAGAAGGATTTTCTCACTTGGATGTACAAGTTGTATATGTGATATACTTTTTGTGCATTTTATTGTATCATGTTTGATGATACATGTTTACTTGGTTAAGTGTAAAGAATTAAACCATGGTTAAACTTATGATTAGGGTTTTATATCCTTTTCTCATTTATTTATCTATTTATTCATTTTGGAAAATAGATGGAAAAAGGAGAAAAGAATGGTGGCTTCTTTTGTTGTTTAGTGGAAGCTTCATGAAACCTTAACCCTAACCATTCCTTTAACCTTGGTCAATTCTCTACACATAACCATAGTTACAATTATGATAAGGATTGTTATTCTTTTCTTTTTTAATTGAATTCTTATCATAATATTGTTCTTCTTCTTCCTTCAACTCAAGAAGAAAACCTAAGGTCCATCAATGGTGATTGATGCATATGAGTGAGAAATCCAATTCTAAAGTCTACCCACTTCCTATTTTCTCATCTTCTACCTCTTGCCAAGTAGTAGAGTGTGTTTCCTTCACAAGTTTTCATGGCTTGGTGAAGGTGGAGCTTGATTTAGCGATGCCTCGACGTAGATCATCTTCGGCATGGACATCGACGACCTAGCTCGCCTATTCTCCGATGAATCCGACGCTAGAGCCCGGATTCTTTTTGGACAGCAAAGGACTTCGTTGCGGAGCTATGGAGGTGGAGCACCGGATCTAAAAAGGTTGTATTTCCGATAACCCTTTAGTTAAGTTGTTAACTAGATTGTTTTTCGCCTAAACTTCTAGCCGACGATCCGTAGTCGGGTCTCTCGGCACCTAGATTTTTTGATATTGGCATGGTTGATGCCTTGTGAGACCTCATTAGGGTGCCTAGGAACCCTACAGTGGTATCAGAGCCTAGCTAGAGCCTTAGGCGAAGTCTAGACGGAGTTTGAAACCCGGACGAACCGAAAACACGAACCCAAAATAGCTCTCTGTCCTTTTTCTAAAATCTGGGATTTTTCAACATTAAAAATATGCAGAAAAATCAGCAGGCAATTCTAAGGGATACTGTAAAATTCGTGTACCCAATTCCTTCAATTCGCCGCGGTTCCGCGACACGAGCTTGGCTCGTGCGGCGGATCCGCGGCCGTTTTGTCTTTTCTGGGATCCAAATTTGCACAGTAATTCATAATATGCAGTGCTGTTTTTCCTGGGTATTTTTGATATTTTTCCAGAGTTTTAATTTTCAGGGTTGCTTTGGGGATTCGAATGTTCGATCGGATTATCAAATTTTGTCTATGTGGCTTTCCGGATAATTTTTAGAATATGTTAAAAAGTTCGACCGGATATAAATACCCAATTTTCCCCTGTCGGGAAATTTCCAAGTGTTGGATTTTTCCGTAGTTTAACGACGTTCTAAGTAGTGCAAGTAACGCGATGGACCCTCTAGAAGACAACAAACCTTAACTCGATTATGTGACCGTCTTGAACTGCCCTTTGAACCTTCGGGTTTGGGGCAGTACGGCGTGCCACATGTGAGGCGTTGGCTTGACCCTTCTACGGCTGGACCGTTGGTACTGAGGCACGAACTGAATGTTGTTAGACTTGTTTCATGTGTTGATCTGTACCAGGAAAACTTGGGTGTTCGAATGTTCGATCGGAAAGTTTAACATTTTCTATTTATCTGGAATGGGATACAATAATTGGAATTCACAAGAAGTTATGAGATAACTAAATGAATGTTATAAACATAGCAGTTTAGTCTCACTTGATCGGTTGCCACGGAATTTTGATGCGATCAAAAGTCCGTCGCAATCACGTAGCGTACGCGGATACTCGCCAATAAACTTAATTGAAAGCCTCGCTCCATAGCCCTGACCAAGTGACTGTAGGAGAACCCCGTCGCCGAAAGCATTCGTTTGGGTGCTCGCGGCAGCGGTGTTCCGCCTTGGTGTACTTCGTCGACGGTATCGGGGGGTGCGGCCGTCTACTGAAGTTTGCGACGAGCATTCGATCA
This sequence comes from Agapanthus africanus, assembly GCA_030015575.1. Lineage (NCBI taxonomy): Eukaryota > Viridiplantae > Streptophyta > Magnoliopsida > Asparagales > Amaryllidaceae > Agapanthus > Agapanthus africanus. The sequence goes on along the minus strand of JASDDO010000019.1, from coordinate 494,818,232 downwards.
GGATGTCGGGAATCTTATGGAATTGCCCGACTTGATATTGAAAAGTGTTTTCGATAATGAGACTAAAATGCGGGGTTTATAAATGCAAGGCATGCGATGTCTAAGTAATTCATTTGGTCAGGCATGCGATGTCTGAGGTGGTTGCGGATTCCAACTGTTGTAGTTTTACACTTTCTTTTCTGTGACCGTAAGTGTAATATGTGATATCGCCGGTTTCGTTGCTATATGTCAACGACAATTGGGATGCACATATTTACTTACGTTGATGACATGTGATGTTATGTGTTGCTGGATATGTTATATTGGATCGTCGTGTTTGAATAGCCGGGGGTTTTTATGTGAGATGAGTGTTTTTCATTTTCATTCATGTAAAAACTTGTATGTAATATTCTTTTATTGGGGCGCTTCCAGGTTGCGGAAGTTGTCACCCTTTGTATATTATTTACTTTTCCGCACTAGGATAGACCCAAGGAGGAGGGCACAAGCAACCGGGTTCTGGAGTCCAGAGGGAGACCAACTCGAGGAGTCGAGTCCGGGTCTCCTAACTCCAGAATTGGTAGGGTTGCTTGCCGCTCTCGTAGGGGTCTAGGGGTGTGGGTTTGGCTATTCATCGCGACCGTGGAATCCGTGTTTTATACTGGCTCGTATTGAAAACACGGACGTCCTAGTATATCCAATATTTCATATGTTTCTTCTGCTGCGATATCTGTGATGTGATCATATGATACTCTGTGATAGATACAGTATATAGTATATATGATATATTATATAGACGTTACTTATGTTTTACACCCGCGCTAGCCCTGCCCTGCTCTGCCGTTAGTTACCTAACCTAACGGTGCATGAGGGGACATCGAGGCGAATGCGGATGGCATAAGTGTACGTCGTATTTATCTGTGATGTTTAGGTACTTAAATGATGGGACTTCATTAATGTGATTAATGAAATAAAAGAAACCTAAGATGTTGTAGAATCGAATTTCAAAATAAAACAGGTAGATACAGTTCTTGCTTTGCACAGCGGTATATGTGATATATCCTGCACCATATTCGATGAGGAAAGGACCGAGATCCCTTCACCGGGAGTGACTCCTTTAGCAATAACTGGCAGATGCTACACACTCGGTTTGTCTTTTGATTGCTTTTAAGTGTTTTTGCTTTGCACAGTGATATATATGATATATCCCGCACCTCATTCGACGAGGAAAGGACCGACGATCCCTTCACCGGGAGTGACTCCTTTAGCAAAACTAGAAAAGCCTCAAAAACACTCCATTTTCAAAAATCATTCGATCCTACAACGATATCAAGTTCATTACGCAATAGGTTTTCAGAAAAACCTGTCGTAGCTCTCCGTCATTTCAGATAAGTAGTAGTTAGTATTCGTGCTGCGTTTGTTGGCCTTTGTCAAGGCGCGGTGTGCGGTAGCTAACTGGTGCTTATCTGCTTATGCATATGATGCAGATTGGGTTAGGGTAGTCGTGCGACCTTGTTGGCCTTTGTCAAGGGCCGTGCGGGTGGGTTTAATTCAATCAGGAAATGACGGGTTGAACTTGACTAGCATCCTATGGTTTGTTGGCCTTTGTCAAGGTCATAGGAGGTTAGGGGCAAAATATTATCGGGAATTTCAAGTGTTGAAATTTGCAATGAGATTGCATACCTTCTATGAGATAGTTGGATCCCGATACCCGCTGCGAGTAAGTGTTACTCCTGGGAGAGTTTTATACATTACAATTAGCCGATCAAGTAGGTGTCTAGAAAGGTGTTAACGAGGTTACGCCTCTGGGAAAACGAGGTTTGCATTAATTAGGTTCGTGCGAAAGCACGGGGGACCTCCCTCAAAGTACCGACACTGGCCTGGCTGAAAGATTGGCGAACTTGTAGTGTGTAATTAATCCCGGCTAGTCTTTCCTTTTAGGGTTTGAAGGAAGATTTGATAAAAAGCAGTGGGAGCCATCCTGATTAGATAAAATAATAACCAATCTATTCTTGCAAGAGCGCACGCTGAGTGTTTTCTTCTCTCTCTCTCCAGGTAGCGACCATATCACGCCTTAATCAAGATAATAATATGGATATTTGACCGAACCTGCTTGTTATACTAAGCTGGGGAACGTTGGTCCCGCTCCAACTTATAATTGTTATAAGACAGAGCAGTAAATAGGGGATTACCAGAATTCCCGTGCCGCCCAAACGAAGAGAGTGCATGCTGATGCATCATCTTCGGGTGTGTTCATTACAAAGAACTGTTTCTCTGTATCCTCTACGTCCTGGGTATGTGATACCAGATCAGGATCCCAGATATGTAATCTGTTACATAGGGCTACAGATAGGTAGAGAACTGAGAACGGGTGATAAGTTTCATGAGGCAGAAAACGGGGCAAGAGTTGCAGCCAAGTCTGTCGGTCACTGTCACCCTGTATTACAATACATTGATTCTGAACGAATGTTATTAGATACCGAACCTGATATACAAAATCGTATCTATTTCTTTATTAGTAAAGAAATGATAAAATTTTGTATAGATGGATAATGTTTTGAACATTTCCTATATCAAAAGTTGATCGGTTCAGGCACGTTATCTAAAAGCATTGATGTTCTAAATCAAACTACAGTTCTTTTATATACAGAATACTCACAAGAGGAAGAGTTCAGATATGAACGAATCCTTCTTGAGGCATTGTAGACTAGGTCATATCAATGCGACCCGACTGGCTGAAGTTACATTTAAGATGCATATTTAAATCAGTTTGAATCTACATCTTGTGAAACTTGCCAGTCATGTCACAAAGATACAATGACACCGGCTCTGTTTATTGGAAACAGAGAAAGAGTTAGTGAACTCTTGGGATGATACATGTTGATGTATGTAGGTCCCCTGTCTGCAAATGCCAAGACCGGTTCTTTATACTTCATTATATTCTCTGATAATCTCTCAAGATTCAGTCATATGTTCCTGTTTAAACATGAGTCCGAACCTTTTGAGATATTCACAGAATATAAGCTAGAAGTAGAGAACTAAATGAGGGTATAAGTATTAAGTCCTTTGATGCGATCAAGGAGGAGAATACTTGTGCACGGAATTCATGGACTATTCTAAAAGAGAATGAGATTCTCTCTCAGCATTACTCCTCCGTATACACCATAGCACGATGGTATATCGGGGCGGAGCAATCACACCCTATATGATATGGTGTGCTCTATGATGAGTATTACTGAGTTACCTATTTCCTTTTAGGGGTTATGCACTTGAGAAGCTGCATACCTATTGAATAGGTTCGAATCAAATCAGTTGCCTACCACTCCATATTTGATATGGAAAGGGAAGAGCCCATATCTTAAGTTGGTTAAGATTTGGGGTTGTTCGGCCTATATTTAAAAGCAAAATCCGGACAAGCTCGAGGCAAGGTCTGTTATGTAGAACTGGAAAGGTTCCAGCTATACAAACTACAGCAGATGATTTGGTAAAACCAAATGATTCAATAGTTACCAACGAACCTCGGCCTCTCCACCGATCTAGTAGGGTTTCCTCACCCACCTGAGAGATACTTCTGTTTCTCTATGACAGTGGGAGCGAGGATTGCATCATGAGATGATGACCCAACTTGTTTCGAGCTGGCCATCAGGAGTGTGACTCTGTAAGAATGGCTGGATGCTTAGCGATCTGAGATGGAATCCTTATACACCAGCAAAGTATGTACTTTGGTTGCTATATCTGAAGGGTTAAATCCCCATCAGGAGCAAGTATATCTTGAGAAGATTACTTGGTGTACATGGAAGAGTTGAGACTTTCAAAGCTAGACTTGTTAAAGGTCTACATCATTGACCAGGTATGGATGATGACGAAACATTTTCTAAGTAGCTATGCTTAAGTCCATCCAGATCCTACTTACCACGGCTACATACCATGACTACGATATCTGGTGGTTGGGTGTCATGACTGCTTTTCTAAATGATATTTTAGAAGAGTGCGTCTATAAGTACACAGCCAGAGGGCCTCGTATACAGTGGGAGCAGCGGAAACGTGTGCAAGATGCTTTATAGGATAAAGCAGGCATCGCGGAGTTGGAACATCTGTTTTGATGGATTAGTCAAAGAAGTTGACATCATCAAAATGGTAGATGAACCTTGTATAAACAAAAAGGTAGTAGGGAGTATGGTGGTGATCCTCGTAGAGTACGTGGATGACATACTCTTGATAGGGAAAGAGTTTCCTATGCTACGCTCGATCAATCTCCGCTTATCACCATAATTCTCCATATAGGATCAAAGTGATACCTCCTAAATCCTGGATTTTGGATCTATGAGATAGATCTAAATGGATGTTAGGATACTCACTAGTTGTAGTGAGATGGTATCAATCGATCCTGGGGAGAATCACTGGAAGGGTTCCAGAGTGATAAAGACGACTGAATGTCAGTCGCAGGCATTGTCTTTACCCTCAGTAAAGGGACGGTATGTTGGAAGAGTTCCAAGCTAGATACCGTGGCATACTAGACGATAAAGGCTTGATACATCGCTATTTAAGACGCTACCAAAGAGGCTGTTTGGGTATATATTGGTTCATGAGATGAACTACGTTCCAACCATTGTGAGACAATGGAGTTGTGGCTTATGCCAAAGAACGTCGGTCCCATCAGTGATCCAGACATATTCTAAGGCAGTATCACCTGATCATGGAGATGATTGATCTCCAGGGAGATCGAGGTTAGGAAAGTAGACTCAGAGGACAAACACAGCGGATCCACTCACGAAAGGCCTTTTCCCAGAGAGAGACTTTTATGGGATGGTTGAGTATGAGATACTGCAACCACTGCTACAGATGGCCCTAGTGCAAGTGGGAGATTGTTAGTTATATGTATGCCCTAGAGGCCATTACTATACATAGGATGTATATTGTAGTGGATGCTGGGACATATATAGGGAGGACTTTCTTGCTCGACATGATAGTGCGCTATCTGGTTGATCTTTACCTTAACGTGTATACTGTTTGTCTCTCTGTTACATGTTGGTAAAGCCCTTAGGATGTGTACTAGACTACCTGGACTATGATGCGGATCATACTAGTGGGGACATGGTAGTCCATAAGTACATCCTTCACAGTCCCTAGTCGTGGGTATATCGAGACGGGGCATCGATATACCAGAGTAGACTAGCGTATACCTTCTCGACCCATACAGATGGGCGATGGATGATCCCATATCCATTGGTGTTTGACATCAGAGATGATATACGGGTGCTCAGTAGAGACTGGGTACACTGGACGGACTCGCCGAGAACTCCCAGATGGTATTATACCTCACGTCAGATGGCAGTTCTCTGGTGACACTGGTACAGAGTAGTCTGTTGACCCGAGATCGTCATAGAGTCTTGTGTGGTTCCCACTGTGCTTTGATTTCCATCTTACGTCGTCCAAGAGGGCGCGCAAAACGGTGGTTTTTGGGTACAGTCCCGAGTCACATGGAGGCAATGAGCGATAGGAGGGGATTCGTCTCTCCCGGTATAGGGAGTTGATGTTGCGCTGTGTTCGATTGGCTATAACCGGAAATCCCTGGCCAGGGTTGCTGAGATTTACTGGTAAGTGTTACCAGTAGTTTCTCGAATTGTTATAGACCTCATATCGACACGACTTATTGAGCTATTGGGGTCTGACGTTTACCACCCCTAGGCAAGATATGCGACATATCAGACGATCAGACCGGACTGTACGGTAGTGTTACTGGTTAGATTCACTGGAGTGTGAGCGGGCTTGCTCATCGATCTTCAGATCGCTCAATACCCGGGTGGCCGTTACGTTTGGCAGACCGCTTGCGACATGTGGATGTTTGATATGATCATCATCCGCTGCCGGCGTATTGACGAGTCTTTAGAGTCCTACACAGAGGTTTCCTGGCTCAAGCGAAACGAAATAGGAGCGCATATGAGATATGTGCGGGACCGAGAATGATACCAGTATATGATACTGTGTTTGATTCTCGCGATTTGTGACATTGATCGGTTATATGCGATATAGCCGGGTTATCGGATCAAGTGTTGATTCGATCAGATGTTACTGTTGATATTAGTCGGTTATATGTGATATGACCGGATCGTTAAATCAAGTGTTTGATTTAATGATTTAATGTATAATTATATATTTGATATATTACCTTGCATTAACTAGTATCGGTTCACTTTAGAAGAATTTTCTCACTTGGATGTACAAGTTGTATATGTGATATACTTTTTGTGCATTTTATTGTATCATGTTTGATGATACATGTTTACTTGGTTAAGTGTAAAGAATTAAACCATGGTTAAACTTATGATTAGGGTTTTATATCCTTTTCTCATTTATTTATCTATTTATTCATTTTGGAAAATAGATGGAAAAAGGAGAAAAGAATGGTGGCTTTTTTTGTTGTTTAGTGGAAGCTTCATGAAACCTTAACCCTAACCATTCCTTTAACCTTGGTCAATTCTCTACACATAACCATAGTTACAATTATGATAAGGATTGTTATTCTTTTCTTTTTTAATTGAATTCTTATCATAATATTGTTCTTCTTCTTCCTTCAACTCAAGAAGAAAACCTAAGGTCCATCAATGGTGATTGATGCATATGAGTGAGAAATCCAATTCTAAAGTCTACCCACTTCCTATTTTCTCATCCTCTACCTCTTGCCAAGTAGTAGAGTGTGTTTCCTTCACAAGTTTTCATGGCTTGGTGAAGGTGGAGCTTGATTTAGCGATACCTCGACGTAGATCATCTTCGACATGGACATCGACGACCTAGCTCGCCTATTCTCCGATGAAGCCGACGCTAGAGCCCGAATTCTTTTTGGACAGCAAAGGACTTCGTTGCGGAGCTATGGAGGTGGAGCACCGGATCTACAAAGGTTGTATTTCCGATAACCCTTTAGTTAAGTTGTTAACTAGATTGTTTTTCGCCTAAACTTCTAGCCGACGATCCGTAGTCGGGTCTCTCGGCACCTAGATTTTTTGATATTGGCATGGTTGATGCCTTGTGAGACCTCATTAGGGTGCCTAGGAACCCTACAGGTATCAGAGGCATGCTAGAAATTAATACGGATTTTGTTAGAATTACGAAACCGAAATGACTCCGAAACTTGAAACGGAAAACCCCAGTCACTGCCGATTTTAAATATTGTTCAAAAATTTATTTAAACAAGTGGAAAATGTTGTATGTGATACCACATGAACACACAAGAAAATTCACCCCCTCCCCTCGGGAAATGGCCGGTGACCAAGCTAGGGATTCCGGCGACACCGGACTTCTTAGGGGGAATTGGGTAAAAAAATTTAGGTGTGTTCCAGTCACTGGAATTTGGTGTTTCAGGTGTTGTTTATTTTTGTTAATTTTGCATGTGATGTAATCTTACACTGTAAGCAAATCGGAGTATTTCGTATTCGTAGTTTTAACATTGTTTCGGGTTATTCACATGTTGTCTAAACGAAGTTAAAAAGTTCGATTGAATGTAAAAAACCCATTTTTCCAAGTTTAACATATTCGGAAAAATATGCAAGTGATTCTGTGGTCCCTTTAGAAGAACGTAAACCTTAACTCTATTATGTGGCCGTCAAAACTGCCGCTTGAACACTAGGGTTTGTGGTAGTTTAGCGTTGTCACATGTGAGGCGTTGGTTTAACCCTTCTACGGCTGGTTCATAGATACTGTGGCATCTTCTGGGTATTATTACAACTGTGCTCAAGTGTTGAGCTGTCGGGAAATTGTGGGACTTTGATGAATCGATCGAAGAGTTTCTCTTCGTCCGAATATTATGTGATGGGATACAATATTTGGAATCCACATGTAGTTATGAGATAATTAGTTTGAATGTTATAAATCTAGCAGTTTAGTCTCAGATGATCGGTTGCCACGGGATTTTGATGCGATCAAAAGTTCGTCGCAATCACGTAGCGTACGCGGATACTCGCCGGGTAAACTTAATAGAGAGCCACGCCCCATTGCCCCGACCAAGTGACTGTAGGAGAACCCCGTTGCCAAAAGCATCCGTTCGGGTGCTCGCGGCAGCGGTGTTCCGCCTTAGTGCACTTCGTCGACGGTATCGGAAGGGTGCGGCCGTCTACTAAAGTTTCCGACGAGCATTCGATCAGGATGTCATGAATCTTTTGCCCGACTTGATATTGAAAAGTGTTTTCGAGATCGAGAATAAAATGCGGGGTTTATAATTGTTAGGCAAGCGATGTCTAAGGAATTCATTTGGTTAGGCATGCGATGTCTAAGGCGGTTGCGGATTCCAACTCTTGTAGTTTTTCACTTTCTTTTTTGTGACCGTAAGTGTAATATGTGGTGTATCGCCGGTTTCGGTGCTATATGTCAACGACAACTGGGATACGCATATTTCCTTACGTTGATGACATGTAATGTTATGTGTTGCTGGGATATGTTATATTGGATCATCGTGTTTGAATAGCCGGGGGTTTTATGTGAGATGAGAGTTTTTCATTTTCATTCATGTAAAATTCATTGTATGTAATATTCTTTTATTGGGGCACTTCCGGGTTGAGGATGATGTAACCATTATATATTATTTACTTTTCCGCATTAGGATAGATCCAAGGTGGGGAACACAAGTAACCGGGTTCTAGGGTCCAGTAGGAGACCATCTCGAGGAGTCGTGACCGGGTCTCCTAACTCTAGAATTGGTAGGGTTGCTTGCCGCTCTCATAGGGGTCTAGGGGTGTGGGATTGGCTATTCATCACGACCGTGGAATCCGTATTTTATACAAGCTTAAAATAAAACACGGAAATCCTAGTATATCCAATATTTCATATGTTGTTTTCTGCTGCGATATCTGTGATATGATCATTTGATATATTAATGAGATGAATACAGGATATAGTATATATGATATATTATATAGACGTTGTTTATGTTTTACACCCGCTCTAGCACTGCCCCGCTCTGCCGTTAGTTACCTAACCTAACAGTGCATGAGGGGACATCGAAGCGAATGCGGATGGCATAAGCGTACGTTGTATTTATCTGTGATGTTTAGGTAACTTAAAATGATGGGACTTCATTAATAAGATTAATGAAATAAAAGAAACCTAAAGATGTTGTGGAATCGAATTTTCAAAAACAGGTAGCTCTAGTTGTTACTTTGCATAGCGGTGTTCCTTGTAGAACATCCAGCACCTTATTCGATAAGGAAAGAGCCAAGATCGCTTCACCGGGAGTGACCTCTTTGGCAATAACTGGCAGATGCTACAACCCTCGGTTTGTCTTTTGATTGCTTTTATAGTTTTTGCTTTGCAAAGTGGTATTTGTGAAATATCCTGCACCTTATTCGATAAGGAAAGAGCCGACGATCCCTTCACCAGGAGTGACCTCTTTAGCAAAACTAGTAAAAGCCTCAAAAACACTCCTTTTCAAAATCACTCAATTCTACGACGATATCAAGTTCATTACGCAAAAGGTTAGCCCCCCGTCATTTCAGATAAGTACTACTTAGTATTCGTGCTACGTTTGTTGACTATGTTAAGGCGTAGTGTGCGGTGGCTGATTAGTGCTTATCTGCATAAGCATATGATGCGATTGGATTAGGATAGTCGTGCGACTTTGTTGACTATGTTAATGGTCGTGCGGGTGGGTTTAATTCAATCAGGAAATGACGGGTTGAACTTGACTAGCACTTATGATTTGTTGACTATGTTAAGGTCATATAAATGCTAGGGGTAAAATATTATCGGGAATTTCAAGTGTTGAAATTTGCAATGAGATTGCATACCTCCTATGATATAGTTGGATCCCGATACCCACTGCGAGTAAGAGTTACTCCTGGGAGAGTTTTACACATTACAATTTGCCGATCAAGTAGGTGTCTAGAAAGGTGTCAACGGGTTACGCCCCTGGTAAAATGAGGTTTATTTTAATTAGGTCCGTGCGAAAGCACGGGGAACCTCCCTCAAAATACCGGCACTAGCGTGGATAAAAGATTGGCGAATTTGTAGAGTGTAACTAATCCCGGCCCGTCTTTCCTTTTAGGGTTTGAAGGAAGATTTGACTAAAACAGTGGGAGCTATCCTGATTAGATAAATAAATAACCAATCTAATCGTGCAAGAGCATACGCTGAGTGTTTTCTTCTCTCTCTCCAGGTATCGACCATGTCATGCCTTAATCAAGATAATAATACGGATGTATTGACCGAACCCGCTTGTTATACTGCGCTAAGGAACGTTGGTCCCACTCCAACTTATAATTGTTATAAAACCAAGCAGGAAATAGAGGATTACCAGGATTCCTGTGCCGCCCAAACGATGAAAGTGCATGATGATGCATCATCTTCGGGTGTGTTCATTACAGAGAACTGTATCTCAGTATCCTTTACGTCCTGGATATGTGATACCGGATCAGGATCCCGCATATGTAATCAGTTACATGGGATACAGATAGGTAGAGAACTGAGAAAGGGTAATAAGTTTCAAGAGTTGGAAAAGGTGCAAGTGTTGCAGCCAAGCTGGTTGGCAGTTATGACCCTGTATTACCAAATACATTGATTCTGAACGAATGTTATTAGATACCGAACCTGATATACAACATCATATCAGTCTCTTTATTTAGTAAAGAAGCATATAATTTTGTATTGTTGGATATTGTTTTGAACATTTTCCTATATCAAGAGTTGATCAGTTCAGGCACATTATCTAAAAGCATACACGTTCTAAATCAAACCACAGCTCTTAACGTACAGAACACACACAAGTGGAAGAGTTCATAAATGAACGAATCCTTCTTGAGGCATTATAGACTAGGTCAAATCAATGCGACCCGACTAGCTAAGTTACATTTAGATGCATATTTAAATAAGTTTGAATTTACATCTTGTGAAACTTGCCAGTCATGTCACAAAGATAAAATGACCATGGCTCCGTTTATTGGAAACGGAGAAAGAGTTAGTGAACTCTTGGGATTGATACATGATGATGTAGGTCCCCTGTCTACACATGCCAGTACTGGTTCTTTATACTTCATTACATTCACTGATGATCTCTCAAGATTCGGACATATGTTCCTGCTGAAACACAAGTCTGAATCTTTTGAGAAAATAAAAAAAAATATAAATTAGAAGTAGAGAACCAAAACGGGTATAAGTATTATGTCCTTTGATGTGATCAAGGAGGAGAATACTTGAGCACGGAGATCCTGGACTATTCTAAAGGAGAATGAGATTCTCTCTCAGCATTACTTCTTCGTATACACCACAGCATGATGGTATATCGGGGCGGAGCAATCGCACCCTATGTGATATGGTGTGCTCTATGATGATTAGTACTGAGTTGCCTATTTCCTTTTTGGGGTTATACACATGTGAAGCTGCATACCTATTGAATAGGGTTCCAACAAAACCAGGTGCCTACCACTCCATATGTGATATGGTATGGGAAGAGCCCATCTCTTAAGGATGTTAAGATTTGGGTTGTCCGGCCAATGTCTAAAAGCAAAATCCGGACAAGCTCGAGGCAAGGTCAGTTCTGTGGAAGTTTATTGGATATCCTAAGTATTCGCAAGGGAATATCTTCTACCACACTGAGGAGCAAAAGGTGTTTTGTTTCTCAGCATGCCACCTTTGGGAAAGGGAATTTCTTGTGAAGAAATTAGTGGTCATGAGGTAGAACTGGAAGGAGTTCCAGCTAGACAAACTGCAACTGATAATTTGGTAGAACCGGAGGATTCAATAGTTCCCAGCGAACCTCAGCCTCTCCGCCGATCTGGTTGGGTTCCTCACCTACCTAAGAGATACTTCGGTTTTCTCTATGACAATGGAAGCGAGGATTGCATCATGAGATGATGACCCAATTGGTTTCGAGCAGGCCATCAAGAGTGGGCACTTTGTGAATGGCTGGATGCTATGCGATCTGAGATGGAATCCATATACACCAACAAATTATGGATTTGGTTGCTTTATCTGAAGGGTTAAATCCCCATCAGGAGCAAGTATATCTTGAGAAGATTACTTGGTGTACATTGAAAAGTAGAGACTTTTAAAGCTAAGACTAGTTGCAAAAGGTTCTCGTCATCGACCAGGTGTGGATAATGATGAAACCTTTTCTAGTGCCTAAGCTTAAGTCCATCCGGATCCTACTTTCCAATGCTACATACCATGACTATGATATCTGGCGGTTCGGTGTCATGACTGCTTTTCTAAATAATGAATTAGAAGAGAGCGTCTATAAGTACACTGTAGGGTTCCTAGGCACACCCATGAAGTTCTACAAGTGATCAAACATGGCCAATTCAAATTTTTTCATGTGCCTACAAACCCTAATACGGATCGTTAACTAGATGATAAGGCGATGCAAGCAAGTAAACAACTTTATTGCTAAAGGAAAGTGACTACAACCTTTGTAGATCCGGTCCTCCTCCTCTCTAGCTCCGTGATGACGTCCCTCCACTGTACCCATCAGAATCCTAGACTCTCGCGGTGGTTTCATCGGAGAAAAGATCGGGCTAGGTCGCCGACTTCGATGCCGAAGATGATCTACGTCGAGGCAACTCAAGATCAAGCTCCAACTTCACCAAGTCATGAAACTTGTGAAGAAAACACCCTATACTACTTGGCAAGTGGTAGAGGATGAAGAAATAGGAATTGGGTTCACTTTGGATTTGGATTTCTCACTTGGAATCATCACTTGCCATTTTTGAAGCAAGCTTTTCTTTTCTTTCTCAAGAGGAAGAAGAAGAAGAAAATGAATAATGAATTATTATCAAAAAGAAAATGAAGTGATGGTTATCATAATACAACCATGGGTTAGTGTTAACTCATGTAGAGAATGAACTAGGGTTAAGTGAATGGTTAGGGTTAAGGAAAGAAACAAAATGGTCAAGCTTTCAAAGCTTCATGAAGCTTCAACAAAATCCAAAGTTAGCCACCATTTTATTTCTCTCTCAAATGAATAAATAAATGAATAAGTAAATAAAGCATATGAAACCCTAACCATTAACTAACCATGGTTTAATTCAAACATTCACCCAAGTTTGCATGTATCATCAAACATGATACAAACTTGTGCACAAAAAATATATCATATATACAATGTGCACAAACAAGTGAGAAAAACATCTTAAGTGAACCAATATTAGCTAATGTAAAGTAATATATCAAATATATAATTATGCATTAAATCATTAAATCAACACTTGATTTAACGATCCGGTCATATCGCATATGACCGACTAATATCTAATTTATCGGCTTATCGAATCAATCCTTGATTCGATAACTTGATTATATCGCATACAACCAATCGATACATTCATCGCGAGAATAGAATACGGTATCACATACACACATTATCCTCGGTCTCGCACATATCTCATATGCGCTCCTATTTCGTTTCGCTTGAGCCAGGAAACCTCTGTGTAGGATTCTAAAGACTCGTCAATACGCCGGCAGCAGGTGATGATCATATCAAACACCCACAAGCTGCAAGCGGTCTGCTAAACGTAACGGCCACCCGGGTATTGAGCGATCAAAAGATCGACGAGCAAGCCCGCTCACACTCCTTTGAATCCAACCAGTAACACTTACCGTGCAGTCCGGTCTGTTCGTCGGATATGTCGCATATCTCGCCTAGGGGGTGGTAAACGTCAGACCCCAATAGCTTGATAAGTCATGCTGACGTGAGGTCCATAACATGTGTGAAACTACTGATAACACTTACCAGTAGATCACTGCAACCCTGGCCAGGGATTTCCTGTTATGGCCAGCCGAGCATAGCACAACATCAACCCCCAATACCGGGAGAGACGAATCCCCTCCTATCGCTCATTGCCTCCATGTGAATCAGGACTGTACCCAAAAACCACCTGTTTGCACGACTCAGTAGAGCCATGGTAGGGTGGAAATCAAAGCACAGTGGGAGACACACAAGACTCTATGACGATCTCGGGTCAACAGACTAAGCTGTACCAGCGTCACCAGAGAACTGCCATCTGACGTGAGCTATAATACCATCTGGGAGTTATCGGCGAGTCCGTTCAGTGTACCCAGTCATCACTGAGCACCCGCATACCATCTCTGATGTCAAACACCAATGGATATGGGATCATCCATCGCCCATTACATGGGTCGAGAAGATATACGCTAGTCTACTCTGGAATATCGATGCCCCGTCTCGATATTCCCACGTCTAGGAACATTGAAGGATGTACTCATGGACTACCCAGGCCCCACTAGTATGATCTAAATCATAGTCCTGGAAGTCGAGTACACATCCTATGGGCATTATCAACATGTAATCAGAGAGACAGAAAGTATACATGTTAAGATAAAGAGCAACCAGATAGCGTACTATCATGTCGAGCAACAAAGTCCTACCTATATATGTCCCAGCATCCACTACAATATACATCCAATGTACAGTAATGGCCTCTAGGGCATACATATAACTAACAATCTCCCACTTGCACTAGGGCCATATGTAGCAGTGGTTGCAGTATCACATACTCAACCATCCCACATAAGTCTCTCTCTATAGGAAAAGGCCTTTGTGAGTGGATCCGTCGTGTTGTCCTCTGAGTCTACTCTCCAAACCTTGATCACCCTGGAGATCATCTATCTCCATGATCAGGTGATGCTGCCTCAGAATATGTCTGGGTCACTGATGGGACCAGGGTTCCTGGGCCAAAGCCACACTTCCATTGTCATACAATGGTAGGAACCAAGTTCATCTTATGAACCAATATACACCCAAACTTCCTCTTTGGTAGTATCTTTAATAGCGATGTTACCATCCTTTATCGTCTAGTTTGCCACGGTATCTAGCTTGGAACTCTTCCAACATACCGTCCCTTTACCGAGGGTAAAGACAATGCCTGCGACTGATATTCAGTCGTCCTTATCACCCTGGAACTTTTCCAGTGATTCTCCCCAGGATCGAGGAGGTATCACCTTTATCCTATTTGGAGAATCCTTGTGATAAGCGGAGATTGACCGAGCGTAGCACAGGAATCTCCTTCCCTATCAAGAGTATGTCATCTACGTACTCTACGAGGATTACCACCATACTCCCTACTACCTTTTTTTGTATATACAAGGTTCATCTACCATTTTGATGAAGTCAAACACTTTGACTATCACATCAAAACAGACGTTCCAACTCCGCGATGCTTGCTTCATTATATAAAGCAACTTGCACATGTTTCCGCTGCTCCCACTGTTTACGAAGCCCTCTGGCTGTGTTCTTATTAACGTTCTCTTCTAAATCATTATTTAGAAATGTAGTCATGGCACCTGACCACCAGATATCGCAGTCATGGTATGTAGCAATGGCAAGTAGGATCTGAATGGACTTAAGCATAGTCCCTGAAAAGGTTTCATCATTATCCACGCCTGGTCGATGACGAAAAACTTTAACAAGTCTAGCTTTGAAAGTCTCAACCTTTCCATCTACACCAAGTAATCTTCTCAAGATATACTTACTCCTTATGGGGATTTAACCCTTCAGATATAGCAGCTAAAGTCCATACTTTGCTGGTGTACATGGATTCCATCTCAGATCGCTAAGCATCCAGCCATTCTTACAGAGTCCTTACTCTCGATGGCCTGCTCGAAACTAGTTGGGTCACCATCTCATGATGCATTCCTCACTCCCACTGTCATCGAGAAATCGATGTATCTCTCAGGCGGATGAGAAACCCTACCAGATCGGCGGAGAGGCTGAGGTTCGTCGGAGACTATTGAATCCTTTGGTTCTGTCAAATCATCAGCAGTTTTTTATAGCTAGAACCTTTCCAGTTCTACGGAACTGACCTTGCCTCGATCTTGTCCGGATTTTGCTTTTGACATAGGCCGGACAATCCCAAATCTTAACTTACTCAAGAGATAGGCTCTTCCCATTCCATATCACATATGAAGTGGTAGGCAAGTGATTTGATTTGAACCCTATTCAATAGATATGCAGCTTCTCAAGCGCATAACTCCCAAAAGGAAATAGGAAACTCAGTAGTACTCATCATAGAGCACACCATATCATATAGGGTGCAATTGCTCCGCCCTGATACACCATTGTGCTGTGGTGTATACAGAGGAGTAACACCGGGAGAGAATCTCATTCTGCTTTAGAATAGTCCAAGAATTCCATGCACAAGTATTCTCCTCCCTGATCTTATCATAGGACATAATACTTATACCCGGTTTTTGGTTCTCTACTTCTAACTTATATTCTGTGAATATCTCAAAAGGTTCGGACTTGTATTTCAACAGGAACATATGTCTGAATCTTGAGAGATCATCAGAGAACGTAATGAAGTATAAAGAACCGATCCTGGCATATGTAGACAGGAGACCTTACATACATCATCATGTATCAGTCCCAAGAGTTCACTAACTCTTTCTCTGTTTCCAATAAACAGAGCTATGGTCATCTTATCTTTGTGACATGACTGGCAAGTTTCACAAGATGTAAATTCAAACTAATTTAAATATGCATCTAAATGTAACTTCAGCCAGTCGGGTCGCATTGGTATGACCTAGTCTACAATGCCTCAAGAAGGATTCGTTCATTTTTGAATTCTTCCTCTTGTGTGTATTCCGTATACTAAGAACTGTAGTTTGATTTAGAACATCAATGCTTTTAGATAACGTGCCCGAACCGATCAACTTTTGATATAGGAAATGTTCAAAACATTATCCAACAATACAAAATTATATCCTTTCTTTACTAATAAAGAGACTGATATGAATTTATATATCAGGTTCGGTATCTAATAGCATTTGTTCAGAATCAATGTATTTGTAATACAGGGTGACAGTGACCTACTGACCTGGCTACAACACTTGCACCGTTTTCTGTCTCATGAAACTTATCACCCGTTCTTAGTTCTCTACCTTTCCGTACCCTATGTAACAGATTACATATCTGGGATCCTGATCCGGTATCAAATACCCAGGAAGCAGAGGATACTGAGAAACAGTTCTTTGTAATGAACACACCCGAAGGAGATGCATCATCTGCACTTTCTTCGTTTGGGTGGCATAGGAATACTGGTATTCCCCTATTTCCTGCTCTGTCTTATAACAATTATAAGTTGGAGCGGGATGAACGTTCCCCAGCTCAGTATAACAAGCGGGTTCGGTCAATATTCCGTATTATTATCTTGATTAAGGCGTGATATGGTCGCTACCTGGAGAGAGAGAGAAGAAAACACTCTGCGTGCACTCTTGCAAGATTAGATTGGTTATTTATTTTATCTAATCAGGATGGCTCCCACTGTTTTTTATCAAATCTTCCTTCAAACCCTAAAAGGAAAGACTAGCCGGGATTAATTACACTCTACAAGTTCGCCAATCTTTCAGCCAGGCTCGTGTTGGTACTTTGAGGGAGGTTCCCCGTGCTTTCGCACGGACCTAATTACAGTATACCTCGTTTTCCCAGAGGCGTAACCCCGTTGACACCTTTTAGACACCTACTTGATCGGCTAATTGCAAAGTGCAAAACTCTCCCAGGAGTAACAATTACTCGCAGTGGGTATCGGGATCCAACTATCACATAGAAGGTATGCAATCTCATTGCAAATTTCAATACTTGAAACTCCCGATAATGGTTTTTACCCCTAGCACCTATGACCTTAACTATGGTCAACAAATCATAAGTACTAGTCAAGTTCTACCCGTCATTTCGTGATTAATTAGACCCACCCACATGACCCTTAACTAAGGTCAACAAAGTCACGCGACTGTCCTAACTAACTGCATCATATGCGGTGTAGGAAGACATCACTTAGCTACCGTACACTGTGCCTTGACTATGGTCAACAAACATAGCACGAATACTAAGTACTCTACTTCCTAAAATGACGGAGGGTTGCGAATGGTTTTTATGAAAACCTTTAACGCTTTGAACTTGATCTCGTTGCGGAATCAAATGGTTTTTAAATGGAGTGTTTTTGAGGCTTTTCTAGTTTTGCTAAAGGGGTCACTCCCGGTGAAGGGATCGTCGGCCCTTTCCTCGTCGAATGAGGTGCGGGATATATCATATATATCACTGTGCAAAGCAGAAACTATAGAAGCAATCAAAAGACAAACCGAGTGTGTAGCATCTGCCAGTTATTGCTAAAGGAGTCACTCCCGGTGAAGGGATCTCGGTCCTTTCCTTATCGAATAAGGTGCAGGATGTTCTATAATGAACACCGCGATGCAAAGCAAGAACTATAGCTACCTGTTTTTATTTTGAAATTCGATTCCACAACATCAATTAGGTTTATTTCCTTTCATTAATCTCATTAATGAATATCCCATCATTTAAGTCCACCTAAACATCACAGATAAATATAACGTACGCTTATGCCATCCGCATTCGCCTCGATGTCCCGTCTGCACCGTTAGGTTAGGTAACTAACGCCAGAGCGAGGCAGGGCTAGCGCGGGTGTAAAACATAAGCAACGTCTATATAATATATCATATATACTATATATAATATCTATCTGAACAAATCACATCACAGATAACGCAGCAGAAAATATCATATGAAATATTGGATATACTAGGACGTCCGTGTTTTCAATATGAGCCAGTATAAAACACGGATTCCACGGTCGTGATGAATAGCCAATCCCACACCCCTAGACCCCTACGAGAGCGGCAAGCAACCCTACCAATTCTATGGTTAGGAGACCCGGACTCGACTCCTCGAGTTGGTCTCCCACTGGACCCTCGAACCCGGTTACTTGTGCCCTCCTCCTTGGGTCTATCCTAGTGCGGAAAAGTAAATAATATACAAAAGGTGACATCTTCCGCAACATGGAAGTTCCCCAATATAAGAATATTACATACAAGTTTTTACATGAATGAAAATGAAAAACACTCATCTCACATAAAAAAAACCCGGCTATTCAAACACGACGATCCAATATAACATATCCAGCAACACATAACATCATATGTCATCAACGTAAGTAAACATGTGTATCCCAATTGTCGTTGACATATAGCAATGAAACCGGCTATATCACATATTACACTTACGGTCACAGAAAAGAAAGTGTAAAACTACAACAGTTGGAATCCCCAAACTCTTTAGACATCGCATGCCTAATCAGATGAAATACTTAGACATCGCATGCCTAACAATTATAAACCCCGCATTTTAGTCTCATTATCGAAAACTCTTTTCAATATCAAGTCGGGCAATTCAACAGGATTCCCGACATCCTGATCGAATGCTCGTCGCAAACTTTAGTAGGCGGCCGCACCCTCGACGCCGTCGACGAAGTGCACCAAGGCGGAACACCGCTGCCGCGAGCACCCGAACGGATGCTTTCGGCGACAGGGTTCTCCTACAGTCACTTGGTCGGGGCTATGGGTTGAGGCTGTCTATTAAGTTTACGCGGCGAGTATCCGCGTACGCTACGTGATTGCGACGGACTTTTGATCACATCAAAATTCCATGGCAACCGATCAAGTGAGACTAAACTGCTATGTTTATAACATTCATTCAGTTATCTCATAACTACTTGTGGATTCCAAATATTGTATCACATTCCGGATAAATAGAAAATGTTTAACTTTCCGATCGAACAATCGAACACCCAAGTTTTCCCGAAACAGCTCAACACATGAAATAAGTTTAAAAACATTCACTTCGTGCCTCAGTACCAACGGTCCAGCCGTAGAAGGGTCAAACCAACGCCTCACATGTGGCACGCCGTACTGCCCCAAACCCTAAGGTTCAAAGGGCAGTTCAAGACGGTCACATAATCGAGTTAAGGTTTGTTGTCTTCTAGAGGGTCCATCGTGTTACTTGCACTACTTAGAACGTCTTTAAACCACGGAAAAATCCAACACTTGGAAATTTTCCGGCAGGGGAAAAATTGGGTATTTATATCCGGTCGAACTTTTTAACATATTCTAAAAATACCCGGAAAAAAACACAGACAAAATTAGACAATCCGATCGAATCTCCGAATTCCCTATACATCCCAGAAAACTCAACTCTTGAGTAAGATTTAAAAATTCCCAGAAAATACAGCACCAAAATATAGGAATTACTGTGCAAAGAACAATGGAAGAAGCGACTAAGTGGCCGAGGAACCGCCGCATTAGCCATGCTAATGCCGCAGTTCCGCCGTGCTTCCGCCGCGCTTTAATTGAATCAGGCGCACGTGCTTCACAGTAATTCTTAGAAACTCCTGCTGATTTTTCTGCATATTTTTAATTCTCAAAAATCCCCGATTTCAAAAAAATGTACAGAGAGCAATTTGAGATTAGGGTTTCAGTTCGATCGGACTTCTAACTCCGTCTACGCATCGCCTAAGGCTCTAGCTAGGCTCTGATACCACTGTAGGTCAGGCAGCCACCCCATCCAATGGGGTCACCGTGGCACCCACGGGTCCCTCAGCAGCTACTTTTTACGCATGCCGCCTCGCGAGGACTACAACCCGCCGGAACAACTTTCGGTCTCGGGACACCCTGGGGGTAAGAGCCTTTGCTTCGCCACACTGTCACACAGAGAGAACCCCCCATAGGTCGACATCCAATGCATAGTAGCTCTGATACCACTGTAGGGTTCCTAGGCACACCCATGAAGTTCTACAAGTGATCAAACATGGTCAATTCAAATTTTTTCATGTGCCTACAAACCCTAATACGGATCGTTAACTAGATGATAAGGCGATGCAAGCAAGTAAACAACTTTATTGCAAAAGGAAAGTGACTACAACCTTTGTAGATCCGGTCCTCCTCCTCTCTAGCTCCGTGATGACGTCCCTCCGCTGTACCCATCGGAATCCTAGACTCTCGCGGTGGTTTCATCGGAGAAAAGACCGGGCAAGGTCGCCGACTTCGATGCCGAAGATGATCTACGTCGAGGCAACTCAAGATCAAGCTCCAACTTCACCAAGTCATGAAACTTGTGAAGAAAACACCCTATACTACTTGGCAAGTGGTAGAGGATAAAGAAATAGGAAGTAGGTTCACTTTGGATTTGGATTTCTCACTTGGAATCATCACTTGCCATTTTTGAAGCAAGCTTTTCTTTTCTTTCTTAAGAGGAAGAAGAAGAAGAAAAAGAATAATGAATTATTATAAAAAAGAAAATGAAGTGATGGTTATCATAATGCAACCATGGGTTAGTATTAACTTATGTAGAGAATGAACTAGGGTTAAGTGAATGGTTAGGGTTAAGGAAAGAAACAAAATGGTCAAGCTTTCAAAGCTTCATGAAGCTTCAACAAAATCCAAAGTTAGCCACCATTTTATTTCTTTCTCAAATGAATAAATAAATGAATAAGTAAATAAAGCATATGAAACCCTAACCATTAACTAACCATGGTTTAATTCAAACATTCACCCAAGTTTGCATGTATCATCAAACATGATACAAACTTATGCACAAAAAATATATCATATATACAATGTGCACAAACAAGTGAGAAAAACATCTTAATTGAACCAATAGTAGTTAATGTAAAGTAATATATCAAATATATAATTATGCATTAAATCATTAAATCAACACTTGATTTAACGATCCGGTCATATCGCATATGACCGACTAATATCTAATGTATAGGCTTATCGAATCAATCCTTGATTCGATAACTAGGTTATATCGCATACAACCAATCGATACATTCATCGCGAGAATAGAATACGGTATCACATACACGCATTATCCTCGGTCCCGCACATATCTCATATGGCTCCTATTTCGTTTCGCTTGAGCCAGGAAACCTCAGTGTAGGACTCTAAAGACTCGTCAATACGCCGGCAGCAGGTGATGATCATATCAAACACCCACATGCCGCAAGCGGTCTGCTAAACGTAACGGCCACCCAGGTATTGAGCGATCAGAAGATCGACGAGAAAGCCCGCTCACACTCCTGTGAATCCAACCAGTGACACTTACTGTACAGTCCGGTCTGTTCGTCTGATATGTCGCATATCTCGCCTAGGGGTGGTAAACGTCAGACCCCAATAGCTTGATAAGTCATGCTGACGTGAGGTCCATAACATGTGTGAAACTACTGATAACACTTACCAATAGATCACTGCAACCCTGGCCAGGGATTTCCTGTTATGGCCAGTCGAGCATAGCACAACATCAACCCCCAATACCGGGAGAGACGAATCCCTTCCTATCGCTCATTGCCTCCATGTGAATCGGGACTGTACCCAAAAACCACCTGTTTGCATGACTCAGTCGAGCCGTGGTAGGGTGGAAATCAAAGCACAGTGGGAGACACACAAGACTCTATGACGATCTCGGGACAACAGACTAAGCTGTAACAGTGTCACCAGAGAACTGCCATCTGACGTGAGGTATAATACCATCTGGGAGTTCTCGGCGAGTCCGTTCAGTGTACCCAGTCATCACTGAGCACCCGCATACCATCTCTGATGTCAAACACCAATGGATATGGGATCATCCATCGCCTATCACATGGGTCGAGAAGATATACGCTAGTCTACTCTGGAATATCGATGCCCCGTCTCGATATTCCCACGACTAGGAACATTGAAGGATGTACTCATGGACTACCCAGGCCCCACTAGTATGATCTACATCATAGTCCTGGAAGTCGAGTACACATCCTAAGGGCTTTATCAATATGTAATCAGAGAGACAGAAAGTATACATGTTAAGATAAAGAGCAACTAAATAGCGTACTATCATGTCGAGCAAGAAAGTCCTTTCTATATATGTCCCAGCATCCACTACAATATACATCCAATGTACAGTAATGGCCTCTAGGGCATACATATAACTAACACACACAGCCAGAGAGCTTCGTAGAAAGTGGGAGTAGCGGAAACGTGTGCAAGTTTCTTTACGAGTTAAAGCAGGTATCGCGGAATTGGAACATCTGTTTTGAAGTGGTAGTCAAAGAGTTTGACTTCATCAAAATGGTAGATGAACCTTGTATATACAAAAAGGTAGTGGGGAGTATGGTGGTGATCCTCGTATTGTACGTGGATGACATACTCTTGATGGGAAAGGAGTTTCCTATACTAGGATTCTCACAATAGGATCAAGGTGATACCTCTTAAATCACTGGATTATCCAGTGATTCTCCTATGAGATAGATCTAATTGGATGTTAGGATTCTCACTAGGTGTAGTGAGTTGGTATCAATCGATCCTGGGGAGAATCACTGGATAGCTTCCAGGGTGGTAAGCTTGACTGCATGTCAGTCACTGGCATTGTCTTTACCCTCAGTGGAGGGACGGTATGTTGGAAGAGTTCCAAGCTAGATACCGTGGCAAACTAGATGATAAAAGCTGGATACATTGCTACCAAGGATACTACCAAAGAAGGAGTCTGGATATATAAAAGTTCATGAGATGAACTTCGTTCCTACCATTGTGTGATAATGGAGTTGTGGCTTATGCCTAGGAACCCCTGTCCCATCAGTGATCCAGAAATATTCTTAGGCATTATCACCTGATCATGGAGATGGTTGATCTCCAGGGATATCAAAGTTAGGAGAGCAGACACAGAGGACAACAGCACAGATCCACTCACAAAGGCCTATTTCACAGTAGAGACTTTTATGGGATGGTTGAGTATGAGATACTTCAACCACTGCTGATTGTTGGGTATGAGATACTACAACAGATGACCCTAGTGCAAGTGGGAGATTGTTAGTTATATGTATGCCCTAGCGGCCATTACTGTACATACGATGTATATTGTTGTGGATGCCTGGACAAATATAGGGAGGACTTTCTTGCTCGACATGATAGTATGCTATCTGGTTGCATTTTATCTTAACATGTACTCTGATTGTCTCTATGTTACATGTTAATAAAGTCTTAGGATGAGTACTTGACTACCGGGACTATGATGCAGATCATACTAGTGGGGACAGAGTAGTCGTTAAGTACATCCTTCAAATGTTCTTAGTCGTAGGTGTATCGAGACAGGGCATCGATATACCAGAGTAGACTAGCGTATAGCTTCTCGACCCCTGTAGATAGGCGATGGATGATCCCATATCCATTGGTGTTTGACATCAGAGACAGTATACGGGTGCTCAGTGGAGAATGGGTACATTGAACGGACTCACCGAGAACTCCCAGATGGTATTATACCTCACGTAAGATGGCAGTTCTCTGGTGACACTGGTACAGGTTAGTATGTAGACCCGAGATCGTCATAGAGTCTTGTGTGATTCCTACTGTGCTTTGATATCCACCTTATAACGTTCAAAAGAACGTGCAAAACGGTGACTTTTAGGTACTGTCCCGAGTCACATGGAGGCAATGAGCGATAGGAGGGGTTTCGTCTCTCCCGGAATTAGGAGTTGATGTTGCGCTATGCTCGATTGGCTATAACAGGAAGTCCTTGGCCAAGGCTGCTTCAGAGCTATACTGGTAAGTGTTATCAGTAGTTTCTCGATCCGTTATGAGCCTCATATCGACTCGACTTATCGAGTTACTGGGGTCTGACGTTTACCACCCCTAGACGAGATATGCGACATATCAGATGAAGAGACCGGACTGTACGGTAGTGTTACTGATTGGATTCGCAGGAGAACGAGCAGGCTTGCTTGTTGATCTTCTGATCGCTCAATACCCGGGTGGCCTTTACGTTTAGCATACCGCTTGCGGCTTATGGGTGTTTGATATGATCATCACCCACTGCCGGCGTATTGACGAGTCTTTAGAGTCCTACACAGGGGTTTCCTGGCTCAAGAGAAACGGAATAGGAGCACATATGTGATATGTGCGGGACCGAGATTGATACAATATGAGATACTTTATTCTATTCTCGCGAAACGTGACATTGATCGGTTGTATGCGATATAGCCGGGTTATCGGATCAGGTGTTGATTCGATAAGTTGTTACACATGATATTAGTCGGTTATAAACGGATTATTAAATCAAGTGTTGATTTAATAATTTAATATATAATTATATATTTGATATATTACATTACATTAACTAGTATTAGCTCACTTAAGATTTCTTTTCTCAGTAGTTTGTGCACATTGTATATATGTGATATTTGCAAGTGTGCATGTTTGTGTCAAGCTTGATGATACATACAAGATGGGTGTATGAAACTTATACCATATTAAGATTAAATTAGGGTTTTGTTTATTTCTTAAGGTTTAACAAAAGTGAATGACTTAGTCAAAGTTTTCAAGCTTAGATGAAGCTTGTAGAAACATTGACAAAGTCAACTCTTTTGTCAATCCTTAAGATATTATTTAACCCAACCCTTAACCTTATAGCTTGGTTAATTCTCTACATGAGTTAAGCATGAGGACTTAACTCACCCATGGTTACATAATTCATTTGGATGAATTATTGACTTGAGTTCATCTTCTTCTTCTTCTTCTTAAAAATCTTTCTAGCTTCCATAGAGTTATGAAAAAAAGTGTGAGAAAATCAATTCTAAAGTGAGCCCACTTCCTACTTCATCATCCTCTACTACTTGCTATTTAGTATAGGGTGTTCTCTTCACAAAGTTCATGACCTAGTGAAGAAATAGCATGGGTTAGTGTCTCCTCGACGTAGATCATCTTCGGCCACGAAGTCATCGAAGAAAGCATGTTCGTTTCTTCGTAGAGCCTCTCTATAGTCCGGAGTTTATGATCGCAGCGAAGAGGACTACTACACGGAGCTATTGAAGTGAAGGACCGGTCTACAAAGGTTGTATTCCTCGCTCTCTTTACTTATTGCAAATTGTTTGCATTTGATTCCGTATATTTCTAGTTTACGATTCAAGTTAGGGTTAGCTAAAACGGTAAAATTTTAATTTGGCATAGACGATGCCTCCCGAAACCTTGCTGCCGTCTTAGGTAACCCTGCAAACTTCCGTCACTGCCTGTAACATTTCAGAAAAATAAAATATTATTTTTGGGAATTTATATAATATAAATAACATATATTATGAATATTTTAATGTTACGGTATAATTAAATACCGATAAATTGGGAAATATTTGGAAAATTATAGGAATTATGGAAATGAGGGTGTTTTATATGATTTAAGCAAATTATAGATTTTAAATAATTAATTATATTCCATTTTTATGTTAATCGCTATTAAATATCACTAATCGTGCATTAAGCTTGTTTTGTGCATTTGACATGCACCAAGTCATTTTTCACATTTGCATATTTTTCTTCCATGGCTTTTCATTTTCTTTTGGTTGGATTTGTTTTAAAATGAAATGAGAAGAAAAGAAAAGAAAAGAAAAGGAAAGGGTTAAGATTAGAATATAGAGTATGGGAAAGAGAGAGAAAAGAGAGAGAGGTGAGGGGTCAATTGACCAAGCTCCCATTTGCCCCCTTCATTATTTTCTTCTTCTTTTTCCCCTCTCCTTCTCACCATGGCTGCCCTCCCGTTTCCCCCTACTCAAACACCTCAAAACACACCCTAAAACATGTTAAAACTTCATCTTACCTTCACTAAAAATGTGCACAAGCTCACTACAAGCACTTTGGACCAAGAAAGTTTAGATTTTGAAGACTTGGGGCAACTCAAGAAATTTCTTGAGTTGCCAAATGAAGTATATTCTTCACTATTAGTGTAGTATTTAAATTCCTTTAGCATCCATGTTAAATTGGAATCGTTTAAGTGAGGTTAGTGTTCTTGGAAATTTCCAAGATGAGGGTAAGGAAAATTTATGTGACGTGAAGTGTAAATTGAAGTTAGTGGAGGCCTTACAACCCCTTTAGTGTTAGAATTCTGGACAAAACCAGAGGGTATAACCTAAACCATGAACTTTAGAATCCCCGATATCGGGAATTTATGGAAATTGTTAGGTTATTTAAAGATCTGCTAACACCCGGGGACCCTAGGAATTATTTAGCAAAGAATGTGATACAAGCAGGCAACCTAGAAGCTACCATAGAGACCCGAGCCCAAACCCCTTTATTGAGGCCGCAAATTTAATCCTATAAGCCGCAATTTGCGGCCTGGCTTAGTTGGATAGGCCCCAGGTTTGGTCCATGGCTCCATTATCAGTTAACTAGATCTCCCCGATATGCAAAATGTCCCAATTATCACCTGAGGAAAATCTGGAGGTGTTTTCTTGAGTTGCTGCTTTGTTTTGTGACTTTGTTTTAACTTGAGTTTGGATATTTGGGTTTTAACTTGATGGTATGGCGTTTGTGCATCGACATCGAGGATTGTTGGTTATCCTTGCATGAGTAGACTATAGGTTTTAACCTATGTATGATACGCATGTCGTTTTATGTTTTTGTGCTTGATTTCGGTTTACGATATCTTGTGTGTATATATGTAGGTACCCTCGAGTGGATTAGAACGACAAGGACGAGCGTGGCATCATCGACTTCGGCAAGCAAAGATCAAGGTGAGTAGATATATATCTACGGGGGAAGTCGGGTGGATGGCGTATAGCACCCCCGCAGTTTCGTAGTATAGAACGCGAATGCGTTATGATATATATATATATATATATATATACACACACACTTATATGTTTTATGAGATGTGCATACTTAGCAAGAAATGCTTATGTGACTTTGGGTTAGTTTAGTATGGTTGTAGGGAAACGCTTATAGTGTAGTTTCCTAGTCGTGAAACCCTAGAGTTAAGTTTTATACACACGCGCACACACATGCTTACACTTGCTTTACTTGTGCGTATATGGTGATATATATATATATATACATATATGTTTGTGAGTATGTATATATATATACATGGATGATGAGGATAGTACGTGGTACTTGGAGATGAGTCGATCTGATTGGGCATGATGCCATAGATCGGTGATGTGATTTAGTTCGTATTATGAGATACGACATGATATTATAGCGGGTCTTTAGGCGATGTGTTTTCATACATACGCATATATATATGTGTGTGTTGATGGTATCAGAATGTACTAGACTGTAGATCAGTACCCCTAATTCAGGATATGATAATGATACCAAATGAATAATGAGATAAACGTGATATTCGACCCGTACCCAGGTTTGTGATGCCGTACGATGGATTTACCGTACGTGATATAATTATGATGATAGATCCGCACTCTTGACTCGAGGATGTCATATGATATATTGTATCGTACGTGATACTATTGAGGCGGGATCACCGACTAGTAGATATGGATATCGACTAAGACTTGGTGGTTTTCCTTACCCTTTCGATTAGCCTGTTAGTTTGGTCATGTAGTTTACTTGTAGATGTTAGACTAGACTCGAGTCGTACTTATTTCAAAACTAATGAATCGTGAGCATTTTAAAGACAAGCCAAGGGATTCTACGGATATTTCAAAGGACGTACCGTTTCTTAAGAAACACCGTAGCCCTTATTTCTAAACACCATGATTCGAATTATTTCAAATGTCAAAACTGTATGACTCATATATAAATGTATATTCATATATGTTGCGTTATTATTCATGTTCCGTATATTCTTACTGTTCGCATCGCATTGCATGCTTATTTGTGTTTTCATTAGTTATTATAAAATTATGCTGTCAAGACACAGCACCTTTACCGATGATGCGTATGCTCTATGTGCACCTGCTTGCCGGCTCACACACATCATCATCGGTAATGTTCATGTCACGTACACATTAGAAAATACTGCATCATTAGTTTAAAATGTTAGATGATAGTTTCAACATGGTACTCGTGAGCTTGCTTTTATATGATATTTTAGACATTGCATTTATTACTGTGTTATCTCATGTATATGTATTTTCATTTGTCATGCAATATTATGAGGCTTTATGCCAGTATTCACTGTTTATTGACTTTTGATTATGGGATTCAGATTTTCCATGTGATTTATGGATTTGGAGAAACCGCAAGACTTTATAAACTCATTTTATTTCAAAAGATAAAAAGTGCGGTTTTTTCATGTTATGATGTGAGCTATGTCCACCATGAGTTTTCTCGGCTCTTGAGCGATATCATACACCCGATTCGAGGAAGGGGAGGAACCGTATGTGGGTGCATGGTGGACCCGGTGCGGTACCCCGGGGCAAGATGGTCGCGGATGATGGCGTTGAGCCTCGCAGGGGAGCACTACCGACCGGTGATTTTATTGTGACTCGACGGATATCTAAAGGATTCCGATCGGAGTATAGGCCAGTCCGGATTGCCGGAGCCTGAGGTATTGAGATTTGATGATATAGGCCATTCCGGATTGCCGGAGCCTGAGATATACATATTTTGTGTCGATGCTAGACACTGATTTCTGTTGATTTCATTTATGATACTGCTATTTTTATACATAAATCTCACTGAGATAAGAAAACAGTTTTCTCATTTAGATGTATTCTGTTTTCATGCATTCATACGTCATATATATGATATGTTGCTACCTGAGATACTGACACGAGCACTTGGTATTACATTTATGTATAGATGTTTACCCTTGCCATTTTATCATGCTTTATGCCATATTATTTGAGGATATTACTAATTGTATGACCTAGGATTGAGTCATATATGCGATTTCTGCTCTTTGATTTTTTTCTACTCACGTGGTTGCAACTCACCCCCGTTGTGCTACAGTTTCTTGCAGGTTTTGCCGCACAGGTTTCCTTGACGGCTTTGCTAGCACACTGCTTCTATCCGGGTGATTGGTTTGGTAGGTGGGTTCACTCTCATCGTGACCACCATTGTACCTTTTATTATATTTCAGTTGTATATAGTAAACTCCATCAACCAAATTGTATTATTTGATAAACTTAAAAGACCAGTTGTTTATTGTTTCGACCTTAGAGTCGCGCGCTGTATTATTATGGTTTTCTTGATGATATTCGTTTCCTTTTGAATTTTGATCCTCGCCCTTCGGCGTTGTATATTATATTGCTTGCATGGTTGTGACCGCCAATTGGCGAAGAGCTAGCTCCCGCTTGGTGATGCCCTTATATATATTTCATGTGTGGTACCCCTTTTGGGGCCGGTATTTACAAAGGAAACTCTGCCGAAATTTTCAGAAAAGACTTGAGGTTTTAAAAATGCATACTTCGGCTTAGTTTGTTAAACCACTTGCTTTAAAACAAAACTTTTCCTTCTTTCTTCTTTTAAATGGTTTGGATTTCTGGGATTTTTAGCTTACTTGAATTAGATGGGGTCCTATAGACTTCATATGATTCAAGTTCCAGTCACGTGCCATTTCGGGTCGTGACACTATCTGTTTGTATATTATTTATTTGAGGCATAACCGGGTTGAGGTCGATGTCACCATTGTACATATTTTTCTTTTCTGTACTAGGATTACCCCGCGGTGGAGTGCATGGATAGCCAGGTTCTAAAGGGCAATGGGCCCGCATCTCATGGCGTTGAGACGGAGGGGGCCTTACTCTTGAATTGATGGGTTATTCACCGCGCTCGTAGGGGGTATAGGTTGACCCAAGGAGGGGTGCTCAAGTTACCGGATTCCGTGAAGTGCTAGGTGGCCCATTCACTTTGATGAAGGGGGTTGCCTCACTTTTGGTTTCGGCGGGTAACTTGCCGCACTCGTAGGGGTTTTGGTTTTCATTACATAGGCTATCCACACGACCAGGGGAATGTCGGGTTTCACTTGCGGCTCAAAGGAAATCCCGGGCTCCCAGATTATCAGTATTGTTCTGTGATGCTTATCGCTATTCTGTGATGTTGCATATATCATGCCTGGAACGATTGTTATATATTTACATATATACTAGTAGATGTTGTATATGTTTTGCACCCGCGCTAGTCCAGCCCCCGCTCTGTTGTTAGTTAACTAACCTAACGAGTGATGACGGGGCCCAGTGGCGAATGCAGATGGCATATACGTACATCATATTTTCGTTCTTTTTTGGTGTGATTAATTGATGGGACTGCGTTGATTCTGATCAATGCAAGTAAAAGAAAACTTTATAATGTTGTTGGAACCAAGTTTTTTAAAAACAGACATTACAGACGTTTTCTTTTGCTTTGCACAGCGGTATTCGGTTATGAATATCCTGCACCTCATTCCACGAGGCAAGGGCCAAGATCCCTTCATCGGGAGTGACCCCTTGAGCAGAAGTTTGCGTCAATGTAGTAACTTCACTGTAGTCGATTATTTTTTCTTTGCATCATGGTATTCAGTTTGGAATGTCCTGCATCTCATTCGACGAGGAAAGAGCCGAGATCCCTTCACCGGGAATGACCTCTTTAGCAATAGTTTTCGCTACTATATATTTGTAAAAGCCCTTGGATTCCGTCAACAATATCAAGTTCATTACATTAAAGGTTTTTCTCCAAAAACAAGTCGTAGCCCTCCGTTATTTCTTACAGGTATTACTTAGTATTCATGCTGTGTATGTTGACCTCTGTCAAGGCACAGTGCTTGGTAGCTGGGTAATGCATGTTTGTTGCATAAATATGGGATTAGTTTGGACAGTCGCACGGTCATTTTGACCTCTGTCAAGGGCACATGCGGGTGGGTCTAAGTTAATCTCGGATGTAATATTTCAGAAAAATAAAATATTATTTTTGGGAATTTTTATAATTAAATAATAAAATATTGAATATTTTAATAGGGCGGTATAATTAAATACCGATAAATTGGAAAAAAATTTGAAAATTATGAAAATTACTGAAAAGATGATGCTTTATATGATTTATGCGAATTATGAAAGTTTATGATTTATTTGACACTATTTTAGAGCTAATCGCGATTAAAAATCGCTAATCGGGCTTTAAGCGTGTTTTGTGCACATGTCATTTTTTAACACTTGTTACATTTTCCTACATGATTCTTGTGTATGGTTATTGTTTTGGGTTTACTATTGCAAAGAGAAGGAAAAGAAAACAAAACAAAAAAAATGGATTAAAGAATAGAATAGTGTGAGGTATGGGCATGAGAGAGAGGGTGAGGGGTCAACCATTGGTCATGGCTCCCATTTCTTCCTTCATCATTCCTTCATTTCCTCTCCTCCCTCAACCATGGCAGCACCCCTTTTTCCCTCCACTTCAAACCCCCACTTCATCACTAAAAACTCACAAAAACCTCATCTCCAATTCACAAAATTTGTGCACAAGCCCTCAAGCTACACTTTGGACCAAGAAAGTTTGCATTTTGGCGCTGTTAAGGATTCATGAGTGTCAAATGAGATAATCCATTCACAATTAGTGTAGTATTTTATGTGCTTAAGACTCATTTCAAGTTTAAATCGATTTGGCAAAGTTTAGTGCACTTTGGACATTACTAGAGAGGGTTAGGGTTTAAATTGAGATTGTGTGGTGAACTTGAGTGTATTGAGTGACCTTAAACCCCCCATGGTGTTATAAACCCAGAACATACACATATACCCAACCTGAAACCCAAGTTACGGAAAAACCAAAACTTGTTTTGTCGGTTTTGTGAGTATCTGAGGGTGCAGGGAAATCTGGAGCGACCTGGAACTTTTACGAGATAAATAAACAACTTCAGAGACGTAGTTAGAGCACGACGAGACCACCCTGTGAAAACGACACCCCAATTCCCCAGGAAAACCGAGGAGGCCAAAATTTTTGCATGGGTGGCTGGTCACTTGGTGGAAGTAAGTTCCCTGGTTGCTTCTGTAAGTCATATACACCCTATATATCACCCTAAAGTTGTTTGCTTACTTTGTTTTGGCATGAGTCAAAATCTGGAAGCACCTTGGTATGCTTTTTGGACATTTTTTCCATATTTTAAATGATAAGTTTGATATTTGTGTTTTTACTCGGTCACTTGACGTTTGTACGTCTATCCCGTGTGTTATTGGGTTGAGTTGCGAGATGCAAACCATAGGTTCTAACCTATAGGCTTTTAAGCGTGTCATTTTGGTTTTCGTGTGTCGTTTCGTCTTCGATTTGGTTTTAATGCGATACGATATGTGTGACATGTAGGTACCCCCACGATGATTCGAGACGATGAAGAAGATGGTGGAGACATCGACATCGGCAAGCGAAGCTCAGGTGAGTAGATGTATATGTACGGGGGAAGTCGGGTGGATGGCGTATAGCACCCCCGCAGTTCGTGGTGATGTATATGAATACGTATACACACACACACACACACACACATATATATATATTAGGTTGATATGATTTTATTGATGATAAAGGTAGATCATGGTGTTAATGGATTAGTTTAGTGTTAGTTGTGAAACCCTAGAGTAGTAGTTACACCCACACACGCACATACACACATGCATACATTTTATTACTTGTGCGTATATGGGACTATGTATATATATATACATATACATATACTGGATGATGAGAATTGTACTTGGGATTTGAGATGAGTCGATGAGATTGGGCTTGAGGCCATGAGATCGGTGATGTGATTTGGTTCGTATTCGAGATATGACTTGATGTTTTAGCGGGTCCTTTCGACGTGGTGTTTTCACACACACACATGCATATACATAGATGGTATCAGTGTTGTACTAGACTTAGATCAGTATCCCAATTCATGTGATATGATAATAAGGATACCAGATAAACAATGTGATGAATGTGATATTTGACCCATACCAAGAATTGGGAGGCTGTACGACGCATTTACCGTATGAGCTATATATTGATGATAGATCCGCACTTTTGACTCGAGGATGTCATATTTTTTTAGGGTATCGTATGGGATACTATTGAGGCGGGATCACCGACTATTATATTTATATATATATGTGTGTGTGTGTATGTGTGTATGTGTATATATATATATATATATATATATGTATATATATGTATATATATATATATGTATCGACTCAGATGTTAGGCGGTTTCCTTACCCTTCGATCAGCCTGTTTAGTTTAGTCCGGTAGTTTACTTGTAAATGATAGATTAGACTCGAGTCATACCTATTTCAAAACTAAAGAATCGTGGGTATTTTAAAGACAGGCCAATGGATTCTACGGATATTTCAAAGGACATATCTTTTCTTAAAAACACCGTAGCCCTTATTTTCAAACCACCGCGATTCATGTTATTCCAAATGGCAAAACTGTATGACTTATATTTATATCAATGCTGATTCGTTATCATTTTGTTTATTATTCAGCTCCCGCATATTCTTACTGTTCGCATCGCATCGCTTGCTTATATTGTGTTTTCATATACCATTATTGAGATCATTCTGTCAGGACACCAGCACCATTACCGATGATGCGTATGTTCTACATACACTTACTTGCCGGCTCACACATATCATCATCGGTAATTGCCATGTCACGTACACTTTAGAAAACAGTATTTCATTGACATTGCTTGATAACTGATAGTTGCTACATGTTTTAACTTTCATATGCTAGTTAATTCATTGCATGATATTAGGTGCATTCATATATTCATTGGTTATGCAGTATTATGGAGATTTATGCTAGTATTCACTGTTTATTGTTATCATGATTTTGATGATTTCGGATTTACATGAGATTTCTGGATTTTGGGGAAAACCGCAAGAATTTAATAAAAGCTTAGTATCATCATTTTAAAATGCCAATTGCGGTTTTCTCATGATGTTTGAGTCGTCCACCATGAGTTTTCATGATTGCCGTTGGATTTTAAGACCCGATTCGAGGAGTTGGATGAACCGTCTCGGGTACATGGTGGGCCCGGTATGGTACCCCGGGGTAAGAAGCTCAAGTTGTATTCGATGAGCCTGGCAGGGGTGCACTACCTACCGGTGATATTATTTGGACTCGTCGATTATCCAGAGGATACCGGCCGAAGTCATGAGATGGTTATAGGCTGATCCATTCTGCTGGAGCCCGCGGGTCGATCCCGCAGATGATACGGATGCCTGAGATATTGAGATTTGAGATTTCAGGTTTGAGATATTGAGATTTGAGATTTGAGACACTAAGATATTGAGATATTAGGGTTTATGTTTTGTGTCCATGCTTGACATGGATTTCGCTGTTGATTTCATGATGATACCCGATTTATATACATACATAAATCTCATTAAATAAAAGAAAACAGTTGTCTCGCTCATTTCATTACATTACATTCATACCTCATACATATGATACATTGCTACCTGAGGCACTGACACGAGCACATGGGATTACACTTATTTATTGATGTTTACCCTTTCCACCTTTTCATTCTTCAGACATATCATTTGAGGTTATATATTACTGATCGTATGACCTAGGATTGCGTCATGCATACGATTTCTGCTCTGTGATGTTTTCTACTCACGAGTTGGCAACTCACCCCCGTTATGCCACAGTTTGTTGGGGGTTTTGCCGTACAGGTTTCGTTACGGCTTTGTTGGCACACTACTTTCATTTCGGGTGATTTGCTTTGGTAGGTGGGTTCACTTGCAATGTGACCACCATTATACTTATTTTATTCTGTTGTATCTAGAAACTCCATCAACCAGACTTGTATTAATTATTCTGACTTAGAGACCAGTTGTATATTCTTTCGACCTTAGAGTCGCGCGTTGTATTATTATGGATTTCTTGCTGTTTTGAGTTTCCCTTTGAGTTTTGAACCTCGCCCTTCGGCGTTGTATATTATATTGCTTGCGTGGTTGTGACCGTCGATTGACGAAGAGCTAGCTCCCGCTTGAGGATGCCTTTAATTATTTCGTATGCTATTCATGTTGTACCCCGTTCGGGGCTAGTCTTTACAAAGGAAACACAACCGAAATTTTCAGAAAAGACTTGATATTTTAAAAACACATAATTCGGCTTATGCTATTAAAAAACTTGCATTAAAACGAGTTTTCCATCCTTTATTATTTAAAAATGGTTATAGATTTCCGGGATTTTGGCTTACTCGAATTAGATGGAGTCCTATAGACTTGGTTTTAGTTTCCTATGCTTCGCTTGGTCAATCTCCGCTTATCACAATGATTCTCCATATAGGATGAAACTGATACCAACTAAATCCTGGGTTTTGGATCTATGAGATAGATCTAATTGGATGTTAGGATTCTCACTAGTTGTAGTAAGATGGTGTCAATCGATCCAGGGGAGAATCACTGGAAAGGTTCCAGGGTGGTAAGGCCAACTGAATATCAGTCACAGGCATTGTCTTTACCCTCAGTGGAGGGACGGTATGTTGGAAGAATTCCAAGCTAGATACCGTGACATACTAGACGATTAAAGGCAAGATATATCGTTACCAAAGATGCCACCAAAAAGGCAGTCTGGATATATATATATATATATATATATATATATAAGTTCATGAGATGAACTTCGTTCCTACCATTGTGTGACAATGGAGTTGTGGCTTTAGCCAAGGAACTACCGTCCCATCAGAAATCCAGATATAATTCTTAGGCAGTATCACCTGATCATGGAGATGGTTGATCTCCAGGGAGATCGAGGTTAGGAGAGTCGACACAGAGGACAACAGCGCGGATCCACTCACAAAGGCCTTTTTCCCAGTAGAGACTTTTATGGGATGGTTGAGTATGAGATGCATCAACCGCAGCTAATTGTTGGGTATGTGATACCACAATAGATGGCCCTAGTGCAAGTGGAAGATTGTTAGTTATATGTATGCCCTAGAGGCCATTACTGTACATACGATGTATATTGTAGTGGATGCTTGGACATATATAGGGAGGACTTTCTTGCTCGACATGATAGTATGCTATCTGGTTACTCTTTACCTTAACGTGTATACTGATTGTCTCTCTGTTACATGTTGGTAAAGCACTTAGGATATGTACTCGACTACTGGGACTATGATGAGATCATACTAATGGGGCCACGGTAGTCTACGAGTACATCCTATAACTGTTCCTAGTCGAGGGTGTATCGAGACAGGGCATCGATACACCAGAGTAGACTAGCATATAAGCATCTTGACCCATATGATGGGCGATAGATGATCCCATATCCATCAGTGTTTGACATCAAGGATGGTGTACGGGTGCTCAGTGGAGACTGGGTACAATGGACGGACTCGCCGAGAACTCCCAGATGGTATTATACCTTACGTCAGATGGCAGTTCTCTGGTGACACTGGTACAGCTTAGTCTGTTGACCCGAGATCATCATAGAGTCTTGTGTGATTCCCACTGTGCTTTGATTTCCACCTTACCACGTCCAAGAGGGCGTGCAAAATGGTGGTTTTTGGGTACAGTCTCGAATCACATGGAAGCAATGAGCGATAGGAGGAGATTTGTCTCTCCCGGTATAGGGTGTTGATGTTGTGCAGTGTTCGATTGGCTATAACCAAAAATCCCTGGCCAGGGTTGCTGAGATTTACTGGTAAGTGTTACCAGTAGTTTCTCGAACTGTTATAGACCTCATATCGACACGACTTATCGAGCTACTGAGGTCTGACGTTTACCACCCCTAGGCGAGATATGGGACATATCAGACGACGAGACCGGACTGTACGGGAGTGCTACTGATTGGATTCACAGGAGAACTAGCGGGCTTGTTAGTTGATCTTCTGATCACTCAATACCCGGATGGCCGTTACGTTTAGCACACCGCTTGCGGCTTGTAGGTGTTTGATATGATCATCACCTACTGCCGGCGTATTGACGAGTCTTTAAAGTCCTACACATTGGTTTCCTTGCTCAAGCGAAACGGAGTAGGAGCACATATGTGATATGTGCGGGACCGAGATTAATACGATATGAGATACCGTATTCTATTCTCGCGATTCGTGACATTGATCGGTTGTATGTGATATAGCCGGGTTATCGGATCAAGTGTTGATTCGATAAGTTGTTACTTTTGATATTAGTCGGTTATAGCCGGATTATTAAATCAAGAATTGATTTAATAATTTAATGCATAATTATATATTTGATATATTACATTGAATTAACTAGTATTAGCTCACTTATGATTTAGTTTCTCACAAGTTTGTGCACATTGTTTATATATGATATATGCAAGTGTACATGTTTGTATCATGCTTGATGATACATCAAAGTTGGATGTATGAGACTCATGCCAAGATTAGGGTAAAGATTAGGGTTATTGTTTTATCTTAAGATTTAACAAAAGGGTTTAACTTAGTCAAAATAATCAAGCTTGAAGAAGCTTGGAGAAGTTTTGACAAAGTCCACTCTTTTGTCATTTCTTTTGATATTCTTTAACCTCACCTTTAACCTAAACCCTTGGTTAATTCTCTACATGAGTTAAGCATTAGGGCTTAACTCAAACATGGTGCCATTATTTATTTGGATAAGTTTTCATTTGGATGGAGAATTCTTTCTTTCTTCTTCTTCTTCATCAAGCTCCATCCAAAAGCTTAGTAGCTCCAATGGTGCCATGAGAAAAAGAGTGAGAAAATCAATTCTAAAGTGAGCCCACTTCCTACTTCTTCATCCTCTACCACTTGCCATATAGTAAAGTGTGTTCTCTTCACAAAGTTTATGACCTAGTGAAGGAAAAGCTTGAGTTAGTGTCTCCCCGACGTAGATCATCTTCGGCATCGAAGTCAATGTAGCAAGCACGTTCGTTCTTCTCGTGGAGCTTCTCTAGAGTCCGGAGTTCACGATCGCAGCGATGGGGACGTCTACACGAAGCTAATGAAGTGAAGGACCGGATCTACAAAGGTTGTAATCCCTTTCACTTAGTGTTAAAGTTGTTAACATGCAAGTTTTCGCCTAAACCCTAGTTTAAAGATCCGGCTTCGGGTTGTTCGGCACGGCTAAAATTTTAATCGGGCATGGTTGATGCCTCGTAGACCCTTGTGCGCATGCCTAGCAACCCTATAGTGGTATCAGAGCCAAGCTAGAGCTTTAGGCGAAGTTTAGACGAAGTTTAAAGTCCGATCGAACCCGAAAACCCCGATGTAAACCCTTCTCTGTACATTTTTTGAAAATGTGGTTTTTTATGAATTAAAAATGCTCAGAAAAACAAGCAGGAAAAATTAAGAATTAATGTGAAGTATGGTCCACTATGTCCCTGAAAAGACCGTGGAACCGCGGCCAAACCAAGGGTTTGGCGGCGGTTCCGCGGCCAAAATTTGACTTAGTCCCTGGAATTTCACATATTTATTCTTAGGTCCTTTTTTGGCAATTTTTTCTGGGAATTTTTTAATTCCACTCAAGTGTTGAGTTTTTTAGGGTTGAATTGGGGACTCGTTGATTCGATCGGATAATTTAACTTCGTTTAGTTTTGTCCGGATAATTTTAGAAACTGTTAAAAAGTTCGAACGGATATAAATAACTTACTTTTTCCACTGTCGGAAATTTTTTAAAAAGTTGGATTTTTTCTCGAGTTTAAGAACGTTCTAAGTCGTGCAAGTAACGCGGTGGACCCTCTAGAAGACAACAAATCTTAACTCGATTATGTGACCGTCTTGAACTGCCTCTAAACCTTAGGGTTTGCGGCAGTACGGCATGCCACATGTGAGGCGTTGGCTTGACCCCTGTACGGCTGGACCATTGGTACTGTGGCATGTGATGGATGTTTTTAAACTGATTTTAAGTGTTAAGATATATTGGGGAAATCTTGGGTGTTTGATTATTCGATCGGAAAGTTTAACACTGTCTTTTTATCTGGAATGTGATACAATATTTGGAATCCACAGGTAGTTATGAGATAACTAATTTGAATATTATAAACATAGCAGTTTAGTCTCAGATGATCGGTTGCCACGGAATTTTGATGTGATCAAAAGTCCGTCGCAATCGCGTAGCGTACGCGGATACTCGCCGGGTAAACTTAATAGACAGCCACGCCGCATAGCCCCGACCAAGTGACTATAGGAGAACACCGTCGCCAAAAGCATCCGTTCGGGTGCTCGCGGCAGCGGTGTTCCACCTTAGTGCACTTTATCGACGGCATCCGGGGGTATGGCCGTCTACTAAAGTTTGCGACGAGCATTCGATCAGGATGTCGGGAATCATGTTGAATTGCCCGACTTGATATTGAAAAGAGTTTTCGATAATGAGACTAAAATGCGGGGTTTATAATTGTTAGGCATGTGATGTCTAAGGAATTCATTTGGTTAGGCATGCGATGTCTAAGGAGGTTGCGGATTCCAACTGTTGTAGTTTTACACATTCTTTTCTGTGACCGTAAGCGTAGTATGTGGTGTACCGCCGGCTTCGTTGCTATACATCAACGACAATCGGGATACGCATACTTGCTTACGTTGATGATATGAGTTATTATGTGTTGCTGTGATA
The DNA here is from genome assembly GCA_030015575.1 of Agapanthus africanus. Taxonomy (NCBI): domain Eukaryota; kingdom Viridiplantae; phylum Streptophyta; class Magnoliopsida; order Asparagales; family Amaryllidaceae; genus Agapanthus; species Agapanthus africanus. The sequence continues at coordinate 494,778,214 of JASDDO010000019.1, read as the reverse complement.
TGTTATATTGGATCGTCGCGTTTTGAATAGCCAGGGGTTTTTATGTGAGATGAGAGTTTTTCTTTTTCATTCATGTAAAATTCATTTGTATGTAATATTCTTTTATTGGGGAACTTCCGGGCTGAGGATGATGTCACCATTGTATATTATTTACTTTTCCGCATTAGGTAGACCCAAGGCGGGGAGCACAAGTAACCGGGTTCTAGGGTCCAGTGGGAGACCATCTCGAGGAGTCGAGACCGGGTCTCCTAACCCTAGAATTGGCAGTGTTACTTGCCGCTCTCGTAGGGGTCTAGGGATGTGGGTTTGGATATTCATCACGACCGTGGAATCCGTGTTTTATACAGGCTCGTATTCAAAACACGGACGTCCTAGTATATCCAATATTTCATATATGTTTCTTCTGCTGCGATATCTGTGATGTGATCATTTGATATGTTGTGATAGATACTGTATATAGTATATACGATATATTATATAGAAATTACTTATGTTTTACACCCGCGCTAGCCCTGCCCCGCTCTGCCGTTAGTTACCTAACCTAACGGTGCACGAGGGGACATCGAGGCGAATGCGGATGACATAAGTGTATGTCATATTTATCTGTGATGTTTAGGTGACTTATATGATGGGACTTCATTAATATGATTAATGAAAGAAAAAAACCTAAAATATGTTGTGAATCGAATTTTCAAGAACAGGTAGCTACACTTCTTGCTTTGCATCGCGGTGTTCCTTGTAGAATATCCTGCACCTTATTCGATAAGGAAAGGGCCGAGATCCCTTCACCGGGAGTGACCCCTTTAGCAATAACTGGCAGATGCAACAACACTCGATTTGTCTTTTGATTGCTTTTGGAGTTTTGCTTTGTATAGTGATATTTATGAAATATCCTGCACCTTATTCGATGAGGAAAGGGACGACGATCCCTTCACCGGGAGTGACCCCTTTAGCAAAACTAGAAAAGCCTCAAAAACACTCCAATTTAAAATCACTCGATTCTACAACGATATCAAGTTCATTACGCAAAAGGTTTTCTTAAAAACCTGTCGTAGCCCTCCGTCATTTCAGACAATTACTACTTAGTATTCGTGCTGCGATAGTTTGGCATTCGTCAAGGCGTAGTGTACGGTAGCTAACTAGTATTTATCTGCTTATGCATATGATGCAGATTGGATTAGGGTATTCGTACGGCGTTATTTGGCATTCGTCAAGGGTCGTGCGGGTGGGTTTAATTCAATCATGAAATGTACGGGTTGAACTTGACTAGTGGATTATGGGTTGTTTGACATTCATCAAGGTCATAGAACGCTAGGGGCAAAATATTATCGGGAATTTCAAGTGTTGAAATTTGCAATGAGATTGCATACCTTCTATGAGATAGTTGGATCCCGATACCCGCTGCGAGTAAGAGTTACTCCTGGGAGAGTTTTACACATTACAATTAGCCGATCAAGTAAGCGTCTAGAAAGGTGTTAACGGGGTTACGCCTCTGGAAAAACGAGGTTTACTTTAATTAGGTCCGTCCGAAAGCACGGGGAACCTCCCTCAAAGTATCGACACTGGCCTGGCTGAAAGATTGGCGAACTTGTAGCGTGTAATTAATCCCGGCTAGTCTTTCCTTTTAGGGTTTGAAGGAAGATTTGATTAAAACAGTGGGAGACATCCTGATTAGATATATTAGATAACCAATCTAATCTTGCAAGAGCATACGCTGAGTGTTTTCTTCTCTCTCTCTCCAGGTAGCGACCATATCACGCCTTAATCAAGATAATAAAACGGATGAATTGACCGAACCCGCTTGTTATACTGAGCTGGGGAACGTTGGTTCCGCTCCAACTTATAATTGTTATAAGACAGAGCAGGAAATTGGGGAATACCAGATTTCCCGTGCCGCCCAAACGAAGAAAGTGCATGCTGATGCATCATCTTCGGGTGTGTTCATTACATAGAACTGTTTCTCAGTATCCTTTACGTCCTCGGTATGAGATGCCGGATCAGGATCCCGCATATGTAATCTGTTACATGGGCTATAGAAAGGTAGAGAACTGAGAACGGGTGATAAGTTTCATGAGACAGAAAACGGTGCAAGTGTTGCAGCCAAGTCTCTTGGTCACTATCACCCTGTATTACCAGAATACATTGATTCTGAACAAATGTTATTAGATACCGAACCTGATATACAACATCATATCAGTCTCTTTATTAGTAAAGAAGTGATATAATTTTGTATTGTTGGATTATGTTTTGAACATTTCCTATATCAAGAGTTGATCGGTTCAGGCACGTTATCTAAAAGCATCGACGTTCTAAATCAAACTACGGTTCTTAGTATACAGAACACACACAAGAGGAAGAGTTCAGAAATGAACGAATCCTTCTTGAGGCATTATAGACTAGGTCATATCAATGCGACCCGACTAGCTGAATTTACATTTAGATGCATATTTAAATTTGTTTGAATTTACATCTTGTGAAACTTGCCGGTCATGTCACAAAGATAAGATAACCATAGCTCTGTTTATTAGAAACAGAGAAAGAGTTAGTGAACTCTTGGGATTGATACATGCCGATGTATGAAGGTCCCCTGTCTACACATGCCAAGACTGGTTCTTTGTACTTCATTACATTCTCTGATAATCTCTTAAGATTCAGATATGTGTTCTTGTTGAAACATATGTCTGAAGCTTTTGAGATATCCACAGAATATAAGTTAGAAGTAGAGAACCAAAAACGGGTATAAGTATTATGTCCTTTGATGAGATCAAGGAGGAGAATACTTGAGCACGGAATTCCTGGACTATTCTAAAGGAGAATGAGATTCTCTCTCAGCATTACTCCTTCGTATACACCATAGCACGATGGTATATCGGGGCGGAGCAATAGCACCTTATGTGATATGGTGTGCTCTATGATGAGTACATCTGAGTTTCTTATTTTTCTTTTGGGAGTTAGGCACTTGAGAAGCTGCATACCTATTGAATAAGGTTCAAATCAAATCAGTTTCCTACCACTTCATATGTGATATGGAAAGGAAAGAGCCCATATCAAAATGGTTAAGATTTAGGGTTGTCCTGACTATGTCTAAAACCAAAATCCGGACAAGCTCGAAGCAAGGTCTGTTATGTAGAACTGGAAAGGTTCCAGCTATACAAACTGCAGCTGATGATTTGGTAGAACCAAAGGATTCAATAGTAACCAACGAACTTCAGCCTCTCCGCCGATCTAGTAGGGTTCCTCACCTACCTGAGAGATACTTCGGTTTCTCTATGACAGTGGGAGCGAGGATTGCATCATGAGATGATGACCCAACTAGTTTCGAGCAGGCCATCAGTAGTGGGACTCTGTAAGAATGGCTGGGTGCTTAGCGATCTGAGATGGAATCCTTATGTTGGAGATAGTGCCCTCAGAGTCAATTATTAGGTCACAGGTACGTGATTGTAATGATTGAGGGAGGACCTATCCCGGTAGGACAGTCTTACTCGAGATGATAGTATGCTATCTGGTTTACCTTTATCATCGTGTACTGCTTTAGGTGACATGACACGTCGCTATTACACGTTGATAGAGCCCCTAGGATTCTTGCTTGACCACCAGCAGTATGAGGGCGATCATATAAGTGGGAGCTGGTGGTCTATAAGCTTATCCTTAAAAGGTCCCTAGTCGTGGGAGTTTCGAGACTGGGCATCGATACTCCATTAGTAGACTAGTGTATACAGTCGAGACCCCGACGAGGGGCGGTGGCCGGTCTCACAAGCCACTGGTGTCAGTTGGATCACCTAAGATGTATACAGGTGCTCATTGGGTTATGAGTACACCGGACAGGACTCGCCGGGAACATGCTAGTTGGTCATATACCAGACGTCAGATGGCAGTTCCCTGGTGACATGTGTGCAGGTTAGTTCATCGACCTGGGGATCGTCATTTGTCTCGTGTGAGTTCCCACTGTACTTTGATTACTACCCTACCACGGCTCAAAGGAGTCGTGCAAACAGGTTTTAGTTGGGTACAGTCCCGAGCCACATGGAGGCAGTGAGCGTATCTTCAGGGGTTCGTCTCTCCCGGTATTGGGGGTGAGGTCGTGCTGTGTCTAGGAGAGCCATTACACAAAGTCCTTGGCCAAGGCAAGGAGATTTACTGGTAGGTATTCCAGTAGTATCTCAGGGTGTTCTGGGCTACACTCCGACACGACTTGTACCGCTTTTGGGGGTCTGACTTTTACCAACCCCCTAGGCCCGCCATGCGATGCTCATAGACGAACGGACCGGACTGCACGGATATTGTCACTGACAGGCTCAGTTGGGTGTCGGGGTGAGCTTCCTCATCGACGTCCCTTTTGGTCAATAGCTGGTGGCCCGTCACGTATTGGCATATACCTCTGACGTGCTAGTGGTTAAATCCACAGCCATAGTATTGACGAGTCTTTAGAGTCCACCACATTTACAGTTACTCAGCTTTCGGGCGAAAGGTTGTAGAGGCCGTATGGAGATATGGCAAGGTCCGATCAGATACGTGCGGTATTGCACGGATCAGGATCGGACAGTTTGTACTATAGGCCGTATGGTTATATGGCAGGGTTCGATCAGATACGTGCGGTATTGCACGGATCAGGATCGAACAGATATTACTATCCGGTTTTGGTATAAGCCGGATTCTAGTATAGTACAGTGTAGATTTTGTCTCATTGCATTTGTATTTCGGTCGGAATACAAATGCAGGTGTGTATGCACAGTATCGGGGTTTTCCTGTAATTTATTACGGGACCAGTTTTCTGGAGTTGCCAGTTTGCTTTCCGTTTCGGCCGATTTCCATTGTTCCGTTCATTGGCCGAAGATTGGTGGAGGAGGGCTTATTTGCATTATTGCAAATAGGCATTTGTGGAAGGGGGTCTTTGCATTTTGTTGTATCATGATAGCACCCTCCTTTGACTTGCTTGACTTCATACTTCATGATGGCTTGACTTTGTTAGCATCATGGTTGTTGATGATGGTTGTGGTTGTGTGTGGTTTTTGCTTATGATCATATTCTTTCATGATGCCCTCTTGCATCATTGCTTCCACCCACCCCTTGACCTTGCTCTCTCTCTCTCTCTCCAATCACACATGAAGGGGGGGGGCCGGCCATTCCTTGTAGGAATGGGATTGATTTTCATTTTGATGTGTGGAGAAAAAGATGATACATTCCTTCTTGAGTATGCTCCATTTTTCTCACCTCTCTCCAAGCTCTCTTTTCCTTCACCAATGGCAATTCCACAAACCCCAAAAATGAGACTTGCTCACTACATATTCTACAACGAACCTTGGGCACGTCGAGTAGCCGGCTTCGTGCCCGAGTTGCCTCGGCATTGAGGTGGGAGCCCGTAAACGAAGAAGGCGATGTGGTGCACTTCCGGCGACGAGGAGGAGACAGGACTTTCCGCAGGAGATCGGGACCATGACGAGAAGACCGGAGGACTTGGATCGTCGGTATATCTCTAACCCATCTTGTTAGTAGCTTAGACTAGTTAATGGTTCGATCCGGTTATAGTGCGCGGTGGTGCCGGTTTGCTAAGTCCGCAAAAATTTAAGTTATTCACCGCTTCCGCATTCCGGCGTCGGATTGACGGCCGGGGCGCCGCCGTGCACTTACAGTGGTATCAGAGCCTCGCCATTAACTTCGTCTAGCTTCGTTTGATGTGTTTTGCGGTTCCGATCGACCAAAATTCCAAAAACTCATTTTTACCTCACATCAGTTTTCTGTTAAGAATTTTTGGTGTCTAAAAATTTTTCTGGTGGTCTCAGAATGATGTGCAGGAGATTCTAAGAACTCTGGGAAAATTCGACACTCTGATCTTTCACACAGAGCGCGGATCCGTGGCCCCACCCTTCTATTGGGCCGCTGTTCCGCCGCAGTCTTGAGAGTTCAGTGGGCCATCTTTTTCCAGTGGGCTTCAGGGGTGTAATTAGGGGTTTTGGAATATTAAAATTGGGCCAATTATTTCTGTGAGTGCTGCAGTATTGGTTTGGGGCCCACTTGTTAATTTTTGGTCAATCGGAAAATTTTAAACACATTTTTCACAGTATTTACATTATATCTGCGACCGTGAATGTCACTCGATCGGTAAATCCGGTCTAACTGCTATAGCCCGGTTAGACGGATTTGCGAACGTGACTTTCACGTTGATGTTTTTGTTTTTACTGTGATGTTGCGGATCGGTCGTGGGGATAGCCTGGATGCAATGCTAGTACAGTTTTGTTGTATTATGTACATTTGATATTGCGGGGCGAGCGTCCGACTTGTGGACTGCCGTCACTGCCGGATTGTATTATTATTTTGGGGCACGACCTGGTTGCGGTCGATGTACCCGTTGTATGTATATTTTACTTTCTGTACTAGGATTGCCCCCGCGGAGGGGTGCACGGATAGCCGGATTCTGGAGGGCAACAAGCCCGCATCTCATGGCATTGAGACGGAGGGGGCTTCACTCTAGGATTGGCAGGCTATTCGCCGCACTCGTAGGGGGTACAGGTTGACCCAGGAGGGGTGCCCAAGTTGCCGGATTCCGTGAAGTGCTGGGTGGTCCATTCACGGCGCTGAAGGGGGCTGCCTCGCTTCAGGTTTTGGCGGGTGACTTGCCGCGCCCGTAGGGGTCTAGGATTTCATTGCACAGGCTATCCACATGACCAGGGGAACGTCGGGTTTCAGCGGCTCTGTGAAACCCGGGGATCCCAGATATCTGTATTGTTTCTGTGATGCTGTTCATTTTCTGTGATGTTGCATTTTATTCACGCCTTGAGCGAAATACAATATATTGGTATATATATTAGTAGATGTTGTATATGTTTTGCATCCGCGCTAGTCCAGTCCCCGCTCTGTCGTTAGTAAGCTAACCTAACGGGTAATGACGGGACCCAGTGGCGAATGCGGATGGCATATACGTACATCAGTATATTTTCGTTCTTTGTGGTGTGATCAATTGATGGGACTGCATTGATTCGGATCAATGCAAAGTTAAAAACAAACCTAATCTGATGTTGTTGGAACACTTTTCAAAAAGCTGTTATTGCAAGGACGTTTACTTTTGTTTTGCATCGTGGTATTCATTGGAATATCCTGCTCCTCAGTCGACGAGGCAAGGGCCGAGATCCCTTCACCGGGAGTGACCCCTTGGACAAAAGTTTGCGTCAGGGCAATGACTTCACTATAGCCGATTACTTTTGCTTTGCACCGTGGTATTCAGTTGAAATATCCTGCACCCCATTCTACGGGGAAAGAGCCGAGATCCCTTCACCGGGAGTGACCTCTTTAGCAACGGTTTTCGTCACTATATTTTCAAAAAGCTATCCGTTCCTTCAACGATATCAAGTTCATTACGTTAAAGGTTTTCGCCAGAAACCATTCGTAGCCCTCCGTCGTTTCATATGGGTAGTCAATAGTATTCAAGCTGTGTTTGTTGGCCTTAGTCAAGGCACAGTGTTTGGTAGCTATTGGGTATTCATATGCTGCATAGATAGATGCGTTGGTTTAGGACAGTCGTATAGCCTTGTTGGCCCTAGTCAAGGGCTTGTACGGGTGGATTCAAATTAACCTGGATAATGACGGGTAGAACTTGACATGTGACTTATGATTTGTTGGCCTTAGTCAAGGTCATAAGAGCATGGGGTAAAAATCACATCGGGAGTTTCAAAAGAACTGAAACTTGCCAGATATGCGCATACCTTCTGGAGTGTGGTAGCGTGAGCGGATTCCGTCACGTTGTCATGCGATGAGAGTTGGATCCCGATTCCCACTGATGAGTTGGTATACTCCTCGGGTAACCCCGACTAATTCTTCTTTCAGGTTTGGAGGAGAATTTGAGGTACAGTGGGAGGATTCCAGATTAGATAAATTGGTAACCATTCTGATCTAGGATAGAGTGTACGCTGAGTGTTTCTTCTCTCTCTCTCTCTGGCAGCGACCATTGACCCGACCCTAGACTATGACTCCGTGACCAAGTTGACCGAACTTACTTAACACTGGCTTTTGGATTGTCAGAGTTGCAGACCTCATTGCCACTCCTACTTTTACCCTTTTCTCCAGGACACCCCGTATTGCTACGAACGTCCACTTCCATTGGACAAAACCATCGTATGGTTAGATACGAACTCGAAAGAATTTATTTGAGGATGGTTTCCGGTTCTGGAGAAAACGGATAGGATTATTCAGTTGTCTTTTCCTTTTACCCTCTCTCAGGTTACGAGTACTCCTTGGTTTAGGGGTAGTACACCTATTACGCAAATTGGATTGTCTTCTTCCAAACCTTAGGCTGGTGCCGACCGGTAGGGAATGAAGAAAACCAATTAGCATAACGATGGTGTGCAGAAGGTATTAAGTTCAGACAAAGCAAGGATTAGTAGGAGGGCAAAGTAAATTGCAACAGATATTCACGACCAAACCAAATATTTCGTTACCACTCCCACATCACCTTTGTATTTCTCCAGGACACTCCGTATCACTACGAAGATCCACAGTTTATTTGGATATTCCATCGTATGGTTATATACGAACTCGAAAGGAACTTGTTCCAGTTCGGGGATGGATCCTGGTTCAGGAGAAATAGGAATAAAGTACATTCAGGTGTCTTTTATCTTCACCTTCTCTCGTGTTGCGAGTGTTCCTAGGATTGGGACAGTACACCCATTATGCTTATTGGATAGTCTTCTTCCAAACCATAGGCTGGTGCCGAACGGTAGGGAAGGAAGAAAACCATTTGGCCTAAAGGGGTGTGCAGAAGGTAAAGACTAAAGACATATGAAGGGATTTGGAGAGGTGGCAAAGAACTATACGGTTACAGTCGTGAATCTGGAAGAGGCATTACTAGGAATACCAGGATACCCCATCGAAACATTTCAATGTTTCAGTTTCACTGTGTACTGTTAATAGAAAACTGATTTCCCGATTAGATACTTACTCCAGGGTATGTATTTACCAGATACGATTCTCACATCTGTATGGTTTTACAGATGATGAGTGGGAGTAAGTTATTGGGAATTGGGTGATTATCCTCATATCGGATTAATCGGGATCGATATTTGAGGAAATCACCTGGGTTGTTTGCCGGTCGGCAAATATTTGGTTTTGAATATCCGCTGTTATGCACCAATTTCAAATTGATATATCTGTACGTCTATTTTCATAGAGTGAGATATACCTTTCTGAAATTATGTCTACGACATTTACCTATATCAGTGGATGGTTAGGTAAGGAGCATTAAACAGCGGTGTAATTCTTCTTAACCATAAGTACAGTTTTCAACCTACGACACACAGTGAATGAGTAATCAGACTCAAGGGACTTTTACAGAGTATTGTATGTTGTCCTGAGTCCATCAGGACAGAGGGGATGGTCCTCGTACTATATTCGGTTTACTTATGACTCCTCTAATTTTTAGACAAGTGTTTCGTGGAAACACAGGGTCTGAATTTGGAGAAGTTATATGTATTTGAATACAGTAGAGAACCAGGTATAGCAAGTATCGGGATTCTTCAAAGAGATCGAAGATGTAGATACTTGTGTATGGTGTTCAGTTGATAGTAATGATTAAGAGAAATTGCTTCTCTTTCAGGTTACTCATAATTGGAAGTATTCCTAAGTTGAGTAACGCTGATCTGGCCTCCTTCCATTTAGTTGACATGCACTGGAGACAGTTGCATGATTTGGATCTGGTTCAATTAAATCAGTGCCTCTGGTCCTATATGGGATATAGAACAGTTCATATCTTAACGATGTTAAGGTACGGGGAGTTGTCCGGTTTATGATTAAAACCAGACACTGGACAACTCAAGGCACGTTTCTGTAATGGCTGTTTGTGGGTTGACCCAGGCTATGACGAGGGTTGACTTTCTACCATATGGATGAACAATAGCGATATTGTTCTAGACTCGCCACAGTTTTAATAAAAATGGATTTTTTCAGAAAACAGTAGTGGGAGTATGGTAGAACTGGAAGTGATTCCAGAACCACAAACGATTACTGAAGATTTGATAAGGAACCTAAAGATTCAATCTGGATTGACATTCCATTGGCCACTCCGCAGATAAGGTGGGTAACTTCAGGCACCCGAGAGGTACTACGGTGGCCTCAAGGACGGTGACAGGGAAGTTCTTGTTTACCCACAATTACCATTGCTGTTGTTCCAGGGTGCGAGACCCGGCGGGAGGATGAGTATAGCGTCGTTCTAAACCAGTTTTAGAAGTGTACGTCTATATGACTCTGCCAGAGGGTTGTCGTAGTCAGTGGGAGCAGCGGAAGCATTGGTGGACAGGTAGCTTATGTCTATTTATAGACTAAAGCAGATGTAGCGGAGATAGATCATCTATTTCTGACGTGACAGTCATAGGTTTGACTTCATCAGAATAGGGGATGGATCTGTTGAGAAGGTAGTAGGGTGTGATGTCCTGGTATCTGGATGACATACACAGAATAGGAAAGGAAACTCCTATACTACAATCGGTTATACTTTGGTCGTCACACAGTTGTTTCTCCACAAAGGAAATGGATTTTATATCAGACATACTGGTTACTAGATCTATGGTTTTAGATCTAGATTTGGGTGGTTTCCCAATCAGGGTACTTGACAGCATTCTAAGAGTATTTAGGATGGACGACTCCTGGCACGGTAGTGTACCTGCAGGTAATGGAGTCACCCTCTCTAAAGGTGTCTTACAGACTAAAGGGGAGAGGGACGTGCATGATTGGCAGATCACTTGCTCAGGCAATTGAGTCAATCATGAGATGTCAAGTACCACACCAGATGTTGTTCTTGCACTAGATGCAATAAGTTGACATTAATCCAATCCTGGAGAAACAGTCGGAAGCAGTTTTAGAACATAAGTGGATGTTCTAGGGATATGATAACGACAGCCTCATTCAGGAGACAGTTATCATTCCAGGCTTCTAAGGTGACATGGACGACAAGGAGGTTGTCAGAGTTATAGTTTTCCTTCTGATGAGGGGCAGTATTTTGGACAGGTGGTCCAAGGCAATACTGAGGGTGGCATGGCGCAGGATACTGATTAAGTTCAGTTGACGATACAGTCTAAGAAGTTTGGATTTGAAGTTCATTTATGAGCTAGGTCCCATCAGACATCCAGACATATTCTGAGACAGGTATTGCTCTTTTCGGGAGATGGCTTTCTCCGCGAACTTGAGATTTTGAGAGAGACATAGAAAGAAACAACTAAGCGGATCCACTCACTGAGGCTATTCCTCGAACGCAATAGTTCCGCAAACGAGCTTTGTGAGACTGACTAGTAGAGGAGTTGGATGTTCGGTATCACACGGGCTGTGAGTAGGCGACATCGCAATAATTAGCCTTGAGTGCAAGTGGGAGATTGTTGGAGATAGTGCCCTCAGAGTCAATTATTAGGTCACAGGTACGTGATTGTAATGATTGAGGGAGGACCTATCCCGGTAGGACAGTCTTACTCGAGATGATAGTATGCTATCTGGTTTACCTTTATCATCGTGTACTGCTTTAGGTGACATGACACGTCGCTATTACACGTTGATAGAGCCCCTAGGATTCTTGCTTGACCACCAGCAGTATGAGGGCGATCATATAAGTGGGAGCTGGGGGTCTATAAGCTTATCCTTAAAAGGTCCCTAGTCGTGGGAGTTTCGAGACTGGGCATCGATACTCCATTAGTAGACTAGTATATACAGTCGAGACCCCGACGAGGGGCGGTGGCCGGTCTCACAAGCCACTGGTGTCAGTTGGATCACTTAAGATGTATACAGGTGCTCATTGGGTTATGAGTACACCGGACAGGACTCGCCGGGAACATGCTAGTTGGTCATATACCAGACGTCAGATGGCAGTTCCCTGGTGACATGTGTGCAGGTTAGTTCATCGACCTGGGGATCGTCATTTGTCTCGTGTGAGTTCCCACTGTACTTTGATTACTACCCTACCACGGCTCAAAGGAGTCGTGCAAACAGGTTTTAGTTGGGTACAGTCCCGAGCCACATGGAGGCAGTGAGCGTATCTTCAGGGGTTCGTCTCTCCCGGTATTGGGGGTGAGGTCGTGCTGTGTCTAGGAGAGCCATTACACAAAGTCCTTGGCCAAGGCAAGGAGATTTACTGGTAGGTATTCCAGTAGTATCTCAAGGTGTTCTGGGCTACACTCCGACACGACTTGTACCGCTTTTGGGGGTCTGACTTTTACCAACCCCCTAGGCCCGCCATGCGATGCTCATAGACGAACGGACCGGACTGCACGGATATTGTCACTGACAGGCTCAGTTGGGTGTCGGGGTGAGCTTCCTCATCGACGTCCCTTTTGGTCAATAGCTGGTGGCCCGTCACGTATTGGCATATACCTCTGACGTGCTAGTGGTTAAATCCACAGCCATAGTATTGACGAGTCTTTAGAGTCCACCACATTTACAGTTACTCAGCTTTCGGGCGAAAGGTTGTAGAGGCCGTATGGAGATATGGCAAGGTCCGATCAGATACGTGCGGTATTGCACGGATCAGGATCGGACAGTTTGTACTATAGGCCGTATGGTTATATGGCAGGGTTCGATCAGATACGTGCGGTATTGCACGGATCAGGATCGAACAGATATTACTATCCGGTTTTGGTATAAGCCGGATTCTAGTATAGTACAGTGTAGATTTTGTCTCATTGCATTTGTATTTCGGTCGGAATACAAATGCAGGTGTGTATGCACAGTATCGGGGTTTTCCTGTAATTTATTACGGGACCAGTTTTCTGGAGTTGCCAGTTTGCTTTCCGTTTCGGCCGATTTCCATTGTTCCGTTCATTGGCCGAAGATTGGTGGAGGAGGGCTTATTTGCATTGTTGCAAATAGGCATTTGTGGAAGGGGGTCTTTGCATTTTGTTGTATCATGATAGCACCCTCCTTTGACTTGCTTGACTTCATACTTCATGATGGCTTGACTTTGTTAGCATCATGGTTGTTGATGATGGTTGTGGTTGTGTGTGGTTTTTGCTTATGATCATATTCTTTCATGATGCCCTCTTGCATCATTGCTTCCACCCACCCCTTGACCTTGCTCTCTCTCTCTCTCTCCAATCACACATGAAGGGGGGGGGCCGGCCATTCCTTGTAGGAATGGGATTGATTTTCATTTTGATGTGTGGAGAAAAAGATGATACATTCCTTCTTGAGTATGCTCCATTTTTCTCACCTCTCTCCAAGCTCTCTTTTCCTTCACCAATGGCAATTCCACAAACCCCAAAAATGAGACTTGCTCACTACATATTCTACAACGAACCTTGGGCACGTCGAGTAGCCGGCTTCGTGCCCGAGTTGCCTCGGCATTGAGGTGGGAGCCCGTAAACGAAGAAGGCGATGTGGTGCACTTCCGGCGACGAGGAGGAGACAGGACTTTCCGCAGGAGATCGGGACCATGACGAGAAGACCGGAGGACTTGGATCGTCGGTATATCTCTAACCCATCTTGTTAGTAGCTTAGACTAGTTAATGGTTCGATCCGGTTATAGTGCGTGGTGGTGCCGGTTTGCTAAGTCCGCAAAAATTTAAGTTATTCACCGCTTCCGCATTCCGGCGTCGGATTGACGGCCGGGGCGCCGCCGTGCACTTACACCTTATACACCTACAAAGTATGGACTTTGGTTGCTTTATCTGAAGGGTTAAATCCCCATAAGGAGCGAGTATATCTTGAGAAGATTACTTGGTGTACATGGAAAAGTTGAGACTTTCAAAACTATGCTTAAGTCCATCCAGATCCTACTTGCCACGGCTACATACCATGACTACGATATCTGGTGGTTGCGTGTCATGACTGCTTTTCTAAATGATGATTTGTAAGAGAACGTCTATAAGTACACAGCCAGAGGGCTTCGTAGACAGTGGGAGTAGCGGAAATGTGTGTGCGAGATGTTTTATGTGATAAAGCAGGCATCGCGGAGTTGGAACATCTGTTTTGATGTGGTAGTCAAAGAGTTTGACTTCATCAAAATGGTAGATGAACCTTGTATATACAAAAAGGTAGTAGGGAGTATGGTGGTGATCCTCGTAGAGTACGTGGATGACATAATCTTGATAGGGAAGTAGTTTCCTATGCTACGCTTGGTCAATCTCCGCTTATCACAATGATTCTCCGTATAGGATCAAACTGATACCTACTAAATCCTGGGTTTTGGATCTATGAGATAGATCTAATTGGATGTTAGGATTCTCACTAGTTGTAGTGAGATGGTGTCAATCGATCCTGGGGAGAATCACAGGAAAGGTTCCAGGGTGGTAAGGCCGACTGAATGTCAGTCGCAGGCATTGTCTTTACCCACAGTGGAGGGACGGTATGTTGGAAGAATTCTAAGCTAGATACTATGACATACTAGACGATTAAAGGCAAGATACATCGTTACCAAAGAGGCAGTCTGGATATATATATATAAGTTCTTGAGATGAACTTCGTTCCTACCATTATGTGACAATGGAGTTGTGGCTTTAGCCAAGGAACTACCATCCCATCAGAAATCCAGATATAATTCTTAGGCAGTATCACCTGATCATGGAGATGGTTGATCTCTAGGGAGATCGAGGTTAGGAGAGTAAACACAGAGGACAACAGCGTGGATCCACTCACAAAGGCCTTTTTTCCCAGTAGAGACTTTTATGGGATAGTTGAGTATGAGATACTTCAACCGCAGCTAATTGTTGGGTATGAGATACCACAACAGATGGCCCTAGTGCAAGTGGGAGATTGTTAGTTATATGTATGCCCTAGAGGCCATTACTGTACATACGATGTATATTGTAGTAGATGCTTGGACATATATAGGGAGGACTTTCTTGCTCGACATGATAGTATGCTATCTGGTTACTCTTTACCTTAACGTGTATACTGATTGTCTCTCTGTTACATGTTGGTAAAGCACTTAGGATATGTACTCGACTACTGGGACTATGATGAGATCATACTAGTGAGGCCATGGTAGTCTACGGGTACATCCTATAACTGTTCCTAGTCGAGGGTGTATCGAGACAGGGCATCGATACACCAGAGTAGACTAGCGTATACGCATCTTGACCCATATGATGGGCGATGGATGATCCCATATCCATCGGTGTTTGACATCAAGGATGGTGTACGGGTGCTCAGTGGAGACTGGGTACACTGGACGGACTCGCCGAGAACTCCCAAGTGGTATTATACCTTACGTCAGATGGCAGTTCTCTGGTGACACTGGTATAGCTTAGTCTGTTTACCCGAGATCGTCATAGAGTCTTGTGTGATTCCCACTGTGCTTTGATTTCCACCTTACCACGTCCAACAGGACGTGCAAAACGGTGGTTTTTGGGTATAGTCCCGAATCACATGGAGGCAATGAGCGATAGGAGGAGATTCGTCTCTCCCGGTATAGGGAGTTGTTGTTGTGCTATGTTCGATTGGCTATAACAGGAAATCCCTGGCCAGGGTTGCTGAGATTTACTGGTATGTGTTACCAGTAGTTTCTCGAACTGTTATAGACCTCATATCGACACGACTTATCGAGCTACTGGGGTCTGACGTTTAGCACCCCTAGGCGAGATATGCGACATATCAGACGACGAGATCTGACTGTACGGGAGTGTTACTGATTGGATTCACAGGAGAACTAGCGGGCTTGCTTGTTGATCTTCTGATCGCTCAATACCCGGGTGGCCGTTACGTTTAGCACACCGCTTGCGGATTGTGGGTGTTTGATATGATCATCACCTACTGCCGGCGTATTGACGAGTCTTCAGAGTCCTACACAGGGGTTTCCTGGCTCAAGCGAAATGGAGTAGGAGCACATATGTGATATGTGCGGGACCGAGATTAATACGATATGAGATACCGTATTCTATTCTCGCGATTCGTGACATTGATCGGTTGTATGTGATATAGTCGGGTTATCGGATCAAGTGTTGATTCGATAAGTTGTTACTTTTGATATTAGTCGGTTATAGCCGGATTATCAAATCAAGAGTTGATTTAATAATTTAATGCATAATTATATATTTGATATATTACATTGCATTAACTAGTATTAGCTCACTTATGATTTATTTTCTCACAAGTTTGTGCACATTGTTTATATATGATATATGCAAGTGTACATGTTTGTATCATGCTTGATGATACATCAAAGTTGGATGTATGAGACTCATGCCAAGATTAGGGTAAAGATTAGGGTTATTGTTTTATCTTAAGATTTAAGAAAAGGGTTTAACTTAGTCAAAGTAATCAAGCTTGAAGAAGCTTGGAGAAGCTTTGACAAAGTCCATTCTTTTGTCATTTCTTTTGATATTCTTTAACCTAACCTTTAACCTAAAGCCTTGGTTAATTCTCTACATGAGTTAAGCATGAGGGCTTAACTCAACCATGTTGCCATTATTTATTTGGATAAGTTTTCATTTGGATGGAGAATTCTTTCTTTCTTCTTCTTCTTCATCAAGCTCCATCCAAAAGCTTACTAGCTCCAATGGTGCCATGAGAAAAAGAGTGAGAAAATCAATTCTAAAGTGAGCCCACTTCCTACTTCTTCATCCTCTACTACTTGACATGTAGTAGAGTGTATTCTCTTCACAAAGTTTATGACCTAGTGAAAGAAAAGCTTGAGTTAGTGTCTCCCCGACGTAGATCATCTTCGGTCTCGAAGTCAACGTAGCAAGCACGTTCGTTCTTCTCGTGGAGCTTCTCTAGAGTCCAGAGTCACGATCGCAGCGATGGGGACGTCTACACGGAGATAATGAAGTGAAGGACCGGATCTACAAAGGTTGTAATCCCTTTCACTTAGTGTTAAAGTTGTTAACATGCATGTTTTCGCCTAAACCCTAGTTTAAAGATCCGGCTTCGGGTTGTTCGGCACGGCAAAAATTTTAATCGGGCATGGTTGATGCCTCGTAGACCCTTGTGCGCGTGCCTAGCAACCCTACAGGCGCTTGACATTGGATTTCATGATTTCGTGCATGTTGGATGCACATGAGTTAGACTTTATTGTGCATGATGGATGCACCTGTTTTGGATTTTCGCGTATGTTGGGCGCATGTTATGAGTTGCGATTTTGGTGCACACCAGATGCACTAAATCGAGATTCTTTGTGCATATCAGATGCACCTGTTATTGCTGTCAGGCACATTGTTGCCTCTGATAGGTGTTTCGTGCACACCCGTTGCACTTAGATGTTGTTTCTATGCACATGTATGGCACATTCATGGATTTTGATTTCCGTGCGCACCGGACTCATGTAGCATTCATATGCACATCTGGGATAGATTTCTTATAGAGCAGTACGTTTTTATAATATTACTATTTGCTTTCATACTGAGCAGACTAGTCAGAGGACAGTACCTGGATATATTTTGCATGCATTGATAGATATCGAAGGGATTTCCAAAGAAAGAGTTATAGTCTCAGCATTTACCTACGTGTCTGATATGACACGAAATGTTTAAAATAAGGAAACCCTTCTAAATTGTTTTCAAGAACGGCGGGACGTGTATTAAACAAATGATATATAGATATATATAGTTATTTTCATATGATAGACATCCGCCTCTGTGCCGCGATATGCGCATCGCACAGCAACATAAAAGATTTGGCATGCATTTCCTTAAGATGTTTACATGTATAGTTTTGATGTATATTATGTTGATTTCATTTTGGATTTGACATTGGTGTCTTCACCATGACTCTGATGATTGTGGGATGCTTGATGGAGTTTTGTTTTGAGCTTTCTGCTCCTTCTTCATGCGCATGCATTGTGCCACTGTGCCTTATGTATTTATGATCTCGGGACCCCGACGACTTGATCTTTTACTGAAATGTTTTAGACATTGGGGGAGTTTAAATTTAAATTCGGGGACCGAATTTCTTTAAAGGGGAAAGATTGTAACATTTCAGAAAAATAAAATATTATTTTTGGGAATTTTTTTAATTAAATAATAAAATATTGAATATTTTAATAGGGCGGTATAATTAAATACCGATAAATTAGAATTTTCTTTGAAAATTATGGAAATTACTGAAAAGTGGATTCTTTATATGATTTATGCGAATTATGAAAGTTTATGATTTATTTGACACTATTTTAGTGCTAATCGCGATTAAAAATCGCGATCGGGTTTTAAGCGTGTTTTGTGCACATGACATGCACATGTCATTTTTTAACACTTGTTACATTTTCCTACATGAACCTTGTGTATGGTTATTGTTTTGGGTTTACTATTGCAAAGAGAAGGAAAAGAAAAGAAAACAAAAAGAAATGGATTAAAGAATAGAATAGTGTGAGGTATGGGCATGAGAGAGAGAGGGTGAGGGGTCAACCATTGGTCATGGCTCCCATTTCTTCCTTCATCATTCCTTCATTTCCTCTCCTCCCTCAACCATGGCAGCACCCCTTTTCCCTCCACTTCAAACCCCCACTTCATCACTAAAAACTTACAAAAACCTCATCTCCACTTCACAAAATTTGTGCACAAGCCCTCAAGCTACACTTTGGACCAAGAAAGTTTGCATTTTGGCGCTGTTGAGGATTCATGGGTGTCAAATGAGATAATCCCTTCATAATTAGTGTAGTATTTCATGTGCTTAAGCCTCATTTCAAGTTTAAATCGATTTGGCAAAGTTTAGTGCACTTTGGATGTAACACCTTAGAATGTGTTTTGTAGCTAATTATATTTTATATATATATTTTTTAATAAAAAGTTTACCAATTTGGTTTTTAAATATTTTATCCTAATTAATGAGAATTTTTCTAGGCACACACACACTTGTGCATGTAAACTAGGGTGTTAATTGTGGTTTAACCATTGCTTAATCTAGTTTTATTATTGTTTAGGTGTTTTGGGTTAAATAGTTATGGTTGTTCTTTTAAAAAGAAAATGAAAAATGAATTTGAAATGGAAATTTAAATATTGTTTGAATGGTTGACCTTGAGAGAGAGAGAGTGTGAGGCATGGTGCTACATGGTAGAGGCCATGCTCATTTAATGATGAGAGAGAAGGAGAGAGGGAGGGGTTGTAGCCTTGCTCTCATTTCTCATTCTCATTTTTTTTTCTCTCATTCTCTCACTCTCACACACACACACCCTCACAACAGCAGTGGCAGCAGCAGCACCAGAGGCAGCTACAACAACAACAAAAACAACAGCAACAGAAGCAGCAGCAGAGCAGCATCAGTAGCAGCAGCAGCTTCTGCAACAGCAACATTAGGAGCTCCAGCAACTGCAGCAGCCCTCATCTCCTCCATACACTTCTTCTCTTGCTACCTAGGGTTCTCTAGGGTATATTTTCTGAACCCATATCTCTTTTTCCTAGCTTGTATGCTTATTAGTGTCGGTTAGTGTTAATAAGCTAGTTTAGTGCTAATTAAGGTGATTTGTATGGAACTTTGATTATGTGGTGATTGTGTTGGTTAACCCTACCTATTTAAGTGTTATTAGGGCCACTTCAACTGAGATTTAACCCAGATTTCACTAAAATACAATAGGGTTTGTGTTTTGTGCAGATTAACGTTTTTAAAGCGATATATTGGGTTTCTGTGATCTGCTTTTGACCCGGGGCCTTCAGGTTAAAATTGAGAAAACTGGGGCATGCACACTAGGTCTAGATACCACCACATGAACACGAGCCCCTAATTCCCTACCCAGGCCGTAGATTTATTGTGTTTGGCCGCAAATTGCGGCCAAGTTGGGGACATGGGTGTTGGGGTCTTGGCTAGGGTTGTCTGCTATATTTACTATTGTTTTGGCATGTATAGTTTTGTAAGTTTTGACCTGTAGGAAAATCTGGGATCAAATACCGTTTTTCATGTTCGTTGTGTTTACGCGATACGCGCGATACGTGAGAGGGTTCTGTGATCCAGCGTATCGCGGCGTGTCGCGATGGTTTTAGACGCGTATACACACGTTTTAGCGTATCATGCACGCGCGTTTAGTTCGCGACGCGAGTTTCTCGTTTTGGTTCGATATCGCGTTTCGCGGAATATTTAGCTTATATATGATTTCCATGTCTTATTTGCAGGTTTGCAGGCAGGGACTACGAACACTACTACAGGGGGAGCAGATGGTAGAATTCACCTAGCGTGGAGCATAAGTGAGTAGATTTAACATCTACAGGGGAATCGCCCGCATGGCGTTATGCGTCTGGGCTAGGATTCAAATACCTGTCGCATATTCTACGTCATTGTTAGAATTGCGCATTTACTTTATTTCCTTGATATAGTTATACTGTGACTAGCAGCCGTAGGACACTGCACATATTATTGACGGTTCATGTTGCACGAGCATGGATTATATGCTACACACACACCGTCAATAATTGCCATGTCACACACAACCCCTTATAGATTCTATTGCTTATCACTTGACATCTAGCTTATCGGTATACCTGTAGTATATCTTACCATTAGTGATAGGTACATATACACCTTACGATACAGCTACAGGTATACCATGCATATATTTTACTTATAGGTAGATACCTATACTTAGCTGTACCTTGTTGATTTCGCATACATCTGGTTTCAACTACATGTTCTCATTTATATGCGCACATTCAGATATATTGCATTTATTTGTTCCTGGATTTGCTCATTGTTTATTTGGATTTTACATGGTGTTTTCTGGATTTGGGAACCGTGGGAGTTCATGAAATTATGCATACATTGAAAAACCCGGTTTCCTTGAGATGATATTTGCGCGTCCACCATGAGTTTTATCGGTGCTGATTATATACTCCATACGAGGTGTGGTTGCCGTATGAGAGTACATGGTGGGGCCCGGTATGGTTCCCCTAGGCAAGAAGATCGATGGATTTGCCGATTGAGCCTGGAGGCGGGCGAGTACCTACCGATGACAGTACCCATGACTCGGCGGGGGATCACGGAGACACCGCTGGGAGTCATGTACGTATGCATACGTCGGAAGGCGAGGGTCAGAGCTAGGCACTCGTGCTTTCGGGATAGCGTATGATACGTGATCAGGATTTCTGTGTCGATGCTTGGCACATTGGTTTTCATGATATTTCTTTTAATACCTTTGTATATATAACAGAGGATTTAGCCGTTGTTATATATACCCTTACAACAACATTAGTGGAATGGGACGCTAATATATGTGTACTACCCCCATCATATTTATTTCTGCATATATATATATATATTTAGGATGTTAGAAATTATTTTGATATTCGACTTGGGATATAGGTGATTCATTGAGATTGGATACTGCATATGAAAGAGATGGATGATTTGTACATTCGGGATATAGGAGATCTATTCGATATTGTACATTGAGGAGATGTGAGACTTATATGATATGAGAGCCCAGTTTGGGGGCTGATTTAAGGATTTGCGGATTGGAGTGTCTTGATGGATGGTGATCCTGCCACGATGTCAGGTTTCCGTGGAAATGACATATTCCACCCCATACCTCACACTTATCTATTCTTTGCACAGATTCATATATTGGTAGTACCTGTTAGTGTACCCTTATGATAGTTGCATATTTGCTTTCTCATATCCCTATTGCATAATTATTGCATACTATTATCATGTCATCATTGCTTCATATATTGATTGTACCTGCTAGAGTACATCTCCATTACTTTGCTTTCACATGACCTGTTATTACTGTAAATTGTATATCTTAGATTCATGCTGTACGTACATTCCTGCGATTACCTGCATATGTTATCTACTATTCACGAGTTGGCAACTCACCCCCGTTGTGCCACAGGTGTTTCAGGTTTTTCCCCATAGTAGTCGAGGCAGGCTATTCCGCTTTCAGCTATCATCTTTTGCTCCAGATATCGCATCGGCTCACAGTACTATTTTGCTTAGGTGGGTTGGATGATTATCTGTATTTCATATTGTACATTTGTTATATTTTGTACTCTCCATCTACTATTGTATTGTTGACTTAGATACTTGGTGAGGACGATATTGTATATTATTGTGGATTTGTTGTCTTTTATATACAGCTTTCTCTCTATTGTCCTTATTTCTTCGCTACGGCGTCGTATATTTATGATGTTATTGTTTTCCGTCTTGAGCTAGTTTTACAAAAAGGGGTGTTGCCAAAATTTTAAAGAAAGAAAGTAGGACTTTTAAAGAATTTCGGTTGTGATTTCAAATGTTTCAAAAACTTATATTATCTTTTCAGTATTTTCTTGGTTTAGGTTTCTGGGTTTTGGGTTTCTTTTACTGCGTTACGTCTTTTGGCGTTGCGTAGTATTAGGGCCGTCACGGGCCAATTTTGGGTCGTGACATTGGACATTACTAGAGAGGGTTAGGGTTTAAATTGAGATTGTGTGGTGAACTTGAGTGTATTGACTGACCTTAAACCCCCCATGGTGTTATAAACCCAGAACATACATATATACCCAACCTGTGTTAGTTATATGTATGCCCTAGAGGCCATTACTATACATAGGATGTATATTATAGTGGATGCTGGGACATATATAGGGAGGACTTTCTTGCTCGACATGATAGTATGCTATCTGGTTGATCTTTACCTTAACGTGTACACTGATTGTCTCTCTGTTACGTGTTGGTAAAGCCCTTAGGATGTGTACTTGACTACCTGGACTATGATGCGGATCATACTAGTGGGGACATGATAGTCTATAAGTACATCCTTCAAAGTCCCTAGTCGTGGGTGTATCGAGACGGGGCATCGATATACCATAGTAGACTAGCGTATACCTTCTCGACCCATACAGATGGGCGATGGATGATCCCATATCCATTGGTGTTTGACATCAGAGATGATATACGGGTGCTCAGTAGAGACTGGGTACACTGGACGGACTCGCCGAGAACTCCCAGATGGTATTATACCTCACGTCAGATGGCAGTTCTCTGGTGACACTGGTACAGAGTAGTCTGTTGACCCGAGATCGTCATAGAGTCTTGTATGGTTCCCACTGTGCTTTGATTTCCATCTTACCACGTCCAAGAGGGCGTGCAAAACGGTGGTTTTTGGGTACAGTCCCGAGTCACATGGAGGCAATGAGCGATAGGAGGGGATTCGTCTCTCCCGGTATAGGGGGTTGATGTTGCGCTGTGTTCGATTGGCTATAACAGGAAATCCCTGGCCAGGGTTGCTGAGATTTACTGGTAAGTGTTACCAGTAGTTTCTCGAATTGTTATAGACCTCATATCGACACGACTTATCGAGCTATTGGGGTCTGACGTTTACCACCCCTAGGCGAGATATGCGACATATCAGACGATCAGACCGGACTGTACGGTAGTGTTACTGGTTGGATTCACTGGAGTGTGAGCGGGCTTGCTCGTCGATCTTCAGATCGCTCAATACCCGGGTGGCCGTTACGTTTAGCAGACCGCTTGCGGCTTGTGGGTGTTTGATATGATCATCATCTGCTGCCGGCGTATTGACGAGTCTTTAGAGTCCTACACAGAGATTTCCTGGCTCAAGCGGAACGAAATAGGAGCGCATATGAGATATGTGCGGGACCGAGAATAATACCAGTATGTGATACTGTATTCGATTCTCGCGATGTGACATTGATCGGTTATATGCGATATAGCCGGGTTATCGGATCAAGTGTTGATTCGATAAGTTGTTACTATTGATACCAGTCGGTTATGTGTGACATGACCGGATCATTGAATCAAGTGTTGATTTAACGATTTAATATATAATTATATATATTTGATATATTACTTTGCATTAACTAGTATCGGTTCACTTTGAATGGATTTTCTCACTCGGATGTGCGCATTGCATATGCGATATGATTTTGTGCACTTGTTTGTATCATGGTTGATGATGCATGCCTACTTGGTTAAGTGCAAAGAATTAAACCATGGTTAACTAAATGATTAGGGTTTTATTTTCTTAAATTATTCATTTATTCCTTTTTGGAAATTATTTTGCATAACAAGAATTGGTGGCTTTCTTTTATTCTTTCATGAACTTTCATGAATGTTTGACTTTGTCACCAATTTTGTCTCATGCTTAACCCAAACCATTTCTTTTAACCATGATTGATTCTCTACACCTAACCATGGTTCTAATATGATAAGTATTCATTTTCTTTTCCTATTTTAATTAACTTATCATATCATTTCTTCTTCTTCTTCCTTGAACTCAAGAAGAAAACCTTGACTTCATCAATGGTGGATTGATGAAATGAGTGAGAAATCCAATTCTAAAGTCTACCCACTTCCTATTTCTTCATCCTCTACCTCTTGCCAAGTAGCAGAGTGTGTTTTCTTCACAAGTTTCATGACTTGGTGAAGTCGGAGCTTGATTTAGCGATGCCTCGACGTAGATCATCTTCGGCATGGACATCGACGACCTAGCTCGCCAATTCTCCGACGAAGCCGACGCTAGAGCCCGGGAATTCTTTTGGACAGCGAGGGGACTTCGTTGCGGAGCTATGGAGGTGGAGCACCGGATCTACAAAGGTTGTATTTCCGTTAAACTTTTAGTTAAGTGTTAACTAGTTTTCTTTTTCGCCTAGATTTCTAGCCAACGATCCGTAGTCGGATTTTTCGGCACCGATTAACTTTGAAATTGGCATGGTTGATGCCTTGTGAGACCTCATTAGGGTGCCTAGGAACCCTACAGTGGTATCAAAGCCTAGCTAGAGCCTTAGGCGAAGTCCAGACGGAATTTGAAGTCCGAACGAACCCGAAACCCCAAACCAAACTTGCTCTCTGTCCTTTTTTCAAAAACTGGGATTTTTCCAAATTAAAAATTGCTAAAAAATTCAGCAGGGAAAAATAAGAATTACGATGCAAAATTTTTTCGATGAACAGTAATTATTGCGGCGGAACCGCGGCAGAAGCCTGGCTTCTGCGGCGGTTCCGCGGCAACAAGGTGACGTCATCCTCCCCTTTTTGCACAGTAATTCATTTTGTCAGATGCTGAGTTTTCTGGGAATTTTTAAAATTTATTCAAGAGTTGAATTTTCTGGAGTTGTTTTGGGGATTCGGTGTTTCGATCGGAGTATCAAATTTTGTCTGTGTGGCTTTCCGGATAAATTTTAGAATATGTTAAAAAGTTCGACCGGATATAAATACCCACTTTTTCCCCTGCCGGGAAATTTCCAAGTGTTGGATTTTTCCGTAGTTTGACGACGTTCTAAGTAGTGCAAGTAACGCGATGGACCCTCTAGAAAACAACAAACCTTAACTCGATTATGTGACCGTCTTGAACTGCCCTTTGAACCTTTGGGTTTGGGGCAGTACGGCGTGCCACATGTGAGGCGCTGGCTTGACCCTTCTACGGCTGGACAGTTGGTACTGAGGCACGAACGGAATGTTGTTAGACTTATTTCATGTGTTGAACTGTATCGGGAAAACTTGGGTGTTCGATTGTTCGATCGGAAAGTTTAACATTTTCTATTTATACGGAATGTGATACAATAATTGGAATTCACAATAAGTTATGAGATAACTGAATGAATGTTATAAACATAGCAGTTTAGTCTCACTTGATCGGTTGCCACGGAATTTTGATGCGATCAAAAGTCCGTCGCAATCACGTAGCGTACGCGGATACTCGCCGGATAAACTTAATAGACAGCCTCACTCCATAGCCCCGACCAAGTGACTGTAGGAGAACCCCGTCGCCGAAAGCATCCGTCCGGGTGCTCGCGGTAGCGGTGTTCCGCCTTGGTGCACTTCGTCGACGGTATTAGGGGTGCGGCCGTCTACTGAAGTTTGCGACGAGCATTCGATCAGGATGTCGGGAATCTTGTTGAATTGCCCGACTTGATATTGAAAAGAGTTTTCGATTTTGAGACTAAAATGCGGGGTTTATAATTGTTAGGCATGCGATGCCTAAGAAATTCATTTGGTCAGGCATGCGATGTCTGAGCAGGTTGCGGATTCCAACTATTGTAGTTTTACACTTTCTTTTCTGTGACCGTAAGTGTAATATGTGATATCGCCGGTTTCGTTGCTATATGTCAACGACAATTGGGATGCGCATATTTACTTACGTTGATGACATGTGATGTTATGTGTTGCTGGATATGTTATATTGGATCGTCGTGTTTGAATAGCCGGGGGTTTTTATGTGAGATGAGTGTTTTTCATTTTCATTCATGTAAAAACTTGTATGTAATATTCTTTTATTGGGGCACTTCCAGGTTGCGGAAGATGTCACCTTTTGTATATTATTTACTTTTCCGCACTAGGATAGACCCAAGGAGGGGAGCACAAGTAACCGGGTTCTGGAGTCCAGTGGGAGACCAACTCGAGGAGTCGAGTCCGGGTCTCCTAACTCTAGAATTGGTAGGGTTGCTTGCCGCTCTCGTAGGGGTCTAGGGGTGTGGGTTTGGCTATTCATCACGGCCGTGGAATCCGTGTTTTATACTGGCTCGTATTGAAAACACGGACGTCCTAGTATATCCAATATTTCATATGTTTCTTCTGCTGCGATATCTGTGATGTGATCATGTGATGTTCTGTGATAGATACAGTATATAGTATATATGATATATTATATAGACGTTACTTATATTTTACACCCGCGCTAGCCCTGCCCCGCTCTGCCGTTAGTTACCTAACCTAACGGTGCACGAGGGGACATCGAGGCGAATGCGGATGGCATAAGTGTACGTCGTATTTATCTGTGATGTTTAGGTACTTAAATGATGGGACTTCATTAATGTGATTAATGAAATAAAAGAAACCTAAGATGTTGTAGAATCGAATTTCAAAATAAAACAGGTAGCTACAGTTCTTGCTTTGCATAGCGGTATATGAGATATATCCTGCACCTTATTCGATGAGGAAAGGACCGAGATCCCTTCACCGGGAGTGACTCCTTTAGCAATAACTGCCAGATGCTACACACTCGGTTTGTCTTTTGATTGCTTTTAAGTGTTTTTGCTTTGCACAGTGATATATATGATATATCCCGCACCTCATTCGACGAGGAAAGGACCGACGATCCCTTCACCGGGAGTGACTCCTTTAGCAAAACTAGAAAAGCCTCAAAAACACTCCATTTTTTTAAAATCATTTGATTCTACAACGATATCAAGTTCATTACGCAATAGGTTTTCAGAAAAACCTGTCGTAGCCCTCCGTCATTTCAGATATGTACTAGTTAGTATTCGTGCTGCGGTAGTTTGGCATTCGTCAAGGCGTAGTGTACGGTAGCTAACTAGTATTTATCTGCTTGAGCATATGATGCGATTGGATTAGGGTATTCGTACGGCGTTGTTTGGCATTCGTCAAGGGTCGTGCGGGTGGGTTTAATTCGATCAAGAAATGTACGGGTTGAACTTGACTAGTGGACTATGGGTTGTTTGGCATTCGTCAAGGTCATAGAACACTAGGGGCAAAATGTTATCGGGAATTTCAAGTGTTGAAATTTGCAATGAGATTGCATACCTTCTATGAGATAGTTGAATCCCGATACCCGCTGCGAGTAAGTGTTACTCCTGGGAGAGTTTTATACATTACAATTAGCCGATCAAGTAGGTGTCTAGAAAGGTGTTAACGAGGTTACGCTTCTGGGAAAACGAGGTTTACATTAATTAGGATCGTGCGAAAGCACGGGGGACCTCCCTCAAAGTACCGACACTGGCCTGGCTGAAAGATTAGCGAACTTGTAGTGTGTAATTAATCCCGGCTAGTCTTTCCTTTTAGGGTTTGAAGGAAGATTTGATAAAAAGCAGTGGGAGCCATCCTGATTAGATAAAATAAAAACCAATCTATTCTTGCAAGAGCGCACGCTGAGTGTTTTCTTCTCTCTCTCTCAAGGTAGCGACCATATCACGCCTTAATCAAGATAATAATACGGAATATTGACCGAACCCGCTTGTTATACTGAGCTGGGGAACGTTGGTCCCGCTCCAACTTATAATTGTTATAAGACAGAGCAGGAAATTGGGGAATACCAGAATTCCCGTGCCGCCCAAACGAAGAAAGTGTATGAGATGCATCATCTTCGGGTGTGTTCGTTACAAAGAACTATTTCTCAGTATGCTTTACGTCCTGGGTATGTGATACCAGATCAGGATCCCAGATATGTAATCAGTTACATAGGGCTACAGAAAGGTAGAGGACTGAGAACGGGTGATAAGTTTCATGAGACAGAAAACGGGGCAAGTGTTGCAGCCAAGTCAGTTGGTCACTGTCACCCTGTATTATGAATACATTGATTCTGAACGAATGTTATTAGATACCGAACCTGATATACAAAATCATATCTGTCTCTTTATTAGTAAAGAAATGGTAAAATTTTGTATTGTTGGATAATGTTTTGAACATTTCCTATATCAAAAGTTGATCGTATCAGGCACGTTATCTAAAAGCGTTGATGTTCTAAATCAAACTACAGTTCTTAGTATTTGGAACACACACAAGAGGAAGAGTTCAGAAATGAACGAATCCTTCTTGAGGCATTGTAGACTAGGTCATATCAATATGACCCGACTAGCTAGAGTTACATAAAGATGCATATTTAAATCAATTTGAATTTACATCTTGTGAAACTTGCCAGTCATGTGACAAAGATATAATGACACAGCTCTGTTTATTGGAAACAGAGAAAGAGTTAGTGAACTCTTGGGACTGATACATGATGATGTATGTAAGGTCTCCTGTCTACACATGCCAGGAACGGTTCTTTATACTTCATTACATTCTCTGATGATCTTTCGAGATTCAGACCTATGTTCCTGTTGAAACACAAGTCCGAACATTTTGAGATATTCACAGAATATAAGTTAGAAGTAGAGAATCAAAAATACGGGTATAAGTATTATGTCCTTTGATGAGATCAAGGAGGAGAATACTAAAGCACGGAATTCCTGGACTTTTCTAAAGGAGAATGAGATTCTCTCTCGGCATTACTCCTCCGTATACACCATAGCACGATGGTATATCGGGGCGGAGCAATAGCACCCTATGTGATATGGTGTGCTCTATGATGAGTACTACCGAGTTACCTATTTCCTTTAGGGAGTTATGAACTTGAGAAGCTGCATACCTATTGAATAAGGTTCAAATCAAATCAGTTGCCTACCACTTCATATGTGATATGGAAAGGGAAGAGCCCATATCTTAAGTTAGTTAAGATTTGGGGTTGTCCGGCCTATGTCTAAAAACAAAATCCGGACAAGCTCGAGGCAAGGTCTGTTATGTAGAACTGGAAAGGTTCCAGCTATGCAAACAACAGCAGATGATTTGGCAGAACCAAAGGATTCAGTAGATTCCAACGAACCTCAGCCTCTCCGCCGATCTAGTAGGGTTTCTCACCCACCTGAGAGATACTTCTGTTTCTCTATGACGGTGGGAGCGAGGATTGCATCATGAGATGATGACCCAACTAGTTTCGAGCTGGCCATCAGGAGTGAGACTCTGTAAGAATGGCTGGATGGTTAGCGATCTGAGATGGAATCCTTATACACCAACAAAGTATGGACTTTGGATGCAATATCTGAAGGGTTAAATCCCCATCAGGAGCAAGTATATCTTGAGAAGATTACTTGGTGTAGATGGAAAAGTTGAGACTTTCAAAGCTGGACTTGTTAAAGGTTTGCATCATTGACCAGGTGTGGATAATGATAAAACCTTTTCAAGTATCTATGCTTAAGTTCATCCAGATCCTACTTACCACGGCTACATACCATGACTACGATATCTGGTGATTGGGTGTCATGACTGTTTTTCTAAATGATATTTTGGAAGAGAGCGTCTATAAGTACACAGCCAGAGGGCTTCGTAGACAGTGGGAGCAGCGGAAACGTGTGCAAGATGCTTTATAGGATAAAGCAGGCATCGCGGAGTTGGAACATCTGTTTTGATGAATTAGTCAAAGAGTTTGACATCATCGAAATGGTAGATGAACCTTGTATAAACAAAAGGTAGTAGGGAGTATGGTGACGATCCTCGTAGAGTACGTGGATGACATACTCTTGATGGGGAAGGAGTTTCCTATGCTACGCTCGGTCATTCTCCGCTTATCACCATAATTCTCCATATAAGATCAAAGTGATACCTCCTAAATCCTGGATTTTGGATCTATGAGATAGATCTAAATGGATGTTAGGATTCTCACCAGTTGTAGTGAGAAGGTATCAATCGACCCTGGGGAGAATCACTGGAAGGGTTCCAGGGTGATAAAGACGACTGAATGTCAGTCACAGGCATTGTCTTTTCCCTCAGTAAAGGGACGGTATGTTGGAAGAGTTCCAAGCAAGATACCGTGGCATACTAGACGATAAAGGCAGGATACATCGCTACTTAAGATGCTACCAAAGAGACAATCTGGATGTATATTAGTTCATAAGATGAACTTCGTTCCTACCATTGTGAGACAATGGAGTTGTGGCTTATGCCAAGGAACGCCGGTCCCATCAGTGATCCAGACATATTCTAGGGCAGTGTCACCTGATCATGGAGATGCTTGATCTCCAAGGGATCGAGGTTAGGAGAGTAGACTCAGAGGACAAACACAGCGGATCCACTCACAATGGACTGTTCCCAGAGAGAGACTTTTATGGGATGGTTGAGTATGAGATACTACAACCACTGCTATCAGATGGCCCTAGTGCAAGTGGGAGATTGTTAGTTATATGTATGCCCTAGAGGCCATTACTATACATAGGATGTATATTGTAGTGGATGCTGGGACATATATAGGGAGGACTTTCTTGCTCGACATGATAGTATGCTATCTGGTTGATCTTTACCTTAACGTGTACACTGATTGTCTCTCTGTTACATGTTGGTAAAGCCCTTAGGATGTGTACTTGACTACCTGGACTATGATGCGGATCATACTAGTGGGGACATGATAGTCTATAAGTACATCCTTCAAAGTCCCTAGTCATGGGTGTATCGAGACGGGGCATCGATATACCATAGTAGACTAGCGTATACCTTCTCGACCCATACAGATGGGCGATGGATGATCCCATATCCATTGGTGTTTGACATCAGAGATGATATACGGGTGCTCAGTAGAGACTGGGTACACTGGACGGACTCGCCGAGAACTCCCAGATGGTATTATACCTCACGTCAGATGGCAGTTCTCTGGTGACACTGGTACAGAGTAGTCTGTTGACCTGAGATCGTCATAGAGTCTTGTGTGGTTCCCACTGTGCTTTGATTTCCATCTTACCACGTCCAAGAGGGCATGCAAAACGGTGGTTTTTGGGTACAGTCCCGAGTCACATGGAGGCAATGAGCGATAGGAGGGGATTCGTCTCTCCCGGTATAGGGGGTTGATGTTGCGCTGTGTTCGATTGGCTATAACAGGAAATCCCTGGCCAGGGTTGCTGAGATTTACTGGTAAGTGTTACCAGTAGTTTCTCGAATTGTTATAGACCTCATATCGACACGACTTATCGAGCTATTGGGGTCTGACGTTTACCACCCCTAGGCGAGATATGCGACATATCAGACGATCAGACCGGACTGTACGGTAGTGTTACTGGTTGGATTCACTGGAGTGTGAGCGGGCTTGCTCGTCGATCTTCAGATCGCTCAATACCCGGGTGGCCGTTACGTTTAGCAGACCGCTTGCGGCTTGTGGGTGTTTGATATGATCATCATCTGCTGCCGGCGTATTGACGAGTCTTTAGAGTCCTACACAGAGGTTTCCTGGCTCAAGCGAAACGAAATAGGAGCGCATATGAGATATGTGCGGGACCGAGAATAATACCAGTATGTGATACTGTATTCGATTCTCGCGATGTGACATTGATCGGTTATATGCGATATAGCCGGGTTATCGGATCAAGTGTTGATTCGATAAGTTGTTACTATTGATACCAGTCGGTTATGTGTGACATGACCGGATCATTGAATCAAGTGTTGATTTAATGATTTAATGTATAATTATATATATTTGATATATTACTTTGCATTAACTAGTATCGGTTCACTTTGAATGGATTTTCTCACTCGGATGTGCGCATTGCATATGCGATATGATTTTGTGCACTTGTTTGTATCATGGTTGATGATGCATGCCCACTTGGTTAAGTGCAAAGAATTAAACCATGGTTAACTAAATGATTAGGGTTTTATTTTCTTAAATTATTCATTTATTCCTTTTTGGAAATTATTTTTCATAAGAAGAATTGGTGGCTTTCTTTTATTCTTTCATGAACTTTCATGAATGTTTGACTTTGTCACCAATTTTGTCTCATGCTTAACCCTAACCATTTCTTTTAACCATGATTGATTCTCTACACCTAACCATGGTTCTAATATGATAAGTATTCATTTTCTTTTCCTATTTTAATTAACTTATCATATCATTTCTTCTTCTTCTTCCTTGAACTCAAGAAGAAAACCTTGACTTCATCAATGGTGGATTGATGAAATGAGTGAGAAATCCAATTCTAAAGTCTACACACTTCCTATTTCTTCATCCTCTACCTCTTGCCAAGTAGTAGAGTGTGTTTTCTTCACAAGTTTCATGACTTGGTGAAGTCGGAGCTTGATTTAGCGATGCCTCGACGTAGATCATCTTCGGCATGGACATCGACGACCTAGCTCGCCATTTCTCCGACGAAGCCGATGCTAGAGCCCGGGAATTCTTTTGGACAGCGAGGGGACTTCGTTGCGGAGCTATGGAGGTGGAGCACCGGATCTACAAAGGTTGTATTTCCGTTAAACTTTTAGTTAAGTGTTAACTACTTTTCTTTTTCGCCTAGATTTCTAGCCAACGATCCGTAGTCGGGTTTCTCGGCACCGTTTAACTTTGAAATTGGCATGGTTGATGCCTTGTGAGACCTCATTAGGGTGCCTAGGAACCCTACAACCTGAAACCCAAGTTACGGAAAAATAGAAACCTGTTATGTCGGTTTTGTGAGTATTTGAGGGTGCATGGAAATCTGGAGGGACCTGGAACTTTTACGAGATAAATTATCAACTTCAGAGACCTAGTTAAAGCACCATGAGACCACCCTGTGAAAACGGCACCCCAATTCCCCAGGAAAACCGAGGAGGCCGGAATTTGTTCATGGGTGGCCGGCCACTTGGTGGAAGTAGGTGTCCTGGTTGCTTCTGTAGGTCATATACACCCTATATATCACCCTAGAGTTATTTGCTTACTTTGTTTTGGCCTGAGTCAAAGTCTGGAAGCACCTTGGTATGCTTTTTGGACATGTTTTCCATATTTTAGATGATAAGTTTTGTTATTTTTGTTTGTACTCGGTCACTTGACGTTTGTACGTCTATCTCGAGTATTATTGGGTTGAGTTGCGAGATGCAAACTATAGGTTCTAACTTATAGGCTTTTAAGCGTGTCGTTTTGGTTTTCGTGTGTTGTTTCGTCTTCGATTTGGTTTTAATGCTATACGATATGTGTGACATGTAGGTACCCCCAAGATGATTCGAGACGATGAAGAAAATGGTGGAGACATCGACATCGGCAAGCGAAGCTCAGGTGAGTCGATGTATATCTACGGGGGAAGTCGGGTGGATGGCGTATAGCACCCCCGCAGTTCGTGGTGATGTATACGAATACGTACACACACACACACACTCACACACACACACACACACACATATATATATATTATAGGTTTATATGACTTTATTGATGATAAAGGTAGATTCAAGGTGTTCATGGATTAGTTTAGTGTTAGTTGCGAAACCTTAGAGTAGTTGTTACACCCACACACGCATACACACACACATGCATACATTTTATTACTTGTGCGTATATGGGACTATGTATATATATATATATATATATATACATATACAAAAACTGGATGATGAGGATAGTACTTGGGATTTGAGATGAGTCGATGAGATTGGGCTTGAGGCCGTGAGATCGGTGATGTGATTTGGTTCGTATTTGAGATACGACTTGATGTTTTAGCGGGTCCTTTCGACGTGGTGTTTTCATACACACACATGCATATACATAGATGGTATCAGTGTTGTATGAGACTTAGATCAGTACCCCAATTCATGTGATATGATGATAAGGATACCAGATAAATGATGTGATGAATATGATATTTGACCCGTACCCAGATTTGGGAGGCCGTACGACGGATTTACCGTACGAGCTATATATTGATGATTGATCAGCACTCTTGACTCGAGGATGTCATATTATATTAGGGTATCGTATGGGATACTATTGAGGCGGGATCACCGACTATTATGTATATATATGTATCGACTCAGATGTTAGGCGGTTTCCTTACCCTTCGATCAGCCTGTTTAGTTTAGTCCGGTAGTTTACTTGTAAATGATACATTAGACTCGAGTCATACCTATTTCAAAACTAACGAATCGTGGGTATTTTAAAGACAGGCCAAGCGATTCTACGGATATTTCAAAGGACGTATCTTTTCTTTAAAACACCGTAGCCCTTATTTTCATACCACCATGATTCGTGTTATTCCAAATGGCAAAATAGCATGACTCTTATTTATATAAATGCTGATTCTTTATCATTGTGTTTATTATTCAGCTCCCGCATATTCTTGTTGTTCGCATCACATCGCTTGCTTATATTGTGTTTTCATATGCCATTATTGAGATCATGCTGTCAGGACACCAACACCATTACCGATGATGCGTATGTTCCATATACACTTACTTGCCGGCTCACACACATCATCATCGGTAATTGCTATGTCACGTACACTTTAGAAAACACTATTTCATTGACATAGCTTGATAACTGATAGTTGCTACATGTTTTAGCTTTCATATGCTAGTTAATTCATTGCATGATATTAGGTGCATTCATATATTCATTGGTTATGCAGTATTATGGAGATTTATGCCGGTATTCATTGTTTATTAGTATCATGATTTTGATGATTTCGGATTTACATGAGATTTCTGGATTTGGAGAAAAACCGCAAGAATTTAATAAAAGCTTAGTATCATCATTTTAAAATGCAAATTGCGGTTTTCAAATGATGTATGAGTCGTCCACCATGAGTTTTCATGATTGCTGTTGGATTTTGAGACCCAATTCGAGGAGTTGGATGAACCGTCTCGGGTACATGGTGGGCCCGGTATGGTACCCGGGGCAAGAAGCTCGAGTTGTATTCGATGAGCCTGGCAGGGGTGCACTACCTACCGGTGATATTATTAGAACTCGTCGGCTATCCGGAGGAAAATGGCCGGAGTCATGAGATGGTTATAGGCTGATCCGATCTACTGGAGCCCTCGGGCCGATCCCGCAGATGATACGGATGCCTGAGATATTGAGATTTGAGTTTTCTGGTTTGAGATATTGAGATTTGAGATTTGAGACACTAAAATATTGAGCTATTGTGGTTTATGTTTTGTGTCGATGCTTGACACGGATTTCGCTGTTGATTTCATGATGATACCCGATTTATATACATACAGAAATCTCATTAAATAAAAGAAAACTGTTGTCTCACTCATTTCGTTACATTACATTCATACCTCATACATATGATACATTGCTACCTTAGGCACTGACACGAGTATATTGGATTACACTTATGTATTGATGTTTACCTTGCCACTTTTTCATGCTTCAGACTAATCATTTGAGATTATATAATACTGATCGTATGACCTAGGATTGCGTCAGACATACGATTTCTGCTCTGTGATGTTTTCTACTCACGAGTTGGCAACTCACCCCCGTTGTGCCACAGTTTCTTGCAGGTTTTGCCGTATGTTCATATCAGAATTTTGCATTAATATATTCCCCATTCTTAATCATATTGCAAATAAATAGGTGCTTTTGATCCATGTCTGCTAAATAGTTGCAGGTTACAGGTTCTCGGAACAATACAGTGAAAATAGGTGAAAAGACGCTACAAAAGTGAGACTACAACCAACAAATAGAAGAATCTTTATGATGCCGCCTACAGTTTAAGGAACAAATGAAGATCAATGAACAGTTCGATTGCACAAAGTACGAGGGCAGCACAAAGATTCAAGACATCAACACGAAGCTAACGGTAAAAGTCCACAACATTCTGCACTGTGGAAATCTGGAAGTAAATAGAAGATATTCTGAGAAACCAAGTGAAGAAACCAGAAGAAAATAGCAACATGAAGCAACCCAGAGAAAAAGAGCCAGAGAGCATTCAAGACGGCCGCGGAACCGCGGCCAAACAAGGCTTATGGCCGCGGTTCCGCGGCCATATAGAACACGTGTCGGTGTGTCGGTGCGTGTCGGTGGGAGTCGGTGCATTGACCCGGTTTTCTTAGGGTAGTTTTATAGTTTTAGATGTGGATCAGATGTAAACCCTAGGGTTCTCCTATCTATAAATAGGAAGCCCACAACACTTTTTGGAGCATGCCTCTTTTTAATTCTAGATTAAAAATTTCAATTCTTTGTAATCATCAAATAGTGCATCAATAAAGTAAGTTTTTTTATCTTGAATTTCTTATCTGCAATTTTATTTCTCTGCAATTTTTATCTGTCGTTTATTTTCCATACGTTAATTAGGTTATTAAAAGATAATCATAAAAAAATGAATTCCATTGTTAATTCCCTAATGAGTGAGCAGTTCTTCACTTGTTAGGGTTAGGATTGGGTCGGTTTGAGAGAGGAAATCTCTCACTCCTTTCTTACCCGTTCAATATTTTATAAATTAAGGCTCTATCTAAAACAACCACCCACTGCTCATTACGGCACCCTATCCTACGAGATAGCGGTGATTCCCTAGTTAGACCGGTCATGGTTGATTTAGATAGAGGTTAGCGCTAAGAATTAAAAAAGGACGGACAAGGGCTAAAAGGAAGAAACGAAGTTTTTTCCTGATTGCGCTAATCCCCTTGGTTAATTATTACCTTAACACCTAAGTTCTTAATTAGGGCAAAGAAAGCGGTGAGTAAAATTAACTTTCCAAATTAACCTAATCCTAACCATTGCAAGGTTTTAATCCAAATAAAATTCAACCTCAGTTTTTATAGAAAATCAAAACCTATCACAAATAGGAATTGACTCGTTAGAACAACTAGAAAAGAACACGTTTTCCCTGTGGACCGACCCGTACTCAATCGGCTAGCTACCAAGCGACACCGTCTTGATTGCGGTTAATTCTTTGATTTTACAAACGCATACGTAAATACTCTACCAATCAAATGGCGCCGTTGTCGGGTATAACGGTAGTTATTTTCATTTTGTAATTTCGGGTTAATTAAGAATTTAAAAAAAATCATAAAAACTGAAAAATCATAAAAAATAATTATCATCTTGTTATTTTTTGAAGGGTTTTCGTGCGAATTGTGCAGGATCAGAAAGACGAACAGATTAAGATCCGGAAATTCCAGTGAACAAAACAGCAAACAACAGATCTGAACATACAGAGGAGAGCCACAACAGACAACGGAAAAATTTTGAAGGCCTGATCCAATAGAAGAACCGCGGAACCGCCGCAATATCGTGCATCTGACCGCAGAACCGCCGCATGTTGGTGACGTCAGCAAGTGGAAACTTCTCTGTAAGCATTCATTCCCTCTCTTCTGTCCTCTGAAAAATTTTCCTGCAGGTTTCTTTTCGCAAAACTTCTTCCCCCTTTCTCCAATAAATCAATTTTTTGCAGGATTCTTTGTGCCGCAAATAAAAGAAAAAAATTTTGACAAGTGTTTTGGATTTTTATTGTGTTTACTGCTTTGCATTTTTAAAACAGACTTTTAAGGGGCTTTTAACACCAATCCAGATTGGGTGGGGATTTCATTACCCTTCCTAGGACCCAAAAAATCACAAAAGCATTTGCATCAACCTTCGATTTAATTAAAAAAATATTAGACTCAGCCAATAAGGACTGTCGTGCTCATTATGACAAAGGAAAGGTTATAAGGCATTGGTCTTTTTTCTAAACCTGACTTTGTGGTGCCGAGGCTAGACAAGTGGGAAAGGTAATTTTAAAAGGCCCGTCTCACGGTGATTCGTGAGCGGATCCCTCCTTTCTTTACTTGTGCTTACCTGGCCACAATTGGCGGTGAAGAGGCGATTCGAGGATCTCACAACTTGCCCTTTGGAACAGTTAGGAGCAGTCTAGTTGACTTAGGAGACCATAGCTCTAGGCTTGAATGTGCATATTGTGATTGCTTGAAAGTGTGTCTAAGCTCTTTATAAAAAATCTTTTGTAAAAACTCCTTATAAAAAAAACCACAAAACAAAATTTTTACAAAAACTTGCCATTTTGTCGCTAGCACCCTACTTGCACCCACTTTCTCTCATTGACGTTTTCTTACCCCCACCTTCTATTTTTACCTTTTGACTACACTACACCTCGTTAGTGTATGTCCAGTTGGACTAGGGACACTAGCGCCCGTTTATTCCGTGTCTCGTTAGTGCCTACTGACGACGCGTTCGACTCCAAAGTCGAAATTCCTTCCACATCTTTACCTTCATCTTCAAATTCATCATCTTCTAAGGAGATGTCGGGATTCAATCCTAACAACCCCTTACCTACGGGACTGATTCCACCTCAACTGGGTGCGAATAACCCACCATACCCTCCAGTCGAAGCGCCCCAACGAATCGCGCTCCAGGATCTTTTCTATCTCATCCGCACAGCACTTCCTACCTGTCTTTCACTTCCACCGGCGAATGGGGATAACTTCGAGATTAAACCCCACTTCATCAATATGTTGCCCAAATTTCACGGGCTGGAAGCCGAAGATGCCTACATCTTCATTAACAAATTCCAGAATGTTTGCGCAATGATGAAGACCACCCAACTTTCTGATGATGCTATAAGGCTACGTGTCATTCCATTCACTTTATATGACCTAGCTGAAAAATGGTTATATAGCACAGCATCACACTCCATAAAAAATTGGGAAGAGTTTGTTAAGGCTTTTCTAAAAAAAATTTACCCACACCATAAGACAGCGAGAATTCGCAATGAAATTATTCAATTTTCCCAGCTTCCTTCCGAACATTTTTGGAAGTGCTTCGAAAGATTTAAGGACCTTCTTGTTTAGTGCCCTCACCACGGTATCGAGAATTGGCAACGTTGCCAAACTTTATACGAAGGACTGAACCCAGCAACTAAGCAGTTGTTGGAAACCATTTGTCAAGGTCACTTTCTTACAAAATCGAGCGAGGAAGCTTGGCAATTTCTCGATGATCTTGCAGAACAAACACTTCAGTGGGAAAGCACTAAGACCACTTCATCTACTTCATCAGGTCAGTCTAGGGCAGGCATACATCAACTTCATATGTCGATTGCAATGAAGGACGAAATGGCTGCAGTCATGAAAAAACTAGAAGCAATTGAGAGCAAATTCCCATCGCCTTCTCCTGCCCTATCTTTACCCACTCGCACAATTTGCGCTTGTTGTTCGGATCCATCCCATCTAACCGATCCTTACAACCCACCTGTTCAAGGATAAGATCAAGTCAATGCTGCCTTTCAGCAATGATAAAGAAATGATCCATACTCTTCAACATACAATCCTGGTTGGAGGAGCCACCCAAATTTTGCTTGGAATCAAAATCAACAACAATTCCAAGGCAATAACAATTTTCAAAGGCCTCCTCCACAAAAACAAGCCCCTCAGCAAACTCAATATCAGCAACCTTTCTAACCCCAACCTTACCAAAACCAATTGAACAACTTTGTACCAAACAACTCTTATCCTCAAAACAATTTTGTTCAGCCGAATAACGATAAGGTTTCCTCGCTAGAACGAAGTCTGGATGCGTTTTTAAAACAATCTACGCAATCCTCAGCCAGCATCCAATCATCCATTCAGTCTTTGGTGCAACACACTGCTTCACATGATCAGAGCATCAAAACAATTGAAGCCCAAATTGCACAACCGAATGCTGCGTTAAGCGAGAGAGAGAAAGGGAAACTTCCATCTCAACCACTGCCAAATCCCAGTCACTAACAAAATACTTATGTTGCTCATGAACAAAAAAATCATAATGTGAGTGCCGTGACTACATTGAGATCCAGAAAGGTATTGCACAACAATGTTGCCAATAATGATGACACCCCGGCCGCCGCTTCTTCGTCTTCTTCATCTTCTTCGTTATCTTCTTCGTCTTCTTCAGAGCTTGTTCTTCATTCTCCACAAGGCTCTACTTCTTCTAATTCGAACGGACCCACATCTCACTCCACGAAAACACCAACACTGGGATCCGTTCCAACTCCGCAATCTACTCCACAAACATTGGACTCAACAAATTTTCAAAATATTCCATTTCCAAACAGGTTCAGATCCAATAAACCTACTCCACAAAT
Source organism: Agapanthus africanus (assembly GCA_030015575.1). Classification (NCBI taxonomy): domain Eukaryota; kingdom Viridiplantae; phylum Streptophyta; class Magnoliopsida; order Asparagales; family Amaryllidaceae; genus Agapanthus; species Agapanthus africanus. The sequence goes on along the minus strand of JASDDO010000019.1, from coordinate 494,738,057 downwards.
GGAGAAGATTGTGGAGTTATTCAAACAGGTTAGCATTAACATTCCTCTCTTGAATGCAATCCAACAAGTCCCTTCTTACGCTAAAATCTTAAAGAACTTATGCACCAAGAAGAGGAAATCACAGGTACCTAAGAAAGTTTTCTTGGCTAGTGCAGTAAGTGATACTCGTACCCAACCTTTACCCCAAAAATGCAAGGACCGTGGTTGTCCTACAATTTCAATAACAATTACGGACAAGAACATCAATCGTGCACTTTTAGATCTTGGTGTCAGTGTTAATTTACTTCCCTATTCAGTATATGAACAATTAGGCGCTGGAGAGCTTAAACCCATACATTGTACTCTCCAAATGGACGACCGATCCATCACCCATCTTAGGGGCGAGTTAAAGGATGTGTTGATTAAAGTAGAGGACTTCATTTTCCCCGTTGATTTCATTGTTATGGACACACAGCCTGTAGCTAACCCCCGAAGTCAAATTCCGATGATACTCGGTCGACCATTCATTGTGACTTCTAATGCGGTGATCAATTGTCGAAATGGTTCGATGAACCTATCTTTTGGAAAAATGACAATTGAGCTCAGCATTTTTAAGTTAGGGAATCATCCCTCCGAGCCTAATGCTAATATACTTGATGTTTGCTCGATCCAATAGATCATGCAGGAGGACTGTGAGCTCGAAAAATTTCTGTTCGATCACAGCAGTTTTGACGCCACTAGTGCATTTCTCCTTGAATCTGACACAGCTTTCACACCTGATAACGATTATGAGTGTTTCACTTTTTCGGACAATTTTGAAGACTCACCACCCGAGTTTGAGTCCTTTGAATTTTCGGATGAGTTAGCTGAACCATCCGACTCGGTTGCTTACACTCGCTTCGAACCATTGTTGGAATCCTTCGAGTTCGAGACTGTTTCAGCAATTTTACGTTCAATCGTTTCGCTTCCAAAACTCGAACTCAAGCTATTATTGTCTCACCATAAATACACTTACTTAGGTGAGAATGAGACCCTTCCTGTTATCATTTCGGCCACTCTAGCCCTCGAGCAAGAGAAAGCCCTTTTAACGGTCTTACAAAATAATCGACAAGCTTTTGGCTGGACTATGGCGGACATCAAGGGGATTAGTCCCCTCATAGTTGAACATCATATACATATAATGGATGATGCCAAGCCAGTAAGGGATCCACAGAGACGCCTCAATCCTATAATGAAGGAGGCTGTTAAAAAGGTGATTGTAAAATGTCTTGATAGTGGTATCATTTACCCTATCTATGATAGCCTGTGGGTTAGCCCCATTCACGTTGTCCCAAAGAAATCGGGCATAACGGTCATAACTAATGAGGCGAATGAGTTAATACCTACTCGCATCCAAAATGGGTGGCGAGTTTGCATCGATTATAGAAAACTCAACCCCGCGACACGGAAAGACCACTTTCCATTACCTTTTATTGACCAAATGCTAGAACGATTGGCCGGGCATGAATTTTACTGCTTTTTGGATGGCTAGTATGGCTATAATCAAGTTCCCATCGCCGAAAAGGACCAAGACAAAACCATATTTTCTTGTCCCTTCGGCACATTCGCTTACCGTCGCATGCCCTTTGGGTTATGCAATGCACCCGCTACTTTCCAGCGGTGTATGATGGGTATCTTTTCAGACATGGTGGAAAAATTCTTGGAGATTTTTATGGATGATTTCTCCATTTTCGGCGACTCCTTTGATGTGTGTTTGCTACATTTAGACGCAGTTCTTACCCGTTGTAGGGATAAGAACCTCACTTTAAATTGGGAGAAGTGCCACTTTATGGTACGAGAGGGTATTGTCTTAAGACATATCATCTCGCAAAACGGCATTGAGGTTGATAAAGCTAAGATTGAAGTCATTTCTAATCTTCCTCCTCTCAAGTGCGTCAAAGACATCCGAACCTTCTTTGGACATGCCGGTTTCTATAGACGGTTCATCAAGGATTTTAGAAAGATAGCTAGACCCTTGACTCCTTTGTTGGCCAAGGACACCACTTTTGATTTTGACTCAACCTGCAGAAGGCGTTCGAGTCGTTGAAAAACTCACTTATTTCTGCACCCATTCTTTCATCTCCCGACTGGACGCACCCATTTGAAATTATGTGCGATGCATCTGATTTAGCCATTGGTGTTGTCCTTGGACAACACATAAATAAGATGCCGCACGTAATTTTTGTTGGAGATAGTGCCCTCAGAGTCAATTATTAGGTCACAGGTACGTGATTGTAATGATTGAGGGAGGACCTATCTCGGTAGGACAGTCTTACTCGAGATGATAGTATGCTATCTGGTTTACCTTTATCATCGTGTACTGTTTTAAGTGAACTGACACGTCGCTATTACACGTTGATAGAGCCCCTAGGATTCTTGCTTGACCACCAGCAGTATGAGGGCGATCATATAAGTGGGAGCTGGGGGTCTATAAGCATATCCTTAAAAGGTCCCTAGTCATGAGAGTTTCGAGACAGGGCATCGATTCTCCATAGTAGACTAGTGTATACAGTCGAGACCCCGACGAGGGGCGGTGGCCGGTCTCACAAGCCACTGGTGTCAGTTGGATCACCTAAGATGTATACAGGTGCTCATTGGGTTATCAGTACACCGGACAGGACTCGCCGGGAACATGCTAGTTGGTCATATACCAGACGTCAGATGGCAGTTCCCTGGTGACATGTGTGCAGGTTAGTTCATCGACCTGGGGATCGTCATTTGTCTCGTGTGAGTTCCCACTGTACTTTGATTACTACCCTACCACGGCTCAAAGGAGTCGTGCAAACAGGTTTTAGTTGGGTACAGTCCCGAGCCACATGGAGGCAGTGAGCGTATCTTCAGGGGTTCGTCTCTCCCGGTATTGGGGGTGAGGTCGTGCTGTGTCTAGGAGAGCCATTACACAAAGTCCTTGGCCAAGGCAAGGAGATTTACTGGTAGGTATTCCAGTAGTATCTCAGGGTGTTCTGGGCTACACTCCGACACGACTTGTACCGCTTTTGGGGGTCTGACTTTTACCAACCCCCTAGGCCCGCCATGCGATACTCATAGACGAACGGGCCGGACTGCACGGATATTGTCACTGACAGGCTCAGTTGGGTGTCGGGGTGAGCTTCCTCATCGACGTCCCTTTTGGTCAATAGCTGGTGGCCCGTCACGTATTGGCATATACCTCTGACGTGCTAGTGGTTAAATCCACAGCCATAGTATTGACGAGTCTTTAGAGTCCACCACATTTACAGTTACTCAGCTTTCGGGCGAAAGGTTGTAGAGGCCGTATGGAGATATGGCAAGGTCCGATCAGATACGTGCGGTATTGCACGGATCAGGATCGGACAGTTTGTACTATAGGCCGTATGGTAATATGGCAGGGTTCGATCAGATACGTGCAGTATTGCACGGATCAGGATCGAACAGATTTTACTAGCCGGCTTTGGTATAAGCCGGATCCTAGTATAGTACAGTGTAGATTTTGTCTCATTGCATCTGTATTTCGGTCGAAATACAGATGCGGGTGTGTATGCACAGTATCGGGGTTTTCCTGTAATTTATTACTGGACCAGTTTTCTGGAGTTGCCAGTTTGCTTTCCGTTTCGGCCAATTTCCTTTGTTCCGTTCATTGGCCGAAGATTGGTGGAGGAGGGTTTATTTGCATTGTTGCAAATAGGCATTAGTGGAGGGGGTTCTTTGCATCTTGATGCATCATGATGGCTTTCATGATGTGCACCATCATTGACTTGTTTTGACTCCATCATGGCTTGACTTTTAAAGTCATGATTGTTGATGATGTTGAGGGGTATGGTTGTTGAGTGAGGACTTTTCTTTGTGATGATTTCTTTTGAATGATAACCATTCTCTCTCTCTCTCTTTTTTCCACCCACCCCCTTGTTGTTCTCTCTCTCTCTCCAATCACACATGAAGGGGGGGGCCGGCCATTCCTTAGAGGGATGGGAATTGATTCATTTTTGTGTGTGGCATTTTCTTCTCTCATGGTGCTATGAAAATTGCTCTCTTGTTCATCCAAAAACCTCATTGAATCCCTCCACCAATGGCAACCTCCACTACCCCAAAAAGAGACACAAGTTCTACTACACATTCTACAGCGAATCTTGGGCACGTCGAGTAGCCGGCTTCGTGCCCGAGTTGCCTCGGCATTGAGGTGGGAGCCCGTAAACAAAGTAGGCGATGTGGTGCACTTCCGGCGACGAGGAGGAGACGGGACTTTTCCACAGGAGATCGGGACGATGGCGAGAAGACCGGAGGACTTGGATCGTCGGTATATCTCTAACCCATCTTGTTAGTAGCTTAGACTAGTTAATGGTAACGATCCGGGGTTATAGTGCGCGGTGGTGCCGGTTTGCAAAGTCCGCAAAATTTTAGTTATTCACCGCTTCCGCATTCCGGCGTCGGATTGACGGCCGGGGCGCCGCCGTGCACTTACAGTGGTATCAGAGCCTCGCCATTAACTTAGTCTAGCTTTGTGTAATGTGTTTGCATTTCCGATCGATCAAAAAGTCCAAAAACCCGTATTTTGTCGCATCAGTTTTCTGTTGAAAATTTTTTGTCTCGAAAATTTTTTTCAGGTTGTAAAATATTAATGTACTGGAGATTTCAAGGCTACTGAGAAAATTCGAGAGTGTCAGTCAACAGTACAAGCGCGGAAGCGCGGCCTGACCTTCCTTAAGCGCCGCCCTTCCGCCGCTTACTGTTCTGATCCCTGCATCAAATTTCTTCAGTAGTTTTCTGGGCTTAAAGTATGGGTTTTGGAATATTAAAATTGGGCCAATTATTTCTGTGACTGCTACAGTATTCTTTGTGGGCCCACTTGTTAAAGTTTGATCAATCGGATATTTTAAACACATTTTTCACAGTATTTACATTATATCTGCGACCGTGAATGTCACTCGATCGGTAAATCCGGTCTAACTGCTATAGCCCGGTTAGACGGATTTGCGAACGTGACTTTCATGTTGATGTTCTATGTATTTGCTGTGATGTTGCGGATCGGTCGTGGGGGATAGCCTGGATGCAATGCTAGTACTGTGCTGTTGTATTATGTACATTTGATATTGCGGGGCGAGCGTCCGACATGTGGACTGCCGTCACTGCCTGTTTGTATTATTATTTTGGGGCACGGCCAGGTTGCGGTCGATGTACCCGGTGTATGTATATTTTACTTTCTGTACTAGGATACCCCGCGGAGGGGTGCACGGATAGCCGGGTTCTAGAGGGCAACAAGCCCGCATCTCATGGCATTGAGACGGAGGGGGCTTCACTCTGGGATTGGCGGGCTATTCGCCGCACTCGTAGGGGGTATAGGTTTGACCCAGGAGGGGTGCCCAAGTTACCGGATTCCGTGAAGTGCTGGGTGGTCCATTCACGGCGCTGAAGGGGGCTGCCTCGCTTCAGGTTTTGGCGGGTAACTTGCCGCGCCCGTAGGGGTCTAGGATTTCATTGCACAGGCTATCCACACGACCAGGGGAACGTCGGGTTTCAGCGGCTCTGTGAAACCCGGGGATCCCATATATCTGTATTGTTTCTGTGATGCTGTTCATTTTCTGTGATGTTGCATTTCTTTCACGCCTTGAGCGAAATATAATATATTGGTATATATATTAATAGATGTTGTATATGTTTTACATCCGCGCTAGTCCAGTCCCCGCTCTGTCGTTAGTTAGCTAACCTAACGGGTAATGACGGGACCCAGTGGCGAATGCGGATGGCATATACGTACATCAGTATATTTTCGTTCTTTTTGGTGTGATCAATTGATGGGACTGCATTGATTCGGATCAATGCAAAGTTAAAAACAAACCTAATCTGATGTTGTTGGAACACTTTTCAAAAAGCTGTTATTGCAAGGACGTTTACTTTTGTTTTGCATCGTGGTATTCATTGGAATATCCTGCTCCTCAGTCGACGAGGCAAGGGCCGAGATCCCTTCACCGGGAGTGACCCCTTGGACAGAAGTTTGCGTCAGGGCATTAACTTCACTATAGCCGATTACTTTTGCTTTGCATCGTGGTATTCAGTTGGAATATCCTGCACCCCATTCTACGGGGAAAGAGCCGAGATCCCTTCACCGGGAGTGACCTCTTTAGCGAAGGTTTTCGTCACTATATTTTTGAAAAAGCTATCAGTTCCTTCAACGATATCAAGTTCCTTACGTTAAAGGTTTTCGCCAGAAACCATTCGTAGCCCTCCGTCGTTTCAGACGGGTAGCACGTAGTATTCATGCTATGTTTGTTGACCTTCGTCAAGGCATAGTGTATGGTAGCTGCTTGTTACCTTTCTGTTGCATAGATAGATGCGTTGGTTTGGGACAGTCGTATAGCCTTGTTGACCTTCGTCAAGGGCTTGTACGGGTGGATTCAAATTAACCTGGAGAATGACGGGTAGAACTTGACATGTGACTTATGATTTGTTGACCTTCGTCAAGGTCATAGGAGCATGGGGCAGAAATCACATCGGGAGTTTCAAAAGTACTGAAACTTGCCAGAAATGCGCATACCTTCTGGAGTGTGACACCGTGAGCGGATTCCGTCACATTGTCATGCGATGAGAGTTGGATCCCGATTCCCACTGATGAGTTAGTTTACTCCTCGGGTGACACCGACTAATTCTTCTTTCAGGTTTGGAGGAGAATTTGAGGTACAGTGGGAGGATTCCAGATTAGATAAATTGGTAACCATTCTGATCTAGGTTAGAGTGCACGCTGAGTGTTTCTTTTCTCTCTCTCTCTTTGGCTGCGACCATTGACCTGACCCTAAGACAATGACTCAGTGACCAAGTTGACCGAACCTTCTTAAACACTGGCTTTTGGATTGTCAGAGTTGCAAACCTCATTGCCACTCCTACTTTTACCCTTTTCTCCGGGACACCCCGTATTGCTACGAACGTCCACTTCCATTGGACAAAACCATCGTATGGTTAGATACGAACTCGACAGATTTATTCGAGGATGGTTTCCGGTTCTGGAGAAAACGGATAGGATTATTCAGTTGTCTTTTCCTTTTACCCTCTCTCAGGTTACGAGTACTCCTTGGTTTAGGGGTAGCACACCTATTACGCAAATTGGATCGTCTTCTTCCAAACCATAGGCAGGTGCCGACCGGTAGGGAATGAAGAAAACCAATTAGCATAACGATGGTGTGCAGAAGGTATTAAGTTCAGACAAAGCAAGGGATTAGTAGGAGGGCAAAGTAAATTGCAACAGATATTCACGACCAAACAAAGTATCTCTTCGCCAATCCTAACATCACCTTTGTATTTCTCCAGGACACTCCGTATCACTACGAAGATCCACAGTTTATTTGGATATTCCATCGTATGGTTATATACGAACTCGAAAGGAACTTGTTCCAGTTCGGGGATGGATCCTGGTTCAGGAGAAATAGGAATAAAGTACATTCAGGTGTCTTTTATCTTCACCTTCTCTCGTGTTGCGAGTGTTCCTAGGATTGGGACAGTACACCCAATATGCTTATTGGATAGTCTTCTTCCAAACCATAGGCTGGTGTCGAACGGTAGGGAAGGAAGAAAACCATTTGGCCTAAAGGGGTGTGCAGAAGGTAATGACTAAAGACATATGAAGGGATTTGGAGAGGTGACAAAGAACTATACGGTTACAGTCGTGAATCTGGAAGAGGCATTACTAGGAATACCAGGATACCCCATCGAAACATTTCAATGTTTCAGTTTCACTGTGTACTGTTAATAGAAAACTGATTTCCCGATTAGATACTTACTCCAGGGTATGTATTTACCAGATACGATTCTCACATCTGTATGGTTTTACAGATGATGAGTGGGAGTAAGTTATTGGGAATTGGGTGATTATCCTCATTATATCGGGATTCGTTGTAATCGGTGATATTTGAGGAAATCACCTGGGCTGTTTGCCGGTCGGCAAATATTTGGTTTTGAATATCCGCTGTTATGCACCAATTTCAAAATGATATATCTGTACGTCTATTTTCATAGAGTGAGATATACCTTTCTGAAATTATGTCTACGACATTTACCTATATCAGTGGATGGTTAGGTAAGGAGCATTAAACAGCGGTGTAATTCTTCTTAACCATAAGTACAGTTTTCAACCTACGACACACAGTGAATGAGTTATTAGACTCAAAGGACTTATACAGAGTATTGTATGTTGTCCAAGGTCCATCAGGACAGAGGGGTTGGTCCTCGTACTATATTCGGTTTACTTATGACTTCTCTAGTTTTTAGATGGGTGTTTCGCGGAAACACAGGGTCTGAATTTTGAGAAGTTATAGGTATTTGAATAGAGTAGAGAACCAGGTGTAGCAAGTATCGGGATTCTTCAAAGTGATCGAAGATGTAGACACTTGTCAATGGTATTCAGTTGATAGTAATGATAAAGAGATCTTACTTCTCTTTCAGGTTACTCATAATTGGAAGTATTCCTAAGTTGAGTAACGCTGATCGGCCTCCTTCCATTTAGTTGACATGCGCTGGAGACAGCTGCATGTTTTGAATCTGGTTCAATTAAATCAGTGCCTCTGGTCCTATATTGGATATAGAACAGTTCGTATCTTAACGATGTTAAGGTACGGGGAGTTGTCCGGATTATGCTTAAAACCAGACTCTGGATAACTCAAGGCACGTTTCTGTAATGGCTGTTTGTGGGTTGACCCAGGCTATGACGCGGGTTGACTTTCTACCATCTGGATGAACAATAGCAATATTGTTCTAGACTTGCCACAGTTTTATTAAAAATGGACTTTTTCAGAAAACAGTAGTGGGAGTATGGTAGAACTGGAAGTGATTCCAGAACCACAAACGATTACTGAAGATTTGATAAGGAACCTAAAGATTCAATCTGGATTGACATTCCATTGGCCACTCCGCAGATAAGGTGGGTAACTTCAGGCACCCGAGAGGTACTACGGTAGCTTCAAGGACGGTGACAGGGAAGTTCTTGTTTACCCACAATTGCCATTGCTATTGTTCCAGGTTACGAGACCCGGTGGGAGGATGAGTATAGCGTCGTTCTAAACCAGTTTTAGAAGTGTACGTCTATATGACTCTGCCAGAGGGTTGTCGTAGTCAGTGGGAGCAGCGGAAGCATTGGTGGACAGGTTGCTTATGTCTATTTATAGACTAGAGCAGATGTAGCGGAGATAGATCATCTATTTCTGATGTGACAGTCATGGGTTTGACTTCATCAGAATAGGGGATGGATCTGTTGAGAAGGTAGTAGGGTGTGATATCCTGGTATTTGGATGATATACACAGAGTAGGAAAAGAAACTCCTACACTACGATCGGTTATACTTTGGTCGTCACACAGTTGTTTCTCTACAAAGGAAATGGATTTTATATCAGACATACTGGTTACTAGATCTATGGTATTAGATCTAGATTTGGGTGGTTTCCCAATCAGGGTACTTGACAGCATTCTAAGAGTATTTAGGATGGACGACTCCTGGCACGGTAGTGTACCTGCAGGTAATGGAGTCACCCTCTCTAAAGGTGTCTTACAGACTAAAGGGGAGAGGGATGAGCATGATTGGCAGATCACTTGCTTAGGCAATTGAGTCAATCATAAGATGTCAAGTACCACACCAGATATTGTTCTTGCACTAGATGCAATAAGTTGACATTAATCCAATCCTGGAGAAACAGTTGGAAGCAGTTTTAGAACATAAGTGGATGTTCTAGGGATATGATAACGACAGCCTCATTCAGGAGACGGTTATCATTCCAGGCTTCCAAGGTGACATGGACGACAAGGAGGTTGTCAGAGTTATAGTTTTCCCTCTGACGAGGGGCAGTATTTTGGACAGGTGGTCCAAGGCAATACTGAGGGAGGCATGGCGCGCAGGATACTGATTAAGTTCAGTTGACGATACAGTCTAAGAAGTTTGGATTTGGAGTTCATTTATGAGCTAGGTCCCATCAGACATCCAGACATATTCTGAGACAGGTATTGCTCTTTTCGGGAGATGGGTTTCTCCGCGAACTTGAGATATAGAGAGACATAGAAAGAAACAACTAAGCGGATCCACTCACTGAGGCTATTCCTCGAACGCAATAGTTCCACAAACGAGCTTTGTGAGACTGACTAGTAGAGGAGTTGGATGTTCGGTATCACACGGGCTGTGAGTATGCGACATCGCAATAATTAGCCTTGAGTGCAAGTGGGAGATTGTTGGAGATAGTGCCCTCAGAGTCAATTATTAGGTCACAGGTACGTGATTGTAATGATTGAGGGAGGACCTATCCCGGTAGGACAGTCTTACTCGAGATGATAGTATGCTATCTGGTTTACCTTTATCATCGTGTACTGTTTTAAGTGAACTGACACGTCGCTATTACACGTTGATAGAGCCCCTAGGATTCTTGCTTGACCACCAGCAGTATGAGGGCGATCATATAAGTGGGAGCTGGGGGTCTATAAGCATATCCTTAAAAGGTCCCTAGTCGTGAGAGTTTCGAGACAGGGCATCGATTCTCCATAGTAGACTAGTGTATACAGTCGAGACCCCGACGAGGGGCGGTGGCCGGTCTCACAAGCCACTGGTGTCAGTTGGATCACCTAAGATGTATACAGGTGCTCATTGGGTTATGAGTACACCGGACAGGACTCGCCGGGAACATGCTAGTTGGTCATATACCAGACGTCAGATGGCAGTTCCCTGGTGACATGTGTGCAGGTTAGTTCATCGACCTGGGGATCGTCATTTGTCTCGTGTGAGTTCCCACTGTACTTTGATTACTACCCTACCACGGCTCAAAGGAGTCGTGCAAACAGGTTTTAGTTGGGTACAGTCCCGAGCCACATGGAGGCAGTGAGCGTATCTTCAGGGGTTCGTCTCTCCCGGTATTGGGGGTGAGGTCGTGCTGTGTCTAGGAGAGCCATTACACAAAGTCCTTGGCCAAGGCAAGGAGATTTACTGGTAGGTATTCCAGTAGTATCTCAGGGTGTTCTGGGCTACACTCCGACACGACTTGTACCGCTTTTGGGGGTCTGACTTTTACCAACCCCCTAGGCCCGCCATGCGATACTCATAGACGAACGGGCCGGACTGCACGGATATTGTCACTGACAGGCTCAGTTGGGTGTCGGGGTGAGCTTCCTCATCGACGTCCCTTTTGGTCAATAGCTGGTGGCCCGTCACGTATTGGCATATACCTCTGACGTGCTAGTGGTTAAATCCACAGCCATAGTATTGACGAGTCTTTAGAGTCCACCACATTTACAGTTACTCAGCTTTCGGGCGAAAGGTTGTAGAGGCCGTATGGAGATATGGCAAGGTCCGATCAGATACGTGCGGTATTGCACGGATCAGGATCGGACAGTTTGTACTATAGGCCGTATGGTAATATGGCAGGGTTCGATCAGATACGTGCAGTATTGCACGGATCAGGATCGAACAGATTTTACTAGCCGGCTTTGGTATAAGCCGGATCCTAGTATAGTACAGTGTAGATTTTGTCTCATTGCATCTGTATTTCGGTCGAAATACAGATGCGGGTGTGTATGCACAGTATCGGGGTTTTCCTGTAATTTATTACTGGACCAGTTTTCTGGAGTTGCCAGTTTGCTTTCCGTTTCGGCCAATTTCCTTTGTTCCGTTCATTGGCCGAAGATTGGTGGAGGAGGGTTTATTTGCATTGTTGCAAATAGGCATTAGTGGAGGGGGTTCTTTGCATCTTGATGCATCATGATGGCTTTCATGATGTGCACCATCATTGACTTGTTTTGACTCCATCATGGCTTGACTTTTAAAGTCATGATTGTTGATGATGTTTAGGGGTATGGTTGTTGAGTGAGGACTTTTCTTTGTGATGATTTCTTTTGAATGATAACCATTCTCTCTCTCTCTCTTTTTTCCACCCACCCCCTTGTTGTTCTCTCTCTCTCTCCAATCACACATGAAGGGGGGGGGCCGGCCATTCCTTAGAGGGATGGGAATTGATTCATTTTTGTGTGTGGCATTTTCTTCTCTCATGGTGCTATGAAAATTGCTCTCTTGTTCATCCAAAAACCTCATTGAATCCCTCCACCAATGGCAACCTCCACTACCCCAAAAAGAGACACAAGTTCTACTACACATTCTACAGCGAATCTTGGGCACGTCGAGTAGCCGGCTTCGTGCCCGAGTTGCCTCGGCATTGAGGTGGGAGCCCGTAAACAAAGTAGGCGATGTGGTGCACTTCCGGCGACGAGGAGGAGACGGGACTTTTCCGCAGGAGATCGGGACGATGGCGAGAAGACCGGAGGACTTGGATCGTCGGTATATCTCTAACCCATCTTGTTAGTAGCTTAGACTAGTTAATGGTAACGATCCGGGGTTATAGTGCGCGGTGGTGCCGGTTTGCAAAGTCCGCAAAATTTTAGTTATTCACCGCTTCCGCATTCCGGCGTCGGATTGACGGCCGGGGCGCCGCCGTGCACTTACAATTTATTACGCTAGCCGAACATTAAACGAGGCCTAATTAAATTACATAACAACTGAAAAAGAATTCTTAGCTGTTGTGTTTGCGCTAGAAAAGTTCAGGCCCTATTTAATTGGCTCTCCAGTCATCGTTTACACGGACCACTCAGCTCTTCACCATCTTTTTGCGAAGAAGAATGCTAAATCTCGGCTGATACGTTGGATCCTTCTGCTACAAGAGTTTGACCTTGTCACAAGAGACAAGAGAGGATGCGAAAACGTAGTCGCCGACCACCTTTCACGCCTCCCTTCTTCGCCTACACTACAAATTCCTATTAAAGACGTTTTTCCAGATGAGCAGCTCTTAACTGTGTCATGCGGACCTTGGTTCGCGGATATCGTAAATTATTTGGCCACCGGACTGATACCAAACGATTGGTCGAATCAGGACAGATTCCGATTCCTGTCCCAAGTAAAAAAAATTTACTGGGATGAACCGTATCTTTTCAAATACTGTTCCGACCAAATCATTCCTCAGTGCGTTCCCGACAGAGAGTTTAAGAGCATGCTGTCATTCTGCCACGATCAAGCGTGTGGCCGGCATTTTGGCCCTAAAAAGACAGCAGAAAAAATCTTGCAGTGTGGCTTCTACTGGCTACGACTTTTTAAAGACGCATACGAATACTGCTAGACATGCTTCCGGTGCCAACACTTGGGCCGGATATCTCGGAGAAATGAAATTCGTCTCTAACCAATTTTGGTTGTTGAAATTTTTGTTGTTTGGGGGATAGACTTTATGGGACCATTTCCCAACTCTTTTGGGAACATGTATATTCTACTTGCAGTTGACTATGTTTCAAAATGGGTCGAGGCTGTGCCCAGCCGAACTAATGACAATAAGGTTGTCATTAGATTTCTCAAAGAAAACATTTTTTCACGGTTTGGGCATCCTCGTGCGATTATGAGTGATAATGGATCTCACTTTTGTAATAGAACTTTCGAGTCCTTAATGAAAAAATACTCCATTACTCACAAGCTGTCAACACCCTATCATCCCCAAACTTGTGGGCAAACCGAATTTCGAATCGGCAGATTAAACAGATATTGGAGAAAACGGTTTCCAAAAACCGTAAAGATTGGTCATCAAAACAGATTGATGCCCTTTGGGCATTCCGCAGTGTCTATAAGACCGATCTTGGCATATCTCCATACATGCTTGTTTATGGAAAAGGCTTGCCACCTTCCAGTTGAAATAGAGCATAAGGCATTTTGGGCAATTAAAGAGTTGAACCTATCTTTGGGAGATGCGGGCAACAATAGAAAGCTGCAGTTGAACAAATTAGACGAGCTGTGGGATGAAGTCGATGAGAACGCAGTAGTTTTCAAAAACCAAACGAAGGTGTTCCACGATAAACACCTTATGCGCAAGACTTTCAAACCTGGTCAACAGGTTTTACTTTACGACACTCGGTTACATTTCCATCCCGGCAAGCTCAAATCTCGATGGAAAGGGCCATTTTTGGTACGCACCGTACATCCGCACGGTGCGGTCGATCTAGAAAACCCAGAGGACGTTCACTGTTTAAAGTGAACGGATATCGACTTAAACCGTTCCTCACTGCGGACCCTTCGGAGGAGCTCCTGTTTTTGCAGGAGCCGATTTATATTCACTGATCTTCCTCCATTTACCTCTAAATTTCGATTGTCTAGCCAAAACACCGTTTCAAACAAGTTTGGGGGTATGTATCATTTGTAATTATATAAAAAACAAAATAACATAAAAAAATGAAAATTTGAAAATAAAAAAATTTTGGGCTATTTTTGTAAATTTCCAGATTTAATAAAATAAAAATAAAAATTTTCATTTGCAAATAATTTCCTATTTTTAAGAGGGGCTGTTTACAAATAACCAACACAACCCCCCTATAAATAACACCCGACCCCTCTCTGTTTTCATAACCCTAAAAACAATTCCCTTCAGAAAACCTTAGCCGCCGCCGTAGCCAGAGCAAGTAAACCTCTCCAGATCGCCGTGCTTCCGCCGCAAGTAACCACCATCGGCCGCATTTCCGCCGCTTGTCTGCTTCGTCACCCTCTGAATCTTTCAGAGGAGGTTTGCATCACTTTTTCCTTGCTGTTAAAATTTTTTACAATCTGTGAACTTTCTGTGATGGCACCAAACATGCAGTTAGAGCGTGATTTCTCACAAATCTTTTCACACACGATATATGAGAGTTATTTTCGTGATGAAATCATACGGAGGGGGTGGAATTTTTTAATCTATAATCATCCAAATGCTTACGCCCTTCCAGATCTACTCATTCGTTTTTACGAGTGCATGGAAGAAGGCTGCCTTGCACAATATGGTTTTATCAAGTTACTGTGGGGTGATAGGGAGATAATTATTGACAGAGACTTCATCCATGAAGTCACTTTAATCCCTAGATTACCTGTTCATGACCAACCCCTTCAGTTTGAAGATTATATGCCCTTAATGGGTAATGACTGCTCGAGAAAACCGAGGAAGGGAATACAAGCTAGAACCCTTTTTGCTAATGTTTTACCCGTGTGCCGGTGGGCACAAAACAATATTTTTGGGAGTTCACATAATACCAAGTTTTTCACCCCGTCACTTTATATCGTGCACACCCTAATGACTAGGAACCCTAGATTTGATATGTGCACGGTTTTACTTAACTCAATTGGTGCTGGAAAAAGGGCCGCGAATTATCCATGCCCTATGTTAGTGACACAACTGTGTCGCTATTTCCTCCCTGTAGAGGAATTTGAATTTTACATGCATGAAGGTATACACATCAGGCCTCTCATTGAGGACGTGTCCACGTCCTATACCCGCTTGACTGATGTTTGGTCACGAACAAAACCGGCTGAACATGTACCCGCCAGAACACCTAGCTCCAGCTCGACCGCGAGCGAGGAGGAGCTCACCCCCATAGAACATGCACGTTTAATGAGAAGAGCCTTTAGGACGATTGACAATTTGACGAGGATGATGGCGCAACATGATCAGCGTCTGATAGAAGTAGAGCAGGGGGTATAACCCTGCTAGCTAGGGAGGAGCGTTCCCGTTCACGCTCAAGGGGACGGCGAAGGCCTGAGCAGTGAGGGCAATGTTTTGGTAAGTTTGGGGGATGAGGTGGTTGTAAATAGTTATCATTGCATTGAATATTTTTATTTTTGTACATATTTTTTTTCTTTTGCATGTTTAATTCTGCATTGCTTCTTGATAAAAAAAATTATAACAATTGAAAATATGAAAAATAAAAAAATATATATAAAAGGGAAAAAATCAAATAAAAAATTGAAAAATTTTAAAAATTATAAAAATTGAAAAATTCAATTTTGGCCATAATTGACTTAAGTTTGACAAGACGGTTAACTAGCTAGAAAAAACTAGATCCTAAACTTGGTAAATTAAAAACGCTAAAAATAACCTTTCTTAAAATTTAACAGTAGAAAATATATGTCCTTGTGGTTTACTTAGAAATAGGCAAATTTTGAGTTCACTTCTTGGGCTAAGTCAAAACAAGGGAGGAGTATTGAAATTTTTATTGAATTGTAAGTCTGAAAAATAATTCCGAACCTTAAGTTTAAATTCTGAAAATATATACCCTACAATTTGCACAAACACACACCTTGAAACTTGGACTAGTAGAGGATACCTTGAAATGCTCTTGTCTAAAATCCTTAGTATGAAGGAAAATAAAATTATATGTGTGAATAAAGAGATATAAAAAAAATGAACAATTGTTTTGTAATTACTTAAGGCTGTGTAAAATAAATAAATATATAAATATATATATAGGGAGGGTGCTTTATCACCTAGTGCCTTAGACCAACTGTTTTGGGAGTCACTGCTAAAGCCTTAGGTATTAAAAGATGAGGAATTACGCCTTAATGCGCAAACACATTTTGTAATCGGTCGTTAGTACCTCAAGAAGTATTAACGGTCGCATGAAGGATGTGTGAGCAATTTCATCTAAAATTCACCAACTAAAAGTACTTTGGACGATGGACAAGAGTATAATAGCTTGAATTGAATTTCCAAGTATAGGGGTGATACATACACACACGTAGGGGTATATGATTGGGGTTTGGATGAGAGATAGGAATAAAAAATTGGACTTATATCTTCATTAGAGATGATAAAAATTCGTAAGTTGAGATGGAACCTTAGAATAAAAATTCAAAAGATGCTGAAAGCTAAATACATTTACAGAACATATATGATCTTAAGTTAAATGATAAGTGAGTGTGAAAATATGGGTTGATGATTTCTGAGTTGAAGATAATAGAATTTCTTACTAGAACACCGAATTGAAGAATTAAAGTCAACGGGCCAAATTGATCGGATTTTGTGGGTAGTATCCGCTGAAAACCCTTAGGAGACAACACTCCTCCTACTAAGGACACCTAGGGGTTTAATGGCTTGTTGCGCGAGCTCAATGCAATCACGATTCCCTGCGAAAGTGAGGTTAGGTTTTTTCGAGAATAAAACTAGTTTTGCTCGGGACGAGCAAAAGATAAGTTTGGGGGTATTTTTTCATATCATAATTTTTCATTATTATATTCCCCATTCTTAATCATATTGCAAATAAATTGGTGCTTTTGATCCATGTCTACTAAATAGTTGCAGGTTACAGGTTCTCGGAACAATACAGTGAAAATAGGTGAAAAGACGCTACAAAAGTGAGACTACGACCAACAAATAGAAGAATCTTTATGATGCCGCCTACAGTTTAAGGAACAAATGAAGATCAATGAACAGTTTGATTGCACAAAGTACGAGGGCAGCACAAAGAATCAAGACTTCAACGCGAAGCTAACGGTAAAAGTCCACAACATTGTGCACTGTGGAAATCTCGAAGTAAATAGAAGTTATTCTGAGAAACCAAGTGAAGAAACCAGAAGAAAATAGCAACGTGAAGCAATCCAGAGAAAAAGAGCCAGAGAGCATTCAAGACGGCCGCGGAACCGCGGCCAAACAAGGCTTATGGCCGCGGTTCCGCGGCCATATAGAACACGTGTCGGTGTGTCGGTGCGTGTCTGTGGGAGTCGGTGTATTGACCCGGTTTTCTTAGGCTAGTTTTGTAATTTTAGATGTGGATCAGATGTAAACCCTAGGGTTCTCCTATCTATAAATAGGAAGCCCACAGCTCTTTTTGGAGCATGCCTCTTTTTATTTCAAGATTAAAATTTCAATTCTTTGTAATCATCAAAGAGTGCATCAATAAAGTAAGTTTTTTTATCTTGAATTTCTTATCTGCAATTTTATTTCTCTGCAATTTTTATCTGTCATTTATTTTCCGCATGTTAATTAGGTTATTAAAAGAAAATTTAAAAAAAAATGAATTCCATTGTTAATTCCCTAATGAGTGAGTAGTTCCTCACTTGTTAGGGTTAGGATTAGGTCGGTTTGAGAGAGGAAATCTTTCACTCCTTTCTTGCCCGTTCAATATTTTATAAATTAGGGCTCTATCTAAAACAACCACCCACCGCTCACTACGGCACCCTATCCTACGAGATAGAGGTGATTCCCTAGTTAGACCGGTCGTGGTTGATTTAGAAAGAGGTTAGGGCTAAGAATTAAGAAAAGACGGACAAGGGCCAAAAGGAAGAAATGAAGTTTCTTCCTGGTCGCACTAATCCCCTTTGTTAATTATTACCTTAACACCTAAGTTCTTAATTAGGGCAAAGAAAGCGGTGAGTAGAATTAAATTTCCAAATTAATCTAATCCTCACCCTAGCAAGGTTTTAATCCAAATCAAATTCAATCTCAGTTTTTATAGAAAATCAAAACCTACCACAAATAGGAATTGACTCGTTAGAACAACTAGAAAAGAACATGTTTTCCCTGTGGACCGACCCATACACAATCGGCTAGCTACCAAGCGACACCGTCTTGATTGCGGTTAATTCTTTGATTTAAAAAACGCATACGCAAATACTGTACCAATCACCGTACAGGTTTCGTTACGGCTTTGCTGGCACACTACTTCCATTTCGGGTGATTTGCTTTGGTAGGTGGGTTCACTTGCATCGTGACCACCATTGTACTTATTTTATTCTGTTGTATCTAGAAACTCCATCAACCAGACTTGTATTAATTATTATGACTTAGAGACCAGTTGTATATTCTTTCGACCTTAGACTCGCGCGTTGTATTATTATTGATTTCTTGCTGTTTTGAGTTTCCCTTTGTGTTTTGAAGCTCGCCCTTCGGCGTTGTATATTATATAGCTTGCGTGGTTGTGACCGTCGATTGACGAAGAGCTAGCTCCCGCTTGGGGATGCCTTTTATTATTTCGTATACTATTCATGTTGTACCCCGTTCGGTGCCAGTATTTACAAAGGAAACTTTGCCAAAATTTTCAAAAAAGACTTGATATTTTAAAAATGCATAATTTGGCTTATGCTATTAAAAACACTTGCTTTAAAACGAGTTTTCCATCCTTTATTATTTAAAAATGGTTTTAGATTTCTGGGATTTTGGTTACTCGAATTAGATGGAGTCCTATAGACTTTATATGATTCAATTGCCAGTCACGGGCTATTTCGGGTCGTGACACAGGACAATGACGGGTTGAACTTGACTTGCGACTTATGATATGTTGACCTCTATCAAGGTCATAAGCCGCTTGGGGTAAAAATCACATCGGGAGTTTCAAACATACAAGAAACATGTCAGGCATGCGCATACCTTCTGGAGTGTGGTGACTTGAGTGGATTCCATCAAGTTATCATGTGATGATAGTTGGATCCCGATTTCCACTGATGAGTTGGTTTACTCTCGGGTGATTTTAGATGATTCCGAATAATTCTTCTTTTGGGTTTGGAGGAGAATTCGAGGAAACAGTGGGAGGCATCCTTATTAGATAAAGTGATTAACCATTCTGATCTAGGATAGAGTGCACGCTGAGTGTTTTTTTTCTCTCTCTCTGGCAGCGACCTTGACCCAACCCTAGAATATAACTCATGAACCAAGTTAACCGAACCTTCTTAAAACATATTGGCTTTTGGATTGTCATTGTCGCATAAATCATTGCCGCTCCTATATTACCCTTTGCATTTCTCCGGAACACTCCGTATTACTACGAAGATGCCCTTTTATTTGATAGTCCATCATATAGTTATATACAAACTCGAAGAAACTTGTTTCAGATTCGAGGATAGTTTCCGGTTCTGGAGAAATTGAATACGACTATTCAGTTGTCTTTTTCCTTTACTTTCTCTCAGGTTGCGAGGGCTCCTGGTATTAGGAGAGTACACCTATTACTCTTATTGGATATTCTTCTTCCAAACCATAGGCTGGTGCCAAAGGGTAAGGAAGGATGAAAACCAATTAGCTTAAGTGTGGTATACAAACGGTAATAAGTAAAGACAAATAAAGGGATTAGAAAGATGGCAAAGTATATTGCGACTTCTATCATTCACGAAAAAGCCACGTATATCATCGACACTCCTACTTCACCTTTGCATTTCTCCGGTTTAGGAGAAATTGAATAGGATTATTCAGGTTGTCTTTTCCCCTTTACCTTCTCTCAGGTGGAGTGAGCTCCTTGTATTAGGAGATTATACCTATTACGCTTATTGGATAGTCTTTTTCCGAACCATAGGCTGGTGCCAAAAGGTATGGAAGGAAGAAAACCATTTAGCCTGAGTGCGGTGTACAAAAGGTAATAAGTAAAGACATATAAAGGGATTGGAGAGATGGAAAATAAATATAAGGTAATAGTCATGAATCTGGATAGTGGAAGAGGCATTACTAGGAATACCCGGATACCCCTTCGAAACATTTACATGTTTCAGTTCCTCTAAGCAATGTTAATTGAAAACTGATTTCCCAATTAGATCCTTACTCCAGTGTATGTATTTACCAGATTTGATTCTCATATCTGTATAGTATTACAAATGCTGAGTGGGAGTAAGATATTTGGAATTAGGTGATTATATCGGAATTCGTTGTAATTGGTGATATTTGAGGAAATCACCTAGGTTTTTGCCTGACGGCAAATACTTGGTTTTGAATATCCATAGTTATGCACCAATTTCAAACTAATATATCTGTACGTTTATTTATAAAGTGAGATATAACTTATTGAAATTATGTCTATGACATTTACCTATATCAGTGTGTGATTGGGTAAGGAGTATTCAACAGCAGTGTAATTCTTCTTAACCATAGTACAGTTTTCAACCTACGACGCACAGGGTTTGAGTTATTCAACTCAGGAGACTTATACAAAGTATTGTATGTTGTCCAGTGTCCATTAGGACAAAGGGGTTGGTGCTCGTACTATATTCTGTTTACTTGTGACTTCTCCAGTTTTAGACAAGTATTTCGTAGAAATACAAGATCCAAGTTTTGAGAAGTTATAGGTACAAGAATAAAGTAGAGAACCATGTATTGCACGTATCAGGATTCTTCAAGGTGATCGAAGTTATAGATACTTGTGTTTGGTATTAAATTGATAGTAATGGTTTTGAGAACTTGCTTCTCTTTTAGTTTACTCATATTTGGATGTACTCCTAGTTGAGTAATTTTGATCGGCCTCCTTCTATTTAGTTGACATGCACTGGAGACAGCTGCATGATTTGAATCTGGTTCCAATTAAATTAGTGCATTTGTTTCTATATTGTATATAGAATGGTTCATATCTTAACGATGTTAAGGTATATGGAGTTGTCCGGCTTATGCTTAAAACCAGACTCTGGATAACTCAAGGCACATTTCTGTAATGGCAGTTTTTGGGTTGACCCGGGCTATGATGAGGGTTAACTTTCTACCATCTGGAAGATCAATAGTGATATTGTTCTTGACTTGCCACAGTTTTAGTAAAATGGACTTTTTTATAAAACAGTAGTGGAAGTATGGTAGAACTGGAAGTGATTCCAGAACCACAAACGATTACTGAAAATTTAATAGAACCTAAACATTCAATCGGGTTTGACATTCCATTAGCCACTCCGAAGGTATGGTGGGTAACCTCAGGCGCCCGAGAGGTACTTCGGTATCCTCAAAGACGGTGACAGGGAGGTTCTTATTGATCCATACTTGCCATTACTGTTGTTCTAGACTATGAGACCTGGCAGGAGGATGAGTATAGCGTCGTTGTAAACCAGCTTTAAAAGTGCACGTGTATATAACTCTGCCTAAGGGTTGTTATAGTCAGTGCGAGCAGTGGAAGCATAGTGGACAAGTAGCTTATGTCTATTTATAGACTAAAGCAAGTATAGTGGAGATAGATCATCTATTTTTGATGTGACAATCATATGCTTTGACTTCATCGGAATAGGAAATGGATTTATTAAGAAGGTAGTAGGGTGTGATGTCCTGGTATTTGGATGACATGCACTTTGTAGGAAGTGAAATTCCTATACTACGATCGATTATATTATTGTTGTCACACAGTGGTTTCTCCACATAGGATATGGACATTATATCAGGCATTCTGGTTACTGGATCTATAGTTTTAGATCTAGATTTGGATAGTTTCCCAATCTGGGTACTTAGACAGTATTCTAAAGGTATTTTAGAATGGACAACTCTTGGTATGGTGGTGTAACTGCAGGTGATGGAGCCATCCTCCTTAAAGGTATCTTACAGACTAAAGGGGAGAAGGATGTGCATGATTGGCATATCACTTGCTTAGGCAATTGAGTCAATCATGAGATGTCAAGTACCAAACCAGATGCTGTTTTTCCATAAGCTGCAATAAGTTTATATATTAATACAATCATAGAGAAACGTTCGGAAGAAGTTTATGAACATAAGTGGATGTTCAAAGGATTTGATAATGGCAGCCTCCTTCGGGAGACGGTTATCATTCCAGGCTTCCAAGGTGACCTGGATGACAGAGTGACTTTCAGAGTTATAGTTTTCCTTTTTTTTTGAGGGGCAGTAGTTTGGATAGGTGGTCCAAGCGGATACTGAGGGAGGCATGGCGCAGGATACTGATTTAATTCAGTGGACGATACAGTCTATGAACTTTTGCTGGATTTAGAGTTCATTTATGAACTGGGTCCCATCGGATATTCAGACATATTCTTGTTAGCTATAGTGCCCTCAAGGTAATTATCGTAATCGCAGTTAGGTGATTATGATGATTGAGGGAGGACCTATACCGGTAGGACAGTCTTACTCGAGATGATAGTATGCTATCTGGTTTGTCTTTATCATCACTATTACATGTTGATAGATCCCATAGGATTCTTGCTTAACTACCAGCATTATGGTGGCGATCATATACGTGAGAGCTAGGTGGTCTATAAGAACATCCTTAAATGTTCTTAGTCGCGGGAGTATCGAGACTGGGCATCAATACTCTATTGTAGACTAGTGTATACGGATCGAGACCCCGACGAGGGACGGTGGACAGGTCTCACAAGGCATTGGTGTTAGTTTGTTCACCTAAGATAGTATACAGGTGCTCATTGCGTTATGAGTACACTGGACGGACTCGTCGGGAATCTTCTAGTTGGTATTATACCTATTGTTAGATAGCAGTTCCCAGGTGACATGTGTACAGGTTAGTCTGTCGACCTGAGATTGTCATTTTTCTCGTGTGAGTTCCTACTGTGCTTTGATTACTACCCTACCACGACTCAGAGGAGTCGTGCAAACAGGTTTTAATTAGGTACAGTCCCGAGCCACATGGAGGCAGTGATCGGATCGTCGGGGATTCGCCTCTCCCGGTATTTGGGGTTGATGTCGCGCGGTGCACGGGTGGCCATCACTAGAAATCGTTGGCCAAGGTAGAGGAGAATTACCGATCCAGGATCGATAGTTTCTCAGGTGGTGATGGGTTTCATGCCGACACTAAATGTCGCGTTGTTAGTGGTCTGACTATATCCACCCTCTAGACTCGATATGCGATAATCTTAGACGAAAAGACCGGACTGTACGGATATTGTCGCTGTCAGGCTCAGTAGGGTTTCAGGATGAGTTTGCTCCTCGGCCTCCCTTTCGCTCAATACTTAGGTAGTCGTTACGTAAAGCTAGTGCCGCTGACATGCTTGTGGTTAAACCCACTTCCAGCGTATTGAATAGTCTTTAAAGTCCCACACAGAGGGTTTTCACAGTTCAGGCGATATGGTGTAGATGACGTATGTTGGTACATACAGGTGTCCGATTAAATATGTGTACAGGCTACACAAACTTCAATCAGTCGGTTGATAATACTAGCGGCTTAGGACTGAGCCGGATTATTAAATCAGGTTTTGATTTAATAATTTATATATGTATATATATATATGTATTCTAGTATTATTGTTCACTATTCATTTACGTATTTTTGTACGAATACGCGAATACATATTTCGATACGTATACCGGGTTTTATTCCGTATTTATACGGAATGGTTTCTAGAAGATGTCCACCTCATTAATTGATTTTCTTTTTAGAAAATCAATTAGGCAATGAGGTGGAAGGTGAGTTGGCATGAGCATGGCTTGGCATGTAGAGAGGTATGGCATGGAATTGTTTATTGGTAAAATGGAGACGATGTATTTTTATGTGTGCATGATTGTGAGAGAGAGTGAGGCAGCCACATGATTGAGTGGCCTTGCTCATTTTTTTTCTTCACTTGCTTCTTCACTTGCATCACTTCATCACTCACACATTCTCACTTAGAGAAACACTTAGCCATTTTTCTTTAGTTGCTCATGCCACATGTTTCCTCACCTCCTCTTCATCTTCTTGAGTTGCTCATTGAGCATTTGTGATGAGAGAATATAGATAGTGACACAATCCTATATCTCCACTCTCCATTGCTAGCAACCTTGGAGCGTCGGTTGTCTCGCATGGAGAGGCTGAAGCTTGTGCTGTTACCCTCCGGTGGATCATCGTAGATGGAGGAAGACCGGCAACCAAACTCCATCCGCAACCTCTAGGAACTTGGGAAGATGGTTGAAGACCGAAGGAGATGGATCAACTCGGTATAACCATTCTATCTTCTTTTTATAGCTTGCTAGTATAGGGTTTAGGGTAGATCCGGGCATCGGGTCATGGTAGTGCCAGTTTAGAAAAATTTTGTTCCACATTTAGCCACGGTTTGATGGCCGGGGTACTGCCGTAACCCAACATGGTATCAGAGCCAACCCTTAAACCCTTAGCTAGCTAGTTTAGACGATGTTAAAGTATCGAAACCGAAATAACCCCGAAACAGTACACTGCATATTCCAGGTTCTGTCAAATTTTCAGTCTTCAAAAAAAAAATTTCAGCAATTGCATAAGGCTATTTTTGTGACAACTAGAACACCCTACAAAAATGAGCCCCATCATTTGACCCAGAGAGACATGAAAAAAAAAACGTGTTTGGCCGGTCCATTTTTGAGGTTTGGAGTTGATTTTTTTAGGGTTCTTTGGCCTCTGGAATATTGGTTAAGTGGAATTGTTTGTTTTGCCCATTTTGGAAATTTTGTTATCATTTCTTCAAGGGCAATTCGGGGTGTTTCAAAGTCGATAATTTAACACTGTTTAAATGTTTATAGTACATGCATTACTATCTGCGACCGTGAATGTGATTCGAGCGGTACAACTCGTCTAATTGCTATATGTTCTTTTAGACGATTTTGCGAACGTGACATTCACGTTGATATTCCGTGTTGGGCTGTGTTGTGGTTGGATCGTCGTGGTGGATAGCTTGGGTGAAAAATTAGTACAGTTTAGTTTCCTTTGTACATTTGATATTGCTGGGCGAGCATCCGACATGTGGACTGTCGTCACTGCCAGTTTGTATATTATTTGTTTGGGGCATGACCGGGTTGAGGTCGATGTCACCCTTGTATATTATTTTCTTTTCTGTACTAGGATTTCCCCATGGTGGAGTGCGCGAATAGCCGGGTTCTATAGGGCAACGGGTCTGCATCTCAAGGCGTTGAGACGGAGGGGACCTTACTCTAGAATTGGCGGGCTATTCGCCACACTCGTAGGGGGTATAGGTTGACCCACGAAGGGGTGCTCAAGTTACCGGATTCCGTGAACTGCTGGGTTGCCCATTCACATTGTTGAAGGGAGTTGCCTCACTTCTTGATTTGGCGGGTAACTTGCCACACTCGTATGGGTCTAAGGTTTCATTGCACAGGCTATCCACACGACAGGGGAACGTCGGGTCTCATTTGCGGCTCAAGTGAAACCGGGGCTCCCAGATTATCCACCATTCTGTATTGCTTCTGTGATGCTTCTGTGTTGTTGCTTTATATCATGCCTGGGATGATTGATATATATATTTATATATACTAGTAGATATTGTATATGTTTTACACCCGCGCTAGTCCATCCCCCGCTTTGTCGTTAGTTAAGTAACCTAACGGGTGATGACGGGGACCAGTGGCGAATGCGGATGGCATATACGTACATCATATTTTTGTTCTTTTCTGATGTGATTAATTGATGGGACTACATTGATTCTTATCAATGCAAGGATAAAACAAACCTATTTATGATGTTGTTGGAACGAAGTTTTTAAAACTGACATTACAGACGTTCTCTTTTGCTTTGCACAGTGATATTCGTTTATGAATATCCAGCACCTCATTCGACGAGGCAAGGGCCGAGATCCCTTCATTGGGAGTGACCCCTTGGGCAGAAATTTGCGTCAGCGTAATAACTTCACTACAGTCGATTGTTTTTGCTTTGCATCGTGGTATTCAGTTTGGAATATTCTACACCTCATTCGACGAGGAAAGAGCCGAGATCCCTTCACCGGGTGTGACCTCTTTAGCAAAAGTTTTCGCCACTATATATTTGAAAAACCACTCGGCTCCGTCAACGATATAAAGTTCATTACGTTAATGGTTTTTCTCTAAAAACCAGTTGTAGCCCTCCGTCATTTCAGATTAGTATTGTTTAGTATTCGTGATACGTTTGTCGTGCCTTGCTGAGGCGTAGTGTGCGGTATCTCTATAATACTTTTCTGTCACAAGGATATCTGGATTGGTTAGGACAGTCATTCGACCTTGTCAAGGGTCGGTGCTGGTGGGTCTAATGCAATCAAGATAGTGACGGGTTGAACTTGACTGGCACCCTTTGACTTGTTGACCTTGTCATGGTCACTTGGATCCTAGGGGTAAAAATCACATCGGGAGTTTCAAACATACAGGAAACTTACCAAGCTTGCGCATACCTTCTGGAGTGTGGTAACTTGAGTGGCTTCCATCAAGTTATCATGCGATGATAGTTGGATCCCGATTCCCACTGATTAGTAGGATTACCCCTCGCGTGATTTTAGATGAACCCGACTAATTCTCCTTTTGGGTTTGGAGGAGAATTCGAGGAAACGGTGGGAGCCATCCTGATTAGACAAAGTAATTAACCTTTCTGATCTAGGTTAGAGTGCACGCTGAGTGTTTCTTTTATCTCTCTTTAGCAGCGACCATGGCCCGATCCTAAACTAAAACACATGAACCTAGTTAACCAAACCTTCTTAAAACACTTTGGCTTTTGGAATGTCACGGTGTCGCATATATCATTTCCACTTCTATATCACCTTTACATTTCTCCAGAACACCCCGTATCGCTATGAACATCCACTCCTATTGGATTAATCCATCGTATAGTTACATACGAACTCGAAGGAACTTGTTACTGATTCGATGATGGATTCCGGTTCTGGAGAGATTGAATAGGATTATTCGGTTGTCTTTTCCCTTTACCTTCTCTTAGGTTGTGAGGGCTCCTAGGATTAGGAGAGGGTACACCTATTGAGCTTATTAGATAGTCTTTCTTCCAAACCATAGGCAGGTGCCGAAAGGTAGGGATGGAAGAAATCCATAGCCCAAAGGTGGTGTACAGAAGGTAATAAGTAAATACATATAAAGTGATTAGAATAACAGCAAAGAAAATTGCGACTGCTATCATTCACGACGAAACCCTGTATACCCCCTCCCCTCCTACATCCACTTTGGATTTCTCCAGAACACTCCGTATCACTACGGATATCAATTCCTATTGGATATGCCATCGTATAGTTACATACGAACTCGAAGGAATTCGTTCCAGATTCGAGGATGGTTTCCGGTTCAGGAGAAATAGAATAGGATTATTCAGATGTCTTTTCTTATTACCTTCTCTCAGGTTGCGAGGGCTCTTGGCATAAGGAGTGTACACCTATTACGCTTATTGGATAGTCTTCTTCCAAACCTTAGGCTGGTGCCGAAGGGTAGGGAAGGAAGAAAACCAATTAGCCTAAAGGATGTGTACAGAAGGTAATAAGTAAAGACATAATAAAGGGATTGGAGTGAGGGCAGATAAGTATATGGTTACTGTCATGAATCAGGATAGTGGAAGAGGCGTTACTAGGAATACCAGTTAACCCCTGTGAAACATTTTTATGTTTCAGTTTCACTGTGTGATATTAATTGAAAACGGTTTTCCATATTGGAATCTAACTCCAGGGTATGTATTTACCAGATTAGTTTCTCACATGTATGTGATATTATAGATAGTGAGTAGGAGTAAGATATTGGGAATTGGGTGATTAGATCCTCATTAGTGATATTTGAGGAAATCATCTGGTTTTGCCTTATGGCAAATTTGGTTTTGAATATCCGTTGTTATGCACCAATTTCAAACTGATATATCTGTACGTTTATTTTATAAAGTGAGATAAACTTTTTGAAATTATGTCTATGACATTTACGTATATCAGTTGGTGATTAGGTAAGATGCATTCAATAGCGGTGTAATTCTTCTTAACCATAGTACAGTTTTCAACCTACGACGCACAGGGTTTGAGTTGTAAAACTCAGTGGACTTATACAAAGTATTTTATATTCTCCGGTGTCCATTAGGACAAAGGGGTTGGTACTCGTAATATATTCTGTTTACTCATGACTTCTCCAGCTCTAGACAAGTATTTCGTTGAAATGCAAGGTCCAGATATTGAGAAGTTATAGGTATAAGAATAAAGTAGAGAACCATTTGTTGGAAGTATCAGGATTCATTGAGGTAGTCGAAGATGTAGATACTTGGATTTGGTATAACGTTGACAGTAATGGTTTTGAGAACTCACTTCTCTTTCGGGTTACTCATATATGGATACACTCCTAGATGAGTAATGCTGATTGGCCTCTTTCCATTTGGTTGATAAGCACTAGAGACAGCTGCGTGATTTTGAATCTGGTTCCAATTAAATTAGTGATTCTGTTTCTATATTGGATATATATAAAATCAATTTATATCTTAACGATGTTAAGGTATAGGGAGTTGTCCGGCTGATGCTTAAAACCAGAATCCGGATAAACTCGAGGCAAGTTTCAGTACTGGCAGTTTATGGGTTATCCCGGGATTTGACGAGGGTTAACTTTCTACCATCAGGAAGATCAATAGTGATATTGTTCTTGACTCGCCAAAGGTTTAGTAAAATGGATTTTTTCAGAAAAACAGAAGTGGGGCTATGGTAGAACTGGAAGTGATTCCAGAACCATAAATGATTACTGAAAATTTAATAGAACCTAAGGATTCAATTGTATTTGACATTCCATTAGCCACTCAGCAGATTTGGTGGGTAACCTCAAGCACCCGAGAGGTACTTCAGTCTTCTCAGAGATGGTGACTGGGAGGTTCTTGTTTACCCAGACTCGCCATTGTTGCCGTTCTAGATTATATGACCCGGCAGGAGAATGAGTATAACGTCGTTCTAAACTAGCTTTAGAAGTGCACGTGTATATGACTCTGCCAGAGAGTTGTTGTAGTCAGTGGGAGCAGCGGAAGCATAGTAGCCAAGTAGCTTATGTCTATTTATAGACTAAAGCAAGTATAGCGGAGATAGATCATCTATTTCTAATGTGACATTCATTGTTCTTGACTTCATCAGAATAAGAGATGGATCTGGTAAGATGGTAGTAGGGAGTGATTTCCAGGTATTTGAATGACATGCACTTGATAGGAAGAGATATTCCTATACTAATATCATTTATACTGTGGTTGTCACAAAGTTGTTTCTCCACCTAGGATATGGATATAATATCAGGCTTTCTGGTGACTAGATCTATGATTTTAGATCTAGATTAGGGAAGTGTCCCAATTAGGGTACTTGACAATATTCTAAAAGTGTTTTAGAATGGTTGACTCCTGGCATGGTGGTGAACCTGCAGGTGATGGTGTCACCATCTCTAAAGGAAGTCTTACAGACTAAAGGGGAGAGGGATTTGCATGATTGGCATATCACTTGCTTAGGCAATTGAGTCAATCATGTGATGTCAAGTACAACACCAGATATTGTTTTAGCACTAGCTGCAATAAATATATATTAATCCAATCCTGGAAAAATGAAGGGAAGCAGTTTATGAACATAAATGGATGTTCTACGGATATGGTAATGGCAGCCTCCTTGAGGAGACGGTTATCATTTCAGGCTTTCAAGGTGACCTGGCTGACAGAGTGACTGTCAGAGTTATAGTTTTCCCTCTTCTCAGGGGAAATATGTTGGATAGGTGGTCCAAGCGGATACTGAGGAAAGGCATGGTGCATTATACTAATTAAATTCAGTGGATCATACAGTCTAAGAAGTTTGCTGGATTTGGAGTTCATTTGTGAACTGTGTCCCTTCAGATATCAAAACAAATTCTAAGACAGGTATTGCTTATTTCGGGAGATAGCTATCTCCGCGAAGTTTAGATATAGAGAGATACAGAAAGAAACATTGGAGCGGATCCACTCACTGTGGTTATTTCTCGAACGCAATAGTTTCGCAAACGGGTTTTACGAAACTGATTAGTAGAGAAGTTGGGTGTTCGGTATCACACGGGCTAAGAGTATGCGATACCGCAATAATTGGCCTTAAGTGCAAGTGGGATATTGTTGGCTATAGTTCCCTCAAGGCAATTATCGTAATCGCAGTTAGGTGATTATGATGATTGAAAGAGGACCTATAACGGTAGGACAGTCTTACTCGAGATGATTGTATGCAGTCTGGTTTGTCTTTATCATAACTATTACATGTTGATAGAGCCCATAGGATTCTTGCTTGACTACCAGCATTATGATGGTGATCACATACGTGAAAGCTAGGTGGTCTATACGCATATCCTTAAATATCCCTACCCGTGGGAGTATCGAGACTGGGCATCGATACTCCAGTGTAGACATGTGTATACTGATCGAGACCCCGACGAGGAGTGGTGGCCAGGCCTCATATGCCATTGGTGTTAGTTTGTTCACCTAAGATAGTATATTGGTGTCCATTGCATTATGAGTACTCTGGACGGACTCGCCGGGAACCTGCTGTAGGGTTATTTAGCACAACAGCAAAGTTTCGGGAGGCATCGTCCATGCCATTTTCAAATTTTTGTCATGCTAAAGAACTCTAACCCAGGATGTTTAACTAGAGAATCATACGAAAACAATATGTAAACAACTTTACAACTAAGTGATTAGGGATTACAACCTTTTAGTCCGGTCCTTCACTTCTATAGCTCCTTGTAGTGGTCCCTCCACTGCGATCATCGAACTCCTAAACTTTTGAGAGGCTCCATAAGATGTATGATGCAAGCTAGCTAGAAGTCTTCAAATTCTATGATGATCTACTACGAGAAAATAAGAACTCAAGCTATCTCTTCACTAATAATGAATTATTGAAGCCAACACACTAAACTATATGGCTAGTATAGAAGAGGATGATGAAATAGGAAATTTGCTCACTTTAGAATTTATTTTCTCACCATTTTTCTTTATCTCCTCAAATCAAAGAGAGAAAGCTTGAAGGAGATGAAGAAAGAAGAAGATGAATGAATAATTGAGATGAGTTTAGAAATGCAACCATGGTGAGTTATGTCATCCTTAACCTATATAGAGAATAAACCATGGCTAAGTGATTAGGGTTAGGTCAATAAATATCTTAGGTAAAAACAAAATTAGTGGACTTAGTCAATGAATCTACAAGCTTCTTCAAAGCTCATCCATGACTAATTCTAAGCAATTTTGAATTAACTAAAATAAATAAAAATTCAACCATAATCAAAACCATGGTGTAATTCTCATACACCATTGTTGCATGTGTAACCTAGCATGTCACAATATTATATATCACATATATAATTTTGTGAACAAAAGAAAACTATACAATAAATATATATCACATATATGTTAAATGTATAATAAGTGAGAAAAATAAATACTTAAGTGAGCATATATTAGTTAATGTAATTTAATATATCAAATATATAATTATACATTAAATCAATACTTGTTTTAATAATCCAGCTATATTACATATAACTGACTAATATAATATGTATCATTTTATCGAATCAACAATTGATCCGATAACCCGGCTATATCACATATAACCGGCCGATATCACATATTGCGAGAATAGAATACGGTATCACATACACGTATTAATTTCGGGCCCGCATATACCACATATGTACACCTACTCCATTTCGCCTGAGCTAGGAAACCTCTGTGTAGGATTCTAAAGACTCGTCAATACGCCGGCAGTAGGTGATGATCATATCAAACACCCACAAGCCGCAAGCGGTCAGCTAAACATAACGGCCATCTGGGTATTGAGCGATCAGACAATTAACAAGCAAGCAAGTCCATACTTCTACGAATCCAATCAGTAGCACTACCGTACAGTCCGGTCTCTTCGTCTGATATGTCGCATATCCAGTCCAGGGGTGGTTAACGTCAGACCCCAGTAACCGATAAGTCGTGTCGATGTGAGGCTCATAACGGGTTGAGAAACTACTGATAACACTTACCAGTAGATCTCCATATCAGCCCACGCGAGGGACTTCCAGTTACAGCCAATCGAGCACAGCGCAACATCAACCCGCAATACTGGGAGAGACGAAACCCCTCCTATCGCTCATTGCCTCCATTTGATTCGGGACTGCACCCAAAAGCCACTGTTTTGCACGTTCTCTTGAACGTGGTAAGGTGGAAATCAAAGCACAGTGGGAATCACACAAGACTCTATGACGATCTCTGGTCTACAGACTAACCTATACCAGTGTCACCAGAGAAATGCTATCTGACGATAGGTATAATACCAACTAGGAGTTCTTGGCGATTCCGTTCAGTGTACCCAGTCTCCACTGAGCACCCGTATACCATCTTTGATGTCAAACACCAATGGATGTGGGATCATCCATCGCCCATCATATGGGTCAAGAAGCGTATACGCTAGTCTACTCTGGAATATCGATGCCCTGTCTTGATACACCCTCGGCTAGGAACGATTATAGAATGTACTTGTAGACTACCCTGGCCCCACTAGTATGATCTCCATCATAGTCCTAGTACTCAAGTACACATCCTAAGGGCTTTATCAACATGTGAGAGCAAGACAGTATCACAATACAAATCTACATGTTAAGACAAAGAGCAAGCAGATAGCATAATATCATGTCGAGCAAGAAAGTCATCTCTATATATATCCAAGAATCCACTATAATATATATCATATGTACAATAATGGCCTCTAGGGCATATACATAACTAACAATCTCCCACATGCACTAAGGCCAGCTGTTGTAGTATCTCATACCCAACATCCCGAAGAGTCTCTCAAATTATATCTGGGGTATGGCCTTCGTGAGTGGATCCGCAGTGTTGTCCTTCGTGTTAACTCTCCTGACCTCGATCTCCCGGCGATCAACTATCTCCCGGATCAAGTGATACCGCCTCAGAATATGCTTGGATTGTTGATGAGACCTGGGTTCCTTGGCCAACGCCACTGCTCCATTGTTATCACAATAAAAAGGTATTGGATGCTCAATGGTCGGAACCTCACCATGTTCGGTTATGAACTTCTTCATCCAGACAGCCTCTTTGGCAGCATCGTTGGCAGTGATATGTTTATCCTCCATCGTCGAGTCTGCCATGGTTTCCAGTTTGGAACTCTTCCAACAAACCGCCCCTCCATTGAGGGTAAAGACAAATCCCGAGTGCGACTTACAGTCGTCCTTATCACTCTGTAAGCTCGAATCGGTAAAGGACTCTACTTGGAGTTTACCGCAACCATACACCAAGAACATCTCTTTAGTCCTTCTCAGGTACTTGAGAATGTTCTTCATAGCTTTCCAGTGACTCTCTCCTGGATCTTCTTGATACCTATTCACTACAATTAGTGAGTATGCTACATCGGGTTAGGTATATAGCATCGCGTATATGATAGAGCCTACTGCCGAAGCATAGGGTATCCCTTGCATGCTAGCTCTCTCCAAATCAGTCTTGGGAGACATCTTTTTGGAGAGTGTGAGTCCAGAGATCGTGGGTAAATTTTCATGCTTGGATTCTTCCATACTAAACCTCTTTAGTATGGTGTCAATGTACCTGGATTGGGACAATCCCAGTATCCGTTTAGATCTATCTCTATAGATCTTAATCCTTAAGATGAAGGAGGCATCACCTAGATCTTTCATTGAGAATCTTTGTGATAAGAAGAGCTTGACCGAGTGCAGCATAGGAATATCATTTCCTATCAAGAGTATGTCATCCACGTACAATACGAGGAAGACAACCTTACTCTCTGCCACCTTCTTGTATATACATGGTTCTTCTACGTTCTTGATGAAGTCAAACTCTTTGACTACCACATCAAAACAGATGTTCCAACTCCGCGATGCCTGCTTTAATCCGTAGATGGATTTAAGAAGCTTGCACACCTTCCCGCTGCTCCCACTGTCTATGAAGCCCTCTGGCCGAGTCATGTACACGCACTCTTCTAAATTACCATTTAGAAATGCGGTCTTAACATCCATTTGCCAGATTTCGTAGTATGGTATGAAGCAATGGCATGTAAGATCCGGATGGACTTTAGTATAGCCACTGGAGAAAAGGTTTCATCATTGTCAACACCTGGTCGTTCACGAAAACCTTTTGCAACCAGTCTAGCTTTGAAAGTCTCAACTTTTCCATCTACACCAAGTTTCTTCTTAAAGATCCATTTGCTTCCAATGGGTTTTACCCCTTCAAGAGAAACTTCTAAAGTCCATACTTTGTAGGTGTACATGGATTCCATCTCAGATCGCATTGCATCCAGCCATTTCATAGATTCCCCACTCATGATGGCCTGCTCGAAGCTAGTTGGGTCATCATCTTCCATGATGCAATCCTCGCTCCCACCATCAATGAGAAAACCGTAGTATCTCTCAGGTGGATGAGGAACCCTACTAGATCGGCGAAAAGACTGAGGTTCGTTGGGAACTATCGAATCCTCTTATTCCATTAAATCTTCAGTTATAGTCTGTGCTGCTGGAACATCTTCCAGTTCTACCTCATAGCCACTAATTTCTTTCATAAGAAAACCCTTTTCTAAAAAGGTGGCATGTCGAGAAACAAACACTTTTGTTCCTTGGAGTGGTAGAAGATATACCCTCACGAATGTTTGGGATATCCTATAAACTTGCACAGAACTGACCTTGCCTCGAGCTTGTCCGGATTTTGTGTTTTCACATATGCCGGACAACCCCATATCTTAACATAATTAATATATGGTCTATTTCCTTTCCATATCTTATATAGAGTGGTTGGCACAGATTTGGTGGTAACCATATTCAATAGTTCTGCAGCTGTCTCCAGTGCATATCCCCAAAAGGAAATTGGTAACTCAGCGGTGCTCATCATAGAGCGCACCATATCTAATAGGGTGCAATTTTTCCAATCCGATACACCGTTGTGTTGTGGTGTATACGGAGGAGTAAGCTGAGAGAGAATCCCATTCTCTTTTAGATAGTCCAGGAACTCATTGCTCAAGTATTCTCCTCCTCGATCAGATCGAAGGATTTTAATACTTTTACCCGTTTGGTTCTCGACTTCGTGCTTATATTCTTTGAATTTCTCAAAAGCTTCAGACTTGTGTTTAACAGGAACACATGTCTGTATCTTGAGAGATCGTCAATGAATGTAATGAAGTACGAGGAACCAGTCCTGACATGTGTTGACATGGGAGCGCATACATCACTATGTTGTAGGGTTACTAGGCACTCTCACAAGGGTCTATAAGGCATCAACCATGCCCGATTTAAAATTTAGACGTGCCGAACAACCCTAACCAAGATCTTTAAACTAGAGATTAGGCGAAACAAAGCATGTTAAACACTTTAACATCTAAGAGTTTGGGATTACAACCTTTGTAGTCCGGTCCTTCACTTCATAAGCTTCGTGTTGAGGTCCCTTCGCTGCATCATCAAGAATCCGGACTCTAGAGAGGCTCCACCAAGAGAAAGATGCAAGCTTGCTTCCGATCTTCGATAACAAAGATGATCTACCTAGAAGTTTCTTTAACACAAGTTCTCACTCACAAATGAAGTGAACACTCTAATCTAAATGGCTAGAATAGATTAGGATGATGAAGTAGGATTTTAGCTCTCATTTGTTTTCTTTTTCTCACTCAAAATCATCACTAATGAAAAATCTAGTAAGCTTTTCCATCCTTAAGAAGAAAGAAGAAGAAGAACTATTTCTTTTATGATGAATAATGAAATTATGTGTGGTTAGAAATGCAACCATGGGTTAAGTATGATAACTTAACCCATGTAAAGAATGAACCATGGTTAAAGGGTTGGGTTCGGTTAACTAAATACCTACAAAAATATCTTTACAAAATATATTTGCAAAAACAAAAGCAAAGCTTTTAGAAACTTCTAGAAAAGATTAACCCAAATCAAACCCTAACCATATTTAATCTCCACTAAACATGTTGCATTAATAACCATAACATGTTACAATATTATATATCACATATACAATATTTATTGTAACAAAATAAAATAATACAATTAACATATATCGCATATATATTAATGTATTACCCGAGTGAGAAAAAGAATCTTTTAGTGAGCTTATATCAGTTAATGTAATTTAATATATCAAATATATAATTATATATTAAATTATCGAATCAACACTTGATCCGATAATCCGGCTATTTCACAAATAACCGACTAATATAATCTGTATCAGTTCATCGAATCAACACTTGATCCGATGACCCGGCTATATCACATATACCCGGCCGATATCTCATATCGCGAGAATCTAATACGGTATCACATACACGTATTGTTCTCGGTCCCGCACATATCACATATGTGCTCCTACTCCGTTTTGCCTGAGCCAGGAAACCACTGTTTAGGACTCTAATGAATCGTCAATACGCCGGCAGTAGGTGATGATCATATCAAACACCCACAAGCTGCAAGCGGTCAGCTAAACGTAACAGCCACCCAGGTATAAAGCAATAAGAAGATCAACAAGCAAGCATGTACATTCTCCCGTGAATCCAACCAGTAACACTCCCGTACAGTCCGGTCTCTTCGTCTGATATGTCGCATATCTCGCCTAGGGGTGGTAAACGTCAGACACCAGTAGTTTGATAAGTCGTGTCGATATGAGGTTTATAACAGTTTGAGAAACTACTGATAACACTTACCAGTATATCTCAGCAACCCTAGCCAGGGATTTCCAGTTATAGCCATTCGAACACAGCGCAACATCAACTCCCTATACCGGGAGAGACGAATCCCCTCCTATCGCTCATTGCCTCCATGTGATTCGGGACTGTACCCAAAAGCCACCATTTTTCACGCCCTCTTGGACGTGGTATGATGGAAATCAAAGCACAGTGGGAATCACATAAGACTCTATGACGATCTCGGGTCTACAGACTAACCTGTACCAGTGTCATCAGAGAACTGCCATCTGACGTGAGGTATAATACCATCTGGGAGTTCTCGGCGAGTCCGTCCAGTGTACCCAGTCTCCACTGAGCACCCGTATACCTTCTCTGATGTCAAAAACCAATGGATATGGGATCATCCATCGCCCATCATATGGGTCAAGAAGCGTATACGCTAGTTTACTCTGGAGTATCGATTCCCTGTCTCAGTACTCCCACGACTAGGAGCATTTGAAGGATGTACTTGGCGTCTACACTGTCCCCACTAGTATGATCCGCATCATAGTCCTGGTAGTCAAGTACTCATCCTAAGGGCTTTATCAATATGTAATATAGAGACAATCAGAGTACATGTTAAGATAAAGAGCAACCAGATAGTGTACTATCATGTCGAGCAAGAAAGTCCTCCCTATATATGTCCAAGCATCCACTACAATATACATCGTATGTACAGTAATGGCCTCTAGGGCATACATATAACTAACAATCTCTTACTTGCACTAGGGCCATCTGTTGTGGTATCGCATACCCAACAATTAGCTGTGGTTGAAGTATCTCATATTCAACCTTCTCATAAAAGTCTCTACTGGGAAAAAGGCCTTTGTGAGTGGATCCGCGCTGTTGTCCTCTGTGTCTACTCTCCTAACCTCGATCTCCCTGGAGATCAACCATCTCCATGATCAGGTGATACTGCCTAAGAATTATATCTGGATTTCTGATGGGACTGGGGTTCCTTGGCTAAAGCCACAACTCCATTGTCACACAATAGCAGGAACTAAGTTCATCTCATGAACTAAATATATCCAGACTCCCTTTTTGGTAGCATCCTTGGTAACGATGTATCTTGCCTTTGATCGTCTAGTAAGTCACAGTATCTAGCTTGGAACTCTTCCAACATACCGTCCCTCTACTGAGGGTAAAGACAATGCCTGCGACTGACATTCAGTCGTCCCTATCATCCTGGAACCTTTCCAGTGATTCTCCCCAGGATCTATTGATACCATCTCACTACAACTAGTGAGAATCCTAACATCCAAATAGATCTATCTCATAGATCCATACTCTAGAATTTAGGAGGTATCACCTTGATCCTATATAGAGAAACTTCTTCCCTATCAAGAGTATGTCATCCACGTACTCTACGAGGATCACCACCATACTCCCTACTACCTTTTTGTATATACAAGGTTCATCTACCATTTTGATTAAGTCAAACTCTTTGACTACCACATTAAAACAGACGTTCTAACTCCGCGATGCCTGTTTTATCTCATAAAACAACTTGCACATGTTTCCGCTGCTCCCACTGTCTACGAAGCCCTCTGGCTGTGTACTTATAGACGCTCTCTTTTAAATCACTATTTAGAAAAGCAGTCCTGACACCCAACCGCCAGATATCGTAGTCATGGTATATAGCAATTGCAAGTAGGATCTGAATGGACTTAAGCATAGCTTTGAAAGTCTCAACTTTTCTATGTACACCAAGTAATCTTCTCAAGATATACTTTCTCCTGATGGAGATTTAACCCTTCAGATAAAGCAACCAAAGTCCATACTTTGTTGGTGTATAAGGATTCCAACTCAGATTACTAAGCATCCAGCCATTCTTACAGAGTCCTCACTCCTGATGGCCTGCTCGAAACTAGGTTGGGTGATCATCTCATGATGCAATCCTCGCTCCCACTGTCATAGAGAAACCGAAGTATCTCTCCGGTGGGTGAGGAA
This sequence comes from Agapanthus africanus, assembly GCA_030015575.1. Taxonomy (NCBI): domain Eukaryota; kingdom Viridiplantae; phylum Streptophyta; class Magnoliopsida; order Asparagales; family Amaryllidaceae; genus Agapanthus; species Agapanthus africanus. Next base: position 494,699,254 of record JASDDO010000019.1, on the reverse strand, counting down.
CCCTACTAGATCGGCGGAGAGGCTGAGGTTCGTTGGTTACTATTGAATCCTTTGGTTCTACCAAATCATCAGCTGCAGTTTGTATAGCTGGAACTCATTCCAGTACTACCTCATGACCACTAATTTCTTCACAAGAAATTCCCTTTCTCAAAGGTGGCATGCTGAGAAACAAAACATCTTTTGTTCCTCGGTTTTGTAGAAGATATTCCTTTGCGAATGCTTGGGATATCCAACAAACTTCTTCAAAACTTACATTGCCTCGAGCTTGTCCGGATTTTGCTTTTAGGCATAGGCTGGACAACCCCAAATCTTATCATAATTAAGATATGGGCTCTTCCCATTCCATATCACATATAAAGTGGTAGGCAACTAATTTGATTGGAACCCTATTCAATATGTATGCAGCTTCTCAAGTGCATAACTCCCAAAAGGAAATAGGAAACTCAGTAGTACTCATCATAGAGCACACCATATCTAATAGGGTGTGATTGCTCCGTCCCGATACACCATCGTGCTATGGTGTATACGATAGAGTAATGCTGAGAGAGAATCTAATTCTCCTTTAGAATAGTCCAGGAATCCCGTGCTCAAGTATTCTCCTCCTTGATCTCATCAAAGGACATAATACATATACCTATTTTTGGTTCTCTACTTCTAACTTATATTCTGTGATTATCTCAAAAGTTTCGGACTTGTGTTTCAACAGGAACATATGTCTGAATCTTGAGAGATCATCAGTGAATGTAATAAAGTACAAAGAACCGGTCTTGGCATGTGTAAACAGGGGACTTTCATACATCAGCATGTATCAATCCCAAGAGTTCATTAACTCTTTCTCGGTTTCCAATAGACGGAGCTGTGGTCATCTTATCTCTGTGACATGACCGGCAAGTTTCACAAGATGTAAATTCAAACTAATTTAAATATGCATCTATATGTAACTTCAGCTAGTCGGGTCGTATTGATATGACCCAGTCTACAATGCCTCAAGAAGGATTCGTTCATTTCTGAACTCTTCCTCTTGTGTGTGTTCTGTACGTTAAGAACTGTGGTTTGATTTAGAACGTCTATACTTTTAGATAACGTGTCTGAACCGATCAACTCTTGATATAGGAAATGTTCAAAACATTATCCAACAATACAAAATTATATCCTTCTTTACTAATAAAGAGACTGATATGATGTTGTATATCAGGTTCGGTATCTAATAACATTCGTTCAGAATCAATGTATTCTGGTAATACAGGGTGATAACTACCAACAGACTTGGCTGCAACACTTGCACCGTTTCTATCTCATGAAATTTATCACCTGTTCTCAGTTCTCTACCAATCTGTAGCCCATGTAACAAATTACATATGTAGGATCCTGATCCGGTATCAAATACCCAGGACATAAAGATCTTGAGAAACAGTTCTGTGTAATGAACACACCCGAAGAAGATGCATCAACATGTACTTTCTTCGTTTGGGCGGCACGGGAATTCTGGTAATCCCCTATTTCCTGCTCTGTCTTATAACAATTATAAGTTGGAGCGGGACCAACATTCCTTAGCGCAGTATAACAAGCGGGTTCGGTCCATACATCCGTATTATTATCTTGATAAAGGCGTGATATAGTCGTAACTAGGAGAGAGAGAGAGAAGAAAACACTCAGCATATGCTCTTGCAAGATTAGATTGGTTATTAATGAAAGGTTCCTAGGCACCTTATAGTGGTCTCACAAGGCATCGAACATGCCAATTTAAAATTTTTGGTGCCGAGAAACCCTAGACTACGGATCTTAAACTAGATGTTTAGGCGAAATGAAAACTTAGTTAACACTTAACTACTGGGATACGGAAATTACAACCTTTGTAGATCCGGATATCCACCTCCACGGCTCCGTAAGGGCGTCCTCTCGCTGTCCATCTTGAAGCTTGAACTCTCGTGACGGCTTCATCGGAGAAACGTGCGGAATAGGTCGTCGGCTTCGTGTCAAAGACGATCTACGTCGAGGTTGCACAAACTCAAGCTCCGACTTCACAAACTTGTGAAACTTATGAAGTAAACACCCAAAACAACTTGGCAAGAGGTAGATGATGAAGAAATAGGAGGTGGGTTCACTTTAGATTTGGATTTCTCTCACTAAATCTCAAGTTGCCATTAGAGTAGCAAGCTTGAAGAAGAAGAAGAAGATGGAGCTCAAGAAAAGAATATGATAAGTCTTGTGATAAAAATAAATTTAAATCAAATACTTATCATAACTTGAACTAGGGTTAAGTGTAGAGAATTAACCATGGTCACTTGGATGGGTTAGGGTTAAGCATGAAGATAAGGATGGTTAGCAAAGTCAAAGCTTCATGAAGCTTCAATATAAAACAAATAAAGCCACCATTCTTATCTTAATCCATTTCAAATAAATAAATAAACAAATAAATAAATGAATATGCAAAACCCTAATTATCAAATTAACCATGGATTAATTCTATAAACTTAACTATATGATCAAGTATTATCAAACATGATACAAAGTAGTGCACTAAAGCATATCACATATACAATGTGCATCAAGTGAGAAAAATCCGTTTAAAGTGAACCAATACTAGTTAATGCAATGCAATATATCAAATATATAATTATGCATTAAATCATTAAATCAACATTTGATTCAATGATCCGGTCATGTCGCACATAACCGACTAGAATCCAATGTATCGATTTATCGAATCAATGATTCGATAACTAGGTCATATCGAATATGACCAATCGAAACATATATCGCGAGAATGAAATGCGGTATCACATACACGCATTATTCTCGGTCCCGCACATATCTCATATGCGCTCCTATTTCGTTTCGCTTGAGCCAGGAAACCTCTGTGTAGGACTCTAAAGACTCGTCAATACGCCGGTACCAGATGATGATCATATCAAGCACCCACAAGCCGCAAGCGGTCTGCTAAACGTAATGGCCACCCGGGTATTGAGCGATCAGAAGATCGACGAGCTAGCCCGCTCACACTCCTGCGAATCCGACCAGTAACACTTACCATACAGTCCGGTCTCTTCGTCTGATACGTCGCATATCAAGTCTAGGGGTGGTAAACGTCAGACCCCAATAACCCGATAAGTCGTGCCGATGTGAGGCTCGTAACGGGTCGAGAAACTACTGGTAACACTTACCAGCAAATCTCTGATCAGCCCTGGCCAGGGACTTCCCTGTTACGGCCAATCGAGCACAGCGCAACATCAACCCCCAATACCGGGAGAGACGAAACCCCTCCTATCGCTCATTGCCTCCATGTGACTCGGGACTGTACCCAAAGACCACCGTTTTGCACGCCCTCATGGACGTGGTAAGGTGGAGATCAAAGCACAGTGGGAATCATACAAGACTCTATGACGATCTCGGGTCTACAGACTAACCTGTACAAGTGTCACCTGAGAACTGCCATCTAACGTGAGGTATAATACCATCTGGGAGTTCTCGGCGAGTCCGTCCAGTGTACCCAGTCTCCACTGAGCACCCGTATACCATCTCTGATGTCAAACACCAATGGATATGGGATCATCCATCGCCCATCTCATGGGTCGAGAAGCGTATACGCTAGTCTACTCTGGTATATCGATGCCCCGTCTCGATACACCCACGACTAGGGACCTTGAAGGATGTACTTATGGACTACCATGTCCCCACTAGTATGATCCGCATCATAGTCCAGGTAGTCAAGTACAAATCCTAAGGGCTTTACCAACATGTAACTATAAGACAGTATAAAGAGACTAGTGTACATGTTAAGATAAAGAGTAACCAGATAGCATACTATCATGTCGAGCAAGAAAGTCATCTCTATATATGTCCAAGCATCCAATATAATATACATAATCTGTACAATACTGGCCTCTAGGGCACACACACAACTAACAATCTCCCACTTGCACTAGGGCCAGCTGCTGTAGTATCTCATACCGAGCATCCCGAAGAGTCTCTCAAACTGTATCTGGGGAATGGCCTTCGTGAGTGGATCCGCCGTGTTGTTCTTCGTGTCAACTCTCCTGACCTCGATCTCCCGGCGATCAACTATCTCCCGGATCAGGTGATACCGCCTCAGAATATGCCTGGATCGCTGATGGGACCTGGGTTCCTTGGCCAAAGCCACCGCTCCATTGTTATCGCAATACAAAGGTATTGGATGCTCAATGGATGGAACCACTCCAAGTTCAGTAATGAACTTCTTGATCCAGACAGCCTCTTTGGCAGCATCGTTGGCAGCGATGTATTCAGCCTCCATCGTCGAGTCTGCCACGGTTTCCTGCTTGGAACTCTTCCAGCTAACCGCCCCTCCGTAAAGGGTAAAGACAAAGCCCGACTGTGACTTAGAGTCGTCCTTATCACTCTGGAAGCTCGAATCGGTAAAGGACTCCACTTGGAGTTCTCCGTTACCATACACCAAGAACATATCTCTAGTCCTTCGCAAGTACTTGAGAATGCTCTTCACAGCTGTCCAGTGACTCTCTCCAGGATCAGCTTGATACCTGCTCACTACACTTAGTGAGTATGCTACATCGGGTCTGGTACATAGCATCGCATACATGATAGAGCCTACTGCCGAAGCATAGGGTATCCCTTGCATGCGAGCTCTCTCCAAATCAGTCTTAGGAGACATCTCTTTGGAGAGAGTGACTCCAGAGATCGTGGGCAAGTTCCCACGCTTGGACTCTTCCATACTAAACCTCTTTAGTATGGTGTCAATGTACCTGGATTGGGACAATCCCAAAATCCGTTTGGATCTATCTCTATAGATCCTGATCCCCAATATGCAGGAGGCATCACCAAGATCTTTCATTGAGAATCTTTGTGATAAGAAGAGCTTGACCGATTGCAGCATAGGAATATCATTTCCTATCAAGAGTATGTCGTCCACGTACAATACGAGGAAGACAAGTTTACTCTCTGCCACCTTCTTGTAGATACAAGGTTCATCTGGATTTTTGACGAAATCAAACTCTTTGATAACGACGTTAAAGCAGATGTTCCAACTCCGCGATGCTTGCTTTAATCCATAAATGGATTTAAGCAACTTGCACACCTTCCCGCTGCTCCCACTGTCTACAAAGCCCTCTGGCTGAGTCATGTACACGCACTCTTCTAAATCACCATTTAGAAAGGCGGTCTTAACATCCATTTGCCAGATTTCGTAATCATGATAAGCAGCGATGGCAAGCATGATCCGGATGGATTTAAGCATAGCTACTGGAGAAAAGGTCTCGTCATAGTCCACACCTGGTCTTTGACGAAAACCCTTCGCTACAAGTCTAGCTTTGAAAGTCTCCACTTTCCCATCTACACCAAGTTTCTTCTTGAAGATCCACTTGCTCCCAATGGGTTTTACCCCTTCAGGAGCAACTTCCAAAGTCCATACTTTGTTGGTGTACATGGAATCCATCTCAGACCGCATAGCATCCAGCCATTTCACTGAGTCCCCACTCGTGATGGCCTGCTCGAAGCTAGTTGGGTCATCATCCTCCATGATGCAATCCTCGCTTCCACCATCCATGAGAAAACCGTAGTATCTCTCAGGTTGGCGAGGAACCCTACTAGATCGGCGGAGTGGCTGGGGTTCATCGGGAACTACGGAATCCTCTGGTTCAACCAAATCTTCTGTTGTAGTCTGTGTCGCTGGAACCTCTTCCAGTTCTACCTCAATGCCACTTATCTGTTTCATAAGAAAACCTTTTTCTAAGAAAGTGGCATGTCGAGAAACAAACACCTTTTGTTCCTCGGGGTGGTAGAAGATATACCCTTGTGAATTTTTGGGATATCCTACAAACTTACATAAGACAGATCTTGCCTCGAGTTTGTCCGGATTTTGTCTTTTGACATAGGCTGGACAACCCCATATCTTAATATAATTAAGATGTGGTCTCTTCCCTTTCCATATCTCATATGGAGTGGTAGGCACTGATTTGGTAGGAACTCTATTCAATAGGTCCATGGCTGTCTCAAGCGCATGTCCCCGGAAGGAAATAGGTAACTCAGCTGTACTCATCATTGAGCGCACCATATCTAATAGGGTGCGGTTTCTCCGTTCAGATACACCGTTGTGCTGTGGTGTATAAGGAGGAGTCAGCTGAGAGAGAATCCCATTCTCTTTTAGGAAGTCCAGGAATTCATTGCTCAAGTATTCCCCTCCTCGATCAGATCGTAGGATTTTAATACTTTTTCCGGTTTGGTTCTCGACTTCTTGTTTATATTCTCTAAATTTCTCAAAAGCTTCTGATTTGTGTTTCATCAGGAACACATATCCGAATCTAGAGAGATCGTCAGTGAATGTAATGAAGTACGAAGAACCATCCCTGGCATGTGTAGACATGGGACCGCATACATCACTATGTATCAGTCCCAAGAGTTCGGTAACTCTTTCTCCGTGTCCCGTAAACGGAGCTTTGGTCATCTTGCCTTTGAGACATGACTGGCAAGTGTCATAGGATGAAAATTCAAACGGATTTAAATATCCATCCTTATGCAACTTAGCCAGTCGTGTCGTATTGATGTGACCCAGTCTACAATGCCACAAGAAGGATTCGTTCAGTTCAGAACTCTTCCTCTTGTGTGTGTTTGTTATGCTCAGAACTGTTGATTGGTTTAGAACATAAATGCCATTGCACAATGTGCCTGATCCAACCAACTTTTGGTTACGGAAAATGTTCATAACATTGTCCTGTAATACAAAATTATATCCCTCTTTACTTAATAAAGAAACCGATATAATGTTGCATATCAGGTTCGGCATGTAATAGCATTCGTTCAGAACCAATGTATTACCAGTTGGTAATTCAAGGTGATATTCCCCGACAGTCTTAGCTGCAACAATTGCACCATTTCCAACTCTAATGTCTTTATCACCTTCTCCAAGTTCTCTACCTTTCTTAAGCCCATGTAACTGATTACATATATGGGATCCTGACCCGGTATCCAATACCCAGGACGTAGAGCAAATGGAGAAACAGTTCTCAGTAACGAACACACCCGAAGAAAATGCATCAACATGTACTTTCTTCATTCGGGTGGCATGGGAATCCTGGTATTCCCCTATATCCTGTTCAGTCCTATAACTCTTATAGGAAAGAACGGAACCAACGTTCCCCAGCACAGTATAACATGTGGGTTCGGTCAATACATCCATATTATTATCTTTATTAAGGCATGAAATGGTCGCTACCTAGAGAGAGAGAGAAGAAAACACTTTAGCGTAAGCTCGTACAAGATCAGATTGGTTATTATCTTATCTAATCTGGATGGCTCCCACTGCTTTTTATCAAATCTTCCTCCAAACCCTAAAAGGAAAGACTAGCCGGGATTAATTACACACTACAAGTTCGCCAATCTTTCAGCCAGGCCAGTGTCGGTACTTTGAGGGAGGTCCCCCGTGCTTTCGCACGAACCTAATTAATGTAAACCTCGTTTTCCCAGAGGCGTAACCCCGTTAACACCTTTCTAGACACCTACTTGATCAGCTAATTGCAATGTGTAAAACTCTCCCAGGAGTAACTCTTACTCGCAGTGGGTATCGGGATCCAACTATCTCATAGAAGGTATGCAATCTCATTGCAAATTTCAACACTTGAAATTCCCGATAATCTTTTGCCCCTAGCGTGCTATGACCTTGACGCATGCCAAACAACCCATAGTCCGCTAGTCAAGTTCAACCCGTCATTTCCTGATTGAATTAAACCCACCCGCACGACCCTTGACGCATGCCAAACAACGCCGTGCGAATACCCTAATCCAATCTGCATCATATGCATAAGCAGATAAATACTAGTTAGCTACCGTACACTACGCCTTGACGCATGCCAAACAACCGCAGCACGAATACTAAATAGTACTTATCTGAAATGACGGAGGGCTACGACAGGTTTTTCTGAAAACTTATTGCATAATGAACTTGATATCGTTGTAGAATCGAATGAAGTTTTAAAAATGGAGTGATTTTGAGGCTTTTCTAGTTTTGCTAAAGGAGTCACTCCCGGTGAAGGGATCTCGGTCCTTTCCTGGTCGAATGAGGTGCGGGATATATCATATATATCGCTGTGCAAAGCAAAAAAGCAAAAGCAGTCAAAAGCAAACCGAGTGTGTAGCATCTGCCAGTTATTGCTAAAGGAGTCACTCCCGGTGAAGGGATCTCGGTCCTTTCCTCATCGAATAAGGTGCGGGGTATATCATATATACCGCTATGCAAAGCAAGAACTGTAGCTACCTGTTTTATTTTAAAATTCGATTCTACAACATCTTAGGTTTCTTATCTTTCATTAATCACATTAATGAAGTCCCATCATTTAAATACCTAAACATCACAGATAGATATAACGTACACTTATGCCATCCGCATTCGCCTCGATGTCCCCTCGTGCACCGTTAGGTTAGGTAACTAACGACAGAGCAGGGCAGGGCTAGCGCGGGTGTAAAACATAAGTAACGTCTATATAATATATCATATATACTATATACTATATCCATCACAGAATCACATCACAGATATCGCAGCAGAATAAACATATGAAATATTGGATATACTAGGACGTCCGTGTTTTCAATACGAGCCAGTATAAAACACGGATTCCACGGTCGTGATGAATAGCTAATCCCACACCCCTAGACCCCTACGAGAGCGGCAAGCAACCCTGCCAATTCTAGGGTTAGGAGACCCGGACTCGACTCCTCGAGTTGGTCTCCCACTGGACCCCAGAACCCGGTTACTTGTGCTCCCCTCCTTGGGTCTATCCTAATGCGGAAAAGTAAATAATATACAAAGGATGACAACTTCCGCTACCTGGAAGCGCCCCAAATGAAAGAATATTACATACAAGTTTTTATACATGAATGAAAATGAAAAACACTCATCTCACATAAAAACCCCCGGCTATTCAAACACGACGATCCAATATAACATATCCAGCAACACATAACATCACATGTCATCAACGTAAGTAAGTATGCATACCCCAATTGTCGTTGACGTATAGCAACGAAACCGGCGATATGAACATACTACACTTACGGTCACAGAAAAGAAAGTGTAAAACTACAACAATTGGAATCCGCAATGGCTTTAGACATCACATGCCTAATCAGATATAAATCCCGCATTTTAGTCTCATTATCGAAAACTCTTTTCAATATCATATGGGACTAAATTGCTAGATTTATAACATTCATTCAGTTATCTCATAACTACTTGTGAATTCCAATTATTGTATCACATTCCAGATAAACAGAAAATGTTAAACTTTCCGATCGAACAATCGAACACCCAAGTTTTCCCAATACAGATCAACACATGAAATAAGTCTAACAACATTCAGTTCGTACCTCAGTACCAACGGTCCAGCCGTAGAAGGGTCAAGCCAACGCCTTACATGTGGCACGCCGTACTGCCCCAAACCCGAAGGTTCAAAGGGCAGTTCAAGACGGTCACATAATCGAGTTAAGGTTTGTTGTCTTCTAGAGGGACCATCGAGTTACTTGCACTACTTAGAACGTCGTTAAACTACGGAAAAATCCAACACTTGGAAATTTCCCGACAGGGGAAAAATTGGGTATTTATATCCGGTCGAACTTTTTAACATATTCTAAAATTTATCCGGAAAGACAAATAGACAAAATTTGATACCCCGATCGAAACACCGAATCCCCAAAACAATTGCAGAAAATTCAACTCTTGAATCAATATTAAAAATTCCCAGAAAACTTAGCAGAATTTATCAGGAGTTACTGTGCAAACAAAGTGGGCTGACGTCACCAATTGGCCGCTGATCAGCCGCATAAGCCATGCTTCTATCGCTGATCCGCCGCGAAAAACACTGTTCACCAGAAACTTTTTGCACCGTAATTCTTATTTTTTCCTGCTGAATTTTTTAGCAATTTTTAATTTGGAAAAATCCACTGTTTTCAAAAAAGTACAGAGAGCATATTTTGGGTTTCGGTTTTGGGTCGTTCGGACTTCAAATTCCGTCTACGCTTCGCCTAAAGCTCTAGCTAGGCTCTGATACCAGTGAAAGGTTCCTAGGCACCCTATAGTGGTCTCACAAGGCATCGAACATGCCAATTTAAAATTTTTGGTGCCGAGAAACCCTAGACTACGGATCTTAAACTAGATGTTTAGGCGAAATGAAAACTTAGTTAACACTTAACTACTGGGATACGGAAATTACAACCTTTGTAGATCCGGATATCCACCTCCACGGCTCCGTAAGGGCGTCCTCTCGCTGTCCATCTTGAAGCTTGAACTCTCGTGACGGCTTCATCGGAGAAACGTGCGGAATAGGTCGTCGGCTTCGTGTCAAAGACGATCTACGTCGAGGTTGCACAAACTCAAGCTCCGACTTCACAAACTTATGAAACTTGTGAAGTAAACACCCAAAACAACTTGGCAAGAGGTAGAGGATGAAGAAATAGGAGGTGGGTTCACTTTAGATTTGGATTTCTCTCACTAAATCTCAAGTTTCCATTAGAGTAGCAAGCTTGAAGAAGAAGAAGAAGATGGAGCTCAAGAAAAGAATATGATAAGTCTTGTGATAAAAATAAATTTAAATCAAATACTTATCATAACTTGAACTAGGGTTAAGTGTAGAGAATTAACCATGGTCACTTGGATGGGTTAGGGTTAAGCATGAAGATAAGGATGGTTAGCAAAGTCAAAGCTTCATGAAGCTTCAATATAAAACAAATAAAGCCACCATTCTTATCTTAATCCATTTCAAATAAATAAATAAACAAATAAATAAATAAATGAATATGCAAAACCCTAATTATCAAATTAACCATGGATTAATTCTATAAACTTAACTATATGATCAAGTATCATCAAACATGATACAAAGTAGTGCACTAAAGCATATCACATATACAATGTGCATCAAGTGAGAAAAATCCGTTTAAAGTGAACCAATACTAGTTAATGCAATGCAATATATCAAATATATAATTATGCATTAAATCATTAAATCAACATTTGATTCAATGATCCGGTCATGTCGCACATAACCGACTAGAATCCAATGTATCGATTTATCGAATCAATGATTCGATAACTAGGTCATATCGAATATGACCAATCGAAACATATATCGCGAGAATGAAATGCGGTATCACATACACGCATTATTCTCGGTCCCGCACATATCTTATATGCGCTCCTATTTCGTTTCGCTTGAGCCAGGAAACCTCTGTGTAGGACTCTAAAGACTCGTCAATACGCCGGTAGCAGATGATGATCATATCAAGCACCCACAAGCCGCAAGCGGTCTGCTAAACATAACGGCCACCCGGGTATTGAGCGATCAGAAGATCGACGAGCTAGCCCGCTCACACTCCTGCGAATCCGACCAGTAACACTTACCATACAGTCCGGTCTCTTCGTCTGATACATCGCATATCAAGTCTAGGGGTGGTAAACGTCAGACCCCAATAACCCGATAAGTCGTGCCGATGTGAGGCTCGTAACGGGTCGAGAAACTACTGGTAACACTTACCAGCAAATCTCTGATCAGCCCTGGCCAGGGACTTCCCTGTTACGGCCAATCGAGCACAGCGCAACATCAACCCCCAATACCGGGAGAGACGAAACCCCTCCTATCGCTCATTGCCTCCATGTGACTCGGGACTGTACCCAAAGACCACCGTTTTGCACGCCCTCATGGACGTGGTAAGGTGGAGATCAAAGCACAGTGGGAATCATACAAGACTCTATGATGATCTCGGGTCTACAGACTAACCTGTACAAGTGTCACCTGAGAACTGCTACCATCTGGGAGTTCTCGGCGAGTCCGTCCAGTGTACCCAGTCTCCACTGAGCACCCGTATACCATCTCTGATGTCAAACACCAATGGATATGGGATCATCCATCGACCATCTCATGGGTCGAGAAGCGTATACGCTAGTCTACTCTGGTATATCGATGCCCCGTCTCGATACACCCACGACTAGGGACCTTGAAGGATGTACTTATGGACTACCATGTCCCCACTAGTATGATCTGCATCATAGTCCAGGTAGTCAAGTACAAATCCTAAGGGCTTTACCAACATGTAATTATAAGACAGTATAAAGAGACTAGTGTACATGTTAAGATAAAGAGTAACCAGATAGCATACTATCATGTCGAGCAAGAAAGTCATCTCTATATATGTCCAAGCATTCAATATAATATACATAATCTGTACAATACTGGCCTCTAGGGCATACACACAACTAACAATTAATATATCTAATCAGGATGTCTCCCACTGTTTTAGTCAAATCTTCCTTCAAACCCTAAAAGGAAAAACTAGCCGGGATTAATTACACTCTACAAGTTCGCCAATCATTCAGCCAGGCCAGTGCCGATACTTTGAGGGAGGTTCCCCGTGCTTTCGCACAGTCCTAATTAAAATAAACCTCGTTTTCCCAGGGACGTAACCCCGTCAACACCTTTCTAGACACCTACTTGATCGGCTAATTGTAATGTGTAAAACTCTCTCAGGAGTAACTCTTACTCCCAGCGGCTATCGGGATCCAACTATCTCATAGAAGGTATGCAATCTCATTGCAAATTTCAACACTTGAAATTCCTGATAATATTTTTCCCCAATCGTCCTATGACCTTGACAGAAGTCAACAAACCATAGGCTGCTAGTCAAGTTCAACCCGTCATTTCCTGATTGAAGTAAACTTACCCGCTCGACCCTTGACAGAGGTCAACAGGGTCGCACGACTACCCTAAATCAATCACATCATATGCTTATACAGATAAGCTCTAATCAGCTACCGCACACTACGCCTTGACAGAGGTCAACAAACGCAGCACGAATACTAACTATTACTTATCTGAAATGACGGAGGGTTACGACAGGTTTTTAAGAAAACCTTTGCGTAATGAACTTGATATCGTTGTAGAATCGAGTGATTTTGATTGGAATGTTTTTGAGGCCTTTTCTATTTTTGCTAAAGAGGTCACTCCCGGTGAAGGGATCGTCGGCTCTTTCCTCATCGAATAAGGTGCAGGATATTTTACAAATATCACTATGCAAAGCAAAAACTATAGAAACAATCAAAAGACAATCCGAGTTTGTAGCATCTGCTAGTTTCGCTAAAGAGGTCACTCACGGTGAAGGGATCTTGGCTCTTTCCTTATCGAATAAGGTGCTGGATGTTCTATAAGGAACACCGCTATGCAAAGCAAGAACTAGGGCTACCAGGTTTTAAACAAGTTTCTACAACATCTTTAGGTTTCTTTTAGTTTCATTAATCTCATTAATGAAGTCCCATTTTATTATGCTTCACAAGCATCTCATTTGAAACGAAATCTGCAATATAACATATATCTCATATATATAATATAAACATTCGTCTCAGGCAGTAATATGATCTCATCACAGAACATTGCAGCAGAAGAACACATATGAAATATTGGATATACTAGGACGTCCGTGTTTTAATACGAGCCTGTATAAAATACGGATTCCACGGTGGCGATGAATAGCCAAACCCACATCTCTAGACCCCTACAAGAGCGGCAAGCAACACTGCCAAGTCTAGGGTTAGGAGACCCGGTATCGACTCCTCGAGATGGTCTCCCACTGGTCCCTAGAACCCGGTTACTTGTGCTCCCCGCCTTAGGTCTACCTAGTGCGGAAAAGTAAATAATATACAATGGTGACATCATCCTCAGCCCGGAAGTGCCCCAATAAAAGAATATTACATACAAATGAATTTTACATGAATGAAAATGAAAAACTCTCATCTTACATAAAAAAAACCCGGCTATTCAGAACATGACGATCCAATATAACATATCACAGCAACACATAATATCTCATATCATCAACGTAAGCAAGTATGCGTATCCTGATTATCGTTGATGTATAGCAACGAAGCCGGCGATACACCACATACTACGCTTACGTTCACAGAAAAGAAAGTATAAAACTACAACAGTTGGAATCCGCAACCTCCTTAGACATCGCATGCCTAACCAAATGAATTCCTTAGACATCTCATGCCTAACAATTATAAACCCCGCATTTAAGTCTATACATCGAAAACACTTTTCAATATCTAGTCGGGCAATTCAACAAGATTCCCGATATTTTGATCGAATGCTCGTCGCAGACTTTAGTAGACGGCCGCACCCCCGGATGCCGTCGACAAAGTGCACTAAGGCGGAACACCGCTGCCACGAGCACCCGAACGGATGCTTTTAGCGACGGGTTCTCCTACAGTCACTTGGTCGGGGCTATGGCGCGTGGCTGTCTATTAAGTTTATCCGGAGAGTATCCGCGTACGCTACATGATTGCGACGGACTTTTGATCTCATCAAAATCCCGTGGCAACCGATCAAACGAGACTAAACTTCTAGATTTATAACATTTAAATTAGTTATCTCATAACTACTTGTGGATTCCAAATATTGTATCACATTCCAGATAAATAGATAATGTTAAACTTTCCGATCGAATAAACAAACACCCAAGATTTCCCTAATAATTCTCAACACTTGAAATTAGTTTAAAAACATCCATCACATGCCACAGTACCAATGGTCCAGCCGTAGAAGAGTCAAACCAACGCCTCACAAGTGGCAACACCGTACTGCCACAAACCCTAAGGTTTAGAGGCGGTTCAGACGGTCACATAATCGAGTTAAGGTTTGTGTTCTTCCAGAGGGTCCACCGCGTTACTTGCACGACTTAGAACGTTCTTAAACTACGGGAAAATCCAACACATGGAAATTTTCCGGCAGGGGAAAAAGTGAGTTATTGATATCCGTTCGAACTTTTTAACACGTTCTAAATTACCCGGAAAAAATAAACGAAGTTAAACTTTCCGATCGAATCAACGAGTTCCCAATACATCCCAGAAAACTCAACACTTGAGTAAATTTAAAAATTCCCAGAAACATGGAAAAGTACCTACGGATGAACTGTAGCAAAATCTAACCCACAATCCCCAAGACTTGCCGCGGAACCGCCGCCAATACCCTGGTTTGGCCGCGGTTCCGCGGCGCTTTGATGGATTTAGAGTGTCGTTTTTCACACATATCCATAAAATTACTTGCTGAATTTTTTGAGCATTTTTAATATGAAAAATGTCAAATTTTTGAAAATATTCCAGAAACTAGGTTTTATCGGGTATTCGGAGTTCGATCGGACTTTAAATTTCGCCTAGACTTTGCCTAAAGCTCTAGCCTGGCTCTGATACCACTGTAGGGTTATTAGGCACTCTCACAAGGGTCTATAAGGTATCAACCATGCCCGATTTAAAATTTAGACGTGCCGAACAACCCTAACCAAGATCTTTAAATTAGAGATTAGGCGAAACAAAGCGTATTAAACACTTTAACATCTAAGAGTTTGGGATTACAACCTTTGTAGTCCGGTCCTTCACTTCATAAGCTCCGTGTTGAGGTCCCTTTGCTGCGATCATCAAGAATCTGGACTCTAGAGAGGCTCCACGAAGAGAAAGATGCAAGCTTGCTTCCGATCTTCGATAACAAAGATGATCTACCTTGAAGTTTCTTTAACACAAGCTCTCACTCACAAATGAAGTGAACACTCTAATCTAAATGGTTAGGATAGATTAGGATGATGAAGTAGGATTTCAGCCCTCATTTGTTTTCTATTTGTCACTCAAAATCATCATTAATGAAAAAGCTAGTAAGCTTTTCCTTCCTTAAGAAGAAGGAAGAAGAAGAACTATTTCTTTTGTGATGAATAATGAAAATATGTGTGGTTAGAAATGCAACCATGGGTTAAGTATGATAACTTAACCCATGTAGAGAATGAACCATGGTTAAAGGGTTGGGTTGGGTTAACTAAATATTTACAAAAATATCTTTACAAAATATCTTTGCAAAAACAAAAGCAAAGCTTCTAGAAATCTCTAGAAAAGATTAACCCAAATCACACCCTAACCATGTTTAATCTCCACTAAACATGTTGCATTAATAACCATAACATGTTACAATATTGTATATCACATATACAATATTTATTGTAACAAAATAAAATAATACAATTAACATATATCGCATATATATTAATGTATTACCCGAGTGAGAAAAAGAATCTTTTAGTGATCTTATATCAGTTAATGTCATTTAATATATCGAATATATAATTATACATTAAATTATCGAATCAACACTTGATCCGATAATCCGGCTATTTCACAAATAACCGACTAATAAAATCTGTATCAGTTCATCGAATCAACACTTGATCCGATGACCCGGCTATATCACATATACCCGGCCGATATCTCATATCAAGAGAATCTAATACGGTATCACATACACGTATTGTTCTCGGTCCCGCACATATCACATATGTGCTCCTACTCCGTTTTGCCTGAGCTAGAAAATCTCTGTGTAGGACACTAAAGAATCGTCAATACGCCGGCAGTAGGTGATGATCATATCAAAAGCCCACAAGCTGCAAGCAGTCAGCTAAACGTACCAGCCACCCAGGTATTGAGCAATCAAAAGATCAACAAGCAAGCCTGTACATTCTCCCGTGAATCCAACCAGTAACACTCCCGTACAGTCCGGTCTCTTCGTCTGATATGTCGCATATCTCGCCTAGGTATGGTAAACGTCAGACCCCAGTAGCTTGATAAGTCGTTTCAACATGAGGTCTATAACTGTTCGAGAAACTACTGATAATACTTACCAGTAAATCTCAGCAACCCTGGCCAGGGATTTCCAGTTATAGCCAATCGAACACAGCGCAAGATCAACTCCCTATACCGGGAGAGACGAATCCCCTCCTATCGCTCATTGCCACCCTGTGATTCGGGAGTGTACCCAAAAGCCACCGTTTTGCACACCCTCTTGGACGTGGTATGATGGAAATCAAAGAACAGTTGGAATCACACAAGACACTATGATGATCTCGGGTCTACAGACTAACCTGTACCAGTGTCATCAGAGAACTGCCATCTGACGTGAGGTATAATACCATCTGGGAGTTCTCGGCGAGTCCGTCCAGTGTACCCAGTCTCCACTGAGCACCCGTATACCTTCTCTGATGTCAAACACCAATGGATATGGGATCATCCATCGCCCATCATATGGGTTAAGAAGCGCATACACTAGTCTACTCTGGAGTATCGATGCCATGTCTCGGTACTCCCACGACTAGGAACATTTGAAGGATGTACTTGGCGACTACATTGTCCCTACTATTATGATCCGCATCATAGTCCTGGTAGTCAAGTACTCATCCTAAGGGCTTTATCAACATGTAACATAGAGACAATCAGAGTACATGTTAAGATAAAGAGCAACCAGATAGCGTACTATCATGTCGAGCAAGAAAGTTCTCCCTCTATATGTCCAAGCATCCACTACAATATACGTCATATGTACAGTAATGGCCTATAGGGCATACATATAACTAACTTATGTATCAATCCCAAGAGTTCCGTAACTCTTTCTCAGTGTCCACTAAACGGAGTTTTGGTCATCTTGCCTTTGAGACATGACTGGCAAGTGTCATAAGATGAAAATTCGAACGAATTCAAATATCCATCCTTATATAACTTAGCTAGTCATGTCGCATTGATATGACGTAGTCTATAATGCCCCAAGAAGAATTCGTTCATTTCTGAACTCTTCTTCTTGTGTGTGTTTTGTACATTAAGAACCATGGATTGATTTAGAACATATATGCCATTATTTAACGAGCCTGATCCAATCAACATTTGATTCAGGAAGATGTTCATAACATTATCCTGTACTACAAAATTATATTCTTCTTTACTTAATAAAGAAACTGATATAAGATTGCATATCAGGATCGGTATGTAATAGTATTCGTTCAGAATCAATGTATTACCATTTGGTAATACAAGGTGATATTCGCCAACTGCTTTGGCTACAACATTTGCACCATTCCCTACTCTTACGGAATGATCACCCTCTCCCAGTTCTCTACCTTTTCGTAGCTTATGTAACATATTACATATAAGGGATCTTGATCCGGTATCTAATACCCAGGACATAGAGTGAACTGAGAAATAGTTCTTGATAACTAACACACCCGAAGAGGATGCATCATCATGCTTATTCTTCGTTTGGGCGGTGTGGGAATGCGTATATTCCCCTATTTCCTGCTCAATCTTATAACAATTATAAGAAAGAACAGAACCAACGTTCCCCTGCTCGGAATAACAAGCTGGTTCGGTCAATACATCTATATTATTATCTTGATTAAGGCCTGACATGATTGCTACCTGGAGAGAGAGAGAAGAAAACACTTTAGCGCATTCTCTTGCTAGATTAGATTGGTTATTATCTTATCTAATCAGGATGGCTCCCACTAGTTTTATCAAATCTTCCTTCAAACCTTAAAAGATAAGACTGGCCAGGATTAATTACATCTTACAAGTTCGCCAATCTTTCAGCCAGGCCAGTATTGGTACTTTGAGGGAGGTTTCCCATGCTTTCATATGGACCTAATTAGAATAAACCTCATTTTCCCAGAGGCATCACCCCGTTAACACCTTTCTAGACACCTACTTGATCGGCTAATTGTGATGTGTAAAACTTTCCCAGGAGTAACTCTTACTCGTAGTGGGTATCGGGATCCAACTATCTCATAGAAGATATGCAATCTCATTTCAAATTTCAACACTTGAAATTCCTGATAATACTTTTTCCCCTAGCGACTTATGACCTTGACGCAGGACAAACAATCCATAGTCCACTAGTCATGTTCAACCCGTGCATTTCCTGATTGAATTAAACCCACCCATACGACCCTTGACGCAGGCCAAAAAACGCCGTACGAATACCCTAATCCAATCGCATCTCATGCAACAGATAAGTACTAATCAGCTACCGTACACTACGCCTTGACGCATGCCAAACTACCGTAGCACGAATACTAAATATTACTTATCTGAAATGACGGAGGGCTACGTCAGGTTTTTATGAAAACCTTTTGCGTAATGAACTTGATATCGTTGTAGAAACAAGTGATTTTGAAAAGGAATGTTTTTGAGGCTTTTACTAGTTTGACTAAAGAAGTCACTCCCGGTGAAGGGATCTCGGCTCTTTCCTTATCGAATAAGGTGCGGGATATTTCACAAATACCACTATGCAAAGCAAGAACTACAGAAGCAATCAAAAACAAAACTGAGTGAGTAGTAGCATCTACTAGTTTCGCTAAAGTGGTCACTCCCGGTGAAGGGATCTCGGCTCTTTCTTTATCGAATAAGGTGCTGGATATTCTACAAGGAATACCGCTATGCAAAGCAAAAACTAGAGTTACCATTTTTTAAAATTTGAGTCTACAACATCTTTTAGGTTTCTTTTTCTTTCATTAATCTCATTAATGAAGTCCCATCATTTATGCTTCCTAAGCATCACAGAAGAAACGAAAATACAACGTACGCTTATGCCATCTGCATTCGCCTCAGTGTCCCGTTATGCACCGTTAGGTTATTAAATAACGGCATAGTGGGGCGGGACAAGTGCGGGTGTAAAACATAAGCAACGTTTATTATATATTATCTATACAATAATAAAGCATTCGTCTCAGCGTATAAAATGAACACATCACAGAATATCACCAGCAGAAGATAACATATGAAATATTGGATATACTAGGAGGTCCGTGTTTTATTTTAAGCCTGCATAAAACATGGATTCCTCGGTCGCGATGAATAGCCAAACCCACATCCCTAGACCCCTATGAGAGAGGCAAGCAACCCTACCAATTCTAGAGTTAGGAGACTCGGACTTGACTCCTCGAGATGGTCTCCCACTGGACTCTAGAACCCGGTTACTTATGCTCCCCACCTTAGGTCTATCCTAATGCGAAAAGTAAATAATATACAACAATGATGACATCATCCTCAATCCGGAAGTTTCCCAATAAAAGAATATTACATACAATGAATTTTACATGAATGAAAATAAAAAACCCCATCTCACATAAAACCCCCGGCTATTCAAATCATGACGATCCAATATAACATATCACAGCAACACATAACATCACATGTCATCAATGTAAATAAATATGCGTATCCCAATTGTCGTTGACATATAGCAACGAAACCGGCGATACACCACATATTACACTTACGGTCACAGAAAAGAAAATGTCAAACTACAACATTTGGAATCCACAATAACCTTAGACATCATAAACGCGAAATATCACATACCTCGGATTTCATGTCTAACTATGAATTCCACATATTGTATCACATTCCACAAATAGGTAGACGATGTTAAACATTCCGATCGAATCAATAAGCACCCAAAATTTCCCAAAAAGCTCAACACTTGAGCGTAGTTTAAAAGTATCCATCACATGCCACAGTACCTATGGACCAACCGTAGAAGGGCCAACCCTGTTAGTTTTGTATATGCCCTTGAGGCTATTGTTGTACATAAGATTTATATTATAATGGATGCTTGGATATATATATAGAGGACTTTCTTGCTCGTCATGATAGTATGCTATTTGGTTTTCTTTTATCTTAACATGTTGACTTATAGTAGTTTACTGTCTTACTCTCACATGTTGATAAAGCCCTTAGGATTTGTACTCGACTACCGGGACTATGATGAGATCATACAAGTAGGGCCACGGTAGTCGATGAGTACATCCTATAACTGTTCCTAGTCAAGGGTGTGTCGAGACAGGGCATCGATACACCAGAGTAGACTAGCGTATACGCATCTTGACCCATATCATGGGCGATGGATGATCCCATATCCATCGGTGTTTTGACATCAGAGATGGTGTACGGGTGCTTAGTGGAGACTGGGTACACTGGACGGACTCGCCGAGAACTCCCAGATGGTGATATACCACACGTCAGATGGCAGTTCTCCGGTGACACTGGTACAGGGTAGTCTGTAAACCCGAGATCGTCATAGAGTCTTGTGTGATTCCCACTGTGCTTTGATTTCCACCTTACCACTTCCAAGAGGGCATGCAAAACGGTGGCTTTTGGGTGCAGTTCCGAATCACATGGAGGCAATGAGCGATAGGAGGGGATTCGTCTCTCCCAGTATAGGGAGTTGTTGCTGTGCTGTGTTCGATTGGCTATAACTGGAAGTCCCTGGCCAGGGCTGATATAGAGATTTACTGGTAAGTGTTACCAGTAGTTTCTCGACCTGTTATGAGCCTCACATCAACACGACTTATCGGTTACTGGGGTCTGACGTATACCACCCCTAGACTAGATATGCAACATATCAGACAAAGAGACCGGACTGTACGGGTGTGTTACTGATTGGATTCACAGGAGAATGTACAGGCTAGCTTGTTGATCTTCTGATCGCTCAATATCTGGGTGGCTGTTACGTTTAGCTGACCGCTTGTAGCTTGTGGGTGTTTGATATGATCATCACCTGCTACCGGCGTATTGACGATTCTTTAGAGTCCTATACAGAGGTTTCTTGACTCAGGAAAAATGGAGTAGGGGCACATATGTTATATGTGTACGACCGAGGATAATGCGATATGAGATACCGTATTATATTCTCGCGATACTTAGATATGAGCCGGGTCATCGGATCAAGTGTTGATTCGATGAAACGGTACATGATATAGTAGTCGGTTATATTCGATATAACCGGATTGTCGGATCAAGTGTTGATTCGATGATTTAATGTATAATAATATATATGATATATTGCATTACATTATCTAATATTGGCTCGCTTTATTATTTCATTTTCTCAACGGATAATACATTGATATATATGCGATATATATTAATTGTATTATTTTCTTTTGTTACAAATATATAATATATATGTGATATATATTATTGTAACATGATATGATTACTAATGCAACTTGTTTAGTGGAGATTAAACAAGGTTAGGGTTTGATTTGGGTTAGTTCATTCATGAACATTCTAGAAGCTTTTCTTTTGTCATGAGAAAGATATTATGGTTGATATTTTCTTATGACTCATTGTTTAACTCAACCCAAACCCTAGCCCTAGTTAATTCTCTACATGAGTTATCCTTGTCATCCTTGACCATGGTTGCATTATTAATGATATATCATTTCATTATTCATCACAAAAGGATTATGCATTATTTCTTCTTCTTCAACCTTGAGCTTTGAGAAAGCTTACTAGGTTTTTCATTTATGATGATTTCTTGTGAGAATTTGATATAAAAAGAAAGCATAAATACTACTCCATCATCCTCATCTAATCTACCCAATTAGATTAGGGTGTTCACCTCATTAGAGTGAGAGAGCTTGAGTTATAGATACTTCTCCGTAGATCATCGGAGAAAAGGAACACTACAAGCTAGCATGGATCGTTCGAGTTGTGGAGCCTCTCTTGAGTCCGGGAGATCGTGGATCGCGGCGAAGGGACTTCTACTCGGAGCTTATGAAGCGAAGGAGCGGACTACAAAGGTTGTAATCCTTCACACTTAGTTGTAAAGATGTTTACTTGCATGTTAAATACTAATAATCTAGCAAAGATCCCGGCTTTGGGTTGTTCGGCACGTCTAAATTTATTCGGACAAGGTTGATGCCTTATGAGCCCTTGTATGACTGCCAAGGAACCCTACAGTGGTATTAGAGCCTAGCTAGAGCATTGGGAGACGTGTATACGAAGTTAAAACTCCGATCGAACCCCGAAATGTCGATTTGAAGCCCTCTCTAGTCAATTTTTAAAAATGTGATTTTTTCTGTATTAAAAATACCTAAAAAAATCAGCAGGGAATTATAAGTATCACTGTGAAAAATGAGAAGGTAAATCGTACGGGCCGCCGCGGAACCGTGGCCATACCTTTCTTGGGCCGCGGATCCGCGGCCTTACAGTTGGATTTAACTTGCACAGTAATATCTATAGCTGTTAGTGCATATTTCTGGGTATTTTTAATCTGACTCAAGTGTTGAGTGTTCTGGGGATTATTTTGAATTCGTTGATTAGATCGGAAAATTTAACTTCGTTCTTTTTCGGGATTCTTTAGAAACTGTTAAAATGATCGAACGGATATCATTAACTCACTTTTTCCCGGCAAGAAAACTTTCAAGTGTTGAATTTTTCTTGAGTTTAAATCTTTCGGATGTTGGAGATAGTGCCCTCAGAGTCAATTATTAGGTCACAGGTACGTGATTGTAATGATTGAGGGAGGACCTATCCCGGTAGGACAGTCTTACTCGAGATGATAGTATGCTATCTGGTTTACCTTTATCATCGTGTACTGCTTTAGGTGACATGACACGTCGCTATTACACGTTGATAGAGCCCCTAGGATTCTTGCTTGACCACCAGCAGTATGAGGGCGATCATATAAGTGGGAGCTGGGGGTCTACAAGCATATCCTTAAAAGGTCCCTAGTCGTGGGAGTTTCGAGACCGGGCATCGATACTCCATTAGTAGACTAGTGTATACAGTCGAGACCCCGACGAGGGGCGGTGGCCGGTCTCACAAGCCACTGGTGTCAGTTGGATCACCTAAGATGTATACAGGTGCTCATTTGGTTATGAGTACACCGGACAGGACTCGCCGGGAACATGCTAGTTGGTCATATACCAGACGTCAGATGGCAGTTCCCTGGTGACATGTGTGCAGGTTAGTTCATCGACCTGGGGATCGTCATTTGTCTCGTGTGAGTTCCCACTGTACTTTGATTACTACCCTACCACGGCTCAAAGGAGTCGTGCAAACAGGTTTTAGTTGGGTACAGTCCCGAGCCACATGGAGGCAGTGAGCGTATCTTCAGGGGTTCGTCTCTCCCGGTATTGGGGGTGAGGTCGCGCTGTGTCTAGGAGAGCCATTACACAAAGTCCTTGGCCAAGGCAAGGAGATTTACTGGTAGGTATTCCAGTAGTATCTCAGGGTGTTCTGGGCTACACTCCGACACGACTTGTACCGCTTTTGGGGGTCTGACTTTTACCAACCCCCTAGGCCCGCCATGCGATACTCATAGACGAACGGACCGGACTGCACGGATATTGTCACTGACAGGCTCAGTAGGGTGTCAGGATGAGTTTACTCATCGACGTCCCTTTTGGTCAATAGCTGGTGGCCCGTCACGTATTGGCTTATACCTCTGACGTGCTAGTGGTTAAATCCACAGCCATAGTATTGACGAGTCTTTAGAGTCCACCACACTTTCAGTTACTCAAGTTTCGGGCGAAACGCTGTAGAGGCCGTATGGAGATATGGCAAGGTCCGATCAGATACGTGCGGTATTGCACGGATCAGGATCAGACAGTTTGTACTAGTGGCCGTATGGTTATATGGCAGGGTTCGATCAGATATGTGCGGTATTGCACGGATCAGGATCGAACGGATTTAACTAGCCGGCTTTGGCTTAAGCCGGTCCTAGTTTAGTACAGTGTAGATTTTGTCTCATTGCATCTGTATCCGGACGGAATACAGATGCGGGTGTGTATGCACAGTATTGGGTTTTCCTGTAATTTATTACGGGACCAGTTTTCTGGAGTTGCCGGTTTGCATTCCGTTCCGGCCGGTTTTTCTTTGTTCTTTCCCGGCCGGACTTTTCCGATGGAGGGGGTAATTTGCAGTTTTGCAAATTACACTTTGTGGAGGACTTATTTGCATAAGGGTTGATGTGATAAGCATCTTTGCTTTTCATGTAATTATGTGATTAGGATGGATTTGAGGTTGATGGAAAGTTTTGTGATGATTATGTTTATGGTTGTGGTCACCCTTTCTTTTCTCCTACACTCACCTCCCTTGTTGCTTCATAATCCTTGCTCCACCATTTTTCTAAGTATGAGGGTTTTTCATTTTAGAAAAGAGAGAAGAAAAAGAGAGAGGGAAAAGTGAGAAGAAGAAAAGAGAAGAAGAGAGAGCTTCATCTTTGAGAGAGGTTTTCATTCTTGATCTCATTCCATGCCAAGAAAAATGCAAGCACCATTTTTCTTATCTTTGTTTCCTCCATCCTCTTCAAATGGCAACCAACCCTAAAGTGAGACATACATTCTACATTACACTCCCTACAGCATATCTTGTGCATGTCGAGTAGCCGGCTTCATGCGCGAGTTGCCTCGGTATTGAGGTGGGAGCCCGTAAAAGTACCCGGCTTCGTGGTGCCCTTTCCGACGAGGAGGAGACGGACGGAGATCCCGCGAGGAGATCGGAGTGGAGATGAAGACCGGAGGACTCGGATCGATGGTATACTTCTCTACCCCCTCTCTAGATAGCTTAGACTAGTTTAATGGCACGATCCGGTTTTAGTGCGCGGTGGTGCCGTTTTGCCAAGTCCGCAAAAATTTATGTTTACCACCGTTTCCGCGTTTGGCCGTCGGATTGACGGCCGGGGCGCCGCCGTGCACTTACAGTGGTATCAGAGCCTCGCCATTAACATAGTCTAGCTTGGTGTAATGTGTTTTTCTGTTTCGATCGATCGAATGTTCCAAAACTGCATTTTAGTTCGCATCAGTTTCTGTTGAAAATTTTTGGTCTCGAAAAATTTTTCAGGTTGTAAAATATTGATGTACAGGAAAATCTAAGAGTTCTGTAAAAATTTGACGATGTAACTCCACAGTGGGAGCGCGGAAGCGCCGCGAAAACCCCATTTGTGCGGCCCTTCCGCCGCGCACTATTCATATCACATCACCAAATTTTTTCAGAGGCCTTATGGGCTTATAATATGGGTTTTGGAATATTAAAATTGGGCCCAGGATTTCTGTGAGTGCTACAGTTTTGATTGGGGGCCCACTTGTTAATTTTTGATCGATCGGATATTTCAAACACATTATTTCACAGTATTTACATTATATCTGCGACCGTGAATGTCACTTGATCGGTAAATCCGGTCTAACTGCTATAGCCCGGTTAGACGGATTTGCGAACGTGACTTTCACGTTGATGTTCTGTTTTTGCTGTGATGTTGCGGATCGGTCGTGGGGGATAGCCTGGATGCAATGCTAGTACAGTTGTGGTTGTATTATGTACATTTGATATTGCGGGGCGAGCGTCCGACATGTGGACTGCCGTCACTGCCTGTTTGTATTATTCTTTTGGGGCACGACCTGGTTGCGGTCGATGTACCCGTTGTATGTATATTTTACTTTCTGTACTAGGATTACCCCGCGGAGGGGTGCACGGATAGCCGGGTTCTAGAGGGCAACGGGCCCGCATCTCATGGCATTGAGACGGAGGGGGCTTCACTCTAGGATTGGCAGGGCTATTCGCCGCACTCGTAGGGGGTACAGGTTGACCCAGGAGGGGTGCCCAAGTTGCCGGATTCCGTGAAGTGCTGGGTGGTCCATTCACGGCGCTGAAGGGGGCTGCCTCACTTCAGGTTTTGGCGGGTGACTTGCCGCGCCCGTAGGGGTCTAGGATTTCATTGCACAGGCTATCCACACGACCAGGGGAACGTCGGGTTTCAGTAGTGGCTCTGTGAAACCCGGGGATCCCAGATATCTGTATTGTTCTGTGATGCTGTACATTTCTGTGATGTTGCATTTCTTTTCACGCCTTGAGCGAAATATAATATATTGGTATATATATTAGTAGATGTTGTATATGTTTTTCATCCGCGCTAGTCCAGTCCCCGCTCTGCCGTTAGTTAGCTAACCTAACGGGTGATGACGGGACCCAGTGGCGAATGCGGATGGCATATACGTACGTCAGTATATTTTCGTTCTTTGTGGTGTGATTAATTGATGGGACTGCATTGATTCGGATCAATGCAAGTTAAACAAACCTAATCTGATGTTGTTGGAACACTTTTCAAAAAGCTGTTATTGCAAGGACGTTCACTTTTGTTTTGCATCGAGATATTCATTTGGAATATCCTGCTCCTCAGTCGACGAGGCAAGGGCCGAGATCCCTTCACCGGGAGTGACCCCTTGGACAGAAGTTTGCGTCAGGGCATTAACTTCACTATAGCCGATTACTTTTGCTTTGCATCGCGGTATTCATTTGGAATATCCTGCACCCCATTCTACGGGGAAAGAGCCGAGATCCCTTCACCGGGAGTGACCTCTTTAGTAAAGGTTTTCGTCACTATATTTTCTAAAAAGCTATCCGTTCCTTCAACGATATCAAGTTCTTTACGTTAAAGGTTTTCGCCAGAAACCATTCGTAGCCCTCCGTCATTTCAGCTAAATATTCGGTAGTATTCAAGCTATGTATTTTGACCTCACGCCAAGGCATAGTGATTGGTAGCTGCCGGGTATTTATCTGTTGCATAGATAGATGCGTTGGTTTGGGACAGTCGTACTACTATTTTGGCCTACGTCAAGGGTATGTACGGGTGGATTCAAATTAACCAGGATAATGACGGGTAGAACTTGACATGTGACTTATGATATTTTGACCTCACGCCAAGGTCATAAGAGCATGGGGCAGAAATCACATCGGGAGTTTCAAAAGTACTGAAACTTGCCAGATATGCGCATACCTTCTGGAGTGTGATACCGTGAGCGGATTCCGTCACGTTGTCATGCGATGAGAGTTGGATCCCGATTCCCACTGATGAGTTAGTATACTCCTCGGGTGACCCCGACTAATTCTTCTTTCAGGTTTGGAGGAGAATTTGAGGTACAGTGGGAGGATTCCAGATTAGATAAATTGGTAACCATTCTGATCTAGGTTAGAGTGCACGCTGAGTGTTTCTTTTCTCTCTCTCTCTGGCAGCGACCATTGACCCGACCCTAGACTATGACTCAGTGACCAAGTTGACCGAACCTACTTAACACTGGCTTTTGGATTGTCAGAGTTGCAGACCTCATTGCCACTCATACTTTTACCCTTTTCTCCAGGACACCCCGTATTACTATGAACGTCCACTTCCATTGGACAAAACCATCGTATGGTTAGATACGAACTCGAAGGAATTCGAGGATGGTTTCCGGTTCTGGAGAAAACGGATAGGATTATTCAGTTGTCTTTTCTTTTTACCCTCTCTCAGGTTACGAGTACTCCTTGGTTTAGGGGTAGTACACCTATTACGCAAATTGGATTGTCTTCTTCCAAACCTTAGGCTGGTGCCGACCGGTAGGGAATGAAGAAAACCAATTAGCATAACGATGGTGTGCAGAAGGTATTAAGTTCAGACAAAACAAGGGATCAGTGAGAGGGCAAAGTAAATTGCAACAGATATTCACGACCAAACCAAATATTTCGTTACCACTCCCACATCACCTTTGTATTTCTCCAGGACACTCCGTATCACTACGAAGTTCCCATTTTATTGGATAATCCATCGTATGGTTATATACGAACTCGAAAGGAACTTGTTCCAGTTCGGGGATGGATCCTGGTTCAGGAGAAATAGGAATAAAGTACATTCAGATGTCTTTTATCTTCACCTTCTCTCGCGTTGCGAGTGCTCCTAGGATTAGGACAGTACACCCTTTATGCTTTTTGGATAGTCTTCTTCCAAACCATAGGCTGGTGCCGAACGGTAGGGAAGGTTGAAAACCAATTGGCCTAAAGGGGTGTACAGAAGGTAAAGACTAAAGACATATGAAGGGATTTGGAGAGGTGGCAAAGAATTATACGGTTAAAGTTGTGAATCTGGATGATGGAAGAGGCATTACTAGGAATACCAGGATACCCCATCGAAACATTTCAATGTTTCAGTTCAACTGTGTACTGTTAATGGAAAACTGATTTCCCGATTAGATACTTGCTCCAGGGTATGTATTTACCAGGTTTGATTCTCACATCTGTATGGTTTTACAGATGATGAGTGGGAGTAGGTTATTGGGAATTGGGTGATTATCCTCATTATATCGGGATTCGTTGTAATCGGTGATATTTGAGGAGATCACCTGGGCTGTTTGCCGGTCGGCAAATATTTGGTTTTGAATATCCGCTGTTATGCACCAATTTCAAATTGATATATCTGTACGTCTATTTTCATAGAGTGAGATATACCTTTCTGAAATTATGTCTACGACATTTACCTATATCAGTGGATGGTTAGGTAAGGAGCATTAAACAGCGGTGTAATTCTTCTTAACCATAAGTACAGTTTTCAACCTACGACACACAGTGAATGAGTTATTAGACTCAAGGGACTTATACAGAGTATTGTATGTTGTCCAGGGTCCATCAGGACAGAGGGGTTGGTCCTCGTACTATATTCGGTTTACTTATGACTTCTCTAGTTTTTAGACAGGTGTTTCGTGGAAACAAAGGGTCCGAATTTGGAGAAGTTATTGATATTTGAATAGAGTAGAGAACCAGGTATAGCAAGTATCGGGATTCTTCAAAGAGATCGAAGATGTAGATACTTGTGTATGGTATTCAGTTGATAGTAATGATTAAGAGATCTTGCTTCTCTTTCAGGTTACTCATAATTGGAAGTATTCCTAAGTTGAGTAACGCTGATCGGCCTCCTTCCATTTAGTTGACATGCACTGGGGATAGCTGCATGATTTGAATCTGGTTAAATTAAATCAGTGCCTCTGTTTCTATATTGGATATAGTACAGTTCATATCTTAACATTGTTAAGGTACGGGGAGTTGTCTGGCTTATGCTTAAAACCAGACACTGGACAACTCAAGGCACGTTTCTGTAATGGCTGTTTGTGGGTTGACCCAGGCTATGACGCGGGTTGATTTTCTACCATCTGGATGAACAATAGCAATATTGTTCTAGACTCGCCACAGTTTTATTAAAAATGGATTTTTCAGAAAACAGTAGTGGGAGTATGGTAGAACTGGAAGTGATTCCAGAACCACAAACGATTACTGAAGATTTGATAAGGAACCTAAAGATTCAATCTGGATTGACATTCCATTGGCCACTCCGCAGATAAGGTGGGTAACTTCAGGCACCCGAGAGGTACTCCGGTAGCCTCAAGGACGGTGACAGGGAAGTTCTTGTTTACCCACAATTACCATTGCTGTTGTTCCAGGCTGCGAGACCCGGCGGGAGGATGAGTATAGCGTCGTTCTAAACTAGTTTTGGAAGTGCACGTGTATATGACTCTGCCAGAGGGTTGTCGTAGTCAGTGGGAGCAGCGGAAGCATTGGTGGACAGGTAGCTTATGTCTATTTATAGACTAAAGCAGATGTAGCGGAGATAGATCATCTATTTCTGACGTGACAGTCATGGGTTTGACTTCATCAGAATAGGGGATGGATCTGTTGAGAAGGTAGTAGGGTGTGATGTCATGGTATTTGGATGACATACACAAAGTAGGAAAAGAAACTCCTATACTACAATCGGTTATACTTTGGTCGTCACACAGTGGTTTCTCCACAAAGGAAATGGATTTTATATCAGACATGCTGGTTACTAGATCTATGGTTTTAGATCTAGATTTGGGTGGTTTCCCAATCAGGGTACTTGACAGCATTCTAAAAGTATTTAGGATGGACGACTCCTGGCACGGTAGTGTACCTGCAGGTAATGGAGTCACCCTCTCCAAAGGGGTCTTACAGACTAAAGGGGAGAGGGACGTGCATGATTGGCAGATCACTTGCTCAGGCAATTGAGTCAATCGTGAAATGTCAAGTACCACACCAGATGTTGTTCTTGCACTAGATGCAATAAGTTGACATTAATCCAATCCTGGAGAAACGGTCGGAAGCAGTTTTAGAACATAAGTAGATGTTCTAGGGATATGATAACGACAGCCTCATGTGGGAGACAGTTATCATTCCAGGCTTCCAAGGTGACATAGACGACAAGGAGGTTGTCAGAGTTATAGTTTTCCTTCTGATGAGGGGCAGTATTTTGGACAGGTGGTCCAAGGCAATACTGAGGGAGGCATGGCGCGCAGGATACTGATTAAGTTCAGTTGACGATACAGTCTAAGAAGTTTGGATTTGGAGTTCATTTATGAGCTAGGTCCCATCAGACATCCAGACATTCTAAGACAGGTATTGCTCATTTCGGGAGATGGCTTTCTCCGCGAACTTGAGATATAGAGAGACATAGAAAGAAACAACTAAGCGGATCCACTCACTGAGGCTATTCCTTGAACGCAATAGTTCCGCAAACGAGCTTTGTGAGACTGACTAGTAGAGGAGTTGGATGTTCGGTATCACACGGGCTGTGAGTATGCGACATCGCAATAATTAGCCTTGAGTGCAAGTGGGAGATTGTTGGAGATAGTGCCCTCAGAGTCAATTATTAGGTCACAGGTACGTGATTGTAATGATTGAGGGAGGACCTATCCCGGTAGGACAGTCTTACTCGAGATGATAGTATGCTATCTGGTTTACCTTTATCATCGTGTACTGCTTTAGGTGACATGACACGTCGCTATTACACGTTGATAGAGCCCCTAGGATTCTTGCTTGACCACCAGCAGTATGAGGGCGATCATATAAGTGGGAGCTGGGGGTCTACAAGCATATCCTTAAAAGGTCCCTAGTCGTGGGAGTTTCGAGACCGGGCATCGATACTCCATTAGTAGACTAGTGTATACAGTCGAGACCCCGACGAGGGGCGGTGGCCGGTCTCACAAGCCACTGGTGTCAGTTGGATCACCTAAGATGTATACAGGTGCTCATTTGGTTATGAGTACACCGGACAGGACTCGCCGGGGAACATGCTAGTTGGTCATATACCAGACGTCAGATGGCAGTTCCCTGGTGACATGTGTGCAGGTTAGTTCATCGACCTGGGGATCGTCATTTGTCTCGTGTGAGTTCCCACTGTACTTTGATTACTACCCTACCACGGCTCAAAGGAGTCGTGCAAACAGGTTTTAGTTGGGTACAGTCCCGAGCCACATGGAGGCAGTGAGCGTATCTTCAGGGGTTCGTCTCTCCCGGTATTGGGGGTGAGGTCGCGCTGTGTCTAGGAGAGCCATTACACAAAGTCCTTGGCCAAGGCAAGGAGATTTACTGGTAGGTATTCCAGTAGTATCTCAGGGTGTTCTGGGCTACACTCCGACACGACTTGTACCGCTTTTGGGGGTCTGACTTTTACCAACCCCCTAGGCCCGCCATGCGATACTCATAGACGAACGGACCGGACTGCACGGATATTGTCACTGACAGGCTCAGTAGGGTGTCAGGATGAGTTTACTCATCGACGTCCCTTTTGGTCAATAGCTGGTGGCCCGTCACGTATTGGCTTATACCTCTGACGTGCTAGTGGTTAAATCCACAGCCATAGTATTGACGAGTCTTTAGAGTCCACCACACTTTCAGTTACTCAAGTTTCGGGCGAAACGCTGTAGAGGCCGTATGGAGATATGGCAAGGTCCGATCAGATACGTGCGGTATTGCACGGATCAGGATCAGACAGTTTGTACTAGTGGCCGTATGGTTATATGGCAGGGTTCGATCAGATATGTGCGGTATTGCACGGATCAGGATCGAACGGATTTAACTAGCCGGCTTTGGCTTAAGCCGGTCCTAGTTTAGTACAGTGTAGATTTTGTCTCATTGCATCTGTATCCGGACGGAATACAGATGCGG
The DNA here is from genome assembly GCA_030015575.1 of Agapanthus africanus. Taxonomy (NCBI): domain Eukaryota; kingdom Viridiplantae; phylum Streptophyta; class Magnoliopsida; order Asparagales; family Amaryllidaceae; genus Agapanthus; species Agapanthus africanus. The sequence continues at coordinate 494,666,868 of JASDDO010000019.1, read as the reverse complement.
GTGTGTATGCACAGTATTGGGTTTTCCTGTAATTTATTACGGGACCAGTTTTCTGGAGTTGCCGGTTTGCATTCCGTTCCGGCCGGTTTTTCTTTGTTCTTTCCCGGCCGGACTTTTCCGATGGAGGGGGTAATTTGCAGTTTTGCAAATTACACTTTGTGGAGGACTTATTTGCATAAGGGTTGATGTGATAAGCATCTTTGCTTTTCATGTAATTATGTGATTAGGATGGATTTGAGGTTGATGGAAAGTTTTGTGATGATTATGTTTATGGTTGTGGTCACCCTTTCTTTTCTCCTACACTCACCTCCCTTGTTGCTTCATAATCCTTGCTCCACCATTTTTCTAAGTATGAGGGTTTTTCATTTTAGAAAAGAGAGAAGAAAAAGAGAGAGGGAAAAGTGAGAAGAAGAAAAGAGAAGAAGAGAGAGCTTCATCTTTGAGAGAGGTTTTCATTCTTGATCTCATTCCATGCCAAGAAAAATGCAAGCACCATTTTTCTTATCTTTGTTTCCTCCATCCTCTTCAAATGGCAACCAACCCTAAAGTGAGACATACATTCTACATTACACTCCCTACAGCATATCTTGTGCATGTCGAGTAGCCGGCTTCATGCGCGAGTTGCCTCGGTATTGAGGTGGGAGCCCGTAAAAGTACCCGGCTTCGTGGTGCCCTTTCCGACGAGGAGGAGACGGACGGAGATCCCGCGAGGAGATCGGAGTGGAGATGAAGACCGGAGGACTCGGATCGATGGTATACTTCTCTACCCCCTCTCTAGATAGCTTAGACTAGTTTAATGGCACGATCCGGTTTTAGTGCGCGGTGGTGCCGTTTTGCCAAGTCCGCAAAAATTTATGTTTACCACCGTTTCCGCGTTTGGCCGTCGGATTGACGGCCGGGGCGCCGCCGTGCACTTACATCGGAAAAATGTGCAAGTAACGCGGTGGTCCTTCTAGAAGAACACAAACCTTAACTCGATTATGTGACCGTCTGAACCGCCTCTAAACCTTAGGGTTTGGGGCAGTACGGCGTGCCACATGTGAGGCGTTGGCTTGACCCTTCTACGGCTGGACCATTGGTAGTGGGACGTATTCTGGGACTTTTTGAACTCCTCTAAAGTGTTGAGCTATTTAGGAAATCTTGTGTATTTGATTATTCGATCGGAAAGTTTAATATTGTCTATTTATCTGGAATGTGATACAATATATGGAATTCATATAGTTAGGCATGAAATGCGAAGTATGTGATATTTCGGATTTACGATGTCTAAAGTAATTGTGGATTCCAAATGTTGTAGTTTTACAATTTCTTTTCTGTGACCGAAAGCGTAGTATGTGGGGTATCGCCGGCTTCATTGCTATACATCAACGAAAATCGGGATACACATACTTTCTTACGTTGATGATATGAGATATTATGTGTTGCTGTGATATGTTATATTGGATTGTCGTGTTCTGAATAGCCGGGGGATTTATGTGAGATGAGAGTTTTTTTTCATTCATGTAAAATTCATTTGTATGTAATATTCTTTTATTGGGGCACTTCCGGGATGAGGTTGATGTCACCAGTGTATATTATTTACTTTTCCGCATTAGGTAGACCCAAGGAGGAGAGCACAAGTAATCGGGTTCTAGGGTCCAGTAGGAGGCCATCTCGAGGAGTCGAGACCGGGTCTCCTAACCCTAGAATTGGCAGTGTTACTTGCTGTTCTCGTAGGGGTCTAGGGATGTGGGTTTGACTATTCATCGCGACCGTGGAATCCGTGTTTTATACAGGCTCGTATTAAAAACACGGACATCCTAGTATATCCAATATTTCATATATGTTCTTCTGCTGCAATGTTCTGTGATGAGATCATATTACTGCCTGAGACGAATGCTTATACTATATATATATGCTGATATATAAATATCACTGCTTTCGTTTCTTCTGTGATGCTTAGGAAGCATAAGCTGATGGGATTTATTAATGAGATTAATAAAAAGAAAAGAAACATAAAAGATGTTGTAGAATCAAAACGTTATAAAAAGGGTAGCTACAGTTTTGCTTTGCACAGCGGTATATATGATATACCCTGCACCTTATTCGATGAGGAAAGAGCCGAGATCCCTTCACCGGGAGTGACCTTTTTAGCTAAACTGGCAGATGCTACAAACTCACGGTTTAGTTTTTGACAGCTTATATAGTTCTTGCTTTGCACAGCGGTATATATGATATACCCTGCACCTTATTCGATGGGGAAAGAGCCGAGATCCCTTCACCGGGAGTGACCTCTTTAGCGAAACTAGAAAAGCTTAAAAAACACTCCTTTTTCAAAATCACTTGATTCTACGACAATATCAAGTTCGTTACGCTCATGGTTTTCTGAAAAACCTGCGTAACCCTCTGTCATTTCAGATAGAGACTAGTTAGTATTCGTGCTACGTTTTTTGACTATGTTAAGACGTAGTGTGCGGTAGCTAATTAGTATTTATCTGCTAAAACATGAGATGTGATAGGATAGTTGTACGACTTTGTTGACTATGTTAGGGGTCGTGCAGGTTGGTTTAATTCAATCGGGAAATGACGGGTTGAACTTGGCTAGCAATTATGATTTGTTGACTATGTTAAGGTCATAAGTTGCTAGGGGTAAAAGCATTATCGGGAATTTCAAGTGTTGAAATTTGCAATGAGATTGCATACCTTCTATGAGATAGATGGATCCTGATACCCACTACGAGTAAGAGTTACTCCTGGGAGATTTTTACACAGGACAATTAGCCGATCAAGTAGGTGTCTAGAAAGGTGTTAACGGGGTTATGCCTCTGGGAAGACGAGGTTTATTTTAATTAGGTCCGTGCGAAAGCACGGGGAACCTCCCTCAAGTACCGACACTGACCTGGCTGAAAGATTGACGAAATTGTAGGGTGTAATTAATCCCGGCTAATCTTACCTTTTAGGGTTTGAAGCAAAATTTGATAAAAACAGTGGGAGACATCCTGATTAGATAAGATAATAACCAATCTAATCTTGCAAGAACATACGCTAAAGTGTTTCCTTCTCTCTCTCTCCAGATAGCAACCATGTCAGGACTTAATCAAGATAATAATATGGATGTATTGACTGAACCCGCTTATTATTCGGAGCAGGGGATCGTTGGTCCCGTTCTTTCTTATAAGAGTTATAAGACTGAACAGGAAACATGAGAATATCTGGATTCTCACGCCGCCCAAACAAAGAACATGCATGTTGATGCATCTTCTTCGGGTGTGTTAGTTATTGAGAACTTTTTCTCAGTTCACCCTACGTTCTGGGTATTAGAAACCGGATCGGGATCCCACATATGTAAATTGTCACATGGGCTACGGAAAGGTAGAGAACTGGGATAAGGTGATCATTCCGTTCAAGTAGGGAATGGTGCAAGTATTGTAGCCAAAGCTGTTGGCGAATATCACCTAGTATTAGCAAGTAGTAATACACTGATTCTGAATGAGTGCTATTATATATCGAACATGATGTGTAACATTATATCAGTTTCTTTATTAAGTAAAGAAGGATATAATTTTGTAGTAAAGGATAATGTTATGAACATATTCCTAGATCAAAAGTTGATTGGATCAGGCTCGTTACATAATGGCATATTCATTCTCAATCAAAATACAGTCCTTAATATACAAAACACACACAAGAGGAAGAGTTCAGAAATGAACGAATCTTTCTTGTGGCATTGTAGACTTGGTCATATCAATACGACACGACTAGCTAAGTTACATAAGGATGGATATTTGAATCTGTTCGAATTATCATCTTATGATACTTGCCATTCATGTCTCAAAGGAAAAATGACCAAAACTCCGTTTAGTGGACACGGAGAAAGAGTTACGAAACTCTTAGGACTGGTACATAGTGATGTATGCGGTCCTATGTCTATGCATGCCAGGAACGGTTCTTCCTACTTCATTATATTCACTGACGATCTCTCAAGATTCGGACATGTATTCCTGATGAAACACAAGTCTGAAGCTTTTGAGAAATTCAGAGAATATAAGCACGAAGTAGAGAACCAAATGGGCAAAAGTATTAAGATCCTTCGATCTGATCGAGGAGGAGAATACTTGAGCAATGAGTTGCTAGATTATCTAAAAGAGAATGGGATTCTCTCTCAGCTTACTCCTCGTTATACACCACAGCACAACAGTGTATCGGAGCGGAGGAATCGCACCCTATTAGATATGGTGCGCTCTATGATGAGCACTGCTGAGTTATCTATTTCCTTCTGGGGTTATGCGCTTGAGACAGCAGCATACCTATTGAATCAAGTTCCGTATAAAACTGTACCTACCACACCATATGAAATATGGAGTGGGAAGAGACCATATTTTAAACGAGTTAACATATGGGGTTGTCCGGCCTATGTCAAAAGGCAAAATCCAGACAAACTCGAGCCATGATCAGTTCTTTGCAACTTTGTGGGATATCCTAAGAATTCCCAAGGATACTTTTTTTACCGCGCTGAAGAACAAAAAGTGTTTGTTTCTCAATATGCCACCTTTTTAGAAAAGGAATTTCTTGGAAAAGAAATTAGTGGCAAAGAGGTAGAGCTGGAAGAGGTTCCAGCACCACAAACTACAACTGATAATTTATTGGAACCAGAGGATTCAGTAGTACCCGATGAACCTCTCCACCGATCTAGTAGGGTTTCTCATCCACCTGAGAGATACTACGGTTATCTCATTGTTGGTGGGAGCGAGGATTGCATCATGGAAGATGATGACCCGACTAGTTTCGAGCAGGCCATCACGAGTGGTGATTCTGTGAAATGGCTGGATGCAATGCGATCTGAGATGGAATCCATGTACACCAACAAAGTATGGACTTTGGAAAATGCTCCTGAAGGGGTAAAACCCATTGGGAGCAAGTGGATCTTTAAAAAGAAAATTGTTGTAGATGGAAAAGTTGAGACTTTCAAAGCTAGACTTGTTGCAAAGGGTTTTCGTCAACGACCAGGTGTGGATTATGACGAAACCTTTTCTCCAGTGGCTATGCTTAAGTCCATCCGGATCTTACTTGCCATTGCTGCATACCATGACTATGAAATCTGGCAAATGGACCGCCTTTCTAAACGGTGATTTAGAAGAGTGCGTGTACATGACTCAGCCAGAGGGCTTCGTAGATAGTGGGAGCAGCGGAAAGGTGTGCAAGCTGCTTGTATCCATTTATGGGTTAAAGCAAGCATCGCGGAGTTGGAACATCTGTTTTGATGTTGTAGTCAAAGAGTTTGACTTCATCAAAAATATAGATGAACCTTGTATTTATAAGAAGGTTGCAGAGAGTAAGGTTGTATTCCTCGTATTGTACGTGGATGACATACTCTTGATAGGAAATGATGTTCCTATGCTGCAATCAGTCAAGCTCTTCTTATTATAAAGATTCTCAATGAAAGATCTAGGTGATGCCTCCTGCATATTGGGAATCATGATCTATAGAAATAGATCTAAACGAATACTGGGATTGTCCCAATCCAGGTATATTGACACCATACTAAAGAGGTTTAGTATGGAAGAATCCAAGCGTGGGAGCCTACCCACGATCTCTGGACTCACTCTTTCCAAAGAGAAGTCTCCCAAGACTAATTTAGAAAGAGCTCGCATACAAGGGATACCCTATGCTTTGGCAGTAGGCTCTATCATGTATGCGATGCTATGTACCAGACCCGATGTAGCATACTAACTAAGTGTAGTGAGTCGGTATCAAGCAGATCCTGGAGAGAGTCACTGGATAGCTGTGAAGAACATTCTCAAGTACTTGCGAAGGACTAAGGAAATGTTCTTGGTGTATGGTAACGGAGAACTCTAGGTGGAGTCCTTTACCGATTCGAGCTTCCAAAGTGATAAGGACGACTCTAAGTCGCACTCGGGACTTGTCTTTACCCTCAATGGAGGGGCGGTATGTTGGAAAAGTTCCAAACAGAATACCGTTGCAGACTCGACGATGGAGGCTGAATACATCGCTGCCAACGATGCTGCCAAAGAGGCTGTCTGGATAAAGAAGTTCATTAGTGAACTTGGTGTGGTTCCATCCATTGAGCATCCAATACCTCTGTATTGCGATAACAATGGAGCTGTGGCTTTAGCCAAGGAACTCAGGTCCCATCAAAAGTCCAGACATATTCTGAGGCGGTATCACCTGATCAGGGAGATAGTTGATCGCCGGGAGATCGAGGTCAGGAGAGTAGATACGAAGGACAACACTGCGGATCCATTCACGAAGTCCATTCCACAGATACAGTTTGAGAGATTATTCGGGATGCTAGGTATGAGATACTACAGCAGCTGGCCTTAATGCAAATGGGAGATTGTTAGTTATGTATATGCCCTAGAGGCCATTGTTGTACATATGATGTATATTATAATGGATTCTTGGATATATATAGAGAGAACTTTCTTGCTCGTCATGATAGTATGCTATTTGGTTTTCCTTTATCTTAACATGTTGACTTATATTAGTTTACTGTCTTACTCTCACATGTTGATAAAGCCCTTAGGATTTGTACTCGACTACTGGGACTATGATGAGATCATACTAGTGGGGCCACGGTAGTCGATGAGTACATCCTATAACTGTTCCTAGTCGAGGGTGTGTCGAGACAGGGCATCGATACACCAGAGTAGACTAGCGTATACGCATCTTGACCCATATGATGGGCGATGGATGATCCCATATCCATCGGTGTTTTGACATCAGATATAGTGTACGGGTGCTTAGTGGAGACTGGGTACACTGGACGGACTCGCCGAGAACTCCCAGATGGTGATATACCACACGTCAGATGGCAGTTCTCCGGTGACACTGGTACAGGGTAGTCTGTAGACCTGAGATCTTCATAGAGTCTTGTGTGATTCCCACTGTGCTTTGATTTCCACTTTACCACGCCCAAGATGGCGTGCAAAACGGTGGCTTTTGGGTGGAGTCCCGAATCACATGGAGGCAATGAGCGATAGGAGGGGATTCGTCTCTCCCGGTATAGGGAGTTGATGTTGTGCTGTGTTCGATTGGCTATAACTGGAAGTCCCTGGCCAGGGCTGATATAGAGATTTACTGGTAAGTGTTACCAGTAGATTCTCGACCTGTTATAAGCCTCACATCAACACGAGTTATCGGTTACTGGGGTCTGACGTATACCACCCCTAGACTAGATATGCAACATATCAGACGAAGAGACCGGACTGTACGGGAGTGTTACTGATTGGATTCACATGAGAATGTACAGGCTAACTTGTTGATCTTCTGATCGCTCAATACCTGGGAGGCTGTTACGTTTAGCTGACCGCTTGCAGCTTGGGGGTGTTTGATATGATCATCACCTGCTACCGGCGTATTGACGATTCTTTAGAGTCCTACACAGAGGTTTCTTGACTCAGGCAAAACGGAGTAGGGGAACATATGTGATATGTGCACGACCGAGGATAATGCGATATGAGATACCGTATTATATTCTCGCGATATTTAGATATGAGCCGGCTCATCAAATCAAGTGTTGATTCGATGAATCGGTACATGATATATTAGTCGGTTATATTCGATATAACCGGATTGTCGGATCAAGTGTTGATTCGATGATTTAATGTATAATAAAATATACTGATATATTGCATTACATTATCTAATATTGGCTCGCTTTATTATTTCATTTTCTCACCGGATAATACATTCATATATATGCGATATATTTTAATTGTATTATTTTCTTTTGTTACAAATATATAATATATATGTGATATATATTATTGTAACATGATAAGATTACTAATGCAACATTTTTAGCGGAGATTAAACAAGGTTAGGGTTTGATTTGAGTTAGTTCATTCATGAACATTCTAGAAGCTTTTCTTTTGTCATGAGAAAGATATTATGGTTGATATTTTCTTATGACTCATTGTTTAACTCAACCCAAACCCTAGCCCTAGTTAATTCTCTACATGAGTTATCTTTGTCATCCTTGACCATGGTTGCATTATTAATGATATATCATTTCATTATTCATCACAAAAGGATTATGCATTATTTCATCTTCTTCTTCTTCAACCTTGAGCTTTGAGAAAACTTACTAGGTTTTTCATTTGTGATGATTTCTTATGAGAATTTGATATAAAAAGAAAGCATAAATACTACTCCATCATCCTCATCTAATCTAGCCAATTAGATTAGGGTGTTCACCTCATTCGAGTGAGAGAGCTTGAGTTATAGATACTTCGACGTAAATCATCGGAGAAAAGGAACACTACAAGCTAGCATGGATCGTTCGTCTTGTGGAGCCTCTCTTGAGTCCGGGAGATCGTGGATCGCGGCGAAAGGACTTCTACTCGGAGCTTATGACGCGAAGGAGCGGACTACAAAGGTTGTAATCCCTCACACTAGTTGTAAAGATGTTTACTTGCATGTTAAACCCTAATATTCTAGCAAAGATCCCGGCTTTGGGTTGTTCGACACGTCTAAATTTTTATTCGGGCATGGTTGATGCCTTATGAACCCTTGTATGACTGCCTAAGAACCCTACAAACCCTTGCCTCACATATGGCGCCGCGGAACTACCGCTAACCCGAGGGTTTGGCGGCGGTTCTTACGGTCACAAAATCGAGTTAGGGTTTCGTTCTTCTAGAGGGTCCATCGAATCACTTGCACGTTATTTGAATGTTTCAAACTATGAAAAAATCCAACTCTTGAAAAATTTCCAGCGAGGCTTAAAGTGGGTATTTGATATCCGTTCAAACTTTTTTAACACCGTCTAAAATAACCCGAAAACAAACTAGAATTATGAATACGAAACACTCCGAATAGCCAATGCAAAAAGATAACATCACATGCAAATTTAGCAAAAACTAGCAACACCTGAAATACCAAATCCCAGAGACTGGAACACACTGAAAAATACAACCCAAAACCCTGCATTTGGGCCGAGCAGGCATGTTTTATATGCATTGTGGCCGGCCAAATTCCGGCGAGCGAGGCTAAATTTCTCACTGTGTTCATGTTGCATCTCATACAACATTCTGCAGTTGCTTAAAAAAAATTTACTCCAAAAATTCGACATAAACTAGGGTTTTAAATCGGGTGTTTCGGAGTTGTTTCGGTTTCGTAATCCTACAATATCCGTATAATTCTCTAGCTTGGCTCTGATACTACTGTCGGGTTATTTAGCACAACAGCAAGGTTTCGGGAGGCATCGTCCATGCCATTTTCAAATTTTTGTCATGCTAAAAAACTCTAACCTAGGATGTTTAACTAGAGAATCATACGAAAACAATATGTAAACAACTTTACAACAAAGTGATTAGGGATTACGACCTTTGTAGTCCGGTCCTTCACTTCTATAGCTCCTTATAGGTGTCCCTCCGCTGTGATCATCGAACTCCCGGACTTTTGAGAGGCTCCACATGATATATGATACATGCTAGCTAGAAGTCTTCAAAGTCTATGATAATCTACTTCGAGAAAACACGAACTCAATCTACCTCTTCACTAATAATGAATTAGTGAAGCCAACACACTAAACTATATGGCTAGTATAGAAGAGGATGATGAAGTAGGAATTTTGCTCACTTTAGATTTTATTTTCTCACTATTTTTCTTTATTACCTCAAATCAAAGAGAGAAAGCTTGAAGGAGATGAAGAAAGAAGAAGATGAATGAATAATTGAGATGAGGTTAGAAATGCAACCATGGTGAGTTATGTCATCCTTAACACAAGTAGAGAATAAACCATGGCTAAGTGATTAGGGTTAGGTCAATAAATATCTTAGGTTAAAACAAATTTGGTGGGCTTAGTCAATGAATCTACAAGCTTCTTCAAAGCTCATCCATGACTAATTCCAAGCAATTTTGAATTAACTAAAATAACTAAAATTCAACCATAATCAAAACCATGGTGTAATTCTCATACACCCTTGTTGCATGTGTAACCTAGCATGTCACAATATTATATATCACATATATAATTTTTTGAACAAAAGAAAACTATACAATAAACATATATCACATATTTGTTAAATGTATAATAAGTGAGAAAAATAAATACTTAAGTGAGCATATATTAGTTAATGTAATTTAATATATCAACTATATAATTATACATTAAATCATTAAATCAATACTTGATTTAATAATCCGGCTATATTACATATAACCGACTAATATAATATGTATTATTTTATCAAATCAACACTTGATCCGATAACCTGGATATATCACATATAACCGGCCGATATCACATATCGCGAGAATAGAATATGGTATCACATACACGTATTAATCTTGGTCCCGCACATATCACATATGTGCTCCTACTCCGTTTCGCCTGAGCCAGGAAACCTCTGTGTAGGACTCTAAAGACTCGTCAATACATCGGCAATAGGTGATGATCACATCGAACACCCACAAGATGCAAGCGGTCAGCTAAATGTAACGGCCACCCGGGTATTGAGCGATCAGAAGATCAACAAGCAAGCATGTCCATACTCCTGTGAATCCAATCAGTAACACTACCGTACAGTCCGGTCTCTTCGTCTGATATGTCGTATATCCAGTCCAGGGGTGGTTAACGTCAGACCCTAGTAACCGATAAGTCGTGTCGATATGAGGCTTATAACGGGTTGAGAAACTACTGATAACACTTACTAGTAGATCTCCATATCATCCCTGGCTAGGGACTTCTAGTTACAGCCAATCGAGAACAGCGCAAGATCAACCCCCAATACCGGGAGAGACGAAACCCCTCCTATCGCTCATTGCCTCCAAGTGATTCGGGACTGCATCCAAAAGCCACAGTTTTGCACGTTCTCTTGAACTTGGTAAGGTGGAAACCAAAGCATAGTGGGAATCACACAAGACTCTATGGCAATCTCGGGTCTACAGACTAACCTGTACTAGAGTCACCAGAGAACTGCTATCTGAAGATAGGTATAATACCAACTAGGAGTTCTCGGCGAGTCCGTTCAGTGTACCCAGTCTCCACTGAGCACTCGTATACCATCTTTGATGTCAAACACCAATGGTTGTGGAATCATCCATCACCCATCATATGGGTCAAGAAGCGTATACGCTAGTCTACTCTGGAATATCGATGCCCTATCTTGATACACCCTCGACTAGGAACAATTAAAGGATGTACTTGTGGACTATCCTGGCCCCACTAGTATGATCTCCACCATAGTCCTAGTAGTCAAGTACACATCCTAAGGGCTTTATCAACATGTGAGAGCAAGACAGTATCACAATACAAATCTACATGTTAAGACAAAGAGCAACCAGATTGCATACTATCATGTCGAGAAAGAAAGTCCTCTCTATATATATCCAAGCATCCACTATAATATACATAATATGTACAATAATGGCCTCTACGGCATATACTTAACTAACACCTACTAGTTGGTATTATACCTATTGTCAAAAAGAAGTTCCTAGGTGACATGTGTACAGATTAGTCTGTCGACCTGAGATCGTCATTTGTCTCGTGTGAGTTCCCACTATGCTTTGATTAATACCCTACCATGGCTCAAAGGAGTCGTGCAAACAGGTTTTAGTTGGGTACAGTCCCGAGCCACATGGAGGCAGTGATCGGATCGTCGTGGATTCATCTATCCCAGTATTTGTAAGTGCACGGCGGCGCCCCGGCCGTCGATCCGACGGCCAAATGCGGAAACGGTGATAAACTTTAATTTTGCGGACTTAGCAAACCGGCACCCCCGCGCACTAAACATCCGGATCGAACCATTAACAAGTCTAAGCTAACTACAAGACGGGTTAGAGATATACCGAGTGATCCGAGTCCTCCGGTCTTCTCGTCATCGTCCCGATCTCCCGCGGAAACTCCGGTCGTCGCCTCCTTGCCGGAAGGGCACCACATCGCCTGCATCTTTTACGGGCTCCCACCTCAATACCGAGGCAACTCGAGCACGAAGCTGGTAGTCGACGTGCCCAAGATATGCTGTAGAATGTGTAGTATAATTGTCTCTTTGGGGTTTATGATAGTTGCCATGATGGAGGAATTTGTGCACAAGGAATTTTTCATGGATGGATGCTTAAGAGAAATGAGCATGCAATCTCAAAATGAGCTCGGCCAGAGAAAATGCTCACTGGAATGAATGAAAGAACTCACACTCAACTCAAAGCAACCAAATTAATATATATAAATTAATCCATCAACTCCTTAAAACAATTCCAGCACATTCATTATGTTTTCATTCCTTACTTAATTAATTAATCACTCACCCCATCATGTTACACTCCAGCACAAGCATGGGGAGGGGGGGCCTACGAAATTCAAGAAGAGAAAGCAACAGCCACTATACAAATTAAAGAATCTCAAGCAAATATAACTCCAACAGTGGCCGGCCCATACCTCTTCAAATCAATTATAACCTACAATGGTCAAGCCATCATGGAAAAGAAAGAGTCAAAGGATAGGCTCCATCATGAAACCATCATGATACAAGGAAACATGCAAAGACCCCCTCCACTAAAGCTTATTTGCAACAATGCAAATAAACCCTCCTCCACCAAACTTCGACCAATGAACGGAACAATGGAAATCGGCCGAAACGAAAAGCAAACTGGCAACTCCAGAAAACTGGTCCCGTAATAAATTACAGGAAAACCCCGATACTGTGCATACACACCCGCATCTGTATTTCGACCGAAATACAAATGCAAAGAGACAAAATCTACACTATCTAAAACTAGAATCCGGCTTAAGCCAAAGCCGGCTAGTAAAATCCGTCCGATCACGATCCGTGCAATACCGCACGTATCTGATCGCACCCTGCCATATCTCCATACGGCCTCTACAGCCTTTCCCCCGAAAGCTGAGTAACTGAATTGTGGGGGACTCTAAAGACTCATCAACACCTTAGTTGTGGATTTAACCACTAGCACGTCAGAGGTATAAGCCAATACGTAACGGGCTACCAGGTACTGACTAAAAGGGATGTCTGTGAGCGAACTCAGCCTGACAACCCTACTGAGCCTGTCAGTGACAATATCCGTGCAGTCCGGTCCGTTCGTCTATGAGTATCGCATGGCGGGCCTAGGGGGTTGGTAAAAGTCAGACCCCCAAAAGCGGTACAAGTCGTGTCGGAGTGTAGCCCAGAACACCCTGAGATACTACTGGAATACCTACCAGTAAATCTCCTTGCCTTGGCCAAGGACTTTGTGTAATGGCTCTCCTAGACACAGCACGACCTCACCCCCAATACCGGGAGAGACGAACCCCTGAAGATACGCTCACTGCCTCCATGTGGCTCGGGACTGTACCCAACTAAAACCTGTTTGCACGACTCCTTTGAGCCGTGGTAGGGTAGTAATCAAAGTACAGTGGGAACTCACACGAGACAAATGACGATCCCCAGGTCGATGAACTAACCTGCACACATGTCACCAGGGAACTGCCATCTGACGTCTGGTATATGACCAACTAGCATGTTCCCAGCGAGTCCTGTCCGGTGTACTCATAACCCAATGAGCACCTGTATACATCTTAGGTGATCCAACTGACACCAGTGGCTTGTGAGACCGGCCACCGCCCCTCGTCGGGGTCTCGACTGTATACACTAGTCTACTAATGGAGTATCGATGCCCGGTCTCGAAACTCCCACGACTAGGACCTTTTAAGGATATGCTTGTAGACCCCCAGCTCCCACTTATATGATCGCCCTCATACTGCTGGTGGTCAAGCAAGAATCCTAGGGGCTCTATCAACGTGTAATAGCGACGTGTCAGGTCACTTAAAACAGTACACGATGATAAAGGTAAACCAGATAGCATACTATCATCTCGAGTAAGACTGTCCTACCGGGATAGGTCCTCCCTCAATCATTACAATCACGTACCTGTGACCTAATAATTGACTCTGAGGGCACTATCCCCAACAATCTCCCACTTGCACTCAAGGATAATTATTGCGATGTCGCATACTCACAGCCCGTGTGATACCGAACATCCAACTCCTCTACTAGTCAGTCTCACAAAGCTCGTTTGCGGAACTATTGCGTTCGAGGAATAGCCTCAGTGAGTGGATCCGCTTTGTTGTTTCTTTCTATGTCTCTCTATATCTCAAGTTCGCGGAGAAAACCATCTCCCGAAAAGAGCAATACCTGTCTCAGAATATGTCTGGATGTCTGATGGGACCTAGCTCATAAATGAACTCCAAATCCAAACTTCTTAGACTGTATCGTCAACTGAACTTAATCAGTATCCTGCGCGCCATGCCTCCCTCAGTATTGCCTTGGACCACCTGTCCAAAATACTGCCCCTCATCAGAAGGAAAACTATAACTCTGACAACCTCCTTGTCGTCCATGTCACCTTGGAAGCCTGGAATGATAACTGTCTCCTGAATGAGGCTGTCGTTATCATATCCCTAGAACATCCACTTATGTTCTAAAACTGCTTCCGACTGTTTCTCCAGGATTGGATTAATGTCAACTTATTGCATCTAGTGCAAGAACAACATCTGGTGTGGTACTTGACATCTCACGATTGACTCAATTGCCTGAGCAAGTAATCTGCCAATCATGTCCGTCCCTCTCCCCTTTAGTCTGTAAGACACCTTTGGAGAGGGTGACTCCATTACCTGCAGGTACACTACCGTGCCAGGAGTCGTCCATCCTAAATACTCTTAGAATGCTTTCAAGTACCCTGATTGGGAAACCACCCAAATCTAGATCTAAAACCATAGATCCAGTAACCAGTATGTCTCATATAAAATCCATTTCCTTTGTGGAGAAACAACTGTGTGACGACCAAAGTATAACCGATCGTAGTGTAGGAGTTTCTTTTCCTACTCTGTGTATATCATCCAAATACCAGGATATCACACCCTACTACATTCTCAACAGATCCATCCCCTATTCTGATGAAGTCAAACCCATGACTGTCACGTCAGAAATAGATGATCTATCTCCACTACATCTGCTCTAGTCTATAAATAGACATAAGCAATCTGTCCACCAATGCTTCCGCTGCTCCCACTTACTACGACAACCCTCTGGCAGAGTCATATAGACGTACACTTCTAAAACTGGTTTAGAACGACGCTATACTCATCCTCCCGCCGGGTCTCGTAACCTGGAACAACAGCAATGGCAATTGTGGGTAAACAAGAACTTCCCTGTCACCGTCCTTGAGGCTACCGTAGTGCCTCTCGGGTGCCTGAAGTTACCCATCTAATCTGCGGAGTGGCCAATGGAATGTCAATCCAGATTGAATCTTTAGGTTCCTGTCAGATCTTCAGTAATCGTTTGTGGTTCTGGAATCACTTCCAGTTCTACCATACTCCCACTACTGTTTTTCTGAAAAAATCCATTTTTATTAAAACTGTGGCGAGTCTAGAACAATATTGCTATTGTTCATCCAGATGGTAGAAAATCAACCCTCGTCATAGCCTGGGTCAACCCACAAACAGCCATTACAGAAACGTGCCTTGAGTTGTCCAGTGTCTGGTTTTAATCATAAACCGGACAACTCCCCGTACCTTAACATCGTTAAGATATGAACTGTTCTATATCCAATATAGAAACAGAGGCACTGATTTAATTGAACCAGATTCAAATCATGCAGCTGTCCCCAGCGCATGTCAACTAAATGGAAGGAGGCCGATCAGCGTTACTCAACTTAGGAATACTTCCAATTATGAGTAACCTGAAAGAGAAGCAAGATCTCTTTATCATTACTATCAACTGAATACCATACACAAGTATCTACATCTTCGATCTCTTTGAAGAATCCCGATACTTGCTATACCTGGTTCTCTACTCTATTCAAATACCTATAACTTCTCAAAATTTGGACCCTGTGTTTCCGCGAAACACCTGTCTAAAAACTAGAGAAGTCATAAGTAAACCGAATATAGTACGAGGACCAAGCCCTCTGTCCTGATGGACCCTGGACAACATACAATCCTTTGTATAAGTCCCTTGAGTCTGGTAACTCATTCACTGTGTGTCGTAGGTTGAAAACTGTACTTATGGTTAAGAAGAATTACACCGCTGTTTAATGCTCCTTACCTAACCATCCACTGATATAGGTAAATGTCGTAGACATAATTTCAGAAAGGTATATCTCACTCTATGAAAATAAACGTACAGATATATCAATTTGAAATTGGTGCATAACAGCGGATATTCAAAACCAAATATTTGCCGACCGGCAAACAGCCCAGGTGATTTCCTCAAATATCACCGATTACAACGAATCCCGATATAATGAGGATAATCACCCAATTCCCAATAACTTACTCCCACTCATCATCTGTAAAACCATACAGATGTGAGAATCGTACCTGGTAAATACATACCCTGGAGTAAGTATCTAATCGGGAAATCAGTTTTCCTTTAACTGTACACAGTGAAACTGAAACATTGAAATGTTTCGTGGGGTATCCCGGTATTCATAGTAATGCCTCTTCCATTATCCAGATTCACAACTACAACCGTATAATTCATTGCCATCTCTCCACATCCCTTCATCTGTCTTTAGTCTTTACCTTCTGCACACCCTTTTAGGCCAAATGGTTTTCTTCCTTCCCTACCGTTCGGCACCAGCCTATGGTTTGGAAGAAGACTATCCAATAAGCATAATGGGTGTACTGTCCCAATCCTAGGAACACTCGCAATGAGAGAGGGTGAAGATAAAAGACAACCGAATAAACCTTATTCATATTTCTCCTGAACCAGAATCCATCCCCGAACTGGAACAAGTTCCATTCGAGTTCGTATATAACCATACGATGGAGTATCCAAATAAACTGTGGATCTTCGTAGTGATATGGAGTGTCCTGGAGAAATACAAAGGTGATGTGGGAGTGGTAACGAAATATTTGGTTTGGTCGTGAATATCTGTTGCAATTTACTTTGCCCTCTTACTAATCCCATGCTTTGTCTGAACTTAATACCTTCTGCACACCATCGTTATGCTAATTGGTTTTCTTCATTCCCTACCGGTCGGCACCAGCCTAAGGTTTGGAAGAAGACAATCCAATTTGCGTAATAGGTGTACTACCCCTAAACCAAGGAGTACTCGTAACCTGAGAGAGGGTAAAAGGAAAAGACAACTGAATAATCCTATCCGTTTTCTCCAGAACCTGAAACCATCCTCGAATAAATTCTTTCGAGTTCGTATCTAACCATACGATGGTTTTGTCCAATGGAAGTGGACGTTCGTAGTAATACGGGGTGTCCTGGAGAAAAGGGTAAAAGTAGGAGTGGCAATGAGGTTTGCAACTCTGACAATCCAAAAGCCAGTGTTAAAAAAAGGTTCGGTCAACTTGGTCACTGAGTCATAGTCTTAGGGTCGGGTCAATGGTCGCTGCCAAAGAGAGAGAGAAAAGAAACACTCAGCGTGCACTCTAACCTAGATCAGAATGGTTACCAATTTATCTAATCTGGAAACCTCCCACTGTACCTCAAATTCTCCTCCAAACCTGAAAGAAGAATTAGTCGGGGTTACCCGAGGAGTATACCAACTCATCAGTGGGAATCGGGATCCAACTCTCATCGCATGATAACGTGACGGAATCCGCTCACGGTATCACACTCCAGAAGGTATGCGCATATCTGGCAAGTTTCAGTTCTTTTGAAACTCCCGATGTGATTTCTGCCCCATGCTCTTATGACCTTGGCGAAGGTCAACAAATCATAAGTCACATGTCAAGTTCTACCCGTCATTATCCAGGTTAATTTGAATCCACCCGTACAAGCCCTTGACGAAGGTCAACAAGGCTATACGACTGTCCCAAACCAACGCATCTATCTATGCAGCAGAAAAGTAACAAGCAGCTACCATACACTATGCCTTGACGAAGGTCAACAAACACAGCATGAATACTACGTGCTACCCGTCTGAAACGACGGAGGGCTACGAATGGTTTCTAGCGAAAACCTTTAACGTAAAGAACTTGATATCGTTGAAGGAACTGATAGCTTTTTGAAAATATAGTGACGACAACCGTTGCTAAAGAGGTCGCTCCCGGTGAAGGGATCTCGGCTCTTTCCCCGTAGAATGGGGTGCAGGATATTCCAACTGAATACCACGGTGCAAAGCAAAAGTAATCGGCTATAGTGAAGTTAATGCCCTGACGTAAACTTCTGTCCAAGGGGTCACTCCTGGTGAAGGGATCTCGGCCCTTGCCTCGTCGACTGAGGAGCAGGATATTCCAATGAATACCACGATGCAAAACAAAAGTAAACGTCCTTGCAATAACAGCTTTTGAAAAGTGTTCCAACAACATCAGATTAGGTTTGTTTTTAACTTGCATTGATCCGAATCAATGCAGTCCCATCAATTGATCACACCAAAAAGAACGAAAATATACTGATGTACGTATATGCCATCCGCATTCGCCACTGGGTCCCGTCATTACCCGTTAGGTTAGCTTACTAACGACAGAGCGGGGACTGGACTAGCGCGGATGCAAAACATATACTACATCTACTAATATATATACCAATATATTATATTCGCTCAAGGCGTGAAAGAAATGCAACATCACAGAAAATGTACAGCATCACAGAAACAATACAGATATCTGGGATCCCCGGGTTTCACAGAGCCACTACTGAAACCCGACGTTCCCCTGGTCGTGTGGATAGCCTGTGCAATGAAATCCTAGACCCCTACAGGTGCGGCAAGTTACCCGCCAAAACCTGAAGCGAGGCAGCCCCCTTCAGCTCCGTGAATGGACCACCCAGCACTCCAGGGAATCCGGCAACTTGGGCACCCCTCCTGGGTCAACCTGTACCCCCTACGAGTGCGGGGAATAGCCTGCCAATCCCAGAGTGAAGCCCCCTTCCGTCTCAATGCCATGAGATGCAGGCTTGTTTCCTTCTAGAACCCGGCCATCCGTGCACCCCTCCGCGGGGTAATCCTAGTACAGAAAGTAAAATATACATACACCGGGTACATCGACCGCAACCAGGTCGTGCCCCAAAAGAATAATACAAACAGGCAGTGACGGCAGTCCACATGTCGGACGCTCGCCCCGCAATATCAAATGTACATAATACAACAGAAACTGTACTAGCATTGCATCCAGGCTATCCCCACGACCGATCCGCAACATCACAGCAAAAACACAAAACATCAACGTGAAAATCACGTTCGCAAATCCGTCTAACCGGGCTATAGCAGTTAGACTGGATTTACCGATCGAGTGACATTCACGGTCGCAGATATAATGTAAATACTGTGAAAAATGTGTTTAAGATTTTCCGATTGATCAAAAATTAACAAGTGGGCCCCCAAACAAAACTGTAGCACTCACAGAAAACCTGGGCCCAATTTTAATATTCCAAAACCCATATTTTTAGCCCAGAAAGCCTCTGTAAAAAATTGGTGCAGTGATCTCTACAGTGCGCGGCGGAAGGGCGGCGGAATGGGGGTTTGTGCGGCGGTTCCGCGCTCCAACTGTGGATTCACTTCATCGAAATTTTACAGAGTTCTTAGATTTTCCAGTACATCAAAATTTTATAACCTCAAAAATTTTTCGAGACCAAAATATTTCAACAGAAACTGATGTGAACAAAAAATACGGTTTTTGGAAATTTTGGTCGATCGGAAATGCAAACACATCAAACGAAGCTAGACGAAGTTAATGGCGAGGCTCTGATACCACTGTAAGTGCACGGCGGCGCCCCGGCCGTCGATCCGACGGCCAAATGCGGAAACGGTGATAAACTTTAATTTTGCGGACTTAGCAAACCGGCACCCCCGCGCACTAAACATCCGGATCGAACCATTAACAAGTCTAAGCTAACTACAAGACGGGTTAGAGATATACCGAGTGATCTGAGTCCTCCGGTCTTCTCGTCATCGTCCCGATCTCCCGCGGAAACTCCGGTCGTCGCCTCCTTGCCGGAAGGGCACCACATCGCCTGCATCTTTTACGGGCTCCCACCTCAATACCGAGGCAACTCGGGCACGAAGCTGGCTAGTCGACGTGCCCAAGATATGCTGTAGAATGTGTAGTATAATTGTCTCTTTGGGGTTTATGATAGTTGCCATGATGGAGGAATTTGTGCACAAGGAATTTTTCATGGATGGATGCTTAAGAGAAATGAGCATGCAATCTCAAAATGAGCTCGGCCAGAGAAAATGCTCACTGGAATGAATGAAAGAACTCACACTCAACTCAAAGCAACCAAATTAATATATATAAATTAATCCATCAACTCCTTAAAACAATTCCAGCACATTCGTTATGTTTTCATTCCTTACTTAATTAATTAATCACTCACCCCATCATGTTACACTCCAGCACAAGCATGGGGAGGGGGGCCCCACGAAATTCAAGAAGAGAAAGCAACAGCCACTATACAAATTAAAGAATCTCAAGCAAATATAACTCCAACAGTGGCCGGCCCATACCTCTTCAAATCAATTATAACCTACAATGGTCAAGCCATCATGGAAAAGAAAGAGTCAAAGGATAGGCTCCATCATGAAACCATCATGATACAAGGAAACATGCAAAGACCCCCTCCACTAAAGCTTATTTGCAACAATGCAAATAAACCCTCCTCCACCAAACTTCGACCAATGAACGGAACAATGGAAATCGGCCGAAACGAAAAGCAAACTGGCAACTCCAGAAAACTGGTCCCGTAATAAATTACAGGAAAACCCCGATACTGTGCATACACACCCGCATCTGTATTTCGACCGAAATACAAATGCAAAGAGACAAAATCTACACTATCTAAAACTAGAATCCGGCTTAAGCCAAAGCCGGCTAGTAAAATCCGTCCGATCACGATCCGTGCAATACCGCACGTATCTGATCGCACCCTGCCATATCTCCATACGGCCTCTACAGCCTTTCGCCCGAAAGCTGAGTAACTGAATTGTGGGGGACTCTAAAGACTCATCAACACCTTAGTTGTGGATTTAACCACTAGCACGTCAGAGGTATAAGCCAATACGTAACGGGCTACCAGGTACTGACTAAAAGGGATGTCTGTGAGCGAACTCAGCCTGACAACCCTACTGAGCCTGTCAGTGACAATATCCGTGCAGTCCGGTCCGTTCGTCTATGAGTATCGCATGGCGGGCCTAGGGGGTTGGTAAAAGTCAGACCCCCAAAAGCGGTACAAGTCGTGTCGGAGTGTAGCCCAGAACACCCTGAGATACTACTGGAATACCTACCAGTAAATCTCCTTGCCTTGGCCAAGGACTTTGTGTAATGGCTCTCCTAGACACAGCACGACCTCACCCCCAATACCGGGAGAGACGAACCCCTGAAGATACGCTCACTGCCTCCATGTGGCTCGGGACTGTACCCAACTAAAACCTGTTTGCACGACTCCTTTGAGCCGTGGTAGGGTAGTAATCAAAGTACAGTGGGAACTCACACGAGACAAATGACGATCCCCAGGTCGATGAACTAACCTGCACACATGTCACCAGGGAACTGCCATCTGACGTCTGGTATATGACCAACTAGCATGTTCCCGGCGAGTCCTGTCCGGTGTACTCATAACCCAATGAGCACCTGTATACATCTTAGGTGATCCAATTGACACCAGTGGCTTGTGAGACCGGCCACCGCCGCTCGTCGGGGTCTCGACTGTATACACTAGTCTACTAATGGAGTATCGATGCCCGGTCTCGAAACTCCCATGACTAGGGACCTTTTAAGGATATGCTTGTAGACCCCCAGCTCCCACTTATATGATCGCCCTCATACTGCTGGTGGTCAAGCAAGAATCCTAGGGGCTCTATCAACGTGTAATAGCGACGTGTCAGGTCACTTAAAACAGTACACGATGATAAAGGTAAACCAGATAGCATACTATCATCTCGAGTAAGACTGTCCTACCGGGATAGGTCCTCCCTCAATCATTACAATCACGTACCTGTGACCTAATAATTGACTCTGAGGGCACTATCCCCAACAGTATTGGGGGTTGATGTCGCGCGGTGCACGGGTGGCCATCACCAGAAATCCTTGGCCAAGGTAGAGGAGAATTACCGATCCAGGATTGATAGTTTCTCAGGTGGTGATGGGTTTCATGCCGATACTAAATGTCGCGTTGTTAGGGGTCTGACTTTATCCACCCCCTAGACTCGATATGCAATACTCTTAGACGAATAGACTGGACTGTACGGATATTGTCACTGTCAGGCTTAGTAGGGTTTAAGGATGAGTTTGCTCGTCGGCCTCCCATTCGCTCAATACCTGGGTAGCCGTTACGTACAGCTGGTGCCGCTGACGTGCTTGTGGTTAAACTCGCTGTCAGCGTATTGACGTGTCTTTAGTGTCCCACACAGAGGGTTTTCACGGTTCAGGCGATATGGTGTAGATGACGTATGTTGGTACATACAGGTGTCCGATTAAATATGTGTATAGGCTACACAGACTTTAATCGGTCGGTTGATAATACAAGCGGCTTAGGACTGAGCCGGATTATTAAATCAGGTTTTGATTTAATAATTTATATACGTGTTTATATATATGTATTCTAGTATTATTGTTCACTATTCATTTTCTCTCTTAGCTTTTCGTATTTTTGTACGAATACGCATATATGTATTTTGATAGTATACTGGGTTGTATTCCGTATTTATACGGAATGGTTTCTAGAAGATGTTCACCTCATTAATTGATTTTGTTTTTAGAAAATAAATTTTGAAATTAGGTGGATGGTGAGTTGGCATGAGAATGGCTTGGTAAGTAGAGAGGTATGGCATGGAATTGTTTATTGGTAAAATGGAGAAGATATTTTTGTGTGTGTGCATGATTGTGAGAGAGAGAGAGGCAACCACATGATTGAGTGGCCTTGCTCATTTTTTTTCTTCACTTACTTAACTTCATCACTCACTCATTCTCACTTGGAGCAACACTTAGCCATTTTTCTTTAGTTGCTCATGCCACATGTTTCCTCACCTCCTCTTCATCTTCTTGAGTTACTCTTTGAGAATTTGTGATGAGAGAAAATAGATAGTGACACAATCCTCTATCTCCACTCTCCATTGCTAGCGACCTTGGAGCGTCGGTTGTCTCGCATGGCGAGGCTGAAGCTTGTGTTGTTTCCCTCAGGTGGATCATCGTAGATGGAGGAAGACCGGCAACCAAACTCGATCCGCAACCTCCAGGAGCTTGGGAAGATGGTTGAAGACCGAAGGACACGGATCAACTCGGTATAACCATTCTAACTTTTTTTTATAGCTTGCTAGTATAGGGTTTAGGGTAGATCCGGGAATCGGGTCATGGTAGCGCCAGTTTAGAAAAATCTTGTTCCACATTTGGCCACGGTTTGATGGCCGGGGCGCTGCCGTAACCAAACTATTCTAAGACAGGTATTGCACATTTCGGGAGATGGCTTTCTCCGCGAACATGAGATAAAGAGAGACATAGAAAGAAACATTGTAGCGGATCCACTCGCTGAGGCTATTTTTCGAACGCAATAGTTTTACATACGAGCTTTGTGAAACTGATTATTAGAGAAGTTGGGTGTTTGGTATCACATGGGCTGTGAGTATGCGACACAGCAATAATTAGACTTAAGTGCAAGTGGGAGATTGTTGGCTATAGTGCCCTCAAGTCAATTATCGTAGTCGCAGGAAAGAGATTATGATGATTGAGGGAGGACTTATACCAGTAGAACAGTCTTACTCGAGATGATAGTATGCTATCTGGTTTGTCTTTATCATCATGTATAGCATTAGGTGGCACTACAGATCACTATTACATGTTGATAGAGCCCATAAGATTCTTGCTTGACAACCAGTATTATGATGGCGACCATATACGTGGGAGCTGTGTGGTCTATAAGCACATCCTTAAATGTCCCTAGTCGTGGGAGTTTCGAGACTGGGAATCGATACTCCATAGTAGACTAGTGTATACTGATCGAGACCCCGACGAGGGCCGGTGGCCGGTCTCACAAGCCATTGGTGTTAGTTTGTTCACCTAAGATGTATACAGGTGCTCATTGGGTTATGAGTACACCGGACGGACTCGTCGGGAACATGCTAGTTGGTATTATACCTATTGTCAGATAGCAGTTCCCTGATGACATGTGTACAGGTTAGTCTATCGACCTGAGATCGTCATTTGTCTCGTGTGAGTTCCCACTGTGTTTTGATTACTACCCTACCACAGCTCAAAGGAGTCGTGCAAACAGGTTTTAGTTGGGTACAGTCTCGAGCCACATGGAGGCAGTGAGCGGATCGTCAGGGGATTCGTCTCTCCCGGTATTGGGGATTGATGTCGCGTTGTGCACGGGTGGCCATCACCAGAAATCCTTGGCCAAGGTAGTCGAGAATTACTGATTCGGATCAGTAGTTTCTAAGTGGATGATAGGCTTCATACCGACACTAAATGTCGCGTTATTAGGGATCTGACTTTATTCACCCCTAGACTCGATATGCGATACTCATAGACGAACGGACCGTACTGTACGGATATTTTCACTGTCAGGATCAGTAAGGGTTTCAGGATGAGTTTGCACGTCGGCCCCCCTTTCGCTCAATACCTGGGTAGCCGTTACATACAGCTAGTGTCGCTGACGAGCTTTTGGTTAAACCCACTGCCGGCATATTGACGAGTCTTTAGAGTCCCACACAGAGGGTTTCCCTGCTTCGGGCGAAACGATTTAGAGACTGTTTGTTCAAACGGATAATACTAGTGGGCTTTGGTTTAAGCCGGATCCTAGTATTATATTTGTTGGATTATTTTCGTCTATTTGTATTCGTATTCTTCGGAATACGGATGCGGGTATGTATATACGGATGAGGGGTATTCATGTAATTCATATAAGATTGCTTTTAGAAGATTACACCTCATCATGGTTTAGACCTTTTTGGATTAAAAGGTTATTGAGGTGTAGGATGAGGTGTTTATTGCATTTTTGTGGCATGGCTTGGTAATGACCCATGGTTACTTTACTAAGCATGCTTAAGGTTTTGTTTGTTATGAGATTATTGTTGACTTGAGATATTTTGGTTGACTCTAGATATTTTGGTGGCATGGGATATTTTTCATGGATGGCATCATTATTTATTCACTAATCTCACAATAAACAAAAGGTTAAGCCATCATTTTTCTTGAGTTGCTCTAAACTCTCATCCTCATGGCATCTTCTTTTTCCTCTAGCTCCACCCAAACCCTCTCATGAGTTGAGAATACTTAGGTGTCTTAAGACAAATTAATCCTTCATCACTCTTTAATTCATCTATGGTATCTAGTGTAGCGATCTAGGTACACTAGTTGCCTCAGATATGAGGTTGGAGCTCGTTGCATATACTCTCGGGTTGATCATCTTCGATAGATGGAGACCGGAGATCAAGCTTGATCAAGGAAGCCCTTAGGAGCTTGGGATGATGGTTGAAGACCGAAGGACACGGATCTATTCGGTATAACCACTCTAAACTCCTAGTTTATTGATTGTTAATTAAGGGTTAATGGTAGATCCGGGTAATTAGTTGTGGTAGCACCAAGTTTTATAAATTTTTGTTCCGCATTGACTTCATCAAAAGTGTAGATGAACCTTGTATATATAAAAAGGTAGTAGAAAGTACGGTGGCCTTCCTCGTATTGTACGTGGATGACATACTCTTGATAGGAAACGATGTTCCTATGCTACACTCGGTAAAGCTCTTATTATCACTCAAGTTCTCTATGAAAGATCTTAGTGATGCATCCTACATTCTGGGGATAAAGATCTATAGAGATAGATCTAAACGGATGTTGGGATTGTCCCAATCCAGGTACATAGACACCATACTAAAGAGATTTAGTATGGAAGATTCCAAGCGAAGTAATGTACCCGCTTGTTCAGGAATCACTCTCTCCAAAGAGTTGTCTCCCAAGACTGATTTGGAGAGGGCTCGCATGTAAGGGATACCCTATTCTTCGGCAGTAGTCTCTATCATGTATGCGATGTTATTTACCAGACCAGATGCAGCTTACTCACTAGGTGTAGTGAGCAGGTATTAATCAGATCCAGGGGTGAAGCACTGGATAGCTGTGAAGAACATTCTTAAGTACTTGAGAAGGACTAAAGAAATTTTCTTGGTGTATGGTAACGGAGAACTCTAGGTGGAGTCCTTTACTGATTCGAGCCTCCATAGTGATAAGGACGACAGTAAGTCGGTCTCGAGTTTTGTCTTTACCCTCAATGGAGGGGCGGTGTGTTGGAATAGTTCCAAGCAAGACACCGTAGCAGACTAGAAGATAGAGGCTGAATACATCGCTGCCAACGATGCTGCCAAAGAAGCTGTCTGGATGAAAAAGTTCATCGCTGAGCTTGGTGTGTTTCCATCCATTGAGCATCCAATACCTGTGTATTATGATAACAATGGAGCTGTGGCTTTGGCCAAGGAACCCAGGTCCCATCAGAGATCCATACATATTCTGAGGCGGTATCACCTGATCAGGGAGATAGTAAATCACCGGGAGATCAAGGTCAGGAGAGTTGACACAAAGGTAAACGTAGCGGATCAACTCATAAAGGCCTTCCCCCAGATACAATTTGAGAGACTTTTTCGGATGTTTGGTATGAGATACTACAACGCATGGCCTTAATGCAAGTAGGAGATTGTTAGTTATATGTATGCCCTAGAGGCCATTATTGTACATGTGATGTATATTATAGTGGATGCTTGGACATATATATATATATATATATATATATATATATATATATATATATGACTTTCTTGCTCGACATGATAGTATGCTATCTGGTTACTCTTTATCTTAACATGTTGACTGGTATTCTTTACTGTCTTGCTCTCACATGTTGATAAAGCCCTTAGGATATGTACTTGACTACCAGGATTATGATGAGATCATACTAGTGGAGCCAGGGTGGTCTACAAGTACATCCTTTAATAAGTTCCTAGTCGTTGGAATATCGAGACCAGGGCAATGATATTCGAGTGTAGACTAGTGTGTACGTTTCTTATTCCTTAGAGGGTGATGGTTGATCCTACAACCATTGGTGTGTGACATCAAAGATTGTACACAGGTGTGATGGGTTCCTTAGCACCCTCACGGTGTTTACTAGGGCATCGAACATGCCATTTCCAAATTTTCTGGAGAGCTAAAGAACCCGAACGAGGATCGAACTAGAGACCTTAGGGTTATCAAGAATGTAAACATATTACAAACTAAAAAGAGAAGAAGGAACACAACCATTGTAGACCGGTCCTTCACTTCAATAGCTCCGTTTAGTAGTCCCTTCGCTGAGATCAGAACTCCACTCTAGAGAGGCTCTACAAGATGTACGGAACAAGCTTGCATCGAAGTCTTCGAGGCCGAAGATGATCTACATCGAGGAGACACTAGCTCATGCTATCTCTTCACTAATGGTGAGATTAGTGAAGCAAAAAACCTAAACTAAATGTCAAGTAGTAGAGGATGATGAAGTAGGAAGTGGGCTCACATTAGTTTTATTTTTCTCACAAGGTTTCCATCACTTAGAAAAAACTAGCAAGCTTTTCCAAGTGAGGAAGAAGAAGAAGTGATGAAGAAAATGAATGAGAGAGTGAGGTTAGAATTGCAACTATGGGTGAGTTAGTGTCATGCCTAACTCATGTAGAGAATAAACCATAGTCTAAGGTTAAGGGTTGGGTTAACAAATATCTTAAGCTAGACAAAAGAGTAGACATGGTCAATGTTTCTACAAGCTTCTCCAAGCTTCAACCATGACTCATTCCAAATCTTTTGTGAATTACTTAATCATAAATAAAACCCAAACATAAACCCTAGCATGGTATAAGTCTCTTACATACATGTTTCAAGTATAACTTATCATGACACAACAATATATATCACATATATATTTTGTGTACAAAAAGAAAATAATACAATTAACATATATCACATATATATTAATGTATCATCAAGTGAGAAATAGTAATACTTAAGTGAGCTAATATTAGTTAATGTAATGTAATATATCAAATATATAATTATACATTAAATTATTAAATCAACACTTGATTTAATATTCGGCTATAGTTTGGTATAACCGACTAATATCATTGAATCAACTTATAGAATCAACACTTGATCCGATAACCCGGCTATATCATATATAACTGACCGATATCACATATCGCGTGAATGGAATTCGGTATCACATACTCGCATTAATCTCGGTCCCTCACATATCACATATGTGCTCCTACTCCGTTTCGCATGAACCAGGAAACCTCTGTGTGGGACTCTAATGACTCGTCAATACACCAGCAGTAGGTGATGATCATATCAAACACCCACAAGCCGCAAGCGGTCTGCTAAACGTAACGGCCTCCCGGGTATTGAGCGATCAGAAGATCAACAAGCAAGCTTGCTCACACTCCTGCAAATCCAATCAGTAACACTACCGTACAGTACGGTCTCTTCGTCTGATATGTCGCATATCACGGTTGGGGGTGGTATAACGTCAGACCCCAATAGCCTAATAAGTCATGCTGATGCAAAGTCCATAACTGTTCGAGAAACTACTGGTAACACTTACCAGTATATCTCAGCACCCTGGCCAGGGATTTCTTGTTATGGCCAATCGAGCATAGCGCAACATCAACTCCTAATACCGGGAGAGACGAAACCCCTCCTATCGCTCATTGCCTCCATGTGACTCGGGACTATACCCAAAAACCACCTTTTTGCACGATCTCTTGACCGTGGTATGGTGGAAATCAAAGCACAGTGGGAATCACACAAGACTCTATGACGATCTTGGGTCTACAGACGAACCTGTACTAGTGTCACTAGAGAACTGCTATCCGACGATAGGTATAATACCATCTAGGAGTTCTCGGCGAGTCCGTCCAGTGTACCCAGTCTCCACTGAGCACCCGTATACGTTCTCTGATGTCAAACACCAATGGATATGGGATCATCCATCGCCCATCATATGGGTCGAGAAGCGTATACGCTAGTCTACTCTAGAGTATCGATGCCCTGTCTCGATACTCCAACGACTAGGAACATTTAAAGGATGTACATGCCGACTACCCATGTCCCCACTAGTATGATCTGCATCATAGTCCTGGTAGTCAAGTACTCATCCTAAGGGATTTATCAATATGTAATAGAGAGGCAATAAGTGTACATGTTAAGATAAAGAGCAACCAGATAGCATACTATCATGTCGAGCAAGAAAGTCCTCCCTATATATGTCCAAGCATCCACTAGAATATACATCACATGTACAGTAATGGCCTTTAGGGTATACATATAACTAACAATCTCCCACTTGTACTAAGGCCATCTGTTATAGTATCCAATACCCAACAATATCGCTGTGGTTGTAGTATACCATACTCAACCATCCCATAGAAGTCTCTCTAGGGGTAAGGCATTTTTGAGTGGATCCGCTGTGTTATCCTTCGTGTCTACTCTTGTAAGTCCATGTTGCCCACCCCAGAGCTTGCGGGGAGGCGGAAAACGGAATAAAAATCGGATTTTTATCGAACTAGGCAATATGGACTAGCTAAAGAAGGATCTTTGCTAAACAAAAACTAACTAAAAGCTAACTAGAAGTAGCTACATAGAAGAAAGGTTATACCTTGGGCTTTATGTCCTTCTCTCCTTGCTCCTTGGAGTCGAAGAATGAGATCACCTTGTCGCCTTCTCTAGTCGAAGAAGGATCCACCCGAGAGCCTCAACCTTTGGCTTCAACTTCAAGCTAGAAGTAACTAAAGTGCTAGAAGTGCTAATCCTAGAACCTTAGATGAGAGTAGAGATTACTTTGGAGAGGTTTATCTCAAGCTCAAGTGTTTCTCAACACATGAGAGGGGAGAGCTTGAAGGAGAGGAAGAGGAGGAGAGAGAATCAATATGATAGAATGAGAGAATAATAGAACCATTCTCACATATATGTGTGAATTAAGTAAATTGATAATTAGCAAGATAATTGTCATGGCTTAATCAAGACGTGACCATTATCATTTCATATTTAATGCAAATTGCAAGGATCAAAGAGCATCTTTTATATGGAATGATGATGGTCAAAGTGTCAACCTAGGTCAACAAGTCAAGATAGTCAAATGGTCAACAACCCTAACCATACACAATTATATTTAACTCATATCAATTAATCATAATACACACATAAGCATTAGGGTTAATAAAATGACAATGGTCATTAACCCTAATCAAAGTCCTCTCCCTCTGTCTCAGTCAACTGTGCATACGCACCCGTATTCGTGATCCTAGGAAGACGAATACAAAGAGATAAAACCAATCCCAAATCATATACTAGGATCTGGCTTAAACCAAAGCCCACTAGTATAAGCTGTCCGGACAGCAAACGTGCACAAGTGCGCGGATGTGAACGAACCCTGTCGCAAAACCATAGGATCTCTACTCATTTTGCCTAAAGGCGAATAACTCTCTGTGTGGGACTTTAAAAACTCGACACTACGCTGGCAGTGGGTTTAACCACAGACCGCAAGCGGCACTAGCTGTACGTAACGGTCCACAGGTAGATGCCGATAAGAAGACTGACGGGGTGACCCCATCTGAACTCCTACTGAGCCTGTATGTGACAGTCTCTGTACAGTCCGGTCTGTTCGTCTGATACATCGCATGGCGGGCCTAGGGGGCTGTAAATGTCAGTCCCCTAATAGCGGTACAAGTCGTGTCGGAGTGTAGCCCAGAACACCCTGAGATAACACTGGAAACCTACCAGTATATCTCGCTTGCCCTAGCCAGGGACTACTTGTGTAATGGCTCTCCTGGACACAGCGCGATGTCAACCCCCAATACCGGGAGAGACGAATCCTATCTAACCGTCACTGCCTCCAAGTGCTTCGGGACTGCACCCAACTACTACCTGTTTGCACGACTCCTTTGAGCCGTGGTATGAAAGTAATCAAAGTACAGTGGGAACACACTCGAGGCGAAGTGACAGTGTCAAGTCAGCGGACTAAGCTGTACTCATGTCACCTGGGAACTGATAACTGACGATAGGTATAATACCAACCAACAGTTCCCGACGAGTCCTGTCCAGTGTACTCGTAACCTAACGAGCACCCGCATACTATCTCAAGTACGACGTACTGACGGCTGTGGGACAGACCGTCTCCCACGCTGGGATGAGAAGCGCATACGCAAGTCTACTCCGGAGTATCGATGCCATGTCTCGATATTTCAACGACTAGGGACCTGTATAAGGATGTGCTTATGGATTACCCAGCCCCCACGAGTGTGAGCGCAATCACAACGCTGGTAATCAAGCAAAGATCCTAAGGGCTCTACTAATATGTATATAAGCGATATGCTAAAAGAAACACATGCACATATTAAAGCAGAGACAAACCAAGTAGCATACTACCATTTCGAGCAAGATTGTATATACAATTGTGAATATCCCAAGCTTCCATCAAGTAATATACATACTAGTATGATACAGTAATGGCCTCTAGGGCATATACACTAACAATCTCCCACTTGCAATAAGGCCATGTACTGGCGTATCGAAGACCTATCATCTCGATCAGCCGCTCGAACTGAGTCTGGGGTAAGGCCT
Source organism: Agapanthus africanus (assembly GCA_030015575.1). Taxonomy (NCBI): domain Eukaryota; kingdom Viridiplantae; phylum Streptophyta; class Magnoliopsida; order Asparagales; family Amaryllidaceae; genus Agapanthus; species Agapanthus africanus. Next base: position 494,635,353 of record JASDDO010000019.1, on the reverse strand, counting down.
TCGTGAATGGATCTGCAGTGTTATCTTCTGAAGCAACCCTCCGAACCTCGATCTCCTGGCGATCCACAATCTCCCTGATCAGGTGATACCGCCTTAAGATGTGTCTGGATTTCTGATGGGACCTGGGTTCCTTCGCTAAAGCTATAGCCCCGTTGTTGTCGCAATACAGAGGTATTGGATCAACAATGGACGGAACCACCTGAAGTTCTTTCAAGAACTTCCTCATCCAGACAGCTTCTTTGCGGCATCAGATGCAGCGATGTATTCCGCTTCCATAGTCGAGTCAGCAACGGTTTCCTGTTTGGAGCTCTTCCAACACACCGCCCCTCCATTGAGGGTAAAGACAAAACCTGACATGGACATGGAATCATCCTTGTCACTCTGGAAGCTGGAGTCAGCAAAGGCCTCAATCTGGAGGCCTTTTCCGCCATACACCAAGAACATCTCCTTAGTCCTTCTTAGGTACTTGAGAATGTTCTTTACTGCTATCCAATGTTTCTCCCCAGGGTTTGACTGATACCTGCTTACCACACTCAGTGCATAAGCCACATCTGGTCTGGTACACAACATCGCATACATTATAGAGCCTACCGCAGAAGCGTAGGGTATAATAGACATGCGATCCCTCTCCAAATCAGTCTTGGGAGACATCTCTTTGGAGAGGGTGATCCCGTGACAAGCCGGTAGATTACCGCACTTGGAATCTTCCATACTGAATCTTTTCAGTATGGTGTCGATGTACCTGGACTGTGAGAGTCCTAAAATCCTCTTGGATCTGTCACGGTAGATCCGGATCCCCAGAATGTATGAGGCATCACCCAGGTCTTTCATGGAGAACCTGTGTGACAAGAACCCCTTGACAGATTGTAGCATAGGAATGTCATTTTCTATTGAGAGAATGTCATCCACGTATAAAATGAGGAATACTACAGTTCTCGCTACAAATCTACAATAGATGCATGGTTCATCTGGATTTTTGATAAAGCCAAATTCCTTGACCGTCTCATCAAAACAGATGTTCCAACTCCTCGATGCCTGCTTTAGTCCATAAATGGACTTAAGCAACTTGCACACCTTTCCGTTGCTCCCACTCTGAATGAAACCCTATGGCTGGTCCATATAGACACACTCCTCCAAATGTCCATTCAGAAAAGCTGTCTTTACGTCCATCTGCCAAATTTCTTAATCGTGGAAGGCAGCAATGGCAAGAAGGATCCGAATGGATTTCATCATAGCTACTGGAGAAAAGGTTTCGTCATAGTCCAAACCAGGTCACTGACGAAAACCCATTGCAACCAGTCAAGCTTTTTAGGTCTCAACCTGTCCATCTACACCATTCTTCCTTTTGAAGATCCACTTGCATCCTACGGGTTTTACCCCATCTGGAGCAATGTCTAATGTCCATACTTTGTTGGTGTACATGGACTCCATTTCGGTCCGCATTGCATCCAGCCATTTTACCGAGTCAACGCTCTGAATGGCTCGCTGGAAGCTAGTAGGCTCATCACAATCTATGATGCAATCCTCTCTATCCCCGTCTATGAGAAAACCGTAGTATCTCTCGGGCGGATGAGACTGCCTACTACTCCTGCGGAGTGGCGTGGGAATGTCCTGATCTTTCGAACCCTCTGGTTCTACTAAGCTTTCAGTAATAGTTCGTGGTTCTGGAATTTCTTCCAGTTCTATTGCGCTCCCACTTATTTCTTTTTCTATGAACTGGTGTTCTAGAAAGTGGGCATGGCGAGAAAAAAACCTTTTGTTCCTCTTCGCAATAGAAGAAATATCCCTTGGAGTTCTTTGGATATCCTACAAACTTGCACTGTACTGAGCGTGCCTCGAGCTTGTCCTTATGTTGCTTTTTTACAAAAGCTGGACATCCCCATGTCTTAATGTGATTAAGATAGGGTCTCTTCCCAAACCACATCTGATATGGCGTAGTAGGCACAGTCTTAGTTAGAACTCGGTTCAAAAGGTATGCAGCTGATTCTAGCGCATATCCCCAGAACGATCGCGGCAACTCAGCGTTACTCATCATGGACCGTACCATATCCAATAGGGTTCGGTTCCGTCTCTCCGATACACCGTTATGTTGCGGAGTGTATGGAGGAGTAAGCTGAGAGAGAATTCCATTCTCTTTTAAGTAACCTAGGAACTCGGCACTCAAGTATTCACCACCTCGATCAGATCTTAGTGCCTTGATACTTTGCCTGTTTGTTTTTCTACTTCATTCTTATATTCCTGAAAGTTTTCAAAGGCCTCGGATTTATGTTTCATTAAGAAGACATATCCGTACCTTGAAAAGTCGTCCATAAAAATAATGAAATAAGAATAACCGCTTCGTGCATGCGTAGACATTGGACCGCATACGTTGCTGTGTACGAGTCCCAAGAGCTCGCTCGCTCTTACTCCGTGTCCAGTGAACGGAGTCTTTGTCATCTTTTCTTTGAGACAGGATTGACAAGTTGCATACGATTGATATTCGAACGGATCCAAATACCCTTCTGTATGTAACTTAGTCAACCTTCTCTCATTGATGTGACCCAGTCTACAATGCCATAAGAAAGTTTTATTGATTTCTGGAGACATTCTTTTGTGTGTATTCTGGATATTGAAAATCTGTGGTTTGTTCAATACGTATATACCTTTGTTTAATGTACCTGACCCAATCAGAACTTGATTAAGGTGAATGTTCACTACATCACTTACAAATGCAAATTCATAACCTTCTTTGGATAATAAAGATACAGAAATGATATTACAGGTTGCATTTGGTACAAAATAACAACTACGCAAAACCAAAAAGTGTCCATCTGACAATCCCAGGTGATAGTCCCCCACGGCCTCATCATCCATGCTAGCTCCGTTTGCAACTCTGAGGGTCATGTCACCTGCCTTCAGAACTCTACGCTTTCTCAACGCCTGCAAAGAATTATAGATATGAGATCCTGATCCGGTATCCAATACCCAGGATGTAGAGTTTATTGATAGAGAGTTTTCAATAACATACACACCTGAAGCTGAAGCCGCAACTCGCTTCAGATCCTGGGTTCTGGCCTTCCAAGCCTTGCAATCCTGTTTCCAGTGACCACTTTTGTGACAATAGAAGCATTCTTCCTTCCCCACCAGCTTTCCCGCTACCTTTATTGCCTTTCCCTTTCCCTTCGTATCCATTTTACTGACACCGCTCCTTGGTTTGGTGGGGGTTTTCTTCTTCTTTCCCTTGGCTTTCGCCTTGGACCTAGAAGAGGAAGATCCTCCTACAAACAAAGTGGATGTCTCCCTACCTTTCTGTAGGGTGCCCTCAGCACTCCTCAACATGTTCAGAAGTTCGGAAAGTTCAACCTCCTTTCCTTGCATGTTGAAGTTAAGAATGAACTGGTCGTAAGTGGAAGGAAGGGACTGGAGAATCAAATCAGTGTAGAGTTCATTCTCCAACGTGGTCCCAAGGTCCGCGAGCTCCTCTATATAGCCAATCATCTTAAGCACGTGTTCTGCTAACGATGATCCGACGGCCAATCTTGCCGAAAATAGCTTCTTCGACACTTCGTATCATGCGATACGAGACTGCTCTCCATACAGTTCTTTTGTATGGAGAAATAAGGACTCTAGGTCTATATTCTCATGCCTCCTCTGATGTTCGTTGTCCATCGAGGCAAGCACGAGGCATTTGGCCTTCGCGCAATCGATCTCCCATATCTTACGGATTTCTTTATCCGCGACGCTGGAGGTGGGACCTGGGACAGGGGGAGCTTTGGTGGTAAGGATATACCCCAACTTGTCGTAAGTGATTGCCATCTTGACATTCCTGAGCCAATCATTGTAGTTTGGCCCTGTCAGTATGTTTTTATCTAGTAATAACTTAAGTCCGGTCATGTTGAATGGTCGCTGCAATTAGGAGAGAGAAAAGAAACACTTTAGCATGATGCTCTTGCAAGTTTAGAGTGGTTTTTAGTTTGTCTAAACAGGATGGCTCACACTGTCTTTCGAATCCCTTCTCAAACCATAAAGAAAGAATTAGTCGGGATCAATCTCACCGTACAATACTTGCTTAACCGTTCAGCCAGACCAGTGTCGGAACTTCGAGGGAGGTTTTCCAACGCTTTCGCGAAGTTCCTTAATTAAGTAACCTCTTTACCCTGTGGGCGTAGCCCCGCTAACACCTTTCTAGACACCTACTAGGTTTATAGCATTGATCGTTAAGTGAGAGTTTTCCCGAGGAGTAGTATATACTCACAGTAGGATCGGGATCCAAATATCATCGCGTGATAAAAACGAAGGAATCCTACCAGAATCATCACACTCCAAATGGTATGCAGCGCTAGCAAGTTTCAGTACTTATGAAACTCCCGATGTGGATTTTTGCCCCATGCTCTTATGACCTTGACTTTGGCCAAAATATCATAAGTCACATGTCAAGTTCTACCCGTCATTCTCCTGGTTAATTTGGACCCACCCGTACCTACCCTTGACTTTGGCCAAAATGGCAGCACGACTGTCCCAAACCAACGCATCTATCTATGCTGCACATGAATACCCAATAGCTACCAATCACTATGCCTTGACTTTGGCCAAAATACATAGCTTGAATACTTTTTGACCATTCATGTGGAATGACGGAGGGCTACGAATGGTTTTGGCGAAACCGTGAACGTAGTGAACTTGATATATTCGATGGAATGAGATAGCTTTTAAAAGGAGTGGTTCAAGCTCCGCGTTTAAAAGTTTAGTTTTGAAAAGAACCGAGTGGTTTTCAAAGTGTTCCAATCGACTTTTACTTGGTTTATTTTCTTGCATTAGTTCTTTTAATGCGTCCCATCATTTAATCCTACCATTGCAGAAAACAACCAAAATATGACGTACGCTTATGCCATTCGCATTCGCCACGGGGCCCCATCATCACCCGTTAGGTTACTTAACTAACGACAGAGCGGGGGCTGGGCTAGCGCGGCTGTAAAACATAAGCAACATCTAAATAGTTATAGTATATAGATATATAGCAATGATAGACATTACAGATCACAGATGAATACATTGGATATACTAGGAATCCGCAATCCGTTCGAGCCTGCAACGAAAAGCGGATTACACGGTCGCGGTGAATAGCCAATATCCCACCCAAGACCCCTACGGGTGTGGCAAACTACCCGCCAAGTACCCGAAGCGAAGCAACCTCCCTCAACACCGTGAGTAGGCCACTCGGCACTTCGAGATACCTGGTAGTTTGTGCACCCCCTCCATGGGTCTATCCCAGGAGCAAAAACAGTAAAAAGAATTATACAATGACGGCTACAACCCCGACCCGGTTATGCGGCCATACAAATAATATTACATCAATTTACATGTTACATGAATTGAAAGAAAAGAAAACTCTCGTTTCACAAAACCCCCGGCTATTCACCCGCGACAATCCAACGCATTCATATACACATACCAACAATAAACACAGATCACAGATATGTATAACCCTAACTAATCGACGTATAGCGATTAGCCGACGTTCAATACATATAAACATCACAGATATAACCCATTAGTCAAAGTATAGTGAAGTTCGATCAAAAAATACGGATTTATAGGCCCCCAAATATAAATTTCTTTTCTGGAAAATCTGGACACAAATAAACCATCTTAAAAACCAAAACCTTACCAGAAGAATACTGCATCAAACCCGGTTCAGAACAGAGTCAAAACGGCCGCGGTTCCACGGCAATAGGCATGCTTTTACCGCGGAACCGCCGCGCTTTGAACTGTTCACTTGACCGTTTTTGGTGTGCTTCTTCACAAAACCCTGAGCCGATTTTTGAAGTATGATTTTTTATTTTTTTGAGCAGAAAAAATTTCAACAGAAACTTAGGGTTTTGCATTTTTAGTTTTGCGATTTTTTCGATCGAACTTCTATACACTTTACTACCTAGCTAGTTTATATTTAGTTAGGCTCTGATACCACTGTAAGTCCACGTTGCCCACCCCGGTGGTTGCGGGGAGGCGGAAAACGGAATAAAAATCGGATTTTTATCGAACTAGGCAACATGGACTAGCTAAAGGAGGATCTTTGCTAAACAAAAACTAACTAAAAGCTAACTAGAAGTAGCTACATGGAAGAAAGGTTATACCTTGGGCTTTATGTCCTTCTCTCCTTGCTCCTTGGAGTAGAAGAATGAGATCACCTTGTCGCCTTCTCTAGTCGAGGAAGGATCCACCCGAGAGCCTCAACCTTTGGCTTCAACTTCAATCTAGAAGTAACTAAAGTGCTAGAAGTGCTAATCCTAGAACCTTATATGAGAGTAGAGATTACTTTGGAGAGGTTTATCTCAAGCTCAAGTGTTTCTCAACACATGAGAGGGGAGAGCTTGAGGGAGAGGAAGAGGAGGAGAGAGAATCAATATGATAGAATGAGAGAATAATAGAACCATTCTCACATATATGTGTGAATTAAGTAAATTGATAATTAGAAAGATAATTGTCATGGCTTAATCAAGAGATGACCATTATCATTTCATATTTAATGCAAATTGCAAGGATCAAAGAGCATCTTTTATATGGAATGATGATGGTCAAAGTGTCAACCTAGGTCAACAAGTCAAGATAGTCAAATGGTCAACAACCCTAACCATGCATAATTATATTTAACTAATATCAATTAATCATAATACACACATAAGCATTAGGGTTAATAAAATGACAATGGTCATTAACCCTAATCAAAGTCCTCTCCCTCTGTCTCAGTCAACTGTGCATACGCACCCGTATTCGTGATCCGAAGAACACGAATACAAAGAGATAAAACCAATCCTAAATCATATACTAGGATCTGGCTTAAACCAAAGCCCGCTAGTATAAGCTATCCGGACAGCAAACGTGCACACGTGCGCGGATATGAACGAACCCTGTCGCAAAACTATGCGATCTCTACTCATTTTGCCTAAAGGCGAATTGCTCTCTGTGTGGGACTCTAAAGACTCGACACTACGCTGGCAGTGGGTTTAACCACAGACCGCAAGCGGCACTAGCTGTACGTAACGGTCCCCAGGTAGATGCCGATAAGAAGACTGACGAGGTGACCCCATCTGAACTCCTACTGAGCCTGTATGTGACAGTCTCCGTACAGTCCGGTCTGTTTGTCTGATACATCGCATGGCGGGCCTAGAGGGGCGGTAAACGTCAGTCCCCTAATAGCGGTACAAGTCGTGTTGGAGTGTAGCCCAGAACACCCTGAGATAACACTGGAAACTTACTAGTATATCTCGCTTGCCCTGGCCAGGGACTACTTGTGTAATAGCTGTTAGTGTATATGCCCTAGAGGCCATTACTGTATCATACTAGTTTGTATATTACTTAATGGATGCTTGGGATATTCACCTTGTATATACAATCTTGCTCAAAATAGTAGTATGCTACTTGGTTTGTTTCTACTTCAATGTGTACTTGTGTTTATTTCAGTATATCACTTATACGCATTAGTGGAGCCCTTAGGATCTTTGCTTGATTACCAGCGTTGTGATGGCAGTCACACAAGTGGGGGCTGGGTAATCTATAGGCACATCCTTATACAGGTCCCTAGTCGCAGGACTATCGAGACGGGGCATCGATACTCCGGAGTAGACTAGCGTATGCGCTTCTCATCCCAGTGTGGGAGATGGTCTGTCCCACAGCCATCAGTACGTCGTACTGGAGATAGTATACGGGTGCTCGTTGGGTTACGAGTACACTGGACAGGACTCGTAGGGAACTGACAGGTTGGTATTATACCTATCGTCAGTTATCAGTTCCCAGGTGACATGAGTACAGCTTAGTCCGCTGACTTGACACTGGCACTTCGCCTCAAGTGTGTTCCCACTGCACTTTGATCACTACCCTACCACGGCTCAAAGGAGTCGTGCAAACAGGTGGTGGTTGGGTGCAGTCCCGAAGCACTTGGAGGCAGTGACGGTTAGACAGGATTCGTCTCTCCCGGTATTGGGGGTTGACATCGCGCTGTGTCTAGGAGAGCCATTACACGAGTAGTCCCTGGCCAGGGCAAACGAGATATACTGGTAGGTTTCCAGTGTTATCTCAGGGTGTTTTGGGCTTCGCTCCGGCACGACTTGTACCGCTATTGGGGGACTGACGTTTACCACCCCCTAGGCCCGCCATGCGATGTATCAGACGAACAGACCGGACTGTACGGAGACTGTCACATTCAGACTCAGTAGGAGTTCAGATGGGGTTTCACCTCGTCAGCCTTCTTGTCGACATCTACCTGGGGACCGTTATGCACAGCTAGTGCCGCTTGCGGTCTGTGGTTAAACCCACTGCCAGCGTAGTGTCGAGTCTTTAGAGTCCCACACAGAGGGTATTCGCCTCTGGGCAAAACAGAGTAGAGGTCGCATGGTTTTGCGACAGGGTTCGTTCTCATCCGCGCACTTGTGCACGTTTGGAGTCCGGACGGATTATACTGGCAGGCTCTGGTTTGAGCCAGATACTAGTATATATATTTGGGGTTGCTTTTATATCTTGGTATTCTTGTTTTTCGGAACGAGAATGCAGGTGTGTATGCACAGTTGCTTGAGGAGGAGAATGAGGTTTTTCATTAGGGTTTCGGAACGGGTGCGTATGCACAGTTGACAGTCTTTATTTTCCAAACCCTAATGGATTTATTTATTATCTATTAATAATAATAATTAAATGAGAATTATGTTATGGTTGTTCTTTGTTGACTTGTTGACCTTGGTTGACTTGTTGACCATTGACCACTTTCATGCTTCAAAAGTCTTCCTTGATTTATGCTTGCATTTTTAAATGAAGCATGGTTGTGGTCATTCCAAACACTACCATCAACTATTCTCATTTTCAATTATTATCATTTAGATAATATTATTCTTTTGCATTATGGTTGCAAGAGGAGAAAATAATAGCTCATTCTATCATTCTCATTCTCTCTCCTCTCTTCATCTTCTTCTTCCTCTAGTAAAGAGAAACCCTCTCATGAGTTGAGAATCCTTCTCTTTTAAAAGGAAAAGCAAACCCTAGTCACTCTCTACTCACCCTAGGATCAAAGGATTAGCAAACCGGAGATTCTAGTTCACTCCAAGTCCGAGAAAGAGCCCAAGGTCGAACCCTCGAGGTGGATCCATCTTCGACGGAAGAAGGCGACGAAAGAGAACCATCAACCTCTACAAGATTTCAAGAAGAAGGAGTTCAAGTTTAGGTATAACCCTCATCCGAGTAGCTAACTCCTTTTAGCGTTTTTTGCTAGTTTAGTTTAGACACGATCCCGACCTTGTTTAGTCCATGTTGCTTCTTGCACTAAAAATTTGATTTTTATACCGTTTCCGCCTCCCCGTAAGAACCGGGGGTCGCAATATGGACTTACAGTGGTATCAGAGCCTAACTAAACTTAAACTAGCTAGGTAGTGAAGTGTAACGAAGTTCGGAACCGAAAAAATCACAAAACCGGAAAATCACAAAACCTGAGTTTCTGTTGAAACTTTTTTGGCTCAAAATGAAAAACTGTATACTTGTAAAATCGTCTCAGGGTTTATTAAGAACACTCAAGAAAAACGATAGCATGATTCCTCCAAAGCGCCGCGCTTCCGCGGCCCCACCTGTTCATCATGCCGCGGAACCGCCGCAAGATGGTGTCATCTTTGCATCGTTTTTCGTGCAGTGTTCTTCTGTGTTGGTTTTGGGATTTTTAAAATATATTATATGTACCCAGATTTTCCAGAACAGAAATTTCTTTTTGGGGTCCTATAATTCCGTATTTTTTCCGAACTTCACTGCACTTTGGCTATGTTGGTTATATCTGTGATGTTTGCTTGTATTGAACGTCGGCTAATCGCTATAAGACGATTAGTCGGGGTTATACAAGATCTGTAATGTGCTGGAATGTGTATATAAATATGTTGGATTATCGCGGGTGAATAGCCGGGGGTTGTGAGACGAGAGTTTTCTTTTCTTGCAATTCATTGTAAATGTAAATTGATGTAATTATATTATTTGTTTGGCCGCACAACCGGGTCGGGGTTGTAGCCGTCATTGTATAATTCTTTTTACTGTTTTTGCTCCTAGGTTAGACCCATGGAGGGGTGCACAAACTACCGAGGACTTGGCGGGTAGTTTGCCGCACCCGTAGGGGTCTTGGGTGGGGATTTGGCTATTCACCGCGACCGTGTTATCTGTTTTTGTTACAGGCTCGTACAAATTACAGATTGCTAGTATATCCAATGTATTTATCTGTGATCTGAAATGTCTATCATTGCTTTCTATTTAGGCGTTGCTTATGTTTTACAGACGCGCTAGCCCAGCCCCCGCTCTGTCGTTAGTTAAGTAACCTAACGGGTAATGACGGGGCCCCGTGGCGAATGCGAATGGCATAAGCGTACGTCATATTTTGGTTGTTTTCTGCAATGGTAGGATTAAATGATGGGACGCATTAAAAGTACTAATGCAAGAATATCACGCATTAAAAGAACTAATGCAAGATAATAAACCAAGTTTAAGTCGATGGAACACTTTCGAAAAACCACTCGGTTCTTTTCAAAACTAACTTTTAAATGCGGAGATTGAGCCACTCCTTCTAAAAGCTATCTCGTTCCATCGATTAAATCAAGTTCACTACGTTCACGGTTTCGCCAAAACCATTCGTAGCCCTCCGTCGTTTCGTATGAATATTCAATAGTATTCAAGCTGTGTTTGTTGACCTTCGTCAAGGCATAGTGATTGGTAGCTATTGGGTGTTCATATGTAGCATAGATAGATGCGTTGGTTTGGGACACTCGCATTACCTTGTTGACCTTCGTCAAGGGTATATACGGGTGGATTCAAATTAACCTGGATAATGACGGGCAGAACTTGACATGTGACTTATGATTTGTTGACCTTCGTCAAGGTCATAAGAGCATGGGGCAAAAATCCACATCGGGAGTTTCATAAGTACTGAAACTTGCTAGATTTGCATACCATTTGGAGTGTGGTGATTCTGGTAGGATTCCTTCAGTTTCGTCACGCGATGATATTTGGATCCCGATCCTACTGTGAGTATATGCTACTCCTCGGGAAATTTCTCACTTAACGATCAATGCTATAAACCTAGTAGGTGCCTAGAAAGGTGTTAGCGAGGTTACGCCCCCAGGGAAAAGAGGTTCTTTAATTAAGGAACTTCGCGAAAGCGTTGGAAAACCTCCCTCGAAGTACCGACACCGGCCTGGCTGAACGGTTAAGCAAGTATTGTACGGTGGGATTGATCCTGACTAATTCTTCCTTTATGGTTTGAGGAGGGATTCGAGAAACAGTGGGAGCCATCCTGTTTAGACAAACTAAAAACCACTCTAAACTTGCAAGAGCATCATGCTGAGTGTTTCTTCTTCTCTCTCCTAATTGCAGCGACCAATCAACATGACTGGACTTAAGTTACTCCTAGATAAAAACAAGCTGACAGGGCCAAACTACAAAGATTGGCTCAGGAATGTCAAGATAGCAATCACTTATGACAAGCTGGGGTATCTTCTTACCACCAAAGCTCCCCCTGTCCCTGGTCCAACTTCCAGCGTCGCGGATAAGGAAATCCGCAAGACTTGGGAGATTGATAGCGCGAAGGCCAAGTGCCTCCTGCTTGCCTCGATGGACAACGAACATCAGAGGAGGCATGAGAATATGGACATGGAGTCCATATTGCTCCATACAAAAGAACTGTATGGAGAGCAATCACGTATCGCAAGATACGAAGCGTCGAAAAAGTTGTTTTCGACAAAGATGGCCGTCGGATCATCAGTAGCCGAGCACGTGCTAAAGATGATCGGCTACATTGAGGAGCTCGCTGAACTAGGGATCACATTGGAGAGTGAACTATATACGGATATAGTTCTCCAGTCCCTTCCTTCCACTTACGCCCAGTTTATACTGAACTTCAACCTACAAGAAAAAGAGGTTGAACTATCAGAGCTCCTCAACATGCTGAGGAGCGCAGAGGGCACCCTACAGAAAAGTAGGGATACATCCACTTTGTTTGTAGGAGGATCATCTTCTTCTAGGTCCAAGGCGAAAGCCAAGGGAAAGAAGAAGAAGGCCCCCGCCAAACCAAGGGGCGGTGTTAGTAAAGTGGATACGAAGGGAAAAGGGAAAGCAACAAAGATAGCGGGGAAGCTTGTGGATAAGGAAGAATGCTTCTTTTGTCATAAGAAAGGACACTGGAAGAATGATTGCAGGGCCTGGAAGGCCAGAACACAGGAATTGAAGCAGGTTGCAGCTTCAGCTTCAGGTGTGTATGTTATTGAAAACTGTCTTTCAATAAACTCTACTTCCTGGGTATTGGATACCGGATCAGGATCTCATATCTGTAATTCTTTGCAGGCGTTGAGAAACCGTAGGGATTTGAAGGCAGGTGACATGACCCTCAGAGTTGCGAACGGAGCTAGCATGGATGCTAAAGCCGTGGGGGACTATCACCTGGGAATGTCAGATGGACATGTTTTGGTTTTGCGTAATTGCTTTTTTGTACCCAACGCAACTTGTAATATCATTTCTGTATCTTTAGTTTCTAAAGAAGGTTATGAATTTGCGTTTGTAAGTAATGTTGTAAACATTCACCTTAATCAAGTATTGATTGGGTCAGGTACTCTGAGTAATGGTATATACGTGTTAAACCAGCCACAGATTTTCAATGTCCAGAATACACACAAAAGAAAGTCTCCAAAAATAAATCAGACTTTCTTATGGCATTGTAGATTGGGTCACATCAATGAGAGAAGGTTGAATAAGTTGCATACAGAAGGATATTTGAATGCGTTCGAATATCAATCATATGCCACTTGTCAATCTTGTCTCAAAGGAAAGATGACAAAGACTCCGTTTACTGGACATGGAGTAAGAGCGAGCGAGCTCTTGGGACTCGTACACAGTGACGTGTGCGGTCCAATGTCTACACATGCCCGAAGCGGACATTCTTACTTCATTACTTTTACGGATGACTTCTCAAGGTACGGTTATGTCTTCTTAATGAAACATAAGTCCGAGGCCTTTGGAAAATTCCAGGAGTATAAGAATGAAGTAGAGAAACAGACCGGCAAAAGTATTAAGATTCTAAGATCGGATCGAGGTGGAGAATACTTAAGTGCCGAATTCCTGGACTATTTAAAAGAGAACGGAATTCTCTCTCAACTTACTCCTCCTTACACCCCGCAACATAACGGTGTATCGGAGAGACGGAACCGCACCCTATTGGATATGGTGCGGTCCATGATGAGTAACGCTGAGTTGCCGCGATCATTCTGGGGATATGCACTAGAAGCAGCTGCGTATCTCTTGAACAAGGCTCCCACCAAGACTGTGCCTACCACCCCATATGAGATGTGGACTGGGAAGAAACCCTGTCTTAACTATCTTAAAGTATGGGGATGTCCAGCTTTTGTAAAAAAGCAGCATGCGGACAAACTTGAGGCACGTTCAGTACAGTGTAAGTTTGTGGGATACCCAAGGAACTCCAGGGGGTATCTTTTCTATTCCGCTGAGGAGCAAAAGGTCTTTGTTTCTCAGCATGCCCGCTTCTTGGAAACTGAGTTTTTAGAAACCCAGATAAGTGGGAACACAATAGAACTGGAAGAGGTTCCAGAACCACAGACTGTTACTGAAAGCTTAGTGGAACCAGAGGGTTCAACAGAACAGGACATTCCTATGCCGCTCCGCAGGAGTAGTAGGCAGTCTCATCCGCCCGAGAGATACTGCGGTTTTCTCATAGACGGGGATAGAGAGGATTGCATCATAGATTATGATGAGCCTACTAGCTTCCAGCAGGCCGTTCAGAGCGTTGACTCAGTGAAATGGCTGGATGCAATGCGGACCGAAATGGAGTCCATGTACACCAACAAAGTATGGACGTTGGACATTGCTCCAGACGGGGTAAAACCCGTAGGATGCAAGTGGATCTTCAAAAGGAAGATTGGTGTAGATGGACAGGTTGAGACCTATAAAGCTAGGCTGGTAGCAAAGGGTTTTCGTCAAAGACCTGGCTTGGACTACGACGAAACCTTTTCTCCAGTAGCCATGCTGAAATCCATTCGGATCCTTCTTGCCATTGCTGCCTTCCACGATTATGAGATCTGGCAAATGGACGTAAAGACAGCTTTTCTAAATGGAAATTTAGAGGAGTGTGTCTATATGGGCCAGCCAGAGGGTTTCATTCAGAGTGGGAGCAGCGGAAAGGTGTGCAAGTTGCTTAAGTCCATCTATGGACTAAAGCAGGCATCGCGGAGTTGGAACATCTGCTTTGATGAGACAGTCAAAGAATTTGGCTTTATCAAAAATCCAGATGAACCATGCATCTATAGTAGATTTGTAGCGAGAACTGTAGTATTCCTCGTTTTATACGTGGATGACATTCTCTTGATAGGAAATGACATTCCTATGCTACAATCTGTCAAGGGGTTCTTGTCACAAAGGTTCTCCATGAAAGACCTGGGTGATGCCTCATACATCCTGGGGATCCGGATCCATCGTGATAGATCCAAGAGGACATTGGGACTTTCTCAGTCCAGGTACATCGACACCATAGTGAAAAGATTCAGTATGGAAGATTCCAAGCGCGGTAACCTACCGGCTTGTCACGGGATCACCCTCTCTAAAGAGATGTCTCCCAAGACTGATTTGGAGAGGGATCGCATGTCTATTATACCCTACGCTTCTGCGGTAGGCTCTATAATGTATGCGATGTTGTGTACCAGACCGGATGTAGCTTATGCACTGAGTGTAGTAAGCCGGTATCAGTCAAACCCTGGGGAGAAACACTGGATAGCAGTAAAGAACATTCTCAAGTACCTGAGAAGGACTAAGGAGATGTTCTTGGTGTATGGCGGAAAAGACCTCCAGATCGAGGCCTTTGCTGACTCCAGCTTCCAGAGTGACAAGGATGATTCCAAGTCCATGTCGGGTTTTGTCTTCACCCTCAATGGAGGGGCGGTGTGTTGGAAGAGTTCCAAACAGGAAACCGTTGCAGACTCGACGATGGAAGCGGAATACATCGCTGCATCTGATGCCGCAAAAGAAGCTGTCTGGATGAGGAAGTTCTTGAAAGAACTTCAGGTGGTTCCGTCCATTGTTGACCCAATACCTCTGTATTGCGACAACAACGGGGCTATAGCTTTAGCGAAGGAACCCAGGTCCCATCAGAGATCCAGGCACATCTTGAGGCGGTATCACCTGATCAGGGAGATCGTGGATCGCAAGGAGATCGAGGTTCGGAGGGTTGCTTCAGAAGAGAACACTGCAGATCCATTCACCAAGGCCCTACCCCAGACTCAGTTCGAGCGGCTGATCGAGATGATAGGTCTTCGATACGCCAGTACATGGCCTTAGTGCAAGTGGGAGATTGTTAGTGTATATGCCCTAGAGGCCATTACTGTATCATACTAGTTTGTATATTACTTAATGGATGCTTGGGATATTCACCTTGTATATACAATCTTGCTCAAAATAGTAGTATGCTACTTGGTTTGTTTCTACTTCAATGTGTACTTGTGTTTATTTCAGTATATCACTTATACGCATTAGTGGAGCCCTTAGGATCTTTGCTTGATTACCAGCGTTGTGATGGCAGTCACACAAGTGGGGGCTGGGTAATCTATAGGCACATCCTTATACAGGTCCCTAGTCGCAGGACTATCGAGACGGGGCATCGATACTCCGGAGTAGACTAGCGTATGCGCTTCTCATCCCAGTGTGGGAGATGGTCTGTCCCACAGCCATCAGTACGTCGTACTGGAGATAGTATACGGGTGCTCGTTGGGTTACGAGTACACTGGACAGGACTCGTAGGGAACTGACAGGTTGGTATTATACCTATCGTCAGTTATCAGTTCCCAGGTGACATGAGTACAGCTTAGTCCGCTGACTTGACACTGGCACTTCGCCTCAAGTGTGTTCCCACTGCACTTTGATCACTACCCTACCACGGCTCAAAGGAGTCGTGCAAACAGGTGGTGGTTGGGTGCAGTCCCGAAGCACTTGGAGGCAGTGACGGTTAGACAGGATTCGTCTCTCCCGGTATTGGGGGTTGACATCGCGCTGTGTCTAGGAGAGCCATTACACGAGTAGTCCCTGGCCAGGGCAAACGAGATATACTGGTAGGTTTCCAGTGTTATCTCAGGGTGTTTTGGGCTTCGCTCCGGCACGACTTGTACCGCTATTGGGGGACTGACGTTTACCACCCCCTAGGCCCGCCATGCGATGTATCAGACGAACAGACCGGACTGTACGGAGACTGTCACATTCAGACTCAGTAGGAGTTCAGATGGGGTTTCACCTCGTCAGCCTTCTTGTCGACATCTACCTGGGGACCGTTATGCACAGCTAGTGCCGCTTGCGGTCTGTGGTTAAACCCACTGCCAGCGTAGTGTCGAGTCTTTAGAGTCCCACACAGAGGGTATTCGCCTCTGGGCAAAACAGAGTAGAGGTCGCATGGTTTTGCGACAGGGTTCGTTCTCATCCGCGCACTTGTGCACGTTTGGAGTCCGGACGGATTATACTGGCAGGCTCTGGTTTGAGCCAGATACTAGTATATATATTTGGGGTTGCTTTTATATCTTGGTATTCTTGTTTTTCGGAACGAGAATGCAGGTGTGTATGCACAGTTGCTTGAGGAGGAGAATGAGGTTTTTCATTAGGGTTTCGGAACGGGTGCGTATGCACAGTTGACAGTCTTTATTTTCCAAACCCTAATGGATTTATTTATTATCTATTAATAATAATAATTAAATGAGAATTATGTTATGGTTGTTCTTTGTTGACTTGTTGACCTTGGTTGACTTGTTGACCATTGACCACTTTCATGCTTCAAAAGTCTTCCTTGATTTATGCTTGCATTTTTAAATGAAGCATGGTTGTGGTCATTCCAAACACTACCATCAACTATTCTCATTTTCAATTATTATCATTTAGATAATATTATTCTTTTGCATTATGGTTGCAAGAGGAGAAAATAATAGCTCATTCTATCATTCTCATTCTCTCTCCTCTCTTCATCTTCTTCTTCCTCTAGTAAAGAGAAACCCTCTCATGAGTTGAGAATCCTTCTCTTTTAAAAGGAAAAGCAAACCCTAGTCACTCTCTACTCACCCTAGGATCAAAGGATTAGCAAACCGGAGATTCTAGTTCACTCCAAGTCCGAGAAAGAGCCCAAGGTCGAACCCTCGAGGTGGATCCATCTTCGACGGAAGAAGGCGACGAAAGAGAACCATCAACCTCTACAAGATTTCAAGAAGAAGGAGTTCAAGTTTAGGTATAACCCTCATCCGAGTAGCTAACTCCTTTTAGCGTTTTTTGCTAGTTTAGTTTAGACACGATCCCGACCTTGTTTAGTCCATGTTGCTTCTTGCACTAAAAATTTGATTTTTATACCGTTTCCGCCTCCCCGTAAGAACCGGGGGTCGCAATATGGACTTACAATAGCTCTCCTGGACACAGCGCGATGTCAACCCCAATACCGGGAGAGACGAATCCTGTCTAACCGTCACTGCCTCCAAGTGCTTCGGGACTGCACCCAAGTACTACCTGTTTGGACGACTCCTTTGAGCCGTGGTAGGGTAGTAATCAAAGTACAGTGGGAACACACTCGAGGCGAAGTGACAGTGTCAAGTCAGCGGACTAAGCTGTACTCATGTCACCTGGGAATTAATAACTGACGATAGGTATAATACCAACCAACAGTTCTCGACGAGTCCTGTCCAGTATACTCGTAACCTAACGAGCACCCGCATACTATCTCAAGTACGACGTACTGACGGCTGTGGGACAGACCGTCTCCCACGCTGGGATGAGAAGCGCATACGCTAGTCTACTCCGGAGTATCGATACCCTGTCTCGATAGTCCAACGACTAGGGACCTGTATAAGGATGTGCTTATGGATTACCCAGCCCCCACGAGTGTGAGCGCCATCATAACGCTGGTAATCAAGCAAAGATCCTAAGGGCTCTACTAATATGTATATAAGCGATATGCTAAAAGAAACACATGCACATATTAAAGCAGAGAGCATACTACCATTTCGAGTAAGATTGTATATACAACTGTGAATATCCCAAGCTGTCAAGATTGTATGCACATATGATACGGTAATGGCCTCTAGGGCATATACACTAACAACTCTCATATCCTCGATCCCTTGGAGATCATCCATCTCCCTGATCAGGTGATACTTGCCTCAGAATTTGTCTGGAACGCTGATGGGACCTTCGTTCCTAGGACAAAGACACAACTCCAATGCTGTCACAATAACAGTTATAGGACACTCAATGGTAGGAACCTTGTTCATCTCATGAACAAGAAATGCCCAGACAACCACTTTGGCAGCATCAATGGTAGCAATGTATTCAGCCTTTATCGTCTAGTATGTCATGGTATCTAGCTTGGAACTCTTCTAACATACCGTCCCTGCACTAAGGGTAAAAACAATGCCTATGACTGACTCTCAGTCATCCTTATCACTCTAGAAGCTCGAACCAAGAACTTTCTTTTAGTACTTCTCAAGTACTTTAAGAATCTCTTCCACTTCTTCCAGTGATTCTCCCAAGATCCGATTGATTCCTAATCACTACACCTAGTGAGTTAGCTACATTTGGTCTGGTGCATAACATCGCATTCTCTGATTGAGTCTACTGCCGAAGCATAGGTTATCCCTTACACGCGGGCTCTCTCCAAATCAGTCTTGGGAGACCACTTTTTTGATAGAGTGATCCATAAGTAAGTGGGCGAACCACCGCGCTTAGAATCATCCATACTAAACCCCTTTAGTATGGTGTTAATGTACCTGGATTGTGGACACTTCCAACATCCACTTTGATCTATCACCATAGATCATAATTCACAAGATATAGTAGGTATCATCCAGATCTTCTATTGAGAATCCTCATGATAAGAGGAGCTTAACCGAGTGTAGCATAGAAACACCATTTCCTATCAAGAGTATGTCATATACGTACAATACATGGAAGACGGACTTACTCTCTACAACCTTCTTGTATATACAAGGTTCACCTACCATTTTGATGAAGTCAAACTCTTTGACTACCACATCAAAACAGATGTTCCAACTCCGCGATGCGCGCATTGATCCTGATGGACTTAAGCATAGCTTTGAAAGTCTCAACTTTTCCATCTGCACCAAGAATCTTCTCAAGATCCATTTGCTCCCAATGGGTTTTACCCCTTCAGGTGCAATATGAAAAGTCATACTTTGTTGGTGTACATTGATTCCATCTTTGATCGCATAGCTTTCAGCTATTTCACAAAGTCTCCACTTGCGATGGCAAGCCTGAACCATGTTGGGCCATCATCAACCATGATGCAATCCTCGCTCCCACTGTCATCGAGAAGACCGTAGTATTTCTTAAGTGGATGAGGAACCCTACCAGATTCACGGAGAGGCTGAGGTTCATTGGAGACTATTGAATCCTTTGGTTCTACCAAATCATCAGCTGTTAATTTGTCTAGCTGCAACTCCTTCCAGTTCTACCTCATTTCCACTAATTTCTTCACAAGAAATTCCTTTTCTAAAAAGGGTGGCATGCCGAGAAACAAAATATCTTTTTCTTCTCAGTGTGGTAGAAGATATTCCCTTACGAATGTCCGGAATATCCTAACAAATTCATAAAGAACATACCTTGCCTCGAGCTTGTCTGGATTTTGCTTTTCGGCATAGGTCGGACAACCCCATATCTTAACTCGTTTAAGACATGGTTTCTTCCCATTACATAAATCATATGTAGTGGTAGGCCCTGATTTAGATGGAACCGCATTCAATAGATATGCAGCTTCTTAAGTGCATAACTCCAAAGGGAAATAGGTAACTCAGCAGTACTCATCACAGAGCGCATCATATCTCATAGGGTGCGATACTTCCGCCCCGATACACCATTGTGCTGTGGTGTACTCGAAGGAGTAAGCTGAGAGAGAATCACATTCTTCTTTAAGAAAATCCAGGAATTCCATGCGCAAGTATTCTCCTCCTCGATCACATCGAAGGACTTAATACTTCTACCCGTCTGGTTCTCAACTTCAAGCTTATATTCCTTGAATTTCTCAAAAGTTTCATACTCATATTCCAACAGGAACACATGTTCGAATCTTGAGAGATAGTCGATGAATGTAATGAAGTACCAAGAACCAACATTGGGATTTATAGACATAGGACTTTATACATCAACATGTATGCGTCCCAAGAGTTCACTAAATCTTTCGCTATTTCCAGTAAACGGAGTATTGGTCATATTACCTTTCAGACAAGACTGGCAAGTATCATAAGATGAAAATTCGAATAGATACTCATATTCATCCTTATGTAACTTAGCCGGTCATGTCGCATTGATATGACCTAGTCTACAATGCCTCAAGAAGGATTCGTTCATTTCTGAACTGCTCCTCCTGTGTGTGTTCTATATACTTTGAACTGTGGTTTGATTTAGAACTTATATGCCATTATATAACGTGCCTGAACGCATCAACTCTTGATTCGGAAAATGTTCACAACATTATCCTCCAATGAAAAATTATATCCTTCTTTAACTCATTAAAGAACATGATGTAATGTTGTATATCAGGTTCTGTATGTAATAACATTTATTCAGAATCAATGTATTAATACAAGACGATATCTGCCAACAGACTTGGCTGCAACACATGCACCATTCTCTAACACTTAGAGACATATCACATATTCTCAGTTCTCTACATATCTGTAGCCCATGTAACATATTACATATGCGGGATCCTGATCCGGTATCACATACCCAGGACGCAGAGGATACAAAGAAACAGTTCTCAGTAAAGAACACACCCGAAGAAGATGCATCAACATGCACTTTCTTCGATTGGGTGGCATGGGAAACCGGATATTCCCCTATTTTCTGCTTGGATTTATAACAATTATAAGATAGAGCGGAACCAACATTCCCTAGCTTAGTATAATAAGGATGTTCGGTCAATGCATCCATTTTATTAGCTTGATTAAGGCGTGACATGGTCGTTACCAGGAGAGAGAGAGAAGAAAACATTCTGCGTGCGCTCTTGCAGGATTAGATTGGTTATTAATTTATCTAATCAGGATGGCTCCTACTGTTTTAGTCAAATCTACCTTCAAACCCTAAAAGGCAAGACTAGCCGGGATTAATTACACTCTACAAGTTTGCCAATGTTTCGGCCAGGCCAGTGTCGGTACTTATAGGGAGGTTCCCCGTGCTTTCGCACAGACCTAATTAAAATAAACCTCGTTTTCCCAGGGCCGTAACCCCATTAACAACTTTCTAGACACCTACTTGATCGGCTAATTGTAATATGTAAAACACTCCCAGGAGTAACTCTTTACTCTCAGTGGGTATCGGGATCCAACTATCTCATAGAAGGTATGCAATCTCATTGCAAATTTCAACACTTGAAATTCCCGATAATGTTTTGCCCCTAGCAACTTATGACCTTGGCTAAGTGTCACGACCCGAAATTGGCACGTGACGGCCCTAATACTACGCAACGTCTACAGGCGTAACGCAGTAAAAGAAAGCCAAAACCCAAAAATCTAAACCATTAAAAGACAAGGCAAGATAAGAAACATTGTTTAAAAGTATTTGAAATCACAACCCAAATTCTGTAAAAGTCCAACTTTATTTCCTTTAAAATTTTGGCAGCACTTCCTTTGTAAAAGCTAGCCCCAAAAATGGGTACAACATAAATATAAAGTAAAGCATCCCCAAATGGGAGCAAATACACGCCCAAAGTCTGAAAACAACCACCACAGCTAATATACGATGCCGTAGCGAAGAAATAAAAGACGATAGAAAGGAAACTGAATAAAAGACAACAAGTCACAAATAATATACAATATCGTCCTCACCAAGTCTCTAAGTCAACAAGAAAATATAGTAGGTGGAGAGTACAAGGATACAACGAATATACAATACAACAAATGAATAACCACAAAACCTACCTAAGCAAACTGCACACTGTGAGCTGATGCGGTATCCGTAGCAAAAGATGATAGAAGAATAGCCTGCCTCGACTACTCTGGGGAACACCGAGCAAAACGAACTGTGGCACAACGGGGGTG
Organism: Agapanthus africanus; assembly: GCA_030015575.1. Classification (NCBI taxonomy): domain Eukaryota; kingdom Viridiplantae; phylum Streptophyta; class Magnoliopsida; order Asparagales; family Amaryllidaceae; genus Agapanthus; species Agapanthus africanus. The sequence continues at coordinate 494,613,289 of JASDDO010000019.1, read as the reverse complement.
AGTTGCCAACTCGTGAATAGTAAATAACATATGCAGGTAATCGCAAGTATGCACGTACAGCATGAATCTAACATGTGCAATTAATAGCAATAAAAAGTCATATGAATGCAATAATCATGAAAGGCACACTAGCAGGTATAACTAATACATGAAGCAATGCATACAAATAAAGGTATGTAAATCCAACAGTCATGAAATGTACTCTAACAGGTACTACTAATACATGAAGCAGTGCATAAACAATAATTGTGGAGTATGGAATGAAATATGTCATTTCCACGGAATCCTGACATCGTGGTAGGATCACAATCCATCAAGACAAATCCAAATCCCAATTCCTCAGTTTAGCCCCCAAATTGGCTCTCATATCATATAAGTCTCACAAATCCTGAATGTACAATATCGAATAAATCTCATATATCCTGAATGTACAAATTAGCAATCTCATAAATATCCTATATTCAATATCAAATGAATCACCTATATCCTAAATCAAATTATCAAGTAAAAATCTAACATCCTAAATATATTTGCATGAATAAATATGATAATGTATATAATTTAATGTCAATACACATATATTAACGTCCCATTCCACTAATATTGGTGTAAGGGCATATATAACAGCGCCCCGTTCCACTGTTATTGTAACGTTTTGAAAATCGTTTCGGTGAAATTTCGGAAAATCGGTAAAATAAGGGGGTTTTCTGTAAAAAGTCAAAATACAAATATCTTTATTATAAAATTAAATATATATATTCTAGCTATATAATTGCTAGTATTTGGTGTTTATTGAGCCACCGGTAAAATTTTAAATTTTCTGAAAAATTTTCTGAAATTAATTATTTGAATATTATTTTAAGCCGTCACTAATACATTTAATTAGGGAAAATTACAAATTGGAATGAGTTGAAAAAAAATTTGAACATCATAACGTATTAAACTAAAATTTATCATGTTGTTTTTGAAATGAAAAGAAATTCCATGATGGTTCTAAAAATTTAAAGAAAAAGGAAAAATTAAAGGAATTTATTAAACAAAGAAGTATGGTGTATGTTGTATTGGCGTTTGGTGTTCATTGTTTCACACACACACACACCACATTCCCCTCCTCCTCATGCTGGCCGAATTTTCCAGCCCACTCCCCAAGTGTCCCCACCTTTAAGAATTGAAATAAAATGAAAAGAAAAGAGAATGAAAGAATTTGAAGGCATGGGGTTAATTAATTGAGGCATGGGCTTTTGTCTTTTGACTTCAACACTTTCCCCACTCTCTCTCCTCACCCCCTCATCCATGGCCGGCCCCTTTCCAGCAGCAGCCCCTACCCCAAAATCCCCCACAAATTTGCCTCAAAAATCCACAATTTTGCCTCAAAATCCTTGCAAAATCAAAGCTAATTCAAAATCCAAGCCTTACCCATTATTTCTTGGCTACTATAGTATGATTCTTAGTGAAAAGTTTGCATTTTGGAGACAAGTTGCATGTGGGATCTCATGATCTTTGAGGTATAACTCTTTGTCCCATCGTTTGATTGTGGATTAGTTGCTTAATTAAAGTTATTAGGTGTTTAATTGTGGGTTTATTTGAGAGGTTGGAAATTTCTAGTGATGATTTTGATTGAGTTAGGGTTTTGTGGAATTGGGTTGTGATCAATTGTGCATGGTTATGTGATGTGGATTAACATCTTAATCCTTGTTGAAAGCTAATCTAGTTGTTAATTATAACCATTACTTATAAAATGTCCTAATTAAGATATTTTGCTAACTAGAGTTTTTGGAAAATTATCAAATGGTTAGATTAAAATATAATCAAGTTTTCATGTCATTATTAATATTATAATGAGTGGTTTAATACCTTTGGAACATGCAAAACCAAACGTAGTTGTTGTTTTGTGCATTTTTTAGTTGAAATTGTTAAAAATAAATAAATTGCAAAACTAGAATTTTTAGTTTTATAAGAATTGATGTTATTAAATTCTTGAAATGGGTTGTCTGACTTATTTAAGATGTTTAATAAGCATTATGGCCGCTAGATTTGTTTAAACGTCGAGTTTTGTTCTAAAACGGGTAACTTTTGCTTGCTAGATTTTCGGAAAAATGGCTTTTAAAGTGAGTTTGGGGTTTTTGGTAATGCTAACCTATTTTATATTATAATTAGTGTTCATGAATGCGCAAATGAGTGCGTTTGGGTTTTTCTCGATAGTTTGACGTTTGTACATCGGCATCGAGGGTTGGGTTGGCTATTCTAGCATGCGTAGGCGATAGGTTTTGACCTGTGCGTTACGCGTACCGATTTGGTTTTCGAATGCCGTTTCGATTTCGAATTGGATTTTTATGCGATACGATATGTTGTGACATGTAGGTATCCCATGTGGACTTCGAGACGACAAGCAAGCGCGTGGCGACGTCGGCACCGGCGAGCGAGGACCAGGTGAGTAGATTTATAACTACGGGGAGAAGTCGGGTGGATGGCGTATAGCACCCCCGCACTCCGTAATATAGCTTATATAATGGATATATATATGTGGTTTATGATACGTGGATGATATTCAGGATATGGTTATGTGTTCATGGATTTGTAGTGTTACTTGCGAAACCCTAGAGTAGTTGTTGCACCCACACACTCACACACACTTACTTACATTCATTCTTTTACATGTGCGTATATGGGGATACGTGTATATGTATTCACATGGGTATAGGACTATGTGTACATATACTGGATTATGAGAATAGTACTTGGGATTGGAGATGAGTCGATGAGATTGGATTCATGGCCGTGAGATCGGTGATATGACAGGGTTCATATTTGAGATACGACATGATGTTTTAGCGGATCCTTTAACTTGGTGTTTTCATACACGCATGCATTTACTTAGATTGGTATCAGTATTGTACTAGACGTTGATCGGTACCCCGGATTATGATCTTTGATAAAGAGGATACCAAATGAATAGTGTGATGCATGTGATATTGACCCGTACCCAGATTTGGGGATGCCGTACGACGGATTTACGTACAAGCTATATATTGATGCTTGATCCGCACTCTTGACTTGGGATGTCTGATTATAGATATGGTATCGGATATGATATTATTGAGGCGGGATCACCGACTATACATATACAGGTATGTATATGTATCGACTCAGATGATAGGCGGTTTCCTTACCTGTAGTTCAGCTTGTTAGTTCAGCCATATAGTTTAGTGTAGTTGTTAGACTAGATTAGACTCCTACCTATTTCAAAACTAGCGGATCGTGGGTATTTTAAAAGACAGGTCAATGGATTCTACGGATATTTCACAAGGCGTATCTTTTCTTAAAAACACCGTAGCCCTTATTTCCAAAACCCCACTATTTGTGTTATTTCAAATGGCACCATAGTATGATGTATATATATTAAATGCAGATTAGTTACCGTTGTGTCTAGTATTTAGCTCCCGCTCATTATTGCTGTTCGCCCCGCATCGCATACTTACGTTGCTATTTCATATTGCATTGTTGATATTATGCTGTTAGGACACCAGCACCATTACCGATGATGCGTATGTACCACGTACACATACTTGCCAGCTCACACACATCTTCATCGGTAATTGCCATGTCACGTACACCTTAGAAAATATTATTGCTTGATTTAGCTTGTTAGTTAGTAGTTTGACATGGTATTAGTGTACCTGCCTTACATGCCAGTTTAGACATTGTAGTTATTACTTGTCACTTCATGCATACTGTTATTCCTTGTTATGCCACATTTATGGATTCTCATGCATATATTCACTATTTTATGTGCTATTGAGGTTTTGGATTCAGATTTCCATGAGATTTTCTGGATTTGGGGGAAAACCGCAAAACTTATACAAACTTCTTCTCTCTCTTTTTAAATGAAAAGCGCAGTTTTCCTATGATGTATGAGTCGTCCACCATGAGTTTGCTGATGGATTTCGAGATCCGAGTTCGAGGAGTGGAGGAACCGTTTCGGGTACATGGTGGACCTGGTGCGGTACACCGGGGCAAGAGGATCACAGATGATGGCGTTGAGCCTGGCAAGGGAGCACTACCGACCGGTCATTTTACCCGACGCGTCGGATATCCGGAGGATTGTAGGGTTCCTAGGCACTCTTGAGAAGGTTCTAAAGGCATCAAACATGCCCGGATAAAATTTTAGACGTGCCGAACAACCCAAAGCCGGGATCTTTGCTAGATTATTAGGGTTTATTATGCAAGATAATACCTTTTATCTAAGTGTGAGGGATTACAACCTTTGTAGTCCGCTCCTTCACTTCACAAGCTCCGAGTAGAAGTCCCTTTGCCGCGATCCACGATCTCCCGGACTCATGAGAGGCTCCACGACTTGAACGATCCAATCTAGCTTGTCGTATTCCAAATCTCCGATGATCTACCTTGAAGTTGCTTCGACTCAAGCTTTCTCACTCAAAAGAGTAGAACACACTAATCCCATGGGCTAGATGAGATGAGGATGAGAGAGTAGTAATTTTGCCCTCTTTTTTAAATCATTTTCTCATATTTTATCATCACATTAGGATTTTCAAGAGAGCTTCTTCAAGAGAGAAGAAGAAGAAGATGATAATGGAAAAAAAATAATGATCATCTCAAATCCTTTTGTGTTGAATAGAAATAAAACATATGATTGATATATAACCATGGTTAAGGATGAATGGATAAGAATAAGTAGAGAAACAACTAGAGTTAGGGTTTGGTTGAGTTAAAGAATGTGTCATCCATAAAGATCTTAAGAATGACAAAAGAAAAAATGCTTCTAGAAGGAACTTGAAGCATCTAACCCTAATCAAACCCTAACCTCAATTAATCATCCTTAAACATGTTTAACAATTAATCATATCATGTCACAATAATATATATCACATATATATTATATATTTGCAACAAAAGAAAATAATACAATTAACATATATCGCATAAATATCAATGTATCATCCACTGAGAAAATGAAATAATAAGCGAGCCAATATTAGTTAATATAATAATATATCATATATATTATTATATATTAAATCATCGAGTCAACACTTGATCCGACGATCCGGCTATATCAAATATAACCGACTAATATATCATGTACCGATTCATCGAATCAACACTTGATCCGATGACCCGGTTCATATCCATATATCGCGAGAATATAATACGGTATCCCATATCGCATTATTCACGCTCCTGCGCATATCACATATGCGCCACTACTCCGTTTCGCATGAGCCAAGAAACCTCTGTGTAGGACTCTAAAGAATCTTCAATACGCCGGTAGCAGGTGATGATCATATCAAACACCCACAAGCTGCAAGCGGTCAGCTAAACGTAACAGCCACCCAGGTATTGAGCGATCAGAAGATCAACAAGCTAGCCTGTGCGTTCTCCTGTGAATCCAACCAGTAACACTCCCGTACAGTCCGGTCTGTTCGTCTGATATGTCGCATATCAAGTCTAGGGGTGGTATACGTCAGACCCCAGTAACCGATAAGTCGTGTCGATGTATGGCTCATAACGGGTCGAGAAACTACTAGTAACACTTACCAGTAAATCTCTATATCAGCCCTGGCCAGGGACTTCCAGTTATAGCCAATCGAACACAGCACAACATCAACTCCCTATACCGGGAGAGACGAATCCCCTCCTGTCGCTCATTGCCTCCATGTGATTCGGGACTGTACCCAAAAGCCACCGTTTTGCACGCCCTCTTGGACGTGGTAAGGTGGAAATCAAAGCACAGTGGGAATCACACAAGACTCTATGACGATCTCGGGTCTACAGACTACCCTGTACCAGTGTCACCGGAGAACTGCCATCTGACGTGTGGTATAACACCATCTGGGAGTTCTCGGCGAGTCCGTCCAGTGTACCCAGTCTCTACTGAGCACCCGTACACCATCTCTGATGTCCAACACCGATGGATATGGGATCATCCATCGCCCATCATATGGGTCAAGATGCGTATACGCTAGTCTACTCTGGTATATCGATGCCCTGTCTCGATATACCCTCGACTAGGAAAAGTTATAGGATGTACTCATCGACTACCGCGGCCCCACTAGTATGATCTCATCATAGTCCCAGTAGTCGAGTACAGATCCTAAGGGCTTTATCAACATGTGAGAGTAAAACAGTAAACCAATACAAGTCAACATGTTTAGATAAAGTGAAACCAAATAGCATACTATCATGACGAGCAAGAAAGTCATCTCTATATATAACCAAGCATCCATTATAATATACATCATATGTATAACAATGGCCTCTAGGGCATATACATAACTAACAATCTCCCACTTGCAATAAGGCCAGCTGCTGTACTATCTCATACCTAGCATCCCGAATAATCTCTCAAACTGTATCTGGGGAATAGCCTTCGTGAATGGATCCGCAGTGTTGTCCTTCGTATCTACTCTCCTGACCTCGATCTCCCGGCGATCAACTATCTCCCTGATCAGGTGATACCGCCCCAGAATATGTCTGGACTTCTGATGGGACCTGGGTTCCTTGGCTAACGCCACAGCTCCATTGTTATCGCAATACAGAGGTATTGGATGCTCAATGGATGGAACCACACCAAGTTCACTAATGAACTTCTTGATCCAGACAGCCTCTTTGGCAGCATCGTTGGCAGCGATGTATTCAGCCTCCATCGTTGAGTCTGCCACGGTATCCTGTTTGGAACTCTTCCAACATACCGCCCCTCCATTGAGGGTAAAGACAAAACCCGAATGCGACTTAGAGTCGTCCTTATCACTTTGGAAGCTGGAATCGGTAAAGGACTCCACCTGGAGTTCTCCATTACCATACACCAAGAACATCTCCTTAGTCCTTCGTAAGTACTTGAGAATGTTCTTCAAAGCTGTCCAATGACTCTCTCCAGGATCTGCTTGATACCGACTCACTACACTTAGTGAGTATGCTACATCGGGTCTGGTACATAGCATCGCATACATGATAGAGCCTACTGCCGAAGCATAGGGTATCCCTTGCATGCGAGCTCTCTCCAAATCAGTCTTGGGAGACATCTCTTTGGAGAGAGTGAGTCCAGAGATCGTGGGTTGGTTCCCACGTTTGGATTCTTCCATACTAAACCTCTTTAGTATGGTGTCAATGTACCTGGATTGGGACAATCCCAGTATCCTTTTAGATCTATCTCTATAGATCATGATTCCCAATATGCAGGAGGCATCACCTAGATCTTTCATTGAGAATCTCTGTGATAAGAAGAGCTTGACTGATTGCAGCATAGGAATATCATTTCCTATCAAGAGTATGTCATCCACGTACAATACGAGGAAGACAACCTTACCCTCTGCTACCTTCTTATAGATACAAGGTTCATCTATATTTTTGATAAAGTCAAACTCTTTGACTACAACATCAAAACAGATGTTCCAACTCCGCGATGCTTGCTTTAACCCATAAATGGATTTAAGCAGCTTGCACACCTTTCCGCTGCTCCCACTATCTACGAAGCCCTCTGGCTGAGTCATGTACACGCACTCTTCTAAATCACCGTTTAGAAAGGCGGTCTTGACATCCATTTGCCAGATTTCGTAGTCATGGTATGCAGCAATGGCAAGTAAGATCCGGATGGACTTAAGCATAGCCACTGGAGAAAAGGTTTCGTCATAATCCACACTTGGTCGTTGACGAAATCCCTTTGCTACCTGTCTAGCTTTGAAAGTCTCAACTTTTCCATCTACACCAAATTTTCTTTTAAAAATCCACTTGCTCCCTATGGGTTTTACCCCTTCAGGAGCATTTTCCAAAGTCCATACTTTGTTGGTGTACATGGATTCCATCTCAGATCGCATTGCATCCAGCCATTTCACTGAGTCACCACTCGTGATGGCCTGCTTGAAACTAGTCGGGTCATCATCATCCATGATGCAATCCTCGCTTCCACCATCAATGAGAAAACCGTAGTATCTCTCAGGTGGACGAGAAACCCTACTAGATCGGCGGAGAGGCTGGGGTTCGTCGGGTACTACTGAATCCTCTGGTTCTATTAAATCATCTGTTGTAGTTTGTTCTGCTGGAACCTCTTCCAGTTCTACCTCATTTCCCTCAATTTCTTTTGCAAGAAATTCCTTTTCCAAAAAAGGTGGCATGTTTAGAAACAAACACCTTTTGTTCCTCAGTGTGGTAGAAGATATACCCTTGTGAGTTCTTGGGATATCCTACAAACTTACATAAGACAGATCTTGCCTCGAGTTTGTCCGGATTTTGTCTTTTGACATAGGCTGGACAACCCCATATCTTAACATACTTAAGAGATGGTCTCTTCCCTTTCCATATCTCATACGGAGTGGTAGGCACTGATTTGGTAGGAACCATATTCAATAGGTGTATGGCTGTCTCAAGCGCATACCCCCAGAAGGAAATAGGTAACTCAGCCTCGCTCATCATAGAGCGCACCATATCTAATAGGGTGCGATTCCTCCGTTCCGATACACCGTTGTGCTGTGGTGTATAAGGAGGAGTAAGCTGAGAGAGAATCCCATTCTCTTTTAGATAATCTAGGAACTCATTGCTCAAGTATTCTCCTCCTCGATCAGATCGAAGGATCTTAATACTTTTGCCCGTTTGGTTCTCTACTTCGTGCTTATATTCTCTGAATTTCTCAAAAGCTTCAGACTTGTGTTTCAACAGGAACACATGTCCGTATCTAGAGAGATCGTCAGTGAATGTAATGAAGTAGGAAGAACCGTTCCTGGCATGCGTAGACATGGGACCGCATACATCACTATGTACCAGTCCTAAGAGTTCGGTAACTCTTTCTCCGTGTCCACTAAACGGAGCTTTGGTCATTTTTCCTTTGAGACATGAATGGCAAGTATCATAAGATGATAATTCGAACGGATTCAAATAACCATCTTTATGTAACTTAGCCAGTCGTGTCGCATTGATATGACCAAGTCTACAATGCCACAAGTAGGATTCGTTCACATCTGAACTTTTCCTCTTGTGTGTGTTTTGTATATTCAGGACTGTATTCTGATTTAGAATGAATATGCCATTATGTAACGAGCCTGATGCAATCAACTTTTGATCTAGGAATATGTTCATAACATTATCCTGTACTACAAAATTATATCCCTCTTTACTCAATAAAGAAACTGATATAATGTTGCACATCATGTTCGGTATATAATAGCACTCATTTAGAATCAGTGTATTACGACTTGGCAATACAAGGTGATATTCGCCAACTGCTTTGGCTACAATACTTGCACCGTTCCCTACTTGAACGGAATGATCACCTTTTCCCAGTTCTCTACCTTTCCGTAGCCCATGCAACAATTTACATATGTGGGATCCTGATCCGGTATCTAATACCCAGGACGTAGGGTGAACTGAGAAACAGTTCTCAATAACTAACACACCCGAAGAAGATGCATCAACATGTATGTTCTTTTGGGCTGCGTGAGAATCCAGATATTCTCCTGTTTCCTGTTCAGTCTTATAACTCTTATAAGAAAGAACGGGTCTAACGTTCCCTTGCTCAGTACAATAATTAGGTTTAGTCAATACATCCATATTATTATCTTGATTATGGCCTGAAATGGTCGCTACCTGGAGAGAGAGAGAAGAAAACACTTTAGCGTATGCTCTTGCAAGATTAGATTGGTTATTATCTTATCTAATCTGGATGTCTCCCACTGTTTTTATCAAATCTACCTTAAAACCCTAAAAGGTAAGATTAGCCGGGATTAATTACACCTTACAATTTCGTCAATCTTTCAGCCAGATCAGTGTCGGTACTTTGAGGGAGGTTCCCCGTGCTTTCGCACGGACCTAATTAATGTAAACCTCGTTTTCCCAGAGGCGTAACCCCGTTAACACTTTTCTAGACACCTACTTGAATGACTAATTGTCCTGTGTAAAACTCTCCCAGGAGTAACACTTACTCGCAGTGGGTATCGGGATCCAACTATCTCATAGGAGGTATGCAATCTCATTGCAAATTTCAACACTTGAAATTCCCGATAATATTTTGCCCCTAACGTTCTATGACCTTGACGAAAGCCAACAAACCATAGTCCGCTAGTCAAGTTCAACCCGAACATTTCTTGATTGAATTAAACCCAGCCGTACGTCCCTTGACGAAAGCCAACAAAGCCGTACGACTACCCTAACCCAATCTCATCATATGTAACAGATAAGTAATAATTAGCTACCGCACACTACGTCTTGACGAAAGCCAACAAACGTAGCACGAATACTAAGTATTACCTATCTGAAATGTCGGAGGGCTACGCAGGTTTTTCAGAAAACCATGAGCGTAATGAACTTGATATCGTCGTAGAATCGAGTAGTTTTTGAAAAGGAGTGTTTTTGAGGCCTTTCTTAGTTTCGCTAAAGGGGTCACTCCCGGTGAAGGGATCGTCGGCCCTTTCCTCATCGAATAAGGTGCTGGATATATCATATATACCGCTGTGCAAAGCAAAACACTAAAAGCAATCAAAAGACAAACCGAGTTTTGTAGCATCTGCCAGTTTTACTAAAGGAGTCACTCCCGGTGAAGGGATCTCGGTCCTTTCCTCATCGAATAAGGTGCAGGATATATCGTATATATCACTGTGCAAAGCAAAACTGTAGCTACCCCTTTTATAAAGTTTTTGATTCTACAACATCTTTAGGTTTCTTTTCTTTTTATTAATCTCATTAATAAAATCCCATCAGCTTATGCTTCCTAAGCATCACAGAAGAAACGAAAGCAGTAATATTTATATATCAGCATATATATATAGTATAAGCATTCGTCTCAGGCAGTAATATGATCTCATCACAGAACATTGCAGCAGAAGAACATATATGAAATATTGGATATATTAGGACGTCCATGTTTTCAATACGAGCCTGTATAAAACACGGATTCCACGGTCGCGACGAATAGCCAAACCCACATCCCAAGACCCCTAAAGACCCCTACGAGAGCGGCAACTAACACTGCCAATTCTAGGGTTAGAAGACCCGGTCTCGACTCCTCGAGATGGCCTCCCACTGGACCCTAGAACCCGGTTACCTGTGCTCCCCTCCTTGGGTCTACCTAATGCGGAAAAGTAAATAATATACACTGGTGACAGCAACCGCAACCTGGAAGTGCCCCAAATAAAAGAATATTACATTACAAATGAATTTTACATGAATGAAAATAAAAACCCTCATCTCACATAAAACCCCCGGCTATTCAGAACGCGACGATCCAATATAAGATATCACAGCAACACATAATATCACATATCATCAACGTAAGTAAATATGCGCATCCCAATTGTCGTTGAATCATATAGCAACGAAACCGGCGATATCACATATTAAACTTACGGTCACAGAAAAGAAAGTGTAAAACTACAACATTTGGAATCCATAATCACTTTAGACATCGTAAATCCGAAATATCACATACTTCGTATTTCATGCCTAACTCTATGAATTCTACATATTGTATCACATTCCAGATAAATAGACAGTATTAAACTTTCCGAACAGATAATCAAACACCCAAAATTTCCTAAACTGCTCAACACTTGAGCGGGGTTCAAATAATCCCAGAATATGTCACAGTACCGGTGATCCAGCCGTAGAAGGGTCAAGCCAACGCCTCACATGTGGCACGCCGTACTGCCCCAAACCCGAAGGTTCAAAAGGCAGTTCAAGACGGTCACATAATCGAGTTAAGGTTTGTTGTCTTCTAGAGGGTCCACCGCTTAACTTGTACAATTTTTCCGAAAGATTTAAACCCGAATAAATTTCAACACATGAAAATTTGCCGTACCGGGAAACAGTAAGTTAATGATATCCGTTCAAATAGTTTAACAGTTTCTAAATATCCGGAAAGAAATACGAATTTAAATATTCCGATCGAATCTACGATTACAAAATAAACCCCAGATTTTATCAACACCTGAAACAGAATAAAAATACCCAGAAGCATCAGCAAGCACCTACGGTCATTACCAGAAAAGCCACGTGTCATAATCCTATCAATCCGCCGCGGAACCGCCGCGCAAGCCATGCTTGCGCCGCGCTTCCGCGGCCGTTTGATCGAATTGGTGGCTCGGGCTTCTTGGTAATTCTTAGAATTCCCTGCTGATTTTTTTACATATTTTTAATTCTGAAAAATCCCAAAATTTAAAAAATTTCCAGAGAGGGGTCAAGTTTCGTCGTTTCGGGTTCGATCGGAGTTTTAACTTCGTAAACACATCGCCTAATGCTCTAGCTAGGATCTGATACCACTGTAGGGTTCCTAGGCACTCTTGAGAAGGTTCTAAAGGCATCAAACATGCCCGGATAAAATTTTAGACGTGCCGAACAACCCAAAGCCGGGATCTTTGCTAGATTATTAGGGTTTATTATGCAAGATAATAACTTTTATCTAAGTGTGAGGGATTACAACCTTTGTAGTCCGCTCCTTCACTTCACAAGCTCCGAGTAGAAGTCCCTTTGCCGCGATCCACGATCTCCCGGACTCATGAGAGGCTCCACGACTCGAACGATCCATTCTAGCTTGTCGTATTCCAAATCTCCGATGATCTACCTTGAAGTTGCTTCGACTCAAGCTTTCTCACTCAAAAGAGTAGAACACACTAATCCCATGGGCTAGATGAGATGAGGATGAGAGAGTAGTAATTTTGCTTTCTTTTTTAAATCATTTTCTCATATTTTATCATCACATTAGGATTTTCAAGAGAGCTTCTTCAAGAGAGAAGAAGAAGAAGATGATAATGAAAAAAAAATAATGATCATCTCAAATCCTTTTGTGTTGAATAGAAATAAAACATATGATTGATATATAACCATGGTTAAGGATGAATGGATAAGAATAAGTAGAGAAACAACTAGAGTTAGGGTTTGGTTGAGTTAAAGAATGTGTCATCCATAAAGATCTTAAGAATGACAAAAGAAAAAATGCTTCTAGAAGGAACTTGAAGCATCTAACCCTAATCAAACCCTAATCTCAATTAATCATCCTTAAACATGTTTAACAATTAATCATATCATGTCACAATAATATATATCACATATATATTATATATTTGCAACAAAAGAAAATAATACAATTAACATATATCGCATATATATCAATGTATCATCCACTGAGAAAATGAAATAATAAGCGAGCCAATATTAGTTAATATAATAATATATCATATATATTATTATATATTAAATCATCGAATCAACACTTGATCCGACGATCCGGCTATATCAAATATAATCGACTAATATATCATGTACCGATTCATCGAATCAACACTTGATCCGATGACCCGGTTCATATCCATATATCGCGAGAATATAATACGGTATCCCATATCGCATTATTCACGCTCCTGCGCATATCACATATGCGCCACTACTCCGTTTCGCCTGAGCCAAGAAACCTCTGTGTAGGACTCTAAAGAATCGTCAATACGCCGGTAGCAGGTGATGATCATATCAAACACCCACAAGCTGCAAGCGGTCAGCTAAACGTAACAGCCACCCAGGTATTGAGCGATCAGAAGATCAACAAGCTAGCCTGTGCATTCTCCTGTGAATCCAACCAGTAACACTCCCATACAGTCCGGTCTGTTCGTCTGATATGTCGCATATCAAGTCTAGGGGTGGTATACGTCAGACCCCAGTAACCGATAAGTCGTGTCGATGTATGGCTCATAACGGGTCGAGAAACTACTAGTAACACTTACCAGTAAATCTCTATATCAGCCCTGGCCAGGAACTTCCAGTTATAGCCAATCGAACACGGCACAACATCAACTCCCTATACCGGGAGAGACAAATCCCCTCCTATCGCTCATTGCCTCCATGTGATTCGGGACTGTACCCCAAAGCCACCGTTTTGCACGCCCTCTTGGACGTGGTAAGGTGGAAATCAAAGCACAGTGGGAATCACACAAGACTCTATGACGATCTCGGGTCTACAGACTACCCTGTACCAGTGTCACCGGAGAACTGCCATCTGACGTGTGGTATAACACCATCTGGGAGTTCTCGGCGAGTCCGTCCAGTGTACCCAGTCTCTACTGAGCACCGGTACACCATCTCTGATGTCCAACACCGATGGATATGGTATCATCCATCGCCCATCATATGGGTCAAGATGCGTATACGCTAGTCTACTCTGGTATATCGATACCCTGTCTCGATATACCCTCGACTAGGAACAGTTATAGGATGTACTCATCGACTACCGCGGCTCCACTAATATGATCTCATCATAGTCCCAGTAGTCGAGTACAGATCCTAAGGGCTTTATCAACATGTGAGAGTAAAACAGTAAACCAATACAAGTCAACATGTTAAGATAAAGTGAAACCAAATAGCATACTATCATGACGAGCAAGAAAGTCATCTCTATATATAACCAAGCATCCATTATAATATACATCATATGTACAACAATGGCCTCTAGGGCATATACATAACTAACAAGGATACCGTCGTAGTCTTGAGATGGATGGTAGGGGCCGGTCTGGACTGACGACGCCCTAGATATTGAGATTGAGACATTAAGATTTTGAGATATTGAGATACTGAGATTTGATGATACAGGCCAGTCCGGATAGCCGGAGCATGAGATTTTGAGACATTGAGATTTATGTTTTGTGTCGAAGCTAGACACTGTTTATGCTGATTTCATTTATGATACCTCTTTTAAAAAGATACAGAAATCTCACTAAATTATGAAAGCAGTTTTCTCCAGTACATGCATTCTGTTTCATGCATTCATACATCATCCATATGATACATTGCTACCTGAGGCACTGACACGAGCACTTGGTATTACCGTTGTTTAGAGGTATACCCTAGCCATTGTTATAGGCTGCTGGTTATATATTTGAGGATATATTATGATTGTATGACTTAGGATTGCGTTGTTCATGCGATTTCTGTTCGTAGATGTTTCTATTCACGAGTTGGCAGCTCACACCCGTTGTGCCACAGTTTCTTGTAGGTTTTACAGGTTTCATTACGACTTTGCTGGCACTACTTCCATTTCCGGGTGATTTGCTAGTAGGTGGGTTTATTGTATCGTACCTATCAGTATACTTGATATATATTATTATTCAGTTGTATCTAGAAGTTTCATCAACCAAACTTGTATTTATTTTGAGATAGAGACCAGTGATGTTATTCTTTCGACCTTAGAGTCGCGCGTTATATTTCTGTGGATTTCTTGTGGTTTTGAGTTTCCATTTGAGTTTTGATCTTCGCCCTTGGCGTTGTATATTATATTTCTTGTGTGGTTGTGACCGTCGATTGACGAAGAGCTAGCTCCCTCTTGGTGATGCCTTTTATTGATTTCATATATACTATTCATGTTGTATCCCGTTTGGGGGCCAGTATTTACAAAGGAGACTCTGTCGAAATTTTCAGGAAATATTGATGTTCTTAAAAACGCATAATTCGGCTTATGCTATTAAAACTACTTGATTTGAATTGGTTTTCCTTCACTCTACTACTTTTCTTCATTTGGATTTCTAAGTTTTCGGCATACTTAGATTACGTACGCCTCGAGACGTTTCGTAGTCTAAGTTCCGGTCATGTTCCGTACTTTCGGGTCATGACAGTTATATATACAAAGAAGTAAAAAGAAATATCATGAAAACAATGTGTCAAGAATCGACACAGAAATACTGATCTATCATGTGCTGTCACCAAGACTGGCACCCTGATAGGTACGTATCACACGCTATCCGAAAAGCACGAGTGCCTAGCTCTGACCCTCGTCTTTTCACGTATCTATACATGCATGACCCCCGTCGGTATCCCCATGATAACCGCTGAGTCATTGGTAATTTCACCGGATGGTATGGTTCCCCCACTAACTCATCGTTTAGCTCCACGAAATTCTTGCCCCGGGGTACCTCCGGGCCCCACCATGTACCCGCACACGGACCCCTACTTTCCTCGCGTTGGGTAAATATATATCAGAACCGATAAATCTCATGGTGGCTGCTAAAATATCAAATCAAGGGAAACCGGGTTTTTCAAATAATGCATAATTTCATGAACTCCCACGGTCCCCAAATCCATAAAACATCATGACAAATCCATATCACAATGCAAAAATCCATGAATATAATATATGCAACATTAACTGAAATGTAAGCATATAAAGGAAAAGCCGCTAATTAACTGCAACAAGTTAATATAAATATCACGCGGTTCCTAATTTTCTCCAATTCTAAAATTACATCAGGTAAAGGTAAACATATAGCTATAACCAGATGTATGTGAAAACATAAAGGTATAGCAAGATATATGTATCTACCTATAAGTAATGATGTAGTATACCCCCTGGGTATAAGTGAAAAGATGTGCAAGGTATACATGTAGCTATGTCATAAAGTCTGCATGTACCTATCACTAATGGTACAATACTCTATAGGTATACATGTAACTAGCATGTAAGTATGTCAGAGCATATGTGTAAGCATGTAGGTATACAGGTATGCTATAAGTCAATGCGTAAAGAAATATGAATCAAAGTCTCAACGTCCCTAACCAAGCAATATCATATCTATAAGAGGGTTGTGCGTGACATGGCAATTACTGACGGTGTGTGCAGCATACAATCAGTGCTCGTGCAACATGAATCGTCAAAAATATGTGCAGTGTCCTAAAGATACTAGTCCAATCACAACAATATCTAAGTAATAGGGTAAATGCACAATTCTAAATATGATATAGAATATGATACAGAAATAACATCTCTAGCCTAGACGCATAACACCATGCGGGCGATTCCCCTGTAGATGTTTGTCACGACCCGAAAGTACAGAACGTGACCGGCACTTAGATTACGAAGCGTCTAGAGGCGCCACGTAACCTAAGTAAGCCGAAGCCCAGAAATCTAAACTATAAAAAAGAAGAAGAAGAAAAAGAAAACAAGTTTAAAAGCATCAGCAAATTTTCCCAAAAATTTTGGCAGAGTCTCCTCTGTAAAAACTGGCCCCAAACGGGTACAACAAGTATAATATACATAAACAATAAAAAGCATCCCCACATGGGTGCTAGCTCAACGCCAACAGGCGGAAACAACCACAATAAGCACAATAGTATACAACGCCAAAGGGCGAAGCTCAAAACTCAAAAGAAAACAATCCACCAAATCAGAATAATACATGCGCGACTCTAAGGTCGAAATAAATAAATGGTCCAGTAATCTATCAAATAATACAAGTTTGGTTGATGGAGATTTCTAGATACAAATGAAATAATAAAAATACAACGGCGGTTCAGATACAAATGAACCAACCTACCGTGCAAATCACCCGGAATGAAAATGATGTGCCAGCAACTGCTAAGGGACCCTGTACATCAACCTGTAATAAAATTTGGCACAACGGGGGTGAGTTGCCAACTCGTGAGTAGAAGACATCTACAAAAAGAAATCGAATGCACGACGCTATCCTAGGTCATAATAATATACTAATCAACTACTAGTCATCAATTAAGACAGGATAATAAGCTACGTGTAAATGCAGATACTCCATGCTCATGTCGGTACCTCGAGTAATAGTATGTCATGTGAATGAATATACATGCAATATGACTGTAAAACAATCATTCCCGAAATCTAGATGTATCTGTATAAAGAAGATCTTTAGCTTTTATCATGGTAAAGAGTGTATAGAAATCTGAAACATCAACGATGAAATCCATGGAAATCCGTGTCAAAGCATCGACACAAAACACGTAAATCTCAAATCTCAATACCTCATAATCTCAATGTCTCATAGTCTCAATATCTCGGGCTCCGTCAGTCCGGATAGGCCCATATCATCAAATCTCACGACAACGGTCGGTATCCTCCGGATATCCGCCGTGCTAGACATCACCGGTAGGTAGTCCTTCCCCTGCCAGGCTCATCGTCTACAACTCGATCTTCTTTCACCGGAGTACCAAACCGGGCCTACCAAGTACCCGAGACGGTTCATCCACTCCTCGAATCGGGTCTTGAAATCCAACAGAAAACATGAAATCTCATGGTGGACGACACATACATCACGAGAAAACCGCATCTTATATTTTAAAAAGAGAGGAGGAGAGAGAGAGAAGCTTTTATATATTCTTGCGGTTTTCCCCAAAAATCCAGAAATCTCATAGAAACCCCAAATCTCAAAATCATGAGTAATTATATGATAAGTGTCGGCATATGCCCATAATACTGCATGATAACATGAAAATATGAATGCATGAATGTCTAAGTAATAAATACCATGTCTATACTAACATCAGAGAGTAATCACAATATTATATCGGTCTAGTTGTTAACTGATTCTATCAATAAAGATAATATGATCTAAAGTGTACGTGACATAGCAATTACCGATGATGATGTGTGTGAACCGGCAAATAAGTGTGCGTGGAATATGCGCATCATCGGTAATGGTGCTGGTGTCCTACCAGGCAAAGTTTTATGCTGATTATAGAAACATATATATGAACATGCACATTATGATTACGGTATGAAAGTAAAGACAGATGTGTGTTACCCACCCATTTGATATACAAATATAACTACCACTGTAAGACTCGAACCTAAACTAGTGTCCATCTAACCCCCTAAGGAAAACTAAACCTAAGAACTAGCCGATAAGAAGTAGGAGTACACCTAAAGTCTGAGTCCATATCTCTAATAGTCGGCGATCCAGCCTTAATAGCGTCACGTACATAGTACGACCTCCTCAAATCAAGAGTGCGGATCAATCATCACATCTATGCCTCGTAGGGTAAAATCCATCGTACGGCATCCCAATATCGGGGTACGGGTCAAATATCACCTACGTGTCTCATTATACGTATAATATCATCATCAACACATGTCATGATCAAGGTGCTATACTGTAATCGCATACATCAATTATATAACATTGCCATCATAAATATACCTCATTAATTTATCCTCAGAAATATCATGTCATATGTATCATATTGTGATTAAGTCATACTGATATTATATCGTCATCAAGTCACACATATATGATATCGACATCAGGTCACACCTATATAACGTCGTAATCAAGTCATACATATATCATATCGTGATCAGTCACAAGTTACAGTTCGGGTTCTATTTTAGAGTCCCATGTACCTCAAAGTCATCACTACTCATTATAATTTATGTATACATGTTCATTATCTCATTCTCCAATAATCCGCCAACACTTTAATACAACTGTATAGCCAAGAATCACGGCATCAAGCCCAGTTATACTGTTTCATTCCCGTGTATCTTATCACATCAATGTATCCCATATACGTGTTGTGTATATATATATATATACCTATACCTAGTCTTATATATATACACACATACACGTATACACCATGTCGAGTTTCAGTGTGTGCGTGTGTGTGTTTCTACCTATAACCTACGAATCTCTTCCAAGGTATTCATCCTCTGGTATGGACTTCCTAAATCGGTCTAGTCCAGCCTAGGGTCATTACTAGGGTCCTACTCATTAAGAATCTAGGGTCACATTTGGTTTCCTAATGATAATAAGTACTATTCCTATTCTACGTTGCGGGGGTGCTAAACGCCATCCACCCGACTTCCCCCCGTAGATATACATCTACTCACCTGGTCCATGTCTGCAGAAGACGGGGTCGCCATCCTCATCTTCATCGCACGCAGTCCACGTGAGGGGTACCTAAACGCAAACATATAAATAGTATCATAAACTGAATCACATACAAAAGTCAAAACGACGCAAGGAACAAGCATAAGTTAAAACCCATGTCCCGTCCACGCAAAAGAACCAAATATCGCTCGATATCGGCGTACAAACTCCGATGGATCGAGATAACATGAACAAATAACTCATAGTTTTAAAACTCATTACTTATATTATAAAACATGATTTAATTCATCGAAACACTAAAATCCATCAAATCGCCCGATTTCGTAAAACCCGAAAATGCCAATTTACAGTTTTTCTTCAAAACTTGACAATTAGATGAAACCAATGGTCATAAAACTCATTAAATAGACTAACTAGATTATAGAAACCATTACTATATTTTTATTACACAAATATGTATGGATTTGGAATTTCTAGTTTGCAACCTTTATCAATTTTCAACATCTTACAAGCCAAATTCCACAATTTCACAACTTGATTTTGCATGAGTTAATGTATTAAACTACAATTCATGATGATAATGATATAATGAAACCATAATTTATATTTTTAATCTCATTTATTTAGGAATTTCCAAAATCTAGTTTACAAAAATAGCATTTTATTAGTATTTTCCAATTATCAAAAGAAACTAGTGATCATACTAAGTTTTTCTTTCCGTTAACATGCTAATATTCTCACTAAGATTACAATCTAATGATAGCAACCTTAATTAGAATTTTATATTACCCACATATACATTTTATAAAAAAAAATAGTTAGCTAAATAGCATAATTAAAACAATTTGAATAAACAAATTATTATACAACAACCATGCAAGATTTTTCCACTCAAAAAAATGATAAACTAGCTATCATAACCTTATTTAATTAATAAAAACCACCACTTGAATATACAAACCCTAACTTGAATTTTAAAATTTGCAACTAGAATTAATTTAATAAATCTAATTATGCTTTAAAAGAAACATCTAATAGAAATAAATCAAAAGAGAAAGATTTATACCTCCACAATATAAAGTCTAAACATGAAAATGAGCCTCCAAAATGCATGCTTTCCCACTCCAAAATCCATATAAAGAAGAGCAAAGAATAAAGGGTAGGAATTTATTAGGATTTTGTGCATTTTTTATTGAATTTTGGAGAATTTTTGATGATTTTTGGAGTTAAAATAAAATTGGAAAATGGGGGGGCTGCCATGGGGGTGAGGCCAGCGAAGTTTGGGAGGTGTGGGAGAGAAAGAAATGAGTGAGGAGTTGTGTAGAAGTTTCCCCCAAAATATCACCTCATTATGTCTTTTCATTACTTTACTTAATTTCTTTTTATTTCTTTTCTAAAACAACTCAAGAAAACTCTAGAATTTTGGAAAAATTTGCAAATAAATTTTGCATGAAACACACTAAATTCTAATATGCCATGGTTCATTTTTACAAATTAAAACCATTCAATTTGTAGTTTACACCAATTTAGTGGAAAAATAAAGCTTATGTTAATATTTAAAACAATTAATTTAGGAAAAATATTTAACTAAACTAAAAATTTATAAGTGACTAAATAAACACCATTTACTAGTAATAACATAATTAAAATAGGTATTTCTAAATTTATAGTGAAAAATAATTACGGTTTTGTTTTACGAAAAGTACGTTTTACTTTACCGAAAATCCTAGAATTCACTTAAACAAATTTTATTTATTTAATTATTTTTAAAATGTTACAATCTTCCCCCCTTTAAGAAATTCGGTCCCCGAATTTAAATTAAAACTCCCCCTCCAAATACTAAAATATTTAGCAAAGCACTCAAATCGTCGGGGCTCCTAAATCCTCAATACATAACTAAAATCAACTCCGTCAAGCATAACGCAATCATCGGAGTTATGACGAAAATAAAATATCAAAACCCAATATGAAAACCAGCATAATATACATCAATCTATAACTTATATATAGTGCGCATCATAGTAAAACCGTCCAAATATCTGGATAAAGAAATATGCAAAAACCCCTTTTGAAAATCGCCGTGTGATACACGTGTCACGGCATAAGTAGCGGACGTTTATTTAAAAAAAAAATATATATATATATATATATATCTTTTATTTAACATACACGTCCCGCCTGGTTACTAAATTAAATAATAATGATTATGAAAACATACCGCTCAACCTGAAATCAATCCCAATCACATCATAAAAATATCATGTGCGTCCGGTGCGCACTGAAATTGAAACCAAATACAGATACCACGAATACACGCAAAAACAAAACTAAGTGCAACAGGTGTGTACCAAAAACATCTGTCAAGTGCAACGGGAGTCCACGACTCAATATTAGGTGCATCTAATCTGCACAAAACCCCGATTTAGTGCATCTGGTATGCACAAAATCGCATCAAGTGCGCCAAGTATGCGCAAGAATCCTAATCAGGTGCACATGGTGCACGAAAACATACATCGAATATCAAAATCGAAATCACAGTACAAAAATGCATGAAAACTAGGTCGAAACATATGTCAAAATCATGTGTAACCCCTATGCACGAAATCAAATCAAAAATCTCAAAATATATAAAACCAAATCAAGTGTACTGGGTGTGTACTAAACAACATCAATACAACTGATATATGAAACACAAATAGAATGTAATGAAGGTATACACATGAAATACCAATCGTAGAACAAAGTCCTCAAAATACCAAAATCCAATCAACGAAAATATGAAATTCAAATCACTAAATCACAATCGTAAACACTATCGTCAATGTGCGCCTCTTTCCTCTGATGTCGATTGCTTTGAACTCGCCACTTCGTAGATGTGCTGACTGCGCTACTAACGGCAATACTCATATCTAGAGTCTCCCACGTAGTCGATCCCTTCACTTGATATCCGGACTACATTAAACTTTTCGATCGATCCATCAAAATCCCATAATTCCCCGAGAGCTCAACACTCAAGTACAGTTTAAAAATATCCGGTACATAACCCAGCATCGATGGTCCAGCCCTAGAAGGGCAAACCCAAGCCTCACTAATGGCACCGCGGAACTGCCGTAAACCCTAAGGTTCAAGGGCGTTCTCGTGGTCATTATGTCGAGTTAGGGTTTCATTCTTCTAGAGGGTCCATCGAAATACCTGCATGTTCTTCCGAATACCTTAAACTTGGAAAAATGGTTTTCCGATAATCGTTCGAACCCTTTAACTTCGTCTGGACGGCATGTGAATACCCTTCATCCGCACGCTAAACAATGCTTCAATCCTCAAGAATAACCAATACTCTAATGGTTATCGCATTCGAGCCGTAGCTCCCTCTGCCCGTGCGCCCGTGGTAACAGAAACCACCCTCCGACATCGACGAAGATAGATCAAAGGAACGAATGAAATACGGTGCAAACAAATGTAGATCCTAAGGTTCCTTAAGCAGAGTAGCGTATCGTAAGTATGCCGCGGTTCATACCAACGGTACGTCACTCTACCTAAGTCACCTACTCCATCAACCAAGGGTCACCTAGACTTATACAAAGTTAAACCTAGCGCTCTGATACCAATTTTGTCATGACCCGAAAGTACGGAACGTGACCGGCACTTAGATTACGAAGCGTCTAGAGGCGCCACGTAACCTAAGTAAGACGAAGCCCTGAAATCTAAACCATAAAAAAGAAGAAGAAGAAAAAGAAAACAAGTTTAAAAGTATCAGCAAATTTTCCCAAAAATTTCGGCAGAGTCTCCTCTGTAAAAACTGGCCCCAAACGGGTACAACAAGTATAATATACATAAACAATAAAAAACATCCCCACAAGGGTGCTAGCTCAACGCCAACAGGCGGAAACAACCACAATAAGCACAATAGTATACAACGCCAAAGGGCGAAGCTCAAAACTCAAAAGAAAACAATCCACCAATTCAGAATAATACGTGCGCGACTCTAAGGTCGAAATAAATAAATGGTCCAGTAATCTATCAAATAATACAAGTTTGGTTGATGGAGCTTTCTAGATACAAATGAAATAATAAAAATACAACGGCGGTTCAGATACAAATGAACCAACCTACCATGCAAATCACCCGGAATGAAAATGATGTGCCAGCAACTGCCAAGGGACCCTGTACATCAACCTGTAATAAAATTTGGCACAACGGGGGTGAGTTGCCAACTCGTGAGTAGAAGACATCTACAAAAAGAAATCGAATGCACGACGTTATCCTAGGTCATAATAATATACTAATCAACTACTAGTCATCAAGTAAGACAGGATAATAAGCTACGTGTAAATGCAGATACTCCATGCTCATGTCAGTAACTCGAGTAATAGTATGTCATGTGAATGAATATGAATGCAATATGACTATAAAACAATCAATCCCGAAATCTAGATGTATCTGTATAAAGAAGATCTTTAGCTTTTATCATGGTAAAGAGTGTATAGAAATCTGAAACATCAACGATGAAATCCATGGAAATCCGTGTCAAGCATCGACACAAAACACGTAAATCTCAAATCTCAATACCTCATAATCTCAATGTCTCATAGTCTCAATATCTCGGGCTCCGTCAGTCCGGATCGGCCCATATCATCAAATCTCACGACAACGGTCGGTATCCTCCGGATATCCGCCGTGCCAGAGATCACCGGTAGGTAGTCCTTCCCCTGCCAGGCTCATCGTCTACAACTCGATCTTCTTGCCCCGGAGTACCATACCGGGCCCACCATATACCCGAGACGGTTCATCCACTCCTCGAATCGGGTCTCGAAATCCAACAGAAAACATGAAATCTCATGGTGGACGACACATACATCACGAGAAAACCGCATCTTATATTTTAAAAAGAGAGGAGGAGAGGGAGAGAAGCATTTATATATTCTTGCGGTTTTCCCCAAAAATCCAGAAATCTCATAGAAACCCCAAATCTCAAAAACATGAGTATGTATATGATAAGTGTCGGCATATGCCCATAATACTGCATGATAACATGAAAATATGAATGCATGAATGTCTACGTAATAAATACCATGTCTATACTAACATCAGAGAATAATCACAATATTATATCGGTCTAGTTGTTAACTGATTCCATCAATAAAGATAATATGATCTAAAGTGTACGTGACATAGCAATTACCGATGATGATGTGTGTGAGCCGGAAAATAAGTGTGCGTGGAATATGCGCATCATCGGTAATGGTGCTGGTGTCCTAACAGGCAAAGTTTTATGCTGATTATAGAAACATATATATGAACATGCACATTATGATTACGGTATGAAAGTAAAGACAGATGTGTGTTACCCACCCATTTGATATACAAATATAACTACCACTGTAAGACTCGAACCTAAACTAGTGTCCATATAACCCCCTAAGGAAAACTAAACCTAAGAACTAGTCGATAAGAAGTAGGAGTACACCTAAAGTCTGAGTCCATATCTCTAATAGTCGGCGATCCAGCCTCAATAGCGTCACGTACATAGTACGACCTCCTCAAATCAAGAGTGCGGATCAATCATCACATCTATGCCTCGTACGGTAAAATCCATCGTACGGCATCACAATATCGGGGTACGGGTCAAATATCACCTACGTGTCTTATTATTCGTATAATATCATCATCAACACATGTCATGATCAAGGTGCTATGCTGTAATCGCATACATCAATTATATAACATTGCCATCATAAATATACCTCATTAATTTATCCTCAGAAATATCATGTCATATGTATCATATTGTGATTAAGTCATACTGATATCATATCGTCATCAAGTCACACCTATATGATATCGACATCAGGTCACACCAATATGACGTCGTAATCAAGTCATACATATATCATATCGTGATCAGTCACAAGTTACAGTTCGGGTTCTATTTTAGAGTCCCATGTACCTCAATGTCATCACTACTCATTATAACTTACGTATACATGTTCATTATCTCATTCTCTAATGATCCGCCAACACTTTAAAACAACTGTATAGCCACGAATCACGGCATCAAGCCCAGTTATACTATTTCATTCCCGTGTATCTTATCACATCAATGTATCCCATATACGTGTTGTGTATATATATATATATACATATACCTAGTCCTATATATATATACATACACACGTATACACCATGTCGTGTTTCAGTGTGTGCGTGTGTGTGTTTCTACCTGAAACCTACGAATCTCTTCCAAGGTGTTCATCCTCTGGAATGGTCTTCCTAAATCGGTCTAGTCCAGCCTAGGGTCATTACTAGGGTCCTACTCATTAAGAATCTAGGGTCACATCTGGTTTCCTAATGACAATAAGTACTATTCCTATTCTACGTTGCGGGGGTGCTAAACGCCATCCACCCGACTTCTCCCCGTAGATATACATCTACTCACCTGGTCCATGTCTGCCGAAGACGGGGTCGCCATCCTCCTCTTCATCGCCCGCAGTCCACGTGAGGGGTACCTAAATGCAAACATATAAATAGTATCGTAAACTGAATCACATACAAAAGTCAAAACGATGCAAGGAACAAGCATAGGTTAAAACCCATGTCCCGTCCACGCAAAAGAACCAAATATCGCTCGATATCGGCGTACAAACTCCGATGGATCGAGATAACATGAACAAATAACTCATAGTTTTAAAACTCATTACTTATATTATAAAACATGATTTAATTCATCGAAACACTAAAATCCATCAAATCGCCCGATTTCGTAAAACCCGAAAATGCCAATTTACAGTTTTTCTTCAAAACTTGACATTTAGATGAAACCAATGGTCATAAAACTCATTAAATAGCCTAACTAGATTATAGAAACCATTACTATATTTTTATTACATAAATATGTATGGATTTGGAATTTCTAGTATGCAACCTTTATCAATTTTCAAAATCTTACAAGCCAAATTCCACAATTTCACAACAAACTTGATTTTGCATGAGTTAATGTATTAAACTACAATTCATGATGATAATGATATAATGAAACCATAATTTATATTTTTAATCTCATTTATTTAGGAATTTCCAAAATCTAGTTTACAAAAATAGCATTTTATTAGTATTTTCCAATTATCAAAAGAAACTAGTGATCAAACTAAGTTTTTCTTTCCATTAACATGCTAATATTCTCACTAAGATTGCAATCTAATGATAGCAACCTTAATTAGAATTTTATATTACCCACATATACATTTTATAAAAAAACTAGTTAGCTAAATAGCATAATTAAAACAATTTGAATAAACAAATTATTATACAACAACCATGCAAGATTTTTCCACTCAAAAAAATGTTAAACTAGCTATTATAACCTTATTTAATTAATAAAAATCACCACTTGAATTTACAAAGCCTAACTTGAAGTTTAAAATTTGCAACTAGAATTAATTTAATAAATCTAATTATGCTTTAAAAGAAACATCTAATAGAAATAAATCAAAAGAGAAAGATTTATACCTCCACAACATAAAGTCCAAACATAAAAATGAGCCTCCAAAATCCATGTAAAGAAGAGCAAAGAATAAAGGGTAGGAATTTATTAGGATTTTGTGCATTTTTTTATTGAATTTTGGAGAATTTTTGATGATTTTTGGAGTTAAAATAAAATTGGAAAATGGGGGGGCTGCCATGGGGGTGTGGCCGGCCAAGTTTGGGAGGTGAGGGAGAGAAATAAATGAGTGAGGAGTTGTGTAGAAGTTTCCCCCAAAATATCACTTCATTATGTCTTTTCATTACTTTACTTAATTTCTTTTTATTTCTTTTCTAAAACAACTCAAGAAAACTCAAGAATTTTGGAAAAATTTGCAAATAAATTTTGCATGAAACACACTAAATTCTAATATGCCATGGTTCATTTTTACAAATTAAAACCATTCAATTTGTAGTTTACACCAATTTAGTGGAAAAATAAAGCTTATGTTAATATTTAAAACAATTAATTTAGGAAAAATATTTAACTAAACTAAAAATTTATAAGTGACTAAATAAACACCAATTACTAGTAATAACATAATTAAAATAGGTATTTCTAAATTTATAGTGAAAAATAATTACGGTTTTTTTTTACGAAAAATACGTTTTACTTTACCGAAAATCCTAGAATTCACTTAAACAAATTTTATTTATTTAATTATTTTTAAAATGTTACAATGTTAATTCTACTCACAACGCTCCAAGTTAGGTGAATTCTACCACCTGTTTTCCCTTTGTAGCAGTGTCCGTAGTCCCCGCCCGCGAACCTAAAATTTCACAAACACAACACATAAGCAAAACATCCTACAATGACGAAAAGACAACGAAATGCGACGAAAATGCCCGGAAAATTACACTGCGCGCTTAGCGCATCAATCGCGCACGACATCGGCCAAAAACCCTAACTGGGGTCGCTAAACTACAAAACACCAAGTCTAGACCCCGATCGTCCCGATCGCGCAACACAACACAAACAATTATGAGGAATAAAATAAATATAAGCTCGCAACGACCAATCGAAGCCACGTCGGAAAAACCCCGAAACCTAGTAAGCAACTTATCGCAATATTCCGCACTTGTTTCAAGCTAACGCATATCTAGCCATTACAAACACTTTATAATAGCTTAACTAAGCTATCTAAACCATTTCTAAATTTGTAACACATGCTAAATAAATTTTAGCAAAAACCTAGTAAGAAAAATTGCATAATTAAACAAAGTATTTATTAACAATAATTAACATTTTCTACTAGGCTAAGCTTTTACTAATCACAAATTAACACTTCAATAAAACAGTAAACACTTAAATAAAGTTTTAAACTTAACTTGAATTTCTAAAACCATTTCTAGAATTTTGAAACATGAAATTTAAAGCTTATATTAACATCTAATTAAGCCAGCATAAAGATTTAAACTTAACAATTAGAGATTAGGGTTAGAATTTTATACCACCAAATGATTCAAAAACTTGCAACAAGAAAACCAAGATTAGCCTCCAAAATCAAGGCTTCATGAAGAACCAAGCATGGTTTAGGGTTAAGGAAATGAAGGAAAAAGATTATATTTGAATTTTTGTGATTTTATTTTGATTTTTCATGATTTATTTGTGCAGGAAATGATGAAAATGGGGTGAGAAAAGAAAAAGGTAGCCAAGAACAAGAAGTGTCCGGCCATGAGGTTTTGGGGGGGTGTTTTTGTGAATTTTTGTGAAGAAAGTTCTAGTGAAAAAACAATAAATGCTTCATTAAATGCATTTTGCCACCTTTCTTTCTTTTTCTTTTTCTTTTAAAAAAAAATTAAAACCTTTGACCAAAAAATCTAGATATTTAAAAAGAAGATTCTAAAATAATTGTAGTAATGATTTCCAAGAATTTTCATTTAGAAGAAATTTCCCAATTTACGTGCATATTTTATCGGCTAAAATAATATTTTATTTGGGAAAAATTCTATCTGAACCAAAACCTACCAATACCCCCAAAGTTCACGCACAGCTTTATTTTAGCTAAAATAGGTGCCGACAAGGTTATCCGGACGTTTGATCGAAATCGGGTTAAAACGGAAAATACCGACAATTTTGCCCTAAAACGGAAAAATTCGCAAAACGATTTCTGAAATATTACAATCTTCCCCACTTAAAGAAATTCGGTCCCCGAATTAAAATTCATCTGCGCGTACCTTCAATAAGATGAGTACAAAACTCCCAAATCTCGCTCGCAGCTTGCCAAGTGATCACCTCACTATACAGCTACGCCAAAGAACCCTCACAGACGGCAAGACCATTGATCGAAATTCCTCCACCTGCTGATCCACTATAACTAGCGGCTGCTGGTGAATGAAAGATCGCGTCTAAGCTAATTGGTCTGATACTGAATCATGTGAAAAAGGTCATGAAGGTAATTGCGAAGTATCGACACAAGGAATACGGGGTGAATACTCAAAATCTGGGCGGAAGAGCCAAATTATAGGCAACGGAACCAACTCGCTTCAAGGATCTCAAAAGGACCTACAATCCTGGGATACTTCCCAAACTCAACATGTCATTCATCGGAAAATCCCGTAGGAATACATGATCTCCCACTACGAACTCAAGTCTGCGACCACTACGGTCGGCATAAGACCTCTGTCTGCACTGGGCCACTCTCATCCTGACCTGAACCAACTGGATCATCTCCGAAATCTCTAGACTAGCTGGGGTCCGAAAATCCTACTTACGCAGAGTCAGAAAAACAGACTAGAGATCGACACTACCTAACAAAAAAAATTAAAGGTTACCAATTGGAGTGCCTCCTGGTAACAGCTATCGAAGGAGAATCCGAACAATGGCAAGTGACTATCCCAACGGCTGACAACAATTAATACGTACGCACAAGCATATCCTCTAGAGTCGGTATAGCCCGCTCTCACAAAACCATCATCTGCAGATGGAAAAACGGAGCTAAATCTCAACCAGTACCCGAGGCTTCCTGAAGTTCTTGCCCAAGACGGCAAGCGAATAGGGTGCCCTATTTGGATACAACCCATGAAGGAACTCCGTGCAACGCACAAACTTAACCAAGGACAACTGAGCAACCTCGGTATAACCGGACAACTAGCATCTGAATGGAGTCATACCCAGACTAAACCTGGGTAGACGCCACAATGAATATTCATGGTGACCTGCTCCCATTCCCACTCCGGAACGGTTAAAGGTTGCAACTCTCCAGCCGGTCTCAGATGCTCAACCTTAATACACAACAAGACAACCACCTCGAAACGAAATCCGAAACTTCTCTTTACATCCCTGCCCACCCGTAACTATCTCACAAGGCACGTCAAATGCTGGTGGAACTTGAATGAGTACAGAGAGTTGACAGATGTGCCTGCTCTAGGATTTCACGTCTCTACCCAATAGTATCAGGTACACAAACGCGTCCCTAAACTTAGCACACCCTTGTCACAAATCAAGGACTCCGAATCATTACCCAGCCAAGTATGCTCAAGAACCTTTGACGAATGAGCATTGGCGGGAAGTGCCTCACGAAAGAGATTAAGGAATAGTGGTCGGGCGCGGACATGAGAAAGTTGTCCCCTCAGTAGAGGCAAACTTAAGCTATACTCAACGATCGCACAAGAACTGTAAATCTGCAGAAGACTGTCTCAACAATCTACACCCGCTGCAGGAAGATGTATATTATGTTGGGTTAGCCTAGCACCTCATGAAGGGTTTGGAAGCATCACATGTACCAAAGATGGAATTTTTAGGGTGCTAAGTTAACAAGCATCCGATCGTTTCTAGAAAAATTAGGGTTTCTAAAACTTGCATATCATCTCATGAAAGAAAAACTATGGTTTTGAGAGTACAACCTTTGTAGCTCCCTACGCTAGACTCCTCGGCTACTTGGGTTTTGGAAAAGCTCCGCTTGAACTCCTCTAGGTCACCGATGATCCATCCGGAGTCCGCTTTGTCCAAGCTTGCAACTTCACCCGATCAAGAGAATGAAATGAAGTTAACACTCCAAACAAGTGGGCTAGACTAGTGTAGAATGGTGTTGTGGTTCTCTCTCTCACTTCAAAATCCTATCCTGATGAATAATTTGCTCACTTGAAAATTCTAGAGAACATGAGATCAAGGTTGAAGAAGATGATGGCTATTTTTGAAGAAGAGAAGAATAACTCCAAAGAGAAAAAGAAAAACATAAGTATATATATTTTCATCTCTCATCTCAAACCATGGTTAAACAATATGGATATTTATTTCATTTTAGTTAAAAGAGAAGAGGAAGATAAATCATGGTTAAAAGGTAGGTGAATATGGTTAGGTCAAAAGAAGAGTGTAGAAACTAACTCATGATTTAATCTTATCTCTTTTCTTTTGTTTTTAGCATAAATAGAAATAAAAATCCATAATATAAACCATGGTGTGAGTCTTATATTGCCACCATTTTCTATGTATAATCAACCATGATAGATGATGTATGTATGTATGTATGTATGCACATCCATATGTGCATGAAACTAAAAGAAAGAAAGCATACATGCATGCATACATCCATCATGTACAAGAAAGGATTTCAAGTGAGAAAACTAATGGTCAAATGATAAATCAACACTTGATTTATAAATCCGGCCATATCACATATGACCCTACCAAAAGCAAGCCGCCCGATCAATATACGGTATCCCATACGCGCATTTTAATCGGGTCCATGCGCATATCGCGTACGCGCACCACAACGTTTCGCCTGGACTAGGTAACTCCTTTGTGGGACTCTAAGACTCGTCAATACGCCGGCAGTGGGTGATGATCATATCAAGCACCCCCAAGCCGCAAGCTGTCAGCTAAACGTAACGGCCACCCGGGTATTGAACGATCAGAAGAGAACAAGCGAACCTGCTACAACTCCCGTCGAGCCAACCGGTAACACTACCGTGCAGTCCGGTCTCCTCGTCTGATATGTCGCATATCAAGTCTAGGGGTGGTAAACGTCAGACCCCAATAACCGATAAGTCGTGCCGATGTGAGGCTCATAACAGGTCGAGAAACTACTGGCAACACTTACCAGCAAATCTCTGAATCAGCCCTGGCCAGGGACTTCCCTGTTACGGCCAATCGAGCACAGTGCAACATCAACCCCCAATACCGGGAGAGACGAAACCCCTCCTATCGCTCATTGCCTCCATATGACTCGGGACTATACCCAAAAACCACCGTTTTGCACGCCCTCATGGACGTGGTAAGGTGGAAATCAAAGCACAGTGGGAATCACACAAGACTCTATGACGATCTCGGGTCTACGGCAATAACCTGCACAAGTGTCACCTGAGAACTGCCATCTGACGTGAGGTATAATACCATCTGGGAGTTCTCGGCGAGTCCGTCCAGTGTACCCAGTCTCCATTGAGCACCCGTATACCATCTCTGATGTCAAACACCAATGGATATGGGATCATCTATCGCCCATCTCATGGGTCGAGAAGCGTATACGCTAGTCTACACTGGTATATCGATTCCCCGTCTCGATACACCCACGACTAGGGACCTTGAAGGATGTACTTATAGACTACCATGTCCCCACTAGTATGATCCACATCATAGTCCAGGTAGTCAAGTACACATCCTAAGGGCTTTACCAACATGTAACTATAAGACAGTATAAAGAGACAAGTATACATGTTAAGATAAAGAGCAACCAGATGGCATACTATCATATCGAGCAAGAAAGTCATCTCTATATATGTCCAAGCATCCAATATAATGTACATCATCTGTACAATACTGGCCTCTAGGGCATACATACAACTAACAATCTCCTACTTGCACTTGGGCCAGCTGCTATAGTATCGCATACCGAGCATCCCGAAGAGTCTCTCAAACTATATCTGGGGAATGGCCTTCATGAGTGGATCCGCTGTGTTATTCTTCGTGTCAACTCTCCTGACCTCGATCTCCCAGCGATCGACTATCTCCCGGATCAGGTGATACCGCCTCAGAATATGCCTGGATCGCTGATGGGACCTGGGTTCCTTAGCCAAAGCCACCGCTCCATTGTTATCACAATACAAAGGTATTGGATTCTCATTGGATGGAACCACTCCAAGTTCAGTAATGAACTTCTTGATCCAGACAGCCTCTTTGGCAGCATCGTTGGCAGCGATGTATTCAGCCTCCATCGTCGATTCTGCCACGGTTTCCTGCTTGGAACTCTTCCAGCTAACCGCCCCTCCGTAAAGGGTAAAGAGAAACCCCAACTGCGACTTAGAGTCGTCCTTATCACTCTGGAAGCTCGAATCAGTAAAGGACTCCACTTGGAGTTATTCATTACCATACACCAAGAGCATCTCTTTAGTCCTTCGTAAGTACTTGAGAATGCTCTTCACAGCTGTCCAGTGACTCTCTCCAGGATCAGCTTGATACCTGCTCACTACACTTAGTGAGTATTCTACATCGGGTCCGGTACATAGCATCGTGTACATGATAGAGCCTACAGTCGAAGTATAGGGTATCCCTTGCATGCGAGCTCTCTCCAAATCAGTCTTGGGAGACATCTCTTTGGAGAGAGTGACTCCAGAGATCGTGGGTAAGTTCCCACGCTTGGATTCTTCCATACTAAACCTCTTTAGTATGTTGTCAATGTACCTGGATTGGGACAATCCCAATATCCGTTTGGATCTAACTCTATAGATCTTTATCCCTAATATGCAGGAGGCATCACCAAGGTCTTTCATTGAGAATCTTTGTGATAAGAAGAGCTTCACCGATTGCAGCATAGGAATGTCATTTCCTATCAAGAGTATGTCGTCTACGTATAATACGAGGAAGACAACCTTACTCTCTGCCACCTTCTTGTAGATACAAGGTTCATCTACGTTTTTGCCGAAATCAAACTCTTTGATAACGATGTCAAAGCAGACGTTCCAACTCCGCGACGATTACTTTAATCCATAAATGGATTTAAGCAGCTTGCACACCTTCCCGCTGCTCCCACTATCTACGAAGCCCTCTGGCTAAGTCATGTACACGCACTATTCTAAATCACCATTTAGAAAGACGGTCTTAACATCCATTTGCCAGATTTCGTAATCATGATTTGCAGCGATGGCAAGCATGATCCGGATGGATTTAAGCATAGCTACTGGAGAAAAGGTCTCGTCATAGTCCACACCTGGTCTTTGAGGAAAACCCTTTGCTACAAGTCTAGCTTTTAAAGTCTCCACTTTACCATCTACACCAAGTTTTTTCTTGAAGATCCACTTGCTCCCAATAGGTTTTACCCCTTCAGGAGCAACTTCCAAAGTCCATACTTTGTTGGTGTACATGGATTCCATCTCGGACCGCATTGCATCCAGCCATTTCACTGAGTCCCTACTCGTGATGGCCTGCTCGAAACTAGTTGGGTCATCATCCTCCATGATGCAATCCTCGCTCCCACCGTCCATGACAAAACCGTAGTTTCTCTCAGGTTGGCGAGGAACCCTACTAGATCGGCGGAGAGGCTGAAGTTCGTTTGGAACTACCGAATCCTCTGGTTCCACTAAATCTTCAGTTGCAGTTTGTGTATCTGGAACCTCTTCCAGCTCCACCACTTTGCCACTAATTTCTTTTGCAAGAAATTCCTTTTCCAAAAAGGTGGCATATTAAGAAACAAACACATTTTGTTCTTCAGCGTGGTAGAAAAAATATCCTTGGGAATTCTTAGGATATCCCACAAACTTGCAAAGAACTGACCGTGCCTCGAGTTTGTCTGGATTTTGCCTTTTGACATAGGCCGGACAACCCCATATCTTAACTCGTTTAAAATATGGTCTCTTCCCACTCCATATCTCATATGGTGTGGTAGGTACAGATTTAGACGGAACTTGATTCAATAGGTATGCTGCTGTCCCAAACGCATAACCCCAGAAGGAAATAGGTAACTCAGCTGTACTCATCATCAAGCGCACCATATCTAATAGGGTGCGATTCCTCCTTTCCGATACACCGTTGTGCTATGGTGTATATGGAGGAGTCAGCTGAGAGAGAATCCCATTCTCTTTTAGGAAGTCCAGGAATTCATTGCTCAAGTATTCACCTCCTCGATCAGATCGTAGGATTTTAATACTTTTTCCGGTTTGGTTCTCGACTTCTTGTTTATATTCTCTAAATTTCTCAAAAGTTTCTGATTTGTGTTTCATCAGGAACACATATCCGAATCTAGAGAGATCGTCAGTGAATGTAATGAAGTACGAAGAACCATCCCTGGCATGTGTAGACATTGGACCGCATACATCACTATGCACCAGTCCCAAGAGTTCGGTAACTCTTTCTTCGTGTCCCGTAAACGGAGTTTTGGTCATCTTGCCTTTGAGACATGACTGGCAAGTGTCATAAGATGAAAATTCGAACGGTTTCAAATATCCATCCTTATGCAACTTAGCTAGTCGTGTCGCATTGATGTGACCCAGTTTACAATGCCACAAGAAGGATTCGTTCAGTTCTGAACTCTTCCTCTTGTGTGTGTTTGTTATACTTAGAACTGTTGATTGATTTAGAACAAAAATGCCATTGCACAACGTGCCTGATCCAACCAACTTTTGGTTACGGAAAATGTTCATAACATTATCCTGTAATACAAAATTATATCCCTCTTTACTCAACAAAGAAACCGATATAATGTTGCATATCAGGTTCGGCATGTAATAGCATTCGTTCAGAACCAATGTATTACCAGTTGGTAATGCAAGGTGATATTCCCCGACGGTCTTAGCTGCAACAATTGCACCATTTCCAACTCTTATGTCTTTATCACCTTCTCCAAGTTCTCTACCTTTTCTAAGACCATGTAACTGATTACATATATGGGATCCTGACCCAGTATCTAATACCCAGGACGTAGGGCAAATGGAGAAACAGTTCTCTGTAACGAACACACCCGAAGAAAATGCATCATCATGTACTTTCTTCATTCGGGTGGGATGGGAATCCTGGTATTCCCCTATGTCATGTTCAGTCCTATAACTCTTATAAGATAGAACGGAACCAACGTTCCCCAGCACAGTATAACATGCGGGTTCAGTCAATACATCCATATTATTATCTTTATTAAGGCATGACATGGTCGCTACCTGGAGAGAGAGAGAAGAAAACACTTTAGCGTATGCTCTTGCAAGATCAGATTGGTTATTATCTTATCTAATCAGGATGGCTCCCACTGTTTTTATCAAATCTTCCTTCAAACCTTAAAAGGAAAGACTAGCCGGGATTAATTACACCCTACAACTTCGCCAATCTTTCAGCCAGGCCAGTGTCGGTACTTTGAGGGAGTTTCCCCATGGTTTCGTACGGACCTAATTATAGTAAACCTCGTTTTCCCAGAGGCGTAACCCCGTTGACACATTTCTAGACACCTACTTGATCGGCTAATTGTCCTGGGTAAAACTCTCCCGGGAGTAACAATTACTCGCAACGGGTATCGGGATCCAACTATCTCATAGAAGGTATGCAATCTCAACGCAAATCTCAACACTTGAAATTCCCGATAATATTTTGCCCCTAGCAATTTATGACCTTAACATAGTCAACAAATCATAATTGTTAGTCAAGTTCAACCCGTCATTTCCCGATTGAATTAAACCCACCTGCACGACCCTTAACATAGTCAACAAAGTCGTACAACTACCCTAATCCAATCACATCTCATGTTTTAGCAGATAAGTACTAATTAGCTACCGCACACTACGCCTTAACATAGTCAAAAAACGTAGCACGAATACTAACTAGTCCTTATTTGAAATGACGGAGCACTACGACAGGTTTTTCTGAAATCCTATTGCGTAATGAACTTGATATCGTCGTAGAATCATGTGAATTTTGAAATGGAGTGATTTTGAGGCTTTTATTAGTTTTGCTAAAGAGGCTACTCCCGATGAAGGGATCTCGACTCTTTCCTTATGGAATAAGGTGCATGATATATCATATACATCACTGTGCAAGGCAAAACTCCAAAAGCAATCAAAAGTCAAACCGAGTGTTGTAGCATCTGCCAGTTTTGCTAAAGAGGCCACTCCCGGTGAAGGGATCTCGGCTCTTTCCCCATCGAATAAGGTGCAGGGTATATCATATATACTGCTATGCAAAGCAAAACTGTAGCTGCCCTTTTTATTTAAAATTTGATTCTAGAACATCTTTTAGGTTTCTTTTCTTTCATTAATCACATTAATGAAGTCCCATCATTTAACTCACCTAAACATCACAGATAAATACGACGAACACTTATGCCATCCGCATTCGCCTCGATGTCCCCTCGTACACCGTTAGGTTAGGTAACTAACGACAGAGCAGGGCAGGCTAGCGCGGGTGCAAAACATAAGTAACGTCTATATAATATATCAAATATACTATATACTGTATCCATCACAGAACATATCTAATGATCACATCATAGATATCGCAGCAGAAACATAGATATAATGTGGGATATACTAGGACGTCCGTATTTAGTATTTAGCCAACAATAGAAAATACAGATTCCACAGTCGCGATGAATAGCCACGCCCACACCCTGGACCCCTACGAGAGCGGCAAGCGACCCTACCAATTCTGGAGTTTAGGAGACCCGGTCTCGACTCCTCGAAATGGCCTCCCACTGAACCCAGAACCCGGTCACCCGTGCTCCCCTCCTTGGGTCCATCCTAATGCGGAAATGTAAATAATATACAACACTGGTGGCATCGACCTCAACTCGGAAGTGCCCCAAATAAAAGAATATTACATTACATTTAAATTTACATGAATGAAAATATAAAACTCTCATCTC
This sequence comes from Agapanthus africanus, assembly GCA_030015575.1. Taxonomy (NCBI): domain Eukaryota; kingdom Viridiplantae; phylum Streptophyta; class Magnoliopsida; order Asparagales; family Amaryllidaceae; genus Agapanthus; species Agapanthus africanus. The sequence goes on along the minus strand of JASDDO010000019.1, from coordinate 494,575,380 downwards.
ACATAAAACCTCCGGCTATTCAATCGCGACAATCCTGCACATCATATCTCAGCAACACATAATATCATATATCATCAACGTAAGTAAGTATGCGTACCCCAATTGTCGTTGATGTATAGCAACGAAACCGGCGATATCGACATACTATACTTACGGTCACAGAAAAGAAAGTGTAAAACAGCAATATTTGGAATCCACATTCTCTTTTAGACATCATAAATACGAAATATCACATCTTCGTATTTCATGTCCAACTATATGAATTCCACATATTGCATCTCATTCCAGATAATTAGACGGTATTAAAGTTTTCGAACGAATGATGAAATACCCAAAATTCCCTAAACCTCAACACTTTAGCGGAGTTCAAAAACCCGGAGTGTGACACAATGGTAGCGGTCCAGCCGTAGAAGGGTCAAGCCAACGCCTCACATGTGGCACGCCGTACTGCCCCAAACCCTAAGGTTCAAAAGATAGTTGAAGACGGTCACATAATCGAGTTAAGGTTTGTTGTCTTCTAGAGGGTCCACCACAAACAAACTTACACGTATTTCCGAAAGATTTTAAACCCCGTGAAAAGTGAGCAAATGATACTCGTTCAAACACTTCAATACATTCTAACTTATCCGGAAAAGCAACGAAATGAAAATTCCGATCGAATCGACGAGTCCAAAACCATCTCCAGAATTTACAGTACTAAATTCAGATTAAAAATGCTCCAAAACAATATACAAGCAGAGAAATTAGTTACTGTACAAAAACGACACCATGAATCAACAGAACGGCCGCGGAACCACGGCCTAAGCAGGCTATTGCCGCGGTTCCGCGGTTGAATTAACTGTTCATGGCCTCGTTTTTCACAATAATTCTTACATTTACTTGATGAATTTTTTGCATATTTTTAATTCTGAAAATAACCAGATTTTAAAAAATGTCCAGAGAGCGTCCGAGAAAGTCGTATTTTGGTTCGATCGGAGTTTTTACTTCGTTAAAGTGTCGCCTAATGTTCTAGGTTGGCTCTGATACCAATGTTGGGTTAGCCTAGCACCTCATAAAGGGTTTGGAAGCATCACATGTACCAAAGATGGAATTTTTAGGGTGCTAAGTTAACAAGCATCGGATCGTTTCTAGAAAAATTAGGGTTTCTAAAACTTGCATATCATCTCATGAAACAAAAACTAGGGTTTTGAGAGTACAACCTTTGTAGCTCCCTAAGCTAGACTCCTCGGCTACTTGGGGTTTGGAAAAGCTCCGCTTGAACTCCTCTAGGTCACCGATGATCCACCCGGAGTCCGCTTTGTCCAAGCTTGCAACTTCACCCGATCAAGAGAATGAAATGAAGCTAACACTCCAAACAAGTGGGCTAGACATATGTAGAATGGTGTTGTGGTTCTCTTTCTCACTTCAAAATCCTATCTTGATGAATAATTTGCTCACTTGAAAATTCTAGAGAGCATGAGATCAAGGTTGAAGAAGATGATGGCTATTTTTGAAGAAGAGAATAATAACTCCAAAGAGAAAAAGAAAAACATAAGTATATATATTTTCATCTCTCATCTCAAACCATGGTTAAACAATATGGATATTTATTTCATTTTAGTTAAAAGAGAAGAGGAAGATAAATCATGGTTAAAAGGTAGGTGAATATGGTTAGGTCAAAAGAAGAGTGTAGAAACTAACTCAAGATTTAATCTTATCTCATTTCTTTTGTTTTTAGCATAAATAGAAATAAAAATCCATAATATAAACCATGGTGTGAGTCTTATATTGCCACCATTTTCTATGTATAATCAACCATGATAGATGATGTATGTATGTATGTATGTATGTATGTATGTATGCACATCCATATGTGCATGAAACTAAAAGAAAGAAAGCATACATGCATGCATACATCCATCATGTACAAGAAAGGATTTCAAGTGAGAAAACTAATGGTCAAATGATAAATCAACACTTGATTTATCAATCCGGCCATATCACATATGACCCCACCAAAAGCAAGCCGCCCGATCAATATACGGTATCCCATACGCGAATTTTAATCGGGTCCATGCGCATATCGCGTACGCGCACCACAACGTTTCGCCTGAACTAGGTAACTCCTTTGTGGGACTCTAAGACTTGTCAATACGCCGGCAGTGGGTGATGATCATATCAAGCACCCCCAAGCCGCAAGCGGTCAGCTAAACGTAACGGCCACCCGGGTATTGAATGATCAGAAGAGAACAAGCGAACCTGCTACAACTCCCGTCGAGCCAACCGGCAACACTACCGTGCAGTCCGGTCTCCTCGTCTGATATGTCGCATATCAAGTCTAGGGGTGGTAAACGTCAGACCCCAATAACCGATAAGTCGTGCCGATGTGAGGCTCATAACAGGTCGAGAAACTACTGGCAACACTTACCAGCAAATCTCTGAATCAGCCCTGGCCAGGGACTTCCCTGTTACGGCCAATCGAGCACAGTGCAACATCAACCCCCAATATCGAGAGAGACGAAACCCCTCCTATCGCTCATTGCCTCCATGTGACACCGGACTGTACCCAAAAACCACCGTTTTGCACACCCTCATGGACGTGGTAAGGTGGAAATCAAAGCACAGTGGGAATCACACAAGACTCTATGACGATCTCGGATCTACGGAAATAACCTGCACAAGTGTCACCTGAGAACTGCAATCTGACGTGAGGTATAATACCATCTGGGAGTTCTCGGCGAGTCCGTCCAGTGTACCCAATCTCCACTGAGCACCCGTATACCATCTCTGATGTCAAACACCAATGGATATGGGATCATCCATCGCCCATCTCATGGGTCGAGAAGCGTATACGCTAGTCTACACTGGTATATCGATGCCCCGTCTCAATACACCCACGACTAGGGACCTTGAAGGATGTACTTATGGACTACCATGTCCCCGCTAGTATGATCCATATCATAGTCCAGGTAGTCAAGTACACATCCTAAGGGCTTTACCAACATGTAACTATAAGACAGTATAAAGAGACAAGTATACATGTTAAGATAATGAGCAACCAGATAGCATACTATCATATCGAGCAAGAAAGTCATCTCTATATATGTCCAAGCATCCAATATAATATACATCATCTGTACAATACTGGCCTCTAGGGCATACATACAACTAACATATTAAGTTCCGGTGGTCCGTGAAAATCTGACACAACTCTCGAACAAGTAGTGTCTCCAAATCTCCAACGCAAAACTACCGCGGCCATCTCCAGATCATGAGTGGGATATCATGCTAGTACTTCCTCCAAGTGTAGGGAAGCAAAAGAGATAACTCTATAATGTCACCTCTGTACACACTCGAGCCCCACTCACGAAACATCACAGTTAAACAACAATGTCTCCTGAACCAGAAAGAAAAGAAAGAACTGATACAGTTGTTAACCGAGTCCTCAACTACCGAAACTCCGCATACATGCCTCAATCCAAAGAAAAGAAACCTCCATTCCGGTCAGTCCAGTCCACGGTACAGCACTACACTAGTAATACTGCACAAAACGGCGGTAAAAACCTGCTAAGCCCCAAAATCTGCGAACCTCCGTCCTGCACATAAGTCTGGGCCTAAGCTGCACAGCCTCGATCTTCCTCGGAACCATACGAAAACCGTCTCCCGTAACTACAAGACCTAGGAGTCAACACAAACAATCCTGAAGAAACACTCCGAGAACCTAGCAAACCGCTGGGGCTCTCCAAGTATCTGCAAAACAATTCCTCAAGTGTTGCTCCTGTTCCTCAAAACACATTAAATAGACCAGAATGTCGTCAATAACACAACAATAACTTGTCGAGGAATGGCCTGAAGAAATCTGGTTCATCATGTCTACGAATGCCGCTAGGGCATTGGTGAGTCCGACGACACCACAAAAACACACAAAGCTCGTAGCACACACAAGGTAGTCTTCGGAATGTCATCACTCCGAACCCGCAACAATGATGACCTGATCCCGATCAAACTTAGAAAATGTCTCGCACTCTGGAGATGATCGAAGAAATCGTTAATGCGAGATAAAGGATACCTATCCGCACCGTAAGCCGGTTCAATTGGCGATCCATCAATACACAACCTAAACTGCCATCTTCCTCCTTGACGAACAGAAATAGGAGCTCCCTAATTCGAAACACTCAGACGCATAAGCCCCCAAACAAACAACTCTGCAGCTGATCCTTAAGCTCCCTAAGCTTCGCCGACTCATCTGGAACAACGTCGGATAACTCTCGCACGAAAGGAACCCGGTCTAACAAACCAACTGTGGATCCGGTACCATGAATGAACGCCTAGAATCCTCGACATCCTCTCCTCAAAATGCGACTAGCGAAAAAGGCTGAATTCGAGCTGTGCGAGGTGGCACAACTATCCACCTGCAAAACAAGAACTGACTCGCCGGGGAAAACAACACCTGACTGTTTTCCCACGGAAGTCCACAGACGCCTAGCACGTAGCTAACCAGTCCGTGCCTAGGAGAACGTCAAATCCACATCTCTAGAAGGATCAAGTGATGGATGAATCTCCTACCCGATTGGCAAACAACTGAAATACGTGTTGCGCAACAAAAGAATCGCTAACAGAAATTAACACAACAAACGGTTGATCTACCTAACACGACTCTCGTCCCCACCACGGCACAAGTGTGAAAAACAAACAAATACATTAAAAGAACATACGAATTAAAATACAAGAAAATTCTGCATTGGACGCCCGCGCGTCCCGATGAGTTGAAGAAAACTCTCGTGTCTGCCCCCTACCCGCAACTGGCTGAACTCCTCTTCTGGTAACCTGTCCCCTCTGAGCGAACCTTCCGCGTCCATGACCTCTCTGAATACGACCCTAACGCTGTGTTAGGGAACAACTCCTGATGTGGTGATGAAGGCTCCTGCACCGATAGCATCCAGAATAACGTTGCTGGCCTTCTTGGGGTTGAGAGCTGAAGGACTGTCCTCGTCCTGAGCCTCTGCTACTCCCGCGATGGTCACGAAATTTGTCTCGACTACTAGGCCACTGTCTCTGGGATGATACAACGGTACGAGTCCTCCACGGTTCTGGAACTCTCAAAGTCTCTGGAAGACGTGTCTCGTAAACTGCGGCTGCATCCACTGGTGCTATGTAGGTGATGGATTGCTGCATGCTGATCGCAAGGAACAACTGAGTAACAGGGATGACAACCTCCTGTTGCTGTGCTCGAACGATCTGAACCAAAGAACTCATCGTCTGGCGCATGTCCTGCATCTCTGCCACAAGCCTAGCGATGCTATCTGTCGAAGGAGGATCTGTCTGCTTCTGTGCAACGAGCGTGCCATCTGGGTCAGTCCTCGTCTCACCCGAGTCAATCCTGACCTCGGCCCCCGCTGCATCACTCCGAGTCCCCACAGTCATCGGCGGCAAGGCTATAAATGGAAAAAATGATTTAATAAGAATATGGAAATCGAATCACAAGATATGAATCATCAAGGAAGGAATTTCAAGCAATTTGTACTTAGGTCACTTTAGACGGAGTACTGCATCGTGAGTATGCTGCAGACATACACATACTACGTTATTCTACTTAAACTACCTACTCCATCATACCAAGGTCATCCTACTCTCCGAAAGGTAAAAACCTTGCGCTATGATACCAACTTTGTCACGACCCGAAATTGGCACGTGACGACCCTAATACTACGCAACGTCTACAGGCGTAACGCAGTAAAAGAAAGCCAAAACCCAGAAATCTAAACTATTACAAGAAAAGACAAGATAAGAAACATTGTTTAAAAGTCTTTGAAATTACAACCCAAATTCTTTAAAAGTCCAACTTTATTTCCTTTAAAATTTTGGCAGCACCTCCTTTGTAAAAGCTAGCCCCAAAAATAGGTACAACATAAATATAAAGTAAATCATCCCCAAACGGGAGCAAATACACGCCCAAAGGCGGAAAACAACCGCCACAGCAAATATACGATGCCGTAGTAAAGAAATAAAAGACGATAGAAAGGAAACTGTATAAAAGACAATAAGTCAGAAATAATATACAATATCGTCCTCACCAAGTCTTTAAGTCAAAAAGAAAATACAGTAGATAGAGAGTACAAGGATACAACGAATATACCATACAACAAACGAATAGCCACAAAACCCATCTAAGCAAACTGCACACTGTGAGCTGATGCGGTATCCGTAGCAAAAGATGATAGAAGAATAGCATGCCTCGACTACTCTAGGGAACACCCTGCAAACAAACTGTGGTACAACGGGGGTGAGTTGCCAACTCGTGAATAGTAAATAACATATGCAGGTAATCGCAAGTATGAACGTATAGCGTGAATCTAACATATGCAATTAATAGCAATAAAAAGTCATATGAATGCAATAATCATGAAAGGTACACTAGCAGGTACAACTTATACAAGAAGCAATGCATATAAATAAAGGTATGTAAATGCAAATGTCATGAAAGGTACTCTAACAGGTACTACTAATACATGAAGCAGTGCATAAACAATAAACGTGGAGTATGGAATAAATATGTCATTTCCATGGAATCCTGACATCATGGTAGGATCACAATCCATCAAGACAAATCCAAATCTCAATTCCTCAAATCAGCCCCATAATTGGCTCTCATATCATATAAGTCTCACAAATCCTGAATGTACAATATCGAATAAATCTCATATATCCTGAATGTACAAATCAGCAATCTCATAAATATCCTGTATTCAATATCAAATGAATCACCTATACACCAAATCAAATTATCAAGTAAAAATCTAACATCCTAAATATATTTGCATGAATAAATATGATGATGTATATAATTTAATGTCAATACATATATATTTGTAAGTGCACGGCGGCGTCCCGGCCTCCATCCCGAGGCCAAATGCGGAAGCGATGGTTAACTTTAATTTTTCAAACCGGCACCACCGCGCACTAAAACCCGGATCGGGCCATTAACTAGTTCTAGCTAACTACAAGATGGGGAAGAGAGATATACCGAGCGATCCATGTCCTCCGGTCTTCTCGTCGTCGTCCCGATCTCCCTCGGAATGTCCGGTCTCCATATCCTCGCCGGAAAAGGGACCACATCGCCGGCTTCTTTTACGAGCTCCCACCTCTATACCGAGGCAACTCGGGCACGAAGCTGGCGAGTCGACGTGCCAAAGATTTGCTGTAGAATATAGTGTAGAATCATGTCTCATTTTGGGGTTGTGGAGGTTGCCATTTGGTGGAGGAATGATATAAACTTTTGGAGATGGAACTTGTGGGGATTTTGTGAAGCCAAAAGACT